>OY744548.1:22525572-22548072 GCA_963556195.1 Sepiola atlantica | reverse complement strand
TTATTTATTCAAATAAATAGATAAAAATTATTATTTATTCAAATAAATAGATAAAAATGATTATTTATTCATATAAATAGATAAAAATGATTATTTATTCATATAAATAGATAAAAATTATTATTCATTCAAATAAATTGATAAAAATTATTTTTTTATTCATATAAATAGATAAAAATTATTATTTATTCATATAAATAGATAAAAATTATTATTTATTCAAATAAATAGATAGAAATTAACCTTTATTCATATAAATAGATATTAAGATTTTCGTAACTTTGATACAAATTCATTTTTCTTATAAATAAGACCACGAAGAAATGAAAAGAAAGGTGAAATCAATTCGCCTGAGCGATTGTAGTGCGTGTTATTTTCTTTTACTTACAATATTTTCATTGAATTTTAAAATAATAAAAATGTGGTATCGGTTGCTAACGGGAGAGAGCATTCAGTCACCCTATCCCGTTTTGCTATAGAGAGAGTGGGGGAGGTGGAAGAGAGAAAGAGAGAGGGGGCAGTTATTTACCCTCTCCCATTTCTGAACTCTTACTAATGCCTCGTATGCCTTTCTTTCTAGTTAGTTTAATTCAAATTACCTTCCCTGAAAATCAATCAGCAAATATTTCAAGAGAAGGTTTAATAATCTCTTTCTTGTTTTTATAAAATCACTTTAATTAATTACTGTTAATATCGACAAAACTATTGCATATATATGGTAAAAATAGAACAATAACATTACGAATGAATAAAACCTAACATTAATTTATTCGTTGCATTAAATAACAGTAAATCGTTTTGATATATATATTATAGAAATAATAAATGAAAAAAACTTCGCGCATGTATATATATATATATATATATATATATATATATATATATATATATATATATATATATATATATAGAGAGAGAGAGAGAGAGAGAGAGAGAGAGAGAGAGAGAGGGAGAGAAAGGGATAGATAGATAGATAGATAGATAGATAGATAGATAGATAGATAGATAGATAGATAGATAGATAGATAGATAGATTACTTGGGGATGGGGGAGGGGGTAAAAAGGTTAGATAGATAGATAGATAGATAGATAGATAGATAGATAGATAGATAGATAGATAGATAGATAAATGAAAGAAAAGAAATAAGAAGTGTTAGAGTGACAAATCTATTACGTCTTCAGTTAATTCAACACAAGGTATATCCAATAAAAGAATATTTATTTTTTCTTTCCTTAGGCAAGGCTTTTCAAAGAATGGTTTTCTTATCATCAAATATACATACATAAAATATTATATTAACTCATAATATTATATCTCAATATAATGTAATAATAATAAATCACACACACATATGTCAGCTATTTGTTATATATATATATATATATATATATATATATATATATATATATATATATATATATATATATATATATATATATATATGTGTGTGTGTATATATATATATATATATATATATATATATATATATAATATTTATTTTTCCTTCCTTAGGCCAGGCTTTTCAAAAAATGGTTTTCTTATCATCAGAGGAATGAAATAGATAAGTTGGCAAGGAATAAACCAAAAGTCCAAATTTTAAAATACCATAAAATGTAGATCTTGTGTTGAATTAACTGAAGACGTATAGATTATGCATACATTTGTCACTCTCACATTTCTTATTTTCTATTCTTTAATTTATCTATATAATTGCTCTGTCCCGCATATTGAGCTTTAAACACTTCACGATAGGTTCAAATTTTAAAAGTTTTAAAAGTATAGGTTCTACTTTTAGTTTCATGCCTTATATATATATATATATATATATATATATATATATATATATATATATATATATATATATATATATATAGCTTTTTTTTCAATGCAACTTTTATTCCTATATAATTTTATTGCTAGCTACCATATCGCAGAATGGTTCTTGAGTGTAGTGTTTGGATAGTATTATTATTATTGTTATAATTAATGTTATTTGATATGCAAATTAACATATCACACGGTAGTCTTAAGGGTAATATATTATTATTATTATTATTATTATTATTATTATTATTATTATTTATTTATTTATTTATTTATTTATTTAAATATTAGTAAAATTTAAGCTGAATTATTTCTACACTTGATTATTGGGGAAATGGTCGTTTGATCAGTACCATTGGAGAGCCATGAATATTATAACTGTCCTGTTTTTAAATCTCCGAAACAGTTACATGGTAAACAGCTGATGATCCCCGTGTTAATATTTCACGCTAAAGTTAAGGTCCCCTGTTTTTGTTTCACTGTTAGATACTTGAATCCCCTTTCTTTTTTATTTAAAAAAAATTTTTTTTATGGATTTTCCAACGAAAGCTAAGTCTGCGATATCTTGGATTTAGTTAGTTTCTCTGGGAATTTAAACTGCATTTTCCTTTTTTTTTCTTTTGGTTAAAATGACTCACAGCTTCTTTAGACTATATATATATATATATATATATATATATATATATATATATATATATATATATATATAATATATATATATATATCAGAACCGGCGGGACAGTTATAAAAGTGGGGAGGCTCTCCTAAAAAGGGGGGGGGGCGGTTAAACACATGCATATATAACTTCATTATTGATGACCGTAAAATGGGGGGCGGGCAAGTAAAAAAGTGGGTGGGGGGTGCTCAAGCCCCCCCCTGCCCCCCCCCCCGGTTCCGCCGTCCATGTATATATATGTATTTTCATGTAAGCAAAAAAAAACAATGAACGCTGCAATCACCAATAAAAATAATTACATAAAAATACATTAAATATTTAGGTGATAAAAATCGTATATATTTCTAGAAAAGCGTCTTGGTCCAGTTGTAAAGACGCTGGACTATAGACATCAATCTCGAAGGTTCGATCCTTGTCAGAGTTAGCCATGCTGATGACAGCTGTGAGCCAGAAACACGTGTCCATGGATTACTTTTATGTACGTATAAAATTAACAAATATATATACAGTACCGTCTAAAATTAAGGAACAAAAATAAAATCTTCCTAATCTCAAATAAATTATATTTCAACATTTGTGAAAATTTCACTACATATGTAAATTATGTAGTTGGATTTTTACCGAGATTTTCAGATGAATTAAAATAATATTATTAAAGTTATCCACCATTTTACATATTTCAAGTGTCTAAAATTAAGGAACATTAAGGAAAAATAATTGTTTAAAGTTTAAAACAGTAGGGGTGTTTTTGTATAAAAGGATGAAAATAAATATTCTAAACTTTAATTATAATCACTGCTGCAAGTCACGCAATATCAATCATGTCAAAAAGAAATAAAACTGATTTAAGCGACAAAGCGAAAATCGTCAAATTAAGAAAGGAAAAGTTGACAATAGAAGAAATCGGAAAACGTTTGGAACGTTCAAAAAGTGTTGTAAGCCGAGTTCTCAAACTCTATAAAGAAACTGGATGGTTAAGTAACACAAAGAAACCTGGTAGACCAAGAAAGACAACGGCAAAAAAGGACAGAGTTATACAACGCCTAGTGTTAAAAGACCGTTTCCTTACAGCTGGCAAAATTTCTAAACAAATGGAAGGTGTCACGAATGTTTCACGACACACTGTGTCCAGAAGGTTGCACGAAATAGATCTTTTTGCAAGATCTCGAAAAAAGCCGCTAATAAGTAAAAAAAAAAAAAAAAAAAAAAAAAAACAAAGCAGCTAGACTGGCGTTCGCAAAAACCATGTTATATGGTCACAAGCTAATTGGAAAAAAAGTTTATTTCAGTGACGAATCGAAATTTGATGTATGTGGCAATGATGGAAAACAATTTATAAGATGAATAAAAAGCGAAAGTTTGGATCCTAGCTGCACAAAAAAAAAACTGTTAAATTTGGTGGAGGTAACGTGATGGTTTTCGGCATGATATCATGGCAGGGTACATCACCACTTGTACGCTTAAATACTAGAGTAAATGCCACTATATACAAGAATGTTTTAGAACAGAATGTTTTGCCAGTGTTGCACAATTCTGGTATCGAAAAGCCTGTTTTTATGCAGGATAATGCTCCGTGCCATAAGGCAAAGCTGGTCATGAATTATCTGGCTGATTCAAAGAGGTAGGGGTAATGGACTGACCTGCTCAGAGTCCTGACATGAACCCTATAGAAAACTTATGGAAGACTCTAGGACAGAATGTTATGGCAAAGAATCCGGAAAATATCGAAGACTTGTGGCTGAAACTGACAGATGAATGGGCCAAGATAACTGTGGCGCAATGTCAAGATTTAGTGAAATCCTGCAGTCGTAGATACACAGCAGTTATTGAAAACAAAGGTAAAAGTACCAAATATTAAATCTCTTTTGCCTTTTTAATGTGATTCAGTTAAAAATGATATTTTGTTCCTTAATTTTGGACACTTGATATCTGTAAAATGGTGGATAACTTTAATAATATTATTTTAATTCATCTGAAAATCTCAGTAAAAGTCCAACTACATAATGTGTATATTCAGTGAAATTTTCACAAAAATTATTATATAATTTTGTTTAGATTCAGAATATTTAATTTTTGTTCCTTAATTTTGGACGGTACTAATATATATATATATATATATATATATATATATATATATATATATATATATATATATATATATTAGTTTCAGTAGATTGTAATTCGTTGAAACTCCGGTGTTTATAAAAAGTGCTCAATAACAAGTAGAGCTGTTCTTTAGTATAATATTTTATTTA
This sequence comes from Sepiola atlantica, assembly GCA_963556195.1. Classification (NCBI taxonomy): domain Eukaryota; kingdom Metazoa; phylum Mollusca; class Cephalopoda; order Sepiida; family Sepiolidae; genus Sepiola; species Sepiola atlantica. The sequence continues at coordinate 22,543,316 of OY744548.1, read as the reverse complement.
TACAAACATTATTTGTTACATATGTGCATATATGTTTCGGTTGTACTCGTCACAGAGAGTCAACCTGTTTAGACCAAAAAAAAAGGAGAAAGTGAAATGATGTTGGAAAACTTTCTTATTAAGTATATTTGGGGGGGATGGGACGTGTTTATGATTTAACCGGTCAAGCTTAGTATCGAATTACATTGTTTCCTCGTTAACCCTTTCAATTCGTTTCTATCTTTTTATTTATTTTTATTACTTTTATCATTTATTTTATAACTCTTGTTCCTTACTTTCTCTTTTTATTACCTACTTATCGCTTAGCTAGGATTCTTTACTTCTCAATTTAAGACACAAAGTCTTGATCTACATACATACATGTTAACGCATAAATATCGGTTAATTAGTTTAGGAGTGAATCCTGTACATGCAAATATATAAACATATACACATACCTACCTTTATATATAGAGATGAGGTTTTGAGAAGCTATTTGTTCTTCATGCTATTGACAAAGCGCTGAAACTGATATTAATAATGCCGTGTAATTTACGCGGGTACAGTTAATTATAATAAAGGAGATACAGTAAACCCCTGAAAGTTGCACCGAAAGACACGACCCTCACACGAGTCGTTATTGAAAAATGTCTAGATAAAAAAATTTTTTTATTATTTACATCATGCTGTTGTGATCTCTCAATTCTTGCCCATCAATCGTTACACTCAAACCTAAACCCCCATCCATAACACTTCCGGTGCTTCTGTGCGAGACGACCGGTTCTACTTTGGTGTCCTATTTATATTTTTTAATGAGAACCAGCCAAACTTTGAAATCTCCCGTCACCCGATCAGCGCATGCGTGAATTTACGCATGCGTGTGGAGGGTGGCAGAATCGGACCTACCTACCTATCAACCCTCCAATTGTTGAAATGAGTGCAAACCTGTCTCCTTAGACTTTTTCATACTCGCCGAAGATGCTTTCTCAGCACTAAGTACGACAGGGTTGGAAGTCTATTTGGCAGGACAAGACCCGTCTTTGTCGGGATGAGGTATGGTCTAGTTCGCTCCCAGGCAATACCTCCTCGCTTTGAGGAGGGGTTGGTTTATTGCCGATTGTCTGGGAATGCCGACAGTTCATTCTCGACTATATTTGTATTTTTTTTTCTATTAATGGTTAATCACTTACCAAGTCCAAAAGCCACTCGGGTATGAGGGTTAGTGAGATTTTCAATTGGATGATGAAACAGTACTATGGAAGTATTGAGAACTACGAACCATTCACATGACGACATGACAGATATTTGTTGACATTGGAATTGAAAATGACCATGCTGTAGTCTACAGGTCAACATTCCCTGCATCCAGTCAGTTCCCCTTCGGAGGGAGCTAGCTAACTCTGCCTCCCAACCTTTGTGCCACATCTTGTAAATAACATACAGCAAGGGGACCCCGGAAGGAATAGTTTCAACAGCGCTCTGGAGGCATCTTTAGTTTTTTTTTTATTTTGTCCATTTTACTTAAAATGTTGCTGGAAAAAAAACTATATAACGCCGATTTTAACAGTAACAACTAAATTAAATAAAGAAAAACGTTACTGCACATGGGCGTTAATCTGCTCCAAACATGCGAAAGACTTGTTTCTTGGCCTTTTGGCTAAGATCAAAGTGTAGTATCTGTTCCGATGGATACTGCACCCCATACTGGTGTTGTCTTGGCCTTCGGGTCTTGATTTACGCCGGTCAATGGGTCTGTCCTGTGCAGTTCTGGGAGGTCCACCTTCCCAGGCTTTGCCTCCCCTCTTTGGGGAGGAGTAAGTTTATTGCTTACTGCCTGAGGCGTCCCTACCGGGGAATGCCGACTGGGCTGCCCAGGCAATTTTTAAACCCTATTTTCCCGATCCGACCTTGGGTCACATCTTACTTGTGGGAGTAAGATAAAAACTGGCCTTGTGCCTAACTCCTGGAGAGGAGTAAATCAATACTATTATTTATAGAATGGCTATGATGTTGAATATGAAAACACGTATTATCTCTCCATTAATAAAGCTATCAAATAAAATTTCGTATATCTATCTGTGTTTCTCGCCTGTACGTAACTTTGATAAATACACATTGACTTCTGTTTTTATTTACTACTATTGTTATTTACCCGGCATTGCCCAGGTGGAAATACAATTATATATAAAATTATAACTGTTCAACTTAAGAAACTGTATTAATATTTAATGATAAACAAATAAAAGATAATTGAAATGAAATAGTTAAATTAAAAAATATGGTTAAATTAGATAATACCTACATTCCGAACAGCGCTGCATAAACACGCTTGTAAATACTAAAAGATTAAATAGTCGATTGCCTTCAATCTATTTTGCTTAGCAGTCATAATTCAAGATGGCTACCAGAAAAGAAGCTAATTAGTCCCGCAGCTATAATTCAAGATTTCTACCAGAAAAAAAACTAGCTAACCCCGCAGTAAAAATTCAAGATGGCTACCAGAAAAGAAGCTAGTTTATCCCACAGTCAAAGTTCCAGAAAATACTTTGTCCGGATGGGAATGATTTGGAAATAGCCGCGATAGTAAAAAGTTACGTAAATTTATATTAGTTCATACAGAGTAATTTCCCTTTGATTGAAACAAAAAATATTTTGAAAAATAAAAACCGGTATGATTTTTTTCAACTTACTGTTTTGTTTTTTCTGACTAAATTAAACTCAACCGTTAATTAAAAATGAATAAAACCAACTTATTTACAATTGGGCAGTGAGGGAAGAAAGATGGAAGAGACTTTTACTTATTCCTTTTTTAAGAACTCATCTTCATACGTTTTCACGACTTGCCTCCTTTTCACTTACAAAATCTCTTAACTTTCTTAACAACATATTTCTTACGTGATTCGCAGTCCTTACTTCTTTTTCCACGTTTTTTTTTACTAATCTGACATTCTAACCCCTCCAGATAGCCCCTGTACAGACGTCCTTGACTATGAGAACATCCACGTGGAAAATACCTATTATATTATACTAGTTTAAATAACCGACATTTAAAATAAAACACATCCATACACGCGTGCATGCTCAAACGCGCACACACAAACACAAAAGCTTAAAAACAACAGAGAAAGGACTAACCTATACACATTTTACATCGACAAAGTTTTTCGTCTGATGTAAGGTGCTTTTTTTTTTAGTTGAGGGCATTAATGAGTCACCACTTATCAAGGCCAAAAAGACATTCGAGAATAAGGGTTAATGAAGTGATTTGATTATCAGCTGAATTGTGAACATGCGCAATACTGTATGTTTAGTGGAATGCATAGATGCAGACGGCAGGCCTGCAATGGGAGAAATACTTAGCTAAGAGAAGAGACGGCACACGAAAGGAGTAGGCTCTTTTAAATAATATCTTCTTGAGTACGAGGTTCCTTGCTGTGTTTGTGAGCAACTTGAGACTTTGTAAAAATTAGTGTTCACTCCAAATAAGAGGCCTCCTAATTAGTACGATTTTATGTCTAGTGATAAAACAGCCATTAATTTTCGAGAAGGCTTGTTATGTGGTTTACCTCAAATGAGAGCAATATCTACATGTATTCCAGCAAAACGTGGAAACAGATGGGCTTTTGAGCCTGAAGCTGATGGTATGTTTGTGTTCGGTTGGGAGATATTTTTGTCTTCATTTTCAAGTCTGTCCTTATGTAAAAAAAATAAAAACGGGATCATTGTATTCTTACAATAAAACATTGTTGCTTGAGTTATTATTTTGTTTGGAAATAAAATCCTTTTGTTACTGAGACCACATGATTGACACTATGGCTAGTGTTGAAATCAAGCACCGAATTCGGACGAAGACAACGAGCGGACAATCACGGCCTGTACAGTGAATGCACACGAACGCCGGTTCACAGAATGATGAACAATGTTATGAGAGGATTAAAAATTATGAATGAAATGAAAAAAAATTCATTACTTATGGGGACGGGTTATGAAAAGTATTTGTTGACATTGGATTTGAAGACGACTATGTTGCAGTTTACAGGGAAGCAATCCCGTCCTAATCTGTTCTAAAGGTGGAAAGTTATTAGAAACAAACTTTGTTCATGGAAATTCCGTTTGATTTTAGGCACACGGAGGAAAAAAAGAAAGTAGATGTAGTATTAAGGTGTGTTTGTAAGAAAAATGTGCTTGTCTGTGTGTAAAACATTTAAATTAGTTTATTTGAACGTTTTTAAATTAAAACAAGCGCCTGAAATGCGACTGGAATTATTGGAGTTTTCATGTACCACATTCTAGAAATTTCTATTTTAAGATTTTATATTTTTTTAAAAGATTTTGAAAGTTTCGTGATAGGTTGTAAGGACTGCCATGTCAAGAACAACCCCCACATTTTGTTCTTTTCTATGGTCTTAATTATTTTATTTAACTGTAAATAAAAGCTAATTGACAACATTACTCTCAGATTTCATGCAATAAAGTCTGGGAGTAATTACATTAGGCAGAATACAAAAAAAGATTGAGGTTATACGAAAACAAAATGGCGGAAGTTCTATTTTAAGAATTTTTGTCCCGTCTTTATGACACGCAGTACTTATTATATACGAACAAGGGAATCCGGCGTTATCCGGGAGCGATGACTTCAAACTTGAATGCTTTGGGGTATTTTTATTAGAAAATTTTACATTTTTTTTGTTGTTTCTGATCTTGTGTTTTCGAACATAAAAATAAATCCTCACGCACACGCAAATAGGAACAATCAATATCAATTCGACAATATTGTTTTTTTATTGTTGTTGTTGTTGAATTTTATTCTCATTAAAAACCTATTAAAAATTATTTTGATTTGAATTTGAAAGCGTTCAAGTAAAATTGCACCAAATAAACAACTTATTTTGTCGTAAATTCGGCTTCACCTACTGTAAAGACCGACCGGCAATATGGTTACACAATCACTCGGACGCTGGTGTTTATTAAAATAAAGAAAAAGGTGTATTTAAAAATACAGTCACCGAAAGACATCAGAAGGACAAGGTTACTTGTATAGGCGTGGGTGAGAGTAAGACAGACAGATAGATGGACGGATAGCTCGTCTCACTACAACCTGACACATTGTGCAAACTGTCCCCCCACTCCATTGGGGAAAGCACGCAGACACGTCTTTTCTGCTTGAAGTATCGCCAGCCAAAGAGACAGAAAGTCCCCGGACGGAAGTTACGTATCTTCATCGACTTCCGTCAGGCCACCTCTGACCCTTAGGTGCCACTCTATTTTTTATTTCTATTCAAACACAGCCCTCGTTATGTAACTATATAAATAAAAACGATTATTATAATTTTTTATATTTTTATTTATGTTAAATAAAGTCTAAAACGTTTGTATTCTGGCCATTTTGAATTTTTATATGTTAAACAGAAAATCCGCAGCTTATTATGTTTATTTTAGTTGTTTTGTTTTTTTTTGTCATTAATTCGAACGACGCTAAAATATTACATAACAATCCAGACCGTATCTAGATCCGTCTATCTTATGTTGGAAGTCGGTCGCGTTCGTATTTTTGTTTTTAGGCCTGAGGACGTTATCGCCACAAATAACTGACTTAAATGGCTTTCAAAAAATAAAATAAAAGACAAAAAAAGTGGAGATAAGAGCCACATACCAACTTAATTTAACTACGATGTTTGTTTTTTTAAAGAATAACAAAATAAAAAGGAACAGCGATTTCGTTTCCCCCTGCCATTTCGCGTCGCGTCTATCACGTTCCACTTTATGTAAAAACACACAAGTGCGGGAGTGACGTTAGTTTTGAAAAAAGCAAATCATTTTTTTCTTCTTACGGACTTTAAAGGTTGCTCCTGCGGGCGCTACCTCGGCCTGTATAACTAACGGTTCAGAATAAAATAAAAATGCGAAAACATTCATTGCAATAATCAATAAAACTATACAATTTAACTATCACACGTATTATACATATATATATATATATATATATATATATATATATATATATATATATATATATTATTAGAAGCCTTTGATGGGAGCCGAAAGCTCTAAACAACGTCGTACGTAGGTAAAATATTAAAAATATAATTTAATATTATTAAGTAAAATTAAACTTGAGCACTGTTGGAGAGATTAAAAATAGACATTCATAGCCTCAGTGCAATACTCTGACTCTGTCGTTGAGTTCTATTAGATTGTCTTGATGTTTACGCTCGCCGCTTTCACCGGAAATATAACTTAATTTCTGCGTTATCATGTGACAACCTCCCATTGACTTAGGGATTGAGCGAACGCTTACAGATACATGGTGTCTCTGTGAATCGGGTTCGCGCCCTGTGACCGTCTGAGATTGTCATGAGATGGCCGATGAGAGCCGAACGCTTGAAACGACGTCGTACGGAGGTAAATTATATATACGATGCAAGCGAGAGATGTATGCTGCATCTGTTGTATATTGCAACCGTTCCGTGCTTAATAATAGTTTCACACTATAGACGTCAGGCGCGAGTGCAAACCGCCACAATATTATTGTACCACCTTTGTTCAAACTGAAACATACTTGTATAAATACTCTGGTTGATATAGTTTCCAGATATATCTGGTTATGAGGGTTTATTTACCATACCCTTGTAGTTATTCGTGACACATTTCCAGTCTGCAGACGTCATGCGCAAACGAAGAACTTATGATAGTATTGTACCATCTTTGGGGAGAACAGAAACGACACTTGATCCTAGCCCGCCCGAAAGCCAATAAAGTTATTTGTGTTTAGTTCGATCCTCACGTTCTACACGATAGCGACATCAGATAAAATTTTAAAAATTATTTTTAGCATTGCATCTTCGGCGATCGAGCGATCCCATATTTAAAATTAAAGGGTGGAGGAAAATAACGTAGTACGAACATGAAATTACCTTAGCGTATTGCGTTAGCATGAAACATCGATGTCTCTAGGTATTTAAATAATTAATATTTATTTATTAAAATATTATTGTTTATCAGCCCCCCTCCCCACAAGGGCTGGGCACTTTCGAGTAGCTTTAATAACAAGCAGTACAAATAGCTATATGCGCGATCCGAACACCGTTTCGTAAGATCACTCTAGCTGCCTGGTAAATAGCAGCCGCTTGTCGCTATTTACAGTTAAAGTTACTCTATATTTACTAACTAATTGACGATGGACGTTTGGATAAGATCACCGACTACGAATCAGTGGCGATTTGTGTTCGGGGTTCGCGCCTACCAACTGTCGGGAATTAGTTCCTAGACTGAAGATTGCGTTAGCATGAAACATCACACCTATTTCAAAATTAGGTGTGACAGACAAACGAAGATGCTATTTCAAAATTAGGTGTGACAGACAAACCAAGATGCTATTTCAAAATTAGGTGTGACAGACAAACGAAGATGCTATTTCAAAATTAGGTGTGACAGACAAACCAAGATGCTATTTCAAAATTAGGTGTGACAGACAAACGAAGATGCTATTTCAAAATTAGGTGTGACAGACAAACCAAGATGCTATTTCAAACTTAAGCTTGACAGACCTACAGACGGAAGACTCTCTTATATCCAGAGGCTGAAACGCGTCTAAAAAAATTTTTTTTTTTCAAATTTAATATATAGTTTGGCGAAAATGTTATTTCAAACTTAAGCATATTTATGAACAATAAAATTTCCAATTAATTTAGCGATATCTTAAATAGGACGGCTCCTTGTGTAAATGTGGTATTGTGGCGACTGAGATGATTTTGTAAGATAATGAAGAGTGACAAAAATTAATCGTGGACGAGTCCATTGTGGGTGGGACATTGAGAAAAAAAAAGGCGACTAGATAACTTAAAAAGGAGAAGGTTCCGCAGTGCAAAGGGACTTGAACAACGACAGTTTCAAAAACGCGAAGAGCTGAAACGCTTAGTGATCGGAGTATCGATGTACCGGAAGAATGCGAGTTTGCTGATGTTTATGGCACCAATGAAGCTTTATTGGCTATGGTACCCAAGCCCGCTTACTGTTAGACTTTTGTTTCTGCTGACTAAAAATGCGGCTGATAAGCAAGTTGGTACCGTGACTGAATCCCCTGACTTGTACTTCACCAAAATACTTATAGAACAATTGCTTCAGTTCATGCTCGGATAGACAATGCAGAGCAAATTGCTTTCAAATCGGATGTATATACGAACGAGTTTCTAGCGGAACCAAGTCTGTGACCTCAGCAAGAAAAAGACTTTTATGAGACAAAAGTATGTCAAAAGATTGTTTAATATGTGTGCGTAGCCGGCGTAAACCATCCCGTAATGGCAAATAAAGAACACCAAAGTTTTTTCATATACGTTCTGTTCTTTGTCATTCTCGTTGGATCTTACCGGGTACCCCGAAAGAACGGGTAATGCAACAATTCTAGTTAAGAGTAGGATAGACATGTTTATCACTTTAGACTAAAGATGAACAACGACACCCATTTTTCCCCACATTTTTGCCTTGTGCCTAATTTGTTCCGAATGTATTATTTTTTTTAAATATTTTGTGCTAATAAATAATTCAAAGTGTAGTATCTGCTCTGTTCTCAATTAGAGAAAAAGAAATTCTTCTCGGTTGGGACAATTTCCCAATGTACCACCCAGAATTTCTAATTTTGGGAGGAGCTGGATATCTCACACATTAAAACCCCACCTCGTGTCTAGACCTGCTATCTGGATCAACCAATGGACGGACAGAGTTTCTTAAAGAAATGCGTAGACACATCTGAAATGAGAAAGATCAGAAATGGATAAAAGAAAAAGATGGAAACAGTCAGGTAGTAATTGAATAACAAACTTATTTTCTTCTGTTCTCTTCGACCTGAAAGAACGCAAAGGGAGGCGGAATCAGGGTTTAGAATGTGTGGGTCAGCGTGTTATTATTAGATAGTGTTGGCGGTGAGTGTTGGTATGATTTGGAATTAGGGTTGTGAGATATTGCGACAGAGCAAGAGAAGAGAACGCAGAGGTTCGGCGAAGACGTGCGATATACAGTGGAGTGAGGTCCTGCGAATAAACGCTAACCGGAAGTTGTAAATATTTCCGGTAATGATTGCTGTCACTGCCACTCTGTCATGGAGGTGTTTCCGGAAACAGTGAGATAATTTTGATGTGGTCCTTAAGGCAAAACGTGTTTAAAGAAAAGTAAGAGAGAATTAAAGAGGCACACACACACACACACACACACACATCTGACATCCAGTTGTAAGGTTCTCCTGGGGGATGGCTATTATACAATGCGTCACAACGGAGTGTATAAATATCTTAACTGGACTATTTGTAAAAAGTTGAATATCCAGTGTAGCAGCATGTCCGGGGAGCATATACCAGATATAACAGTTGGAAATAATTTATACACCATCCACTATGACTATACAATCCCTACAGCTACATATCTAGAAAACGGAGCTGTTAAACATGACATCGTAATATGGGACAAAAGGAAGAAAGTAGCAACCCTAGTTGAAGTCAGTGTCCCTAATGATGCAGAATTGAACAAAGCAGAAAGAGAAAAGATTACGAAATACCAAGGTCTTATGTACGACATGAAAAGAAACTGGAATCTTAGGGAAATCTCCATCATACCAGTAATTATAGAAGCTACAGGACTAATGAAAAAAGAATTTCAAAAGCTATCTGGCGAGTATACTCGGTGAACCGAGTGCAAGAGAAATACAAACAACTGCACTTAAAGGGACGGTTAGAATCTTAAAACGATCTCTAGGCTGGAGTGTCTGAAATAGCCGGTGAATGTCTGGCATCCGGTAGGATGCCACATCTTCAGCAAAAACAGAAAGATAAGAAAAATAAAAATAAAAAATAATATATATATATATATATATATATATATATATATATATATATATATATATATATGCAGATATATACATACAGATATATATTTATATATATATATATAATATATAAATATATGTATGTACATATATATATATATATATATATATATATATATATATATATATATATAGGCAAACATTAATAAATAACACGGAGTGTTTTTGGTTAATAAGACATTTTTTTTTTCAATTTTCTCGAATAGTCCATTTAGTATTTCGATATAATTGGTGTATGTATATTCCGTGAGTTTCTTAAAATAATCTCCAGGCGATGTTAGTATTGTTGTCTTTACAAATATGTATTTACTGTTGGGTTTTTTTTTTTTAATTATAACGGCTAGTAATTTACAACTTCAAAAAGAGCGTCTATTATATTGCGATGTTACATCCTAGCGTGATTACGTTCTAAGAGCGTGCAAGATTCAATAGTTTGATTGCTTAACGGCTTAGAATTTAGTAACGTTCATTATACAAGACACTTTAAAATGTTGTGACTAGTTTCGTAATTCACATTATTGATTGTGAGATGTTTAGTTTTTATGCAGAGTGCTTCAATCAGTTTTGACCTTTTGATATTGGTATCGTGGTGTATTATTTCAGTATTGTTAACTAGGATGTGTCTATATTGAGAAGGGGGTCAGTCATCCCAAATTCCCTTTTAAAGTTCAAATTTATAAAATTCATTATTCTCTTTCGGCATTTATATAGGTGAATTAAATTCAGCCACCAATCAAAATTATTTATAGTTTTAAATATACGTAATTATGATACGTGATCTTCTTAGAAATATAATTATATTTTCAAGCTATACCGTTACTTCTAGATATTTCCGGACTTATTCTCTTGTAGTTCTCTTTTAATAATTTCAATCTCTACTAATCTAAAATAATACACTCTACCTCTCTCTCTATATATATATATATCTATCTATATAATATGTAATTGTATATATATATATATACATACATATATATATATATATATATATATATATATATATATATATATATATATATATATATATATATATAACTTCTTTGTAATATAGCAGGAAAAAATCCCAACAGAGTTATTAAAGTTAAAAATTAAAAATTAAGAGCGTAATATTTATTTATTTTGGTTGTACTAATTTTTCTGTACCAAAATAAATAAATATATATGTATATATATATATATAATAAAACGTATATATATACGTTTTAATGTATTCATATATATATGTATATATATATATATACAGGATGATTCATAAGTCACTTCACTTAGCTATTTAAAATGATTACCATATGAAGCACAAACATACTATGAACTTTTGATAACTGTTATCTTACTCTCTAATTACTGCTATTTGTTATTTTAAATGTGTTCGTTTATATATTTGTTTCTATATATATTTATTTTATTTATTTCAATTTGTGTAAATCAACGATGGTGGGGTCGAGATGGGCCAATCAATTGGTCTCCGCGAAGCCCTGATTTGACGCCGTTGGACTATTTTTTGTAAGGATATTTACGTGACCAAGTATTTGCCACGCCAATAACTAACATCGACGACCTCAAATCAAAAATCACTGCCGAGTTTGTTAAAATAATTCAATAAAATATGCTACAAAGAGTCGTAAATTCCTTGCAAAAAAGAATGGAGCTATGCATGCAGAACGAAGGTGGAAATTTTGTATAACTTCTTTTTAATGTAGTAGGAAAAATCCCAGCAGAATGCTTGATCAATTGAGAATCAAAATTAAGAGCGTAATATGTATTATTTTTTGGTACAGAAAAATGAGTACTACATTAGTACCGTCGGTTTCAGACCCAGAAGGACTTAACCATCCGTCAATCTTCAGCTTATGTTGTCACCTGTTTCAGCAAATGTCTCAACATAAGCTGAAGAGAGCCGGATGGTTAAGTCCTTCTGAGCTTGAAACCGACGGTACTAATGGTGTACTAATATATATATATATATATATATATATATATATATATATATATATAATTCCCCGTACAGAATAGTTTGCGCCGTTTTGATGTCCCTTACAAAGATTAAAATTAAGATATAATACTACTAAATTGTATGTCTAAAATTCTTCTTCCAATTTTGATCACAATCCGTTACATGATTTTGATTCTAAAAAAGAATTTTCTCACATTAAAGGCTAAGAGGACTTAAGAAAAATTGAAATTCAGGGAATCTTACTTAATTGGTATATAATGACTATGACTCAAATTTAATGCAAATCTGAAATATTTGAATTTTTAAAATGGAGGTTGTGCCCACATTATCCTCCCTAAAATCGCTCTAAAATACTCCAAAGAAACTGACATTTGTGGGGTATTTATTAATTAGTGTGTAACACCTCATATATATTTTACAAAAATGTGAGGTATCTTTATTTTCACGAAATGCTTCTATTCTCTTTTTACCCCATTTGCATAAACCTAAATTAAATTAAATTACGTTTCTTGGCCTTTTGGCCAAGATCAAAGTGCAGTATCTGTTCCGATGGATACTGCACCCCATAGACTGGTATTGTCTTGGCCTTCGGGGCTTGATTTACGCCTGTCTATGGGTCTGTCCTGTGCAGTTCTAGGAGGTCCACCCTCCCAGGCTTTTCCTCCCCTCTTTGGGGAGGAGTAAAGTTATTGCTTACTGCCTGAGGCGCCCCTACCGGGGAATGCCGACGGGCTGCCCAGGCATTTTTTGTAGGCCAGAGTGCTCACCTTCTCGGGCGCTGGCTTTTCAAACCCCACTTTCCCGACCTTGTGTCACATCTTACCTTGTGGGAGGAAGATAAATAAAATAGCCCAATTGATATTAGCCCTAATACTTTTACTATTTGTTATATATATTTGGACAGTGTAGTGCTATTTCTGCAGTTTTCCCTCCTTATTGTCATCATGTGTAGATTATATCTATACTTAAAATTATTTTCCGTAGCCTCTATGTATACTTTTAATTCATTTTTGCTATTATTAATTGTTGTTGTTTTATATGACATTCGCTGTGAAACATTTTTTTCATTAGGAATCCCTTCCTTTCCTATTGGACTCTTCTTTGGCTTTCTTTATGGCTAGCCTGTTTGGACCCAAGGAGATTGAACGCTAGTGGTAAGGGTGTCTTTCACACTTAGGTGACTTGTAGTGCTTCTACCTTCCTCTCCCTTTTTATTATTAAGATGCAATTTTTATGTTGGAATTATTAATAATACTAGTAACATTAGTATTCCTATTAGTATTATTTATTTTATTTTTTATTGATTTTTGATTACACGTTATCTAGGTTTAATGCTATTCGTATTGATAATTTTAGAAAGCGTATTATGGCACAACGATAGGGCCCCTTTTATGGGAGCGAGACATCCCCACATTTAAAAGCCTTGCGCCAGATATAATTGTATTCGGAGGGAGATAAGTAGAATAAAAACGTGTTATTGTTGTATTAAACATGGCGAATGTAATTTAAGATCGGTTTAACATCGTGCGTCGCCGGTACGATCGAGATGACAACTTAAATATCAACATTTGAAATAGACGGCTGCCGGATTAAAGGTCAAATAGATCTGTCATCCGAGAATTGTGAATTGAGAGCATCAGTGACTTTCTCTTTACCTCCCTTACTTTTCATGCATATTGTGTATGTGTGCATCTCTTTCCCTCTCTCTCAATTTTATTGCAGCGAGAGAGATTTTAAAACAGTATGGATTTTGAATTCGTACGCGACAGCAGACTTTGAGTAATTATGTTTGTTCCATAAAAATAATTATATTTTATATATAAAAGTGTGTTGTCGCTCCTTTATACAACGTTGAATTACAGCACAGCGGTCGCAGCCAAATCATTAATCCTCAGGAGAGAATTAATGACGTCTATTAACGCCGCCGTAATTCCCATCAAATACGCAACCGGGTATAACCCCTTTTATTAAAGGAATATGCCTTTTGTTTGCCACTCGGCGGAGCTGGATACTATGCCTGGAAAAAAGAGCCCTTCCAGAAAAGTCTTCAAGGCACGGACTACCAAGTTATACTCTCCCGGCCAACGGTAATTTCACAGTATTGCTTTTAGAGAAATGTTTATTATCCTAAAACAATTTGCCAATTTGTGATTTTACCTTTCTGTTATAAAGGTGGGTTGAACCAGATAGTATTTCGTGTTCTATTATTTCTGTTTCTATTAGTATTCTTATTATTTGAATCATTTATAATAGATTATATTCCCGACAATCCAACGTTTAAACTCGTCGGCCTGATATTCACATACAACGTGTAATAAGTACATAGAAGATACTGCCAAGTCTGCTGCAAATAACACAGTCTCTCTCTACCGGTCTAAAAAACTCCTTACACCTGCTAGTATCCTATATATCTATAAAGCCAACATTCGACTTGCATGGAGTAGTGTTGTCACATCTCGGCTGGTGCACCAACCACTAATCTTTCCCTAGTCGATAAGGGTGCAAAAAGAATCTCATAATCTAATAGGTCTCGCACTAGCTGCGAAACTACAACCCCTGTCGCATCGTTGCAGCGTTGGCTACCTGTGCTTCTTTTACAACAAGTACTTCCACGAAACGTGCTCTGCTGAACTTACTGCTTTAGTACCCTGTAAATGTAAATACCTCCGACCCACCCGACTAGAAGGAAAATCGCACCCCTTCTATATCGAGGTTCCAAGATGCCAGAAGATTTTCTATTATGGTAACTTTTTCCTATGACCTCTTTCTTTTTGAATTTCCTCCCTGTTTCCCGACAGTGTTGGATAATGACCCTGTGGGAACGGACGCATCTTGAAGTGGACGTATCTGTGGGAAATCGTTTGGTTTGGCTTGCGCGATTTAGTGCGGGTGGACCCGTATAGTCGAGTGCAGAATAGGGCTGTTCTCATTGTTAGAGCTCACAGACGTGACAGGCCACCATTTTAATGAGACCTTTTTGGTCGGGAGTTCAAGGGAGTCAAGCTGTAACGAATGCACCTGTGCATGGAGGTTCTGTAACGTCACGGGCTTTAGCGTGGGAAGCAGAGTTTTGCGAGTCTGGGTTTTGGAAGCGAGCCGAACAGACGTGTTTCACTATGTAGTCTTCAACATGATTAGGGGGTTTTAATTCCTTAAGAGAATACAGGCGTGAGATCTCTTTCTTCCCCCTCCTCGAATGGCTAAGGACTTAATTAGGAAGTAATTACGATAAAGCAGTAATTTGGTCCCTCTATCGACGTTAGTGAATATCTCCAAGCCGACGGAAATCTAACGTCTGAAATAAAAAGAATCAAAAGGGTTTAAAAGATTGTGTGTCTCGTGAAAAATGGGCATGAAGGTTTTTGTTGTAGCGACGATGTTCACGGCAGAGAGAAAGAAGAAAGAATCCAACCACTAGACGTCATCGAGACGGCACCCCTCCGCGACGA
Source organism: Sepiola atlantica (assembly GCA_963556195.1). Classification (NCBI taxonomy): domain Eukaryota; kingdom Metazoa; phylum Mollusca; class Cephalopoda; order Sepiida; family Sepiolidae; genus Sepiola; species Sepiola atlantica. Next base: position 22,528,060 of record OY744548.1, on the reverse strand, counting down.
AGAAGGAGAAGGTACGAGAAATTAAAGGCAGGCAACATATTCCTTTTCGGTGTTAAAAATGACCAGTTGTTTAAACGAGAACTACCACGGCCCGTTCCGGGACGAGTATATAAAACGAGAATTGCCACGGCCCATTCAGGGACGGCTATGTCACAACAGTAGCAACATGCAGAAATTTAAATGTAATGTTAACAAACACATTGCTGTCCTATTCCTTACCCATGTTGTCTCCTCCATAAATCTGGCTCACATCATAGTAGCACACTACGTTTTAGTGGCAATATGTCACGTGTGGAGTGAACAAACGTAGAAAAAAGATTTTATTTTCGCCATTAAATGACATAAAGTTTGATATGTTGCAGAGTATTTATTTACTCCTCTCCAGGAGTTAGGCACAAGGCCAGTTTTATCTTACTCCCACAAGATGTGACCCAAGGTCGGGTCGGGTCGGGTCGGGAAAGTGGGATTTGAAAAGCCAGCGCCCGAGAAATTGAGCACTCTGGCCATTAAAAATTGCCTGGGCAGCCCCGTCGGCATTCCCCGGTAGGGGCGCCTTAGGCAGTAAGCAATAAACTTACTCCTCCCCAAGAATGGAGGCGAAGCTTGGGAGGGTGGACCTCCTAGAACTGCACAGGACAGACCCATAGACCAGCGTAAATCAAGCCCCGAAGGCCAAGACAATACCAGTCTATGGGGTGCAGTATCCATCGAAACAGATACTACACTTTGATCTTTGACCCCAAAAGTGTTGATATGCCGTAAACAGACTCATCATACGAGGCAAACACTTCAATGATTCAGTATAGGGAAACATATTTGAAAGTATGACATAATCTTTTTTTAGAAATGTGACGTAGTGACGTTTACGGACTGACACCAGTTCTTCCTTACTAGAAGATTGGAAGTTTTTTATTTTATATATATGGTAATCTTACAGCTTCCTAGAGATAAAACTAATAAATCTGACAGGGTGAATTGAAACTTGACACAAGAGATTTATAGCGTTTTAATGGCGGTGGCTGTACTCATGTTATTTGGGTGGCAAGATTGACATAAACAACATGCCGACACCCGTAATACTATGATGTTGTATAAGTAGTGTTGGGACGATTTATGGGAATCGGTATCGGAATCGAAAAGATTTAAGCTTATTTTCCGATGGCGAGAACTATTCTTTTATTTTGTTTCATTTATTTATTTATTTATTTATTTATTCATTTATTTATTTATTCATTAATTTATTTATTTATTTATTTATTTATTCTGTTTTATTTATCTATTTATTTATTTATTCATTAATTTATTTATTTATTTTATTTTATTTAACTATTTATTAATTTATTTTGTTGTATTTATCTATTTATTTATTTATTTATTTATTCATTTATTTATTTATTTTGTTTTATTTACCTATTTATTAATTAATTTTGTTTTATTTATTTATTTATTCATTTATCTATTTATTTATTTTGCTTTATTTATCTATTTATTTATTTATTTATTTTTACTTATCTATTTATTTATTTATTTTGTTTTATTTATCTATTTATCTATTTATTTATTTATTCATTTATTTTTTTTATTTATCTATTTATTTATTTATTTTGTTTTATTTTCTATTTATTTATTTATTTATTTTGTTTTATTCATCTATTTATCTATTTATTTATTTATTTATTCATTTATTTTTTTTTGTTATTTATTTATTTATTTATTTATTTTGTTTTATTTATTTATTTATGTATTTATTAATTTTTTATTATTATTTATCTATTTTTTCATTTATTTATTTTGTTTTATTTATCTATCTATTTATTTTTTTGTTTTGTTTTATTTTCTATTTATTTATTAATTTATTCATTTATTTATTTATTTATTTATTTTGTTTTATTCATGTATTTATTTATTTATTTATTTTGTTTTATTTATCTATTTATTTATTTTGTTTTATTCATCTATTTATTTATTTAGTTATTTATTCATCTATTTATTTATTTATTTTGTTCTATTTATCCATTTATTTGTTTATTTATTTATTCATTTATTTATTCATTTTCTTATTATTTATCTATTTATTAATTTATTTATTTATTTATTTTGTTTTATTTATCTATGTATTTATTTATTCATTTATTTATTCATTTATTTTGTTTTATTTATCTATTTATTTGTTTATCTATTTATTTATTTATTCATTTATTTATTAATTGTGTTTTATTTATCTATTTATTCATTTATTTATTTATTTTTTTTGTTTTATTTATCTATTTATTTATTTATTCATTTATTTATTCATTTTTTTATTTTGTTTCATTTATCTATGTATTTATTTATTCATTCATTTATTCATGTTGTTTTATTTATCTATTTATTCATTTATTTCTTTTTCTTTTTTTTATTTATTTATTCATTTATTTATTTATTTATTCATTTATTTATTTTGTTGTTTTTATCTATTTATTCATTTATTTATTTTGTTGTTTTTATC
>OY744548.1:22478072-22520572 GCA_963556195.1 Sepiola atlantica | reverse complement strand
TGCTATTTGAGGGTGTAGCATGACAGATCGACCGAGGGAAGTCAGAACGTATCTAAACAAATTAAAAAAAGATGTCGTAAGTTGTAGATGTTGTAGGATGGGCGACGAATGGAGTTGAATAAGGAATTTATTTGAGGGAATTTTGGTGAAGGAAAAATATGCAAGTATTGTTTTGCTTTAGAGATATTATCCCACCAGAACACAACCAGTAATCTATCCTTATATATATATATATATATATATATATATATATATATATATATATATATATATATATATATATATATATATATTCCCCCTCTCAATTTATACTTAAAGATTAGATATGCTTCAAATTTCCCCCTCTCTCTAAATATGTATTAAATAGGTTGTTACCCCCTCTCTCTCCAATTATATTTGAATTGTCGAGTGTGAATTTAAATCTTTTTTTCAGTTTCAAAAATGTAATCGTCTGGATCGGATGCTTGAAAAAAACCACAAGGTTGAAATAAATTATTGCATCGATGATTATGTAATTTCGTGTTATTATACTTTATTTTATTCTTGCTCTGTTAAGAATAAATATATATATTAGTACTTCATGTATCCACATAAAATATTATAAGGAGATATAATTTTTTATGTGTCAGTTTTCAGTATTTACTTCAACAGTGCTCGATACGTAAGTAGAGCTAGGTAGTAAGCAATGAAAATATATATGGCAATCAAGCTACACAGAGGTTCCCGTGTTATATATATATATATATATATATATATATATATATTGCATATCTACACTGACGATTCCCATAAGGATGAAACGTATACGTATGTAATAAAAGTAAATATTTTATAATTAATTATCCGTCACCCCCAAATCTAGGCTGGGCAATGTAGTGAGTAGTATTAACACAGCCATCGCCATAGCTCTAATGCACGTTCCTTCAGCAGTCGAGCACTCTTTACGGCGGCTGCCTTTAATAGGTGTAATATTTTGCTGATATATCGGGTTGTTTATAGCGGCCGTGTGGGCTAAAGCGTGAGAATTTAAGATATAAACATGACCCGTGTTCTTGGGTTCGAGTCCTGCGACCGGTATGAATGATCATCTATACACTGACGTTTCCAGTAAGGATGAAACCTATACGTATGTAATAAAAACAAATATTTTATAATTAATTATATATATATATATATATATATATATATATATATATATATATATATATATATATATATATATATATATATAAGAGGTTAATGTAGTTTGCTTGAAGCATTGTTTAGGGTGTATATAAAGGTGATTTATAGAAGGAAACACAATGCAGAGGTGTAACGGATAAACACGAACTGAAGCAAATTAAGATATATAATGGTGGAATGAGTTTTTCAGTTTTTAACTTTTTATTAATACAATATATTTTTTTATTTTATTTTTGCATGTATTACAATCTTATTTACGTCAGTGCGGTTGATGGAAGTTCCGGATAACATTATATTTCAGGAAGAAAATTTCCCTTCTTCAGATGTCTGTTCAACCTTAATTCACATGTGCGTAGGAAGAACGTTGCCGATGAGGACTATGCAGAATATGAGATGGATTAGAAATTAAAATTATATATATATATATATATATATATATATATATATATATATATATATATATATGGGAAAATGAAAAAGGAAAACCAAAAAATGGATGTTTTTTATGTGTGCATCAACGTTTCGTCTTTATTTATAAGACTTCATCAGGATGATAAACTAGAGAAAAAAAAATGTCATGCAAGTACAGATACATGTAGGGTAGACATATTGGGAAAAATAGAATGAAATAGTGGCCAACTGCTGGGTGGACGTCCGTATTTGTTGGAAAAATAGAAATGAATGTAGAAAAGAATGAGTGGGGAAAAAATGAAAGGATGGGGTGAGCCAGGACTACTGTGGCTGGTGGTAAGAGAAAGGGGTGGGGGATGAGCAGGGGTAAAGTGGATGGCAGAGAGGGAGGTGAGGAAGAGGGGGGGAGGTGTTTGACCAGATGGCTGCGGTTCAAGATTGAAGGGGAAAAAGTAAGTTGGAATGTTTGTGTATGGGGGTGTATGCAGGAAAAGGAGGATGGGTAGAGAGGAAGGGGGGCTGTGATTTTGGTGGATGGGCGAAAGTTATGGTCTTAGAGAGCGTTTTGAGAAAATGAGGGAATTTAAGAAGGGGTATTATTAGAAGATTATTAGAAACTGCCCTCATCACCGCCTCCACCACCATCAAGCAACGTAATGGTTTCTTTAACCTATCACCCTTAATAAGCAAGATCATCCTCACAGAACAAAGACTCTTGCCTGATCATGGTTAACTTTTTTCATCTCCAACCTCTATAACACTCTCCCATTTACTTTTCCCTTTCTTTTTCTCCTTGAATCTTCATTTTCTCCTTACTTTTTCCTCACACTTTTAATACTGCAGTCCAAATAAACTTTCTCATGTTCCAAATATTTCAAATATTCCATACCCACCCTTTCAATCACTACCCTCCTCCACCCCCCCCAATCCCTCACTCATTGCTATCATTTTTCAAATATTTCAAATATTTCACACCCTATCACAACAAATCCTCCCTCTCCCCCACTCAACTATTTTCTCCCATACCCCTTCTTAAATTCCCTCATTTTCTCAAAACGCTCTCTAAGACCATAACTTTCGCCCATCCACCAAAATCACAGCCCCCCTTCCTCTCTACCCATCCTCCTTTCCCTGCATACACCCCCCATACACAAACATTCCAACTTACTTTTTCCCCTTCAATCTTGAACCGCAGCCATCTAGTCAAACACCTCCCTCCCCCCCCCTCTTCCTCACCTCCCTCTCTGCCATCCACTTTACTCCTGCTCATCGCCCACCCCTTTCTCTTACCACCAGCCACAGTAGTCCTGGCTCACCCCATCCTTCCATTTTTTCCCCACTCATTCTTTTCTACATTCATTTCTATTTTTCCAACAAATACGGACGTCCACCCAGCAGTTGGCCACTATTTCATTCTATTTTTCCCAATATGTCTACCCTACATGTATCTGTACTTGCATGACATTTTTTTTCTCTATTTTATCATCCTGATGAAGTCTTATAAATAAAGACGAAACGTTGATGCACACATAAAAAACATCCATTTTTTGGTTTTCCTTTTTCATTTTCCCATCACGTCGGATTACTTTCATCCTTCTCTTCCCATATATATATATATATATATATATATATATATATATCTGATGTAGTTTCCAGTGTTTCTGTGAAACCGAAGGTACCGATAGATTATCAAAATAAGGTATAGTGTTCATTGAGTAATGATATTATATATATATATATATATATATATATATATATATATATATATATATATATATATATATATATATATATATATATATATGTAAGTAAATTACGTGTACAACAGAATGGTAGGATTAATTTTAGAGGAAGCATTATTAAAATCAATGAAACAGACGAGTGGGGAAAAAAAAAAAAAAGAAAGAAAATTGTTAAAATTACCTTAAGGCCTTGTCGTCTGACCCTCTGAGAGGAAACGTCAGAATGGTAAATTAAAAACTAAAAGTCGAATGAGAAATGAAGGGGGGAGAAAATAAAAAATAAAAAAAAATAAAATAAAATAAAAATTAAATAAAACTTAATTCCAGTTGGAGGAAACGAATGAGAAGGGGAAAAAAAAAAATTAAATCTCTCAACGTTATGGTGGCTTTGAATCATTAAAGATCTCCAACTGATGTTTCAAAATCTTTTGTCTACACAGGCTAGGTCGATAGTTGTTAATGACTAACGCCTCAAGAATATTGAGATGGTAGTTCGACCTGGCACTGTGTAAAACAGAAAACCACCCATCGGAATACCTGTCAGAACAACTATTTGTACTAACGAGGTGATTACCGATGGCTGATTCCTGTGCCTGGAAGTTCCCGGATGATCTCGAAACCTTGTGTAGGCGAATATCACGTGGTATGTGTTGGGATATTCTAAATTCTAATCTTTGGGATGTCTTGCCAACGTAGTCAGCTCCACACTGACACATGAATTTATAAACTACAGAATTCTTTTGAATGGCTGGCAAAACATCCTTACGAAAAGAAGAGAAAAAGGTTCGAGTCGTGTAAACTACCCTCAACATGGTTGCCGGAAAACAACGTTGAGTAGAAGAAGAAATCCTTTTAACAATGTCAAGGCCAGCAGAACCCAACCAAGGGAGTTTCAATTAAATAGGGCAACGTGACGGGCCAATAAGTTTTATTTAATTTTTTTTTCTCCCCCCTTCATTTCTCATTCGACTTTTAGTTTTTAATTTACCATTCTGACGTTTCCTCTCAGAGGGTCAGACGACAAGGCCTTAAGGTAATTTTAACAATTTTCCTTCTTTTTTTTTTTTCCCCCACTCGTCTGTTTCATTGATTTTAATATATATATATATATATATATATATATATATATATATATATATATATATATATATATATATATAAGTGTAGGTTTGTACTCCGAGGCTAGAGCAATGTGATATAGGACCGGAAGGTGGAAAGGTGAACAAAGACAAACGAGAAGAGAAAACAAGAATGAAATCTCAAATCAATTTATTAATATTTCACGTAAAACAGATTAAACACCAGAACAGTAAAAAGGTTACTGTCAGGCAATTAAACGTTCCGGAATAATGTAATCTTAAATTTCCGAAAGAAAAACTTTCATTATCAAAGGACAAAAAATTAAAGACCGAATGGTCGAAAAAACCGAGATGGACTGCTGGAATCAACTGTTGACAAAAATACAGCAGAGAATAAAGAATAGGTACGCAGAAAATGTTAATTATTACTATCATAATTAAATTATAAAATTATTCAGCTAACGTTATCATCTTATTAATATTTGTTTATTTATATACTAATTATTATAATTTTATTATTTTGTTTTTATTTGATTTATGAACTTTTTATTTATTTATTTAATTCTAATTTTAAATTTAAATGTGTGGGCCGTTATGGAAATACGGACGGTCAAGGGGAGATAACTTTGAAAACAGAATATATATATATATATATATATATATATATATATATATATATATATATATATATATATATATATATATATATATATATTCTGGGTTAACTCTTTTTTTACATGATTATTTATTTGCGCTCCAAGTATTCAACATAACAACAGTTTGTGTACGATCGTTTCTGAGACGATATATCTTTATTAATATCGGTTTCCTTCATCAGCACAGGGTATAAACCCCAATTTAAAAGCTAACAGACAGCATCAATGCTATAGATTATAACACTCCCAATTGTACTACAAATTAGAAATAATCAATGGAGTAGGGATGTGGATACATCAAATCTGTACAGACCCGGTACAAAACAATATCTAAGGATGTACAGTGGGGCTCAATTTTGAAGAAACGGATGTTAGATTACATGTAAAGAGAAACACTTTAGTTAGGCATGGGTGTATCGAAATGAATAAATGTGTTTTTGTTTCATTTATATATTACCATCAAAACGGGTTAATTTCATTAAAATCAATAATACAACATAATATTTAGAAATATTGTATATATCGTACAGCTGAACGATTAAGAGAGAGTCATTTGCATAACAATTTTTTTTACAGTTCATAATAAATTAATGCTTGCCGTTTGTAATTTCATTGCTCTATTTTTTAATATATATGCAATAGTTCCGTCGATATTAACAGTAATTAATTAAAGTGATTTAATAAAAAATGGATAAGTTACTTAAAATCTTTCTTAAAATTTCATCCCTCGAATTATTATCTCCCCACCTTTTCCCTACCTCGTTAACGATTCTGTATGTTTTTAATTTTTTTTAAAAATCAATTATTGTTTTGATTCCGTAGACAAAGCATTTTCTCTCCCCCGTTAACGATTCTGTATGCGTTTAATTCTTTTTAAATTCGATTATTGTTTTGATTCCGTAGACAAAGTATTTTCTCTCCCCCGTTAACGATTCTGTATGTTTTTAATTCTTTTTAAAATCAATTATTGTTCTGATTCCGTAGACAAAGCATTTTCTCTCCCCCGTTAACGATTCCGTATGTTTTTAATCCTTTTTAAAATCAATTATTGTTCTGATTCCGTAGCCAAAGCATTTTGTCTCCCCCGTTAACGATTCTGTATGTTTTTAATTCTTTTTAAAATCAATTATTGTTTTGTATTCCGTAGACAAAACATTTCGTATTTGTGTTTAAATGTTCTTTTTCAGTCTTTAATAAGGGGACTGACTTGATTTTCAATAATTAAATTGTAAGTTTTAAAAAAAAGCGACTATACACACCATCGCTCAGGCGAATTGATTTCTTCTTTCTTTTGATTTCATCACGGTCTTATTTAAAAGACAAATAAATTAGTACTAAAATTACTTTAGTTTACCCCAAACAAGGCACATTGCCACTGAGACGTAAGAGGTTATTGTGAATTAGGGGCCAAGACCTACAGGATATCCTAAGTGAAGAGCTGTTCAGCGAGATCTTTGTTTACATTACATTTTGTTTCACTTGATGCTAGGATATCCTTGGAGTTTACTAGGAGAAAGGATATTGGTTCTAAGGCCGATGATATTTGTAAACGACAGCCTCAAGCGATGAGGCAAATTATTTTTTTGGGTGGGCCTCTTTTTTCTTTTCAATGTCATATTTTTATTTTTAGGTTTTAGATAGAGTGGGTTGGACAAGTTGTTTTTATGCCAGTAAGCTCATACAAATAGACTATTAGCCGAGTCTTTATCTATGGGGTTGTGACTTCGGGAAATCCCACTGGAGATAAGTGCATGGTCCCTTTTCATGAGCGACATGACACTATAGTTACCCCGATAGTTTACGCTGGTAGTACAGGAACCCTAACTCTTAGATAAGAGTGGTAGTACAGGAACCCTAACTCTTAGATAAGAGTTAGGGTTCCTGTACTACCAGTCGGAAACAGCAGCCAGACAAGCTGTGTAACGTATCAGAACTAGAGCGTTTCGGACAAGTCATTACGAAAATGTTAATGTGTCCGTATTTATTTGAATAAATGCGATAGTTTTACTATTGTATTTTCAAGAAACTTGCGAATGAAATGTTTATTATTTAAAATGTTGGTTTCAAGCATTTCAAGTAGAAAACTTTACGAAGCGATAGCGAGCTGCAAGGAAACTAGTATTTATATATTTATATGTACATGATACTCCCATACTAATGACCGGATCACTATGAATTTTGGAATATATATTCTAGGCCACACGGTGAATAACATGGGCACATTATTTATTTTGTAAATTTTAACATTAAAGAGGTGCATATATATAAAGTTAGATATGTGTATATGTTTGTGTATATATTTCGTTATACAGGATTAACTCTTAAACTAATGAACGGATGATTTGGAATTTTGGAATATATATTCTCGACAACACGGTGAGTAACATGGGCACATTATATTTTTATTGTAAACTTTACCATTTAGGGGGGTGCGCTCGCACCCTCACCAAAATCTATATAAATAAGTTAGATACAAAAATGTAATACAGAAAAAAATTGCTCTACATAAAATATTTTTTTAAGTATTGATACGCGCGTGTGGGCGTCAACAATACTATGTGCTTGGTAAAATCTTAAACTATGGAACTTATCATTATGAATTATGGAATATATATTCTAGGCAAAAGGGCGAATAATGTTTGCACATTATTTATTTATTTTGGTTTGGTATGGTTTGGTAGTTTTGTTTTACGGCATATCAACCCTTTTTGGGTTATTTAATGCCGAATCTGGTCTTGTTTTCTTCTCTTTTTTGTTTCTTTCCCCTTTTAATATCTGTTTCTATTCAACCCATAGTTGGGACCCTAACAGGTACTACCACTCCGGGTCAGGGTGGACCTGGGAGCAATGGTAATTAAGAGGAGGCTCCACATTCCCCAAAGTCCGTAAGCCGGATCTCACCATCGGATGTAGTTTAAGGTCATATCCAGGACCGGGAGTAGGGTAGGAAAAATAAAAATAAAAAAGGGGAGGGAGAAAGGGAGAGGGGCTGTTGTTTTTGTTTTTGGTTTTGTAGAACATAATTAAGTTTTACAAAAAAAAAAAAAAAAAAAAAAAACGTCAATGTAGGTGAATTTCGTCTCAGGGAGCCACAAGGCAGCCTGATCTGGTATCACCAGTATTTATTTTGTGAACTTTACGATTTAGAAGGGATTGCACTGAAACTGTACCGTACCATACCATCACAGAAAGAAAAACATTAAAATTTAAAGCTAATGCTATATTTATTGCTGGGATTGGTATTCTACTAGTTTATCATATAAAGGACAGGTATATGTATGTATGTATGTATGTATGTATGTATGTATGTATGTATGTATGACCAGTTGAAAATCAATATTACAAAACAAAGACCCACGAAGTTGGTATTTTCTTGATCGGCGTTGCCCCAGTGAATAATATCTAAAATTTTAAATAAATTATTCATTCTTTGGGGGTCAACTGGGCTATGTTTTGTCAGGGGGTGACTTTTCAGTGTTATTATGTACTAATTTGGAAAGAAAATGCTGACTCATTCCTCGGAGGGTATTATATAAAGAAGAGTTGTCTGTTTGTAAGTGTTCGTATGTCCAGAGAGAGGAATGGGCTGGGTGTAGGAGATAGAAGGGTGAAACGGGGGGAAGAGAAAAGAGACAAAGATAGAGAGACGGATATAGAGAGATAGATAGAAATTTTTAGAGGAATATGTTACACTCTGCCCCGTACAACGCCGGGTAGCGCTGCTAGTCTTATATAAAGTAAAGTCGATTCTTCGCCTGTTTCTTTGATTTTGTTAACGAAGGATACATAACTTTCAGTCAGTCATTTTTTTTTGTAAATAAAGCAATATACATAGTGACATAATATGGATTATGTCCTGTAAGATCAACTGCTGACGTGCTGATTGTAATATCGAATAGTATCAATGGATCTCTCGATAGGGGCTTTGTTTCTATTGGAACAGCTCTTAATTAATCGAATTTTTGTTATAGATTCTGGCACAAGAGGTTTATCCACAAACTTGATAGCTATAGAATACCTGGCGATGTTTTATCACCTATGAAATCCTTTTTTTCTGTTTGGTCTATAAACGTTGTTATTGATGGGCACAATTCTGAAGCACATAGTCTCAACGCAGGCGTACTTCATAAATCTATTCTAGTACAAATTCCGTTTCTGATTTTCATTAATTATTTTCCCAATCATATTCTGGGATAATTTGTTGACATCTACCCAGATGACAGAACTGTTTATGGCTGCACTTCGAAGAGCGTTGATATCAAGATCTTGCTGGTTCTCTATCTTATGATCTGGAGCATGTGGAAATCTTGTCTTGTTACTTTTAATACCTATAAACCACAGTTTCTCTCTTTTTTCATTACCAACGTTCATATCCGTGTTTTACTCCTGTTGAAATGGGTGTCTCTTATTTTAAGGAACCCCTTTTTTTAATAAGCTCCCATGATTGACTTTAAATCCAGATCTAAAATGGAGGACATATCCAATTTGTTGCTACGGTTCCTGGGAAAATGGTTGGATCATTCTATCGCTCTAGAAACTACCTGCCTCCTGATGCAATTCTCACAATCAGATACGTCCTGAGATGAAGTGTCGCTGCCACATCTGGAGAGGTGTCGTTCAAAACACTCTTTCTAGCCTTGACAGAGTACAATATCGGCTTCGTAATCTAATGGGGATGATTTCCTCTTGTTGCTAGTCTTTCTCTACTCACATTATTTATTGGAAATTAGTTGAATCATTCTAGCGCTCAAGCAAGTATTTGACTCCTGAAACGACCCTCTATCTATATAATAGTCATAAGATAATATCCTGAGATTAGGTACTGTTGCCACATCTGGGAGGTGCCGCTCAGAGTACGATTTCTTGCCTTGACAGTGTTCAAAATCGACTTCACCATCTAGTGGGGATGACCCCTTCTGTTCCCTACAGCCCCTTTCTCGTGAAAGAGACGTTGCTAGTCTTTCTCTACTGTATCATTGTTTCTATGAAATGTCATCGACTGAGCTCCAATCTCTGGCCGGCTCTTCCATGTAAAACTTTCACAGCAAGAACTCGTCTTTCTACCGCACCTAGAGAGAACTTTTTTTCTTCCTGCGTGTAATTAACATTAAACTGAATTTCCATGAACAGAGTTTCTTTCCAAGAACTTCCCATCTTTTAAATACTTTGCAACAAGATTGTTTCCCCGAGGCCTAGGACATGGTCATCTTCAAATCTAATGTTAATAGCAAGCGTAAATTCGTATGAATCAGTATGTTATAACTTGGGCCCGCTTAGTTATTTTGTTCGTATTGGTTTCCACAGTTCTTTCTAAGATCAGGCACTCACAGGAGTAACCACGTAAAGGTTGCTTACATCCATGAGTGAAGGTAGTGCTGTGGAACTGACTTGATTCGAACAGTCGACTCGTTATCCACTCAACCACTGTCATCTCTCATGTCAATAAGTATCCTGATTGTCCTGATTGTCCTGAGTGATCGAATGGTGACCAGTAAGAAAGACTGTAATCCAAGATTTCCGGTCAAGAGGAAAGGACGCCAGGAGATGGGAAAGGGGGAGAGACCTGATCCTCTGGGCATTACGGGTGTTTTGATTTTCTGTGAGCTTGCAAGCAGTTAGTGCTAGATGCCTCGTTGGCAGGATGGATTCATTGGGGCTCTGACCCAAAGGATTGCGCTGATTGCACCCTATTTATCTACTTCCCACCGAGTAAAATGTGACACAAGATCGGAAAGTGGTAGAGGAAGAGTACTTAGGGACCTTAAAAAATTGTCTGGCCAGCCCCGTCGGCATTCCCCGGTAGGGGCGCCTCAGGCGATTAGCAATAAACTAACCCCTTCTCAAAGGGTGAGAAGGCAAAGCCTGGGAGGGTGGACCTCCTAGAACTGCACAGGAGCGACCCATAGACCGGCGTAAATCAAGCCCCGAAGGCCAAGACAATACCAGTCTATAGGGTGCAGTATACATCGGAACAGATACTACACTTTGATCTTAGCCAAAAGGCCAAGAACAAAACAGGTAGGTAGAAGAGTAACTTATCTTGCCTTTGGTAACATTTATTTGCTGTATATTTGTTTTTGTTTTTACTCCTTTTTTTGTTCTGTTGGCTTTTGTAAAAAAAATCCCCATAAAAAAATATCATTTCAAGTAAATCAAGCCCTGAAGGCCAAGACAATACCAGTCTATGGGGTGCAGTATCCATCGGAACAGATACTACACACGCTGATTAGACGTATCTTTGGGGGGGGGGGGTCGGGAAAAATCTCATTTTGCAAGTCTGTTATTCAACCTGAGAACACGAGTTTCATTTGTAACCTCCAACAAATAAACCTGTTACTTGTTTATAACCTGGACTTGTGGCCTTAATTGGGATGAGAATTCTTTGTTGCAGCACTGACTAAGTCGAACGACAACTTTGGACCGGCACAACGTGTGGGACGATTGCGGCCAGTGCTTACATCCATGAGTGACTGTACTGTTGTGGAACTGACTGGATTCGAACACGGCACTCTTAGGTCAGTCGACATCGTTACTCACACAACCACTGTAATCTCTCATGTCAATAACTACACGTCATAAACCATCAATTACCACTGAGACGTAAGGGGCTACTATTATTAGGGGCCAGATTTATAGAGTAGTAAGATATTTGTTCACATTACATTTAAATTTTAGCATATTAGTACAGTCGGGGTAGCAGTATATTCATCAGCATTCAACCCTTATTTTTTCAAGTCGGTTGATTCTGTTGTTTGTATTGGTTTCTCCAATATTTTCTAGAATAAAATACTCACAGTAAAAACCACGTGAAGGTTGCTTACATCCATAAATAAAAGTAGTGCTATTTAACTATTTGGATTCGAACTTGACACACTTAGGTCAATCCGCGTCGTTACCCACTCCACTACCGTCGCGTCTCATGTCAATAAACACTTTTCATAAACAGTCCTCATAAGTCATTCACTTTTTCTCTTTTAGTCATCGCATTAAATCCTCTCATAATATTCATCATCATGAAAATTACAATCTATCCATCTCATTAAGCCATATCCTACAATGACGTCCAGTCTTGATAAGTGGTGACTCATTATTAAAAAAAATTGAAACATTTAGAATTTCTAAGAATGTTTTTTTTTCCCACACTAACCGGATACTCACCACAGTCTGCCTACCATATGTGATGGGCTTGTCTGAAAACAATCCGAGGATATATAATCCATATGGTATAAGGACAGTATTCAAGAGCGACCTATTTATATCTCGATTGGTTTTAAATGCTTTGCTTTCATAAAAGTAATTAAAATTTTTAATTTCATATTTCATATTTAATAATTTTTATAAAAAAAATGAATTTGCTCATATGCTTGTCCCCGACTCTAGCATCCACCCTTCTTCTGTCCCACTATGCTTACTCTTTATTCGCCAAGTAGTTGCCTGGAGTGCCAACCATCTACTACTACTACTACTACTACTACTACTACTACTACTACCCCTCTGCGTATATGTTTATTTCCTACTCTCGAACACGCTCTCACCTGCGCCTGCGCCATTTAGACTCTTCTGTCCTACCATCCATATCTCTATGCGTAAATACTTCGTTTTTTTCTCGTTTATCCCGACGAAGCCTGAATACTATTTCATGCGAAATATCAATCTCTCCAGGCATTTCTTTGTGCTGATTGTATTTTGTTCTATCTAGATGTTTTCGTTTAATTTATTTTTCCTTTTTAATTTTTTCCCCATACGTACATTGTTTTGTAAAACGTTTGTTCTTTAATGTTATTTTGAAGTTTTGGGCGTTCAATCTAATTGTCCTTTCTTCTTCTTCTTCTTCTTCTTCTTTTTCATTTCTTCGTTTTCATTTCTTCTTGTCGCATAGCCCTTTAATAATTCATACCTTCGTTTCTTCTCGGTTTGCTCTGTCGTCTAGTGGTTGAGTTCTTTCTTCGCCTCTGTAGTGACCATCTCCGTGAGTTGTCTGTAACAAAAGACCTTTCTCGCTTCATAAGACAGCAATCTTTTCATTTTAATTACTTTTTATTCGGCGTCAGTTTCTATTTCCGGAGAAGATGTTTTGCTCATCGTTGAGAGAGAGAGAGAGAGAGAGTGATTTACGAATATCGTGGTTAATTCTTAGCTAGCTTATTGTCTAATCAGTCCTTTGTTATTTGAGGAGACAGGGGGGGAAGGACATCTCGTACGCCCGTATTCTTTTTTAGGGAAAAACATTTCCCGTTCTGACTTGGCTACATCGTAATTTCTTCGTCCGACTTCTGCGCCTCCTAAGTCCGAACTGACTTAAAAACTCCAATTTTCTCACACATGAAAACTGTGACGTCAATATCACGTGATCACCACACAGGTGCAGGATAATTTTCTGAACTAGGGTCATCCACTGTCTCGTCACTTGTCATGTTTCGATCCCCAGGAAACAACATCGCACTCTATGCACCCGGCGACCCGCACTAAATCGCACAAGCCAAACCGACGACCCCACACCCGTTCTCCACCACATACGTCCATTATCATATAACATTCGCATAAAGGTTTTTATAATCCCACAAGTTACGTCCATCATTATATAACATTCTTTTCTTCTTATACAAAGTAATACGTTTTCTGTTCTTTTTTGTTCATATACACAAATTGCTTGGACCTCTGACTATATAACATCTACACCAATGAACAGCCAATTAAGCAGAACACTGAGTCGTTTATCTCCGTGTAACATATACAGAGGGTACTTTGAAATAATAGAAGCATAGCTCAACTCAACCCTAGATCAGATACTCTTCTCCTACGAGAGCAACAACCAGCACAAAAAATCAAGTGTGCTCGTTTCATCTCAGGAACTGTGAAGCCAACCGACTCCTTAACATCACGTGGTCTGGAATACAACTTAAGAATCGCACTAACGCTGTCTACTTTAACCCTAAACCTAACCCTAACTCTAACCCTAAACATGTCCCTTGAATAAGGAACACGTCAAAAACACCAAAGTGAAAGTGTTAGGACACCTAACGAAAACGGGATTACCTCCCTTGAACCATTTCGGGAGTTAAGAGTTATCGCCCTTGGAAAAGGGTCGTCTGCTCGGAGAGAAAGAAAACAAAGACCACGACGTCAGACTGTGAATATATCAATCGCGTCCAGCGGTCAATTAACTCATTAAATCATTCTGTGTTCAGTTTTAATAAATCTGTTAAACGTTTCTCTTGATAGTTCATCCATTTATTTACAAGTTATTATTTATAATTAACCTAAATTACAGGGTTATAAAAGAACGTCAGCTCTCGGTATAACATCCTACAGAAGCTAACTTCAAGTGGAAAGCTGATTAGACTTATCTTTTTAGGGGTCGGGAAAAATCTAATTTTGCAAGTCTGCCATTCAACCTGAGAACACGAGTTTCATTTGTAACCTCCAATAAATAAACCTGTTGTTTATAACCTGGACTTGTGGCCTTAATTGGGATGTGAATTCTTTGTTGCAGCGCTGACTGAGTCGGACGACAACTTTGGACCGGCACAACGAGTGGGGCAGGTTCACATAAGCTCAAATGAAGGATACTTAGTGGTACTGATTTTTTCTTCTTGTGTTTTTTCATTATCTTTTGTTCTCAAACGAAGTAATTCACTTATGCTTATTTTCATAACAACACGTCTTGACGAGAATGGAAAATATTGGAACTCTTCTTTTATTTATACATTGGAACTCTTCTTTTATAAAGCCTGTTTTATGAAAAAGTCAAATGGTTATTTTATGATTAAGGTGGTTTAAACTAACAGCTAATAGTCAAATGGTTATTTTATGATTAAGGTGGTTTAAACTAACAGCTAATAGTCAAATGGTTATTTTATGATTAAGGTGGTTTAAACAAACAGCTAATAGTCAAATGGTTATTTTATGATTAAGGTGATTAAAACTAACAGCTAATAGTCAAATGGTTATTTTATGATTAAGGTGGTTTAAACTAACAGCTAATAGTCAAATGGTTATTTTATGATCAAGGTGGTTTAAACTAACAGCTAATAGTCAAATGGTTATTTTATGATCAAGGTGGTTTAAACTAACAGCTAATAGTCAAATAGTTATTTTATGATTAAGGTGGTTTAAACTAACAGCTAATAGTCAAATGGTTATTTATGATTAAGGTGGTTTTAACTAACAGCTAATAGTCAAATAGTTATTTTATGATCAAGGTGGTTTAAACTAACAGCTAATAGTCAAATGGTTATTTTATGATTAAGGTGGTTTAAACTAACAGCTAATAGTCAAATGGTTATTTCATGATTAAGGTGGTTTAAACTAACAGCTAATAGTCAAATGGTTATTTTATGATTAAGGTGGTTTAAACTAACAGCTAATAGTCAACTGGTTATTTTATGATTAAGGTGGTTTAAACTAACAGGTAATAGTCAAATGGTTATTTTATGATTGAGGTGGTTTTAACTAACAGTTAATAGTCAACTGGTTATTTTATGATTAAGGTGGTTTAAACTAACAGTTAATAGTCAACTGGTTATTTTATGATTTAGGTGGTTTAAACTAACAGCTAATAGTCAAATAGTTATTTTATGATCAAGGTGGTTTAAACTAACAGCTAATAGTCAAATAGTTATTTTATGATTAAGGTGGTTTAAACTAACAGCTAATAGTCAAATGGTTATTTATGATTAAGGTGGTTTAAACTAACAGCTAATAGTCAAATGGTTATTTTATGATCAAGGTGGTTTAAACTAACAGCTAATAGTCAAATGGTTATTTTATGATTAAGGTGGTTTAAACTAACAGCTAATAGTCAAATGGTTATTTTATGATTAAGGTGGTTTAAACTAACAGCTAATAGTCAAATGGTTATTTCATGATTAAGGTGGTTTAAAATAACAGCTAATAGTCAAATGGTTATTTTATGATTAAGGTGGTTTAAACTAATAGCTAATAGTCAAATAGTTATTTTATGATTAAGGTGGTTTAAACTAACAGCTAATAGTCAAATGGTTATTTTATGATTAAGGTGGTTTAAACTAATAGCTAATAGTCAACTGGTTATTTTATGATTAAGGTGGTTTAAGCTAACAGCTAATAGTCAACTGGTTATTTTATGATTAAGGTGGTTTAAACTAACAGCTAATAGTCAAATGGTTATTTTATGATTAAGGTGGTTTAAACTAACAGCTAATAGTCAAATGGTTATTTTATGATTAAGGTGGTTTAAACTAACAGCTAATAGTCAACTGGTTATTTTATGATTAAGGTGGTTTAAACTAACAGCTAATAGTCAACTGGTTATTTTATGATTAAGGTGGTTTAAACTAACAGCCAATAGTCAAATGGTTATTTTATGATTAAGGTGGTTCAAACTAACAGCTAATAGTCAAATGGTTATTTTATGATTAAGGTGGTTTAAACTAACAGCTAATAGTCAACTGGTTATTTCATGATTAAGGTGGTTTAAACTAACAGCTAATAGTCAAATGGTTGTTTTATGATTAAGGTGGTTTAAACTAACAGCTAATAGTGAAATGGTTGTTTTATGATTAAGGTGGTTTAAACTAACAGCTAATAGTCAACTGGTTATTTTATGATTGAGGTGGTTTAAACTAACAGCTAATAGTCAAATGGTTGTTTTATGATTAAGGTGGTTTATACTAACAGCTAATAGTCAAATGGTTGTTTTATGATTAAGGTGGTTTAAACTAACAGCTAATAGTCAACTGGTTATTTTATGATTAAGGTGGTTTAAACTAACAGCTAATAGTCAAATGGTTGTTTTATGATTAAGATGGTTTAAACTAACAACTAATAGTCAAATGATTATTTTATGATTAAGGTGGTTTAAACTAACAGCTAATAGTCAACTGGTTATTTTATAATTAAGGTGGTTTAAACTAACAGCTAATAGTCAAATGGTTATTTTATGATTAAGGTGGTTTAAACCAACAGCTAATAGTCAACTGGTTATTTTATGATTAAGGTAGTTTAAACTAACAGCTAATAGTCAAATGGTTATTTTATGATTAAGGTAGTTTAAACTAACAGCTAATAGTCAAATGGTTATTTTATGATTAAGGTGGTTTAAACTAACAGCTAATAGTCAACTGGTTATTTTATGATTAAGGTGGTTCAAACTAACAGCTAATAGTCAAATGGTTATTTTATAATTAAGGTGGTTCAAACTAACAGCTAATAGTCAACTGGTTATTTTATGATTAAGGTGGTTTAAACTAACAGCTAATAGTCAAATAGTTATTTTATGATTAAGGTGGTTCAAACTAACAGCTAATAGTCAAATGGTTATTTTATGATTAAGGTGGTTCAAACTAACAGCTAATAGTCAAATAGTTATTTTATGATTAAGGTGGTTTAAACCAACAGCTAATAGAAAATTGGCCTTGGCTTTACTCTCGACAACCTCGTAACTCTCGTTTCCCACTTCTAATTTATCTTTTAGTCCTCACATTTCATGAGCGATATTTCTGACAAAGGGGGAATAATTGCTGTTTTCTGAGTCAGCTCTTGTTTTGATCAGATGGTATGTAGAAACTTTAAATCTTCTCATAGTATTCATCATCAGTCAACTGTCTACACTTCTACTTCTAGTTGTTTTTCTTCGCCTTTTCCTTCTTACTTTTCCTTTTCTGCTCCTCTTGGCATACGGCATAATCGCGTTCACACACCGGTTGTCGTTAGATCACTGACGTTAAGCAACGTGGAGTCTTTCCAGTACCGGATGGGTGACCATTTGTAAAATGCTAGGCGCTGTATATCATCTTCCCATGACCGCTTGTGAATTTAATATTCCCTGTAAACTTCCTCCTCCAGGGGAAAGTCAGCAAAGCCCGTCCAGGGCAAATACCAAACCAGATATTACCGGTTTGCTTGTTTTTTTGTTTTTGTTTTTTTTCTCTTCCTTTCGCCCTCTTTCTCTCCTTCTCTCTTCTTCTACTTGTATTTGTTTGTTTCTTCGCCTTTTCCCTCTTCCTTCCCTTCTCTATGTCTCCCTCTCTCACCTTCTCTGCTTTTTATTATGTGATTATCTTTTTCTTCACCTCATTTTCATATCACGTCTGAGCCGTCTCCTTCTTTTAATAAGTGTTCATTTTTTTTCCTATCTTATTTTCATAATAAGCATTCTTCTTCTTCTTCATCTCCTTTACTAAGTATTATTCTTTCTTTCTTTCTTTTTATTTCTCGTAGAGTGTAATACTCTCCCTCGTTTTCATATTCTTCTTTTTTCTTTCACCTTAATCTTCATTCTTCTTCTTCTTCTTCTTCTTATTTTTCTTCTTTTTCATCTTCCTCCTCTTCTTCATCTTTCACTTCTTCTTTTTCTTTTTCTTCTTCAACTTCTAATTTTTTCCTTCTCCTTCTCCTTCTCCGTCTCCTTGTTTTTCTTCTTCTTCTTCTTCTTTTCTTCTTCTTCTTCTTCTTCTTCATTTCCTCCTACTGCTACCAGATAAGGCTGTTTGAAGATACCGGCTTCCTGACCAAAAATGCACCAAACTTTAATATTATTGTTTTTTTCCTTCCCCTTTGCAAAACTAAATCATGTGTTGCAAAGCCAAAAAAAAAAACATTCTCCTCTACAAAACGACTAAACCAAACACCATGAATAAATACTTCAACAAATAAAGAACTTGAAGCATAACACTTTTACCAAAATTACCGGATTCGGCATTAAATAACCCGAAAAGTGTTAATATGCCGTAAAACAAAACAACCAAACTGTCTTCATTTCCTTCTTCTTCTTCTTCTTCTTCTTCTTCTTCTTCTTCTTCTTCTTCTTCTTCTATTTCATCTTCCACTTATTTTCTTCCACTTATTCTTCCTCTTTTTTCTTTCCTATTTTTCCTTTTCTTCGCGTTACTCTTCTTCTTCGTTTTCTTCCTCCTCTTATTCTTTATTCATCTTCTTCTCCTTCTTCTTCTTCTTCTTCGTCTTTTCCATGTTCTTCTTCTTCTACTTCATGTTCTTTTTTCTTCTTCTTTTTCGTGTTCTTTTTTCTTCTTCTATTTTTCGTTACTTTTCCTACTTATTCTTCTTGCTCTTCTGCTTCCTGTTAATTTTCGTCCTCTTTTTCTTTCTTTTTCTCTTTTCTTTTCTCTTCTTCCTCTCCTTCTTCTTCTTCTTCTTCTTCTTCTTCTCGTTACTCATATTTTCGTTCTCTTTATCTTCCTCTCTTTTACCTTATACGCCAACATTAACAGGTGGTCGCCCCCCCCCTTCCTGGAGTATAAATGACAATATGTCACTTCAATACTCACTTACTCTTCTTGGTACTTAGTTCATCCAAACATCTGTTGTCTAGAAGCCTCACCAACCAACCAACCAACCACCTCAACCCCCCCCCCCCAGTGCTTCAGTCTCTGTGCCAATTTCGTCAAGAATGTTCCCATGGCCCCTTATAACAATCAGCACAACTTTTATCTTCATGCTCCATATTTTTTCAAGTTCCCGCGTAAATTCCGATAATAATCATCTTTATGTCTCCTAACTTTCCTTTCCACCAATGAAATCGCTCCACATCAAATATGGCTGACGTTATTTTTTTGTGTGTGCCAGGATCAGGTCCCATGAAACTTAGCTCAGCATCCGGCGGTTCGTACTATTAAAGAACACAACATTAAGGTATTTGTTGGTTGAAAAAGAAAACAAATCAAATATTCTCTTTGTTTGTAAAATAATTGGGTGTAAATAGTTTCCAAAACTTTCAATTTTTGAATACATAACAATTAGGCCGTCGGCCCAGGGCAAAAATTTGAATGATTGTCGGCCATTTTTAAAGATGGCCGCCGTTCTCATTAATGCGCAACATTTATGCTTGGGAAAAAAAGTATGATGTTCAGGAGTCTATTGGCATTCATTTACCACCATTTATTCTTCCACCCCAACCAAGGTCACAGAATCAAAAATCTAGAGTGATTTTGACCTTTGGGCCCATAGTCTAAATGTGCAAATAATTTTTAAGTCAGTTGTCTTACATTTGTTCGCTCCAAACAAGAGATATTGCCACTGAAGCGTAAGGGACTACTATAATAGGAGCCAGATTAATAGGAAGGTAACCCGGGTGATGAGTTTTGCAGCAAGATGTTTGTTAACATTACATTTAAATGTCTGCATGTTGTTACGGTTGCGGAAACGGAGAGCAGAAAAGGGAATTCTATGGGGTAGCGGTCGGAGAAAAAAACCATAAGAGTAGAAAATTGTCCGGCATTTAGGGACCTCTACAGTCGAAAGGTTGGATTTTGCTTCTCATCGGGTGTGTCAGGGGTTTCTAGTCAACAGTTTAAACCGTTCTAATTTTTTTTTTTTCAAATTTCGAAGGGTCACAAAGTAATTCATTCTGTTTTTC
This sequence comes from Sepiola atlantica, assembly GCA_963556195.1. Lineage (NCBI taxonomy): Eukaryota > Metazoa > Mollusca > Cephalopoda > Sepiida > Sepiolidae > Sepiola > Sepiola atlantica. Next base: position 22,500,147 of record OY744548.1, on the reverse strand, counting down.
AACTATTAACAAAAGATTAACATGGCTGACTTGTTTACGAAGAAATCGAAATGGATATATTCAGTCGCTAATAAGACCTCGTATATCGCCGTTTTCATGCGTGGCTCTCCTCTTCAATGTCCCAACGCAGAGCCAGAGTCAAATATTGCAACTCATCCGTAAGTAACTCCTTGTATTTGGCAAACTACATCGTAGAAGAGTGGGGTCTTTTGTTGTTGTTTTTTTGTTGTTGCATTTTGTTTTTTGTTTTTTGTTTTTTGTTTTTTGCTTTTTGCTTTTTGTTTTTTGCTTTTTGTTTTTTGTTTTTTGTTTTTTTTTTGCTTTTTGTTTCTTGGTTTTTGCTTTTTGTTTTTTGTTTTTTGCTTTTGTTTTTTGTTTTTTGTTTTTTGTTTTTTGCTGTTTGCTTTGGTGACATATATCAACGTTTTAAAATATGTAAGGAAATTGATAACATCTTTGAAGCACGCATGAGAATGTATTTAAGTGAGATATTTTGAAAATCAACAATCGTGCAATTTAAATGAAAAATTCATTTATTTAATTTTTTTCGCAAGATTTCGTTATAGAACAAGTTTGTCAGGCGAGAATGTCTTGTAGTTTGTTTCTTCTCTTCTTCCTCCTCATTTCGATGGTATTAACCCAGAGGGGTCGAATCACGATATGAGCAGAAAGAGACGTCAAGTTCTAAAAGACGTTAGGATAAGTGTAGTCCTGGCGATGTTATGCGCAGATTGGCGCTTTTTTTAGTATGGAAATTGACAACATCTTTGAAGCACGCATGAGAATGTATTTAAGTGAAATATTTTAGAAAATCAACAATCGTGCAAGTTTTAAAATATCTATCCGGTATGTTGTATATTGGATTTGTATATAAATATATTTAATTTAATATAAAAATAAATTGATAGGCAACCAAAAATAAAGTAAGGTAAAGAAATGCAGGGTTTAAAGGGTCCAAAAGAACATTCTGATAAAAGATAGGTTGTCTGTAAGAAGAAATTAAGTGCACGTGTTTGTTTTGGCTGGCGCCACGTGCGTTTACGTGTGTGTACATGAGACAGGCATCAAGATGTGTGCGCGTATTAGCATGTATGTGTGCATGTATGAACTTGTGTGTATGCGTTCGTTAAGCAGAGTGTATATGTTCTCGCTATGTTTAGTAGCTCGTGAAAGTCTCTCTATCCAAGACGTACCACGTGTGTTGTCTATAAAAGAAAAATATCGGGAAAAGAGACAGAAAGCTCTATGTTTTGGTTTTACATAGTACGCGCGAGATTTCAGGACTGAATGTTTCGTATGCTGTAATTGGTTGAAAGAAACACATGATTTGAGATTCTGTCCAATCAAAAATCGATAAGAAAAACAACATTCGCTTCCGTCGTTACTACGAGAACACTTAACACCAAAAACATACAACTGCAAAGTTATATTTGACACTATTAAAATGATTAACTTGTTTACGAAGAAACCGAAATGTGTTCTGGTGGATTAAATTCCGTAATAAAATGATTTTTTTGGATAGGATTTGTAGAACGTTATTTTATTATACGATATTGCATTTTTATTTCAATAAATATTCGATTAATATGAAATAACGAGTGTTAATCCTACGTCAATAATGAAGGGGGGAAATTCTGCTTCGCTAATAGTTATATCCATATAAAATAACGTCTACATCAGTAAAGTTTAAAAAGACAAAAATAAGAAAGAGAGAAACAAAAACTGGAAAGTTTTTAGAAAAGAAAAAAGGAAAGAAAAACGTATAAATCAGTAGAGAATTGATTTACTCCTCTCAAGGAGTTAGGCACAAGGCCAGTTTTTATCTTACTCCCACAAGTAAGATGTGACCCAAGGTCAGGTCGGAAAGTGGGGTTTCAAAATTGCCTGGGCAGCCCCGTCGGCATTCCCTGGCAGGGGCGCCTCAGGCAGTAAGCAATAAACTTACTCCTCCCCAAAGAGGGGAGGCGAAGCCTGGGAGGGTGGGCCTCCTAGAACTGCACAGGAGAGACCCATAGACCGGTGTAAATCAAGCCCCGAAGGCCAAGACAATGCCAGTCTATGGGATGCAGTATCCATCGGAACAGATACTACACTTTCATCTTGGCCAAAAGGCCAAATCAGCAGAGAAAGCAGAAAGAAGAAAATGGAAATAGATTTGCTTTCTAAATTTACATAAATACTTGAAAGGGATTCACTGGTCCCACCAGATCAGGCTGTCTTAAGATACTGGCTTCATGACCAAAAATGCACCAAACATTGATGTTATTGTTTTTTTCTCCCTTCTCTTTGCAAAACTCAATCATGTTCTGCAAAGCCAATAAAAAAACAAAACAATTTTCTTCTATAAAAAGAACCAAACAAAACACCATGAATAAATATTTGAAGATATATGGAACGTGATTGACCGGATTCAGCATTAAATAATCCGAAAAGAGTTGATATTTTTGTTATGGAAATCGTTATTCTCATGGTAGGTACTCGAAGATCAAAGTGTAGTATCTGTTCCGATGGATACTGCACCCCATACTCGTGTTGTCTTGTCCTTCGGGGCTTGACTTACGCCGGTCAATAGGTCTGTCCTGTACAGTTCTAGAAGGTCCACCCTCCCAGGCTTTGCCTCCCCTCTTTGGGGAGGAGTAAGTTTTTGCTTACTGTCTGAGGTGCCCCTACCGGGGAATGCCGACGGGGCCGTCCAGGCAATTTTTAAATGGCCAGAGTACTCACCTCTCGGGCGCTGGCTTTTCAAACCCCACTTTCCCGACCTGACCTTGGGTCACATCTTACTTGTGGGAGTAGGATAAAAACTGTCTTTGTGCCTAACTCCTGGAGAGGAGTAAATCAATACTCGACTGAGCTCCAATCTCTGCGCCCTTCCCCCCTCCGTAAAACATTCACAGCATAAAAACTCGTCTAGCTACAGCCACTGTAAAGAATTTTCCTTTCTCCCTTTGCGTACCAAAAAACGAAACTGAACTTCCATGAACAAAGTTTTTAGCATTGCTTACTCTTTTATACACACTTTTTTTTAAAAATCGAAGTCGCTCCATGCAAGGCATGAAGCCACTTGATGTAAGCAGCTAAATAAAATACTACTTCAAGGTTAAAAACTAGCCAACGATAAGTGTTAAATGGATAGATTCCGACCCAAAAACAGCAATTCTTTCCCCCTTTTGTAAGAAACATAGCTCATAGAATGAGAGGACTAAAAGATAAAATAAGGGAAGCATTCCATGAGCGATGTTTATGACAAAGGGGGAAGAATTGCTATTTTCTGGATCGGAATCTATCCACTTAACACTTATTGTTGGCTAGTTTGTTTTTTTTACCTTGAAGTAGTATTTTTAGCTCCTTACATCAAGTGGCTTCATGCCTTGTCTGGAGCAATTTCCATTTTAAAAAGGTGAGTAGAAAAGAGTAGATCATGCTACAAAACTTTGTTCATGGAAGCCCGTTTAGTTTTAGGTACACAGTTTAGAAAGGAAAATGCTTTACAGTGGTTGTAGGTCGACGAGTTTTTGCTGTGAATGTTTTACGGGGGCGCAGAGATTGAAGCTCAGTCGAGCACCTGCCATGAAAATAACGATAGAGTATTGATTTACCCCTCTCCAGGAGTTAGGCACAAGGCCAGTTTTTATCTTACTCCCACAAGTAAGATGTGACCCAAGGTCGGGTCGGGAAAGTGGGGTTTAAAAAATGCCTGGGCAGCCCCGTCGGCATTCCCCGGTAGGGGCGCCTCAGGCAGTAAGCAATAAACTTACTCCTCCCCAAAGAGGGGAGGCGAAGCCTGGGAGGGTGGACCTCCGCGAACTGCACAGGACAGACCCATAGACCGGCGTAAATCAAGCCCCGAAGGCCAAGAGAATACCAGTCTATGGGGTGCAGTATCCATCGGAACAGATACTACATTTTGATCTTGGCCAAGTAGAAAAGAGTAGATCATGCTACAAAACTTTGTTCATGGAAGCCCGTTTAGTTTTAGGTACACAGTTTAGAAAGGGAAATTCTTTACAGTGGTTGTAGGTCGACGAGTTTTTGCTGTGAATGTTTTACGGGGAAGCGCAGAGATTGAAGCTCAGCCGAGCACCTACCGTGAAAATAACGATAGAGCAGAGAAAGACTATCAACGTAAAATAGAAGAGGATATCCTCAACTAGATTGCGAAGTCGATTTTGTACTCTGTCAAGGCAGGAAATAGTGCTCTGAGCGGCACCTCCTCGGATGTGCCAACAGTACTCCATCTTGGGGCATATCTGACTCTTATAAAGGTAGAGGGTTGTTTCTTAGAGCCATTGTCGCGTATGTATAAATCTGTCCTCAAATACAGGGATCTTTTTAAGAAGCTCCCCGCCACTAAATAAAGCCCCGCCATTCAAGGGAGACAACTTTTCAGCCACTTTTGCTTGAATGTATAAGGCATGTTTTTTTTTATTATTGAGGGGGATAAAATTGTGTTATCGTGGACCAGGGTTGTGAGTCTTAGAAAATTCATAAGGAAAGGTGCACTGAAACACGTGTGAAAAGGGTTAACGCGTAAAGAATTTAGCAAGGCGAAAAGTTGTCTCCCTTGGCGGCGGGGTTATTCTTAGAGGCCGACTAACTTTAGCACTAGTGGCGGGGATCTTCTTTAAAAGATCCAAATACAGTACGCACCTGATATATATGTAGAAGATGGTCCACATATTCGATACCCAGACAACGCCGAGTAAATCTGCTGGTAGATAATAACTTTGACAGTCAGAAATGATGCGAAAAAATGACAGACCATTCCAACACGATTGGCCGACCCACTCCCAAATCTTCCCACTAACCGTTGCCACCATACATCAACCCTCCTCACATATCAAGGAGTGGCTTCTCTCTCTCTCTCTCTCTCTCTCTCTCTCTCTCTCTCTCTCTCTCTCTCTCTCTCTCTCTCTCTCTCTCACACACACACACACTTTCCCTCCCTCAGAATATTGGTAAAAAGCTAAACTGGTATTCCACTAACATCCCTGTCATAGCCGTCCGTTCCACTGTTCCCTTCTAAATTCGTCGCTTAAAAGGGGGCAAGAAAATGTACTTTCCCAAGAAAGGAAGCTAAATAATACGGATCTTTAAAAACAAAGCAAGAAAATATATTCTTCTCAAAGAATCGAGATTTATCAGAAAGGATTTCCTGGAAACACCCGAATCCCGGTGTTCGTGATTCTTCTACAAACAATGATTCTACCTCGCCAACTCTCTTTCTTTTCCACTAAAGTGGAACTCGTCTCGGCATTACAGCCCGCTTAAAAGGGAAAGAAAACACGAATTTATGAAAACAAACCAAAAAGAAAAACACAAGAATAATTGGATGCGTCTATTCGATCTACACGTTCAGCGATGAAAATGCTATTTAATTCTTAAGCCTGACAGACTCCAAAAAAGTCATTCAAACAGACTGAAAAAATAATATTTATACTTTAAGCGTTACAGACCAAAAAATAGTATTTAAACTTTAAGCGTTACAGACCAAAAATAGTATTTAAACTTTAAGCGTTACAGACCAAAAATAGTATTTAAACTTTAAGCGTTACAGACCAAAAATAGTATTTAAACTTTAAGCGTTACAGACCGAAAAAATAGTATTTAAACTTTAAGCGTTACAGACCGAAAAAATAGTATTTAAACTTTAAGCGTTACAGACCGAAAAAATAGTATTTAAACTTTAAGCGTTACAGACCGAAAAAATAGTATTTAAAGTTTAAGCGTGACAGAGCGACAAAATAGTGTTTAAAACTTAAGCGTGGCAGAGCGACAAAATAGCATATCAAACTTAAACATGAAAATTTGACAAAAATAGTATTTCAGACTTAAGCGTGACAGACCGACAAAATAGCTTTTAAAACTTAAGCATGACAGACTTCTGAAACTACCAATTCAACCTTAAGCTGACAGACTTTCAACCAAGCTCTTTGTCATCATTCTAATATTCGGTAAATATTCGAGGGTTATTTTCACAATCTACGTACCAGTAAAAGTTATTGAAAAACAAACGTGGAAGACTAAAGAAAATATTGAGTCAATCCAACCCGAATTGTAGGTTTGACAAAACAGTGTCCACACATCTTGACCGTGTAGTCCCTATCTACTCCCGGCGAGGGTAAAGTAAGGCATAAATCGGTGTTTAATATAGATAAAATCCAGCTCTCCCTCACCCCTAAAAAAGACCGTTCTAAATTCGGGGAAAAATAAAATTGCCTCAATCTAGAAAGATTTCTCCTTCTTTGATTGAGGACGGAACAGGTACTCTACGTTGCCCCTAGCAGGAAAGCCGAACCTAAGTTGTTTTTTTTTAAGATAAAGGTTTATTGAAAACATTGACAGACTGCAAAAATAAAATCGCATTTTTTTTTTTTTTTTTGTATTCAATTCAATCAATATTTTAAGGCAGGTGTCATAAGCGGCCAACAAAATTTTCATAAAGTTTGGCCATGTACTTTTTTTTTAATTAAGATTTATTTTAAATAAATAAATAAATAAAATTAAAAATAAAGAAAGAAAGTCGCATTTTATATTACTTTAAAACGCTTGAGTCAATCTAACGCCGAATGTGAACATATTTTCACAATATATTAATTAATTACCATAAAACCCGGCCGCGTAGTCTTTATGATAAAACAAAACCTGAAACGTTACAGACTAAATTTAAGCGTGACAGACTAAACAAACTTGAATTCTTTTTTTAAGAACTATAAAACTATTCTTTGAAGCCAATCTAAATTTGTCGAAATATATCCAGACCTGGTGTAACAAACGATATACTAATTATCATAAAAGTTGGTCGCGTATTTTTTTAAAAACGATTCGGATTAATTGAAAAGAAATAAAATATAACTTAAGCGTGACAGCCTGAATTAACGCGCGACAGACGGACGGACGGACAGACAGAAAACGAGCATTTAATAAAATATACAAAGGCGCGTCTAAAAAAAAAGAATAGAAATAAGAAAAAAGAAAAAGTACACCCCCCCCCCCCCCCAAAAAAAAGTTCGGGTGATGGTCGTGGTCGGACGGTTAAATAAAACAAAGTCACTTCCACCATTACTGTCAGTAATCTACCTCCTCCCCCCTCCTTACGCACTAGCGACCGCGTTCGACTTTCGTCTTGTACAACCACTTACACAACGACCAACAACTATTACTCCAAACAAAGAAAAGGAGGATATATATATCTACCACGAGAAAGGTAAGTACACTCACACATATTATATATATATATATATATATATATATATATATATATATATATATATATGTTATGATTTGCTTTTTTATTCAAATACTCATCCTAAAGAAGTCTTGAAATAAAGACGAAACGTTGATGAATATAAACATTACTTTAGGTTTTTTTTTCTTTTTAATTGTTTTTTTTTCATTTCATATATATATATATAATATATATATATATATATATATATATATATATATATATATATATATATATATATATATATATATATATAATGCACATGCTTAATATATATTATTGTCTATATATATATATATTTATGGCAAGTAAGCTGATGATGACATTTAGCCTGACTATTTCCTGTGGGAATGAAACATGAACGTTTCTGTGTAACTTCATACTACTACTATTACTGATTTCATATATATATATATATATATAATCGAAATAATAAAACTATAAAAAGGGGTTCTTAGTAACGATAAGACACAGCCTCCTGAAGGCGGTCGAGAGACAGAAAGCGCTCGAGGAATGGCACACGACACAACGCTAGGTGCCATACTCCAACGGTTAACACCTGAGAACCGCAGAATTGCTCGCCGGGTCGAGAGATTGACACGAAAGATTGTGAAAAGAGAGAGCTTCGTGGTCTTCAATGAAGCCTGCATAAACAATGACTTGTGGCCGAACTATATATATATATATATATATATATATATATATATATATATATATATATATATATATATATATATATATGTATATAGTCATCCACATACAGACTGTTTCGCTGTATCACAGCTCTTCAGTGCGGCTATATATATATATATATATATATATATATATATAGCCGCACTGAAGAGCTGTGATACAGCGAAACAGTCTGTATGTGGATGACTATATACACATATATATATATATATATATATATATATATATATATATATATATAAGTTATGAAAATATATTTATGGCAATTAAACTACACAGAAGTTTCCGCGTTCATCCCCATAGGGAATCGTCAGGCTAAAATGTTATCACTTACTATCTAGATCTACTCACTATTGAGAACTGTTGAAGTAAATACTGAAAATCGATATAAAAATATTATATCTCATTATAACATTTTATGTTTATTTATGAAATAATATATATATATATATATATATATATATATATATATATATATATATATATATATATATTATAATTTATTTAGATACTGTATATTACATATTTCAGCAATGTACCGCGGTTTCATCCAAAAGGGCAGATTTAGACATCTTTTGGATGAAACCGCGGTACATTGCTGAAATATGTAATATACAGTATTTAAATAAATTATATTAGCTCTCTTATATGATCGAGCACTTTATTTGATTTATTTTCATATACAACCTGACTCTCTCTCTCTCTTTCTCTCTCTCTCTCTCTCTCTATATATATATATATATATATATATATATATATATATATATATATATATATTAGAATTAATCCGAAACCCTTATTCTTATTGGTTTCAACAACTTTTTTATTTCTGTACTTCGATTTTTTTTTGTTTTTTACATCTCTCATTTTACACACAAAACTGATTTATTCAAATATAATATTCATTCGTATTCCTTACGCGCATTTCATGGCAAAATTCGGATATGTGTCTTTTTACAATTTTGTCAATATTCAGAGGGTTGCAGTATATGTTTTTTTTTTTAGTAGCGCAAGAACATGTCATAACATAACTGTTTACGTTTTAGGCGTCACAACTTCTTTGTTAAACAGACATAAATTTGCATGACTAATCGGTTTGTACCATAAAACTTAAATTACAATTTCAGATGTTGGAAGAAAGAAAAACAAAATATTCCTAAATATGAACTCTAGGTGCTTCTGCTGTTTTGCCCCGACATTAAAATATTTACAGAAATGTATAAACTTTGTTATGTACTTACGTGTTAGCTGAAAATAAGATTGTACAGAAAAAAGTTACGCAAATTCATCCAGTATTAATTAAATTATAAGAAAATGAAAACAAAAACGATCTTACGTTTCGTTAGAACTTTTTTTACTTTTGTGGTAGGCAAGGGAGATAACTCAAATTTTGTTTACTGGATTAACAAAAATGGTTACCGAAAGATAAAATCGTTTGTTTATTTTTAATTTAATAAATACTGAATAGATTTGCGTAATTCTTGGTGTACAACCTTCTTTTAAGCTACCACGTAAGTACATAACAAAGTTTATACATTTCTTTATCTATTTTTATTAAGAAAGGACTAACATGTCGAGGCTAAACAGCAAAAGCACCAAACTTTATTATCGAGAATTTTTTTAAATTAATTTTAGAGTAAAAACAATAAAAACCACAATACGTCACATATGTAGGTATATGAAAAGTTTATCTACAAAAAAAAACTTAACTATAATAACTATACTAATAAGTCACATATGTAGGTATATGAAAAGTTTATCTACAAAAAACAACTTAACTATACTAACTATTGTAATAAGTCACATATGTAGGTATACGAAAAGTTTATCTACAAAAAACAACTTAACTATAATACCTATACTAATAAGTCACATATGTAGGTATACGAAAAGTTTATCTACAAAAAACTACTTAACTATATTAACTATTGTAATAAGTCACATATGTAGGTATACGAAAAGTTTATCTACAAAAAACAACTGAACTATAATACCTATACTAATAAGTCACATATGTGGGTATACGAAATGTTTATCTACAAAAACTACTTAACTATACTAACTATACTAATAAGTCACATATGTAGGTATACGAAAAGTTTATCTACAAAAAACTACTTAACTATATTAACTATTGTAATAAGTCACGTATGTAGGTATACGAAAAGTTTATCTACAAAAAACTACTTAACTATATTAACTATTGTAATAAGTCACATATGTAGGTATATGAAAAGTTTATCTACAAAAAACAACTTAACTATAATAACTATACTAATAAGTCACATATGTAGGTATACGAAAAGTTTATCTACAAAAAACTACTTAACTATATTAACTATTGTAATAAGTCACATATGTAGGTATACGAAATGTTTATCTACAAAAAAACAATTTAACTATAATACCTATACTAATAAGTCACGTATGTAGGTATACGAAAAGTTTATCTACAAAAAACTACTTAACTATATTAACTATTGTAATAAGTCACGTATGTAGGTATACGAAAAGTTTATCTACAAAAAACTACTTAACTATATTAACTATTGTAATAAGTCACATATGTAGGTATATGAAAAGTTTATCTACAAAAAACAACTTAACTATAATAACTATACTAATAAGTCACATATGTAGGTATACGAAAAGTTTATCTACATAAAAATACTTAACTATATTAACTATTGTAATAAGTCACATATGTAGGTATACGAAAAGTTTATCTACAAAAAACTACTAAACTATATTAACTATTGTAATAAGTCACATATGTAGGTATACGAAATGTTCATCTACAAAAAACTACTTCACTATAATAACTATAGTAATAAGTCACATATGTAGGTATACGAAAAGTATATCTACAAAAAAACACCTTTACTATATTAACTATTGTAATAAGTCATATATGTAGGTATACGAAATGTTTATCTACAAAATAACAACTTAACTATACTAACTATACTAATAAGTCACATATGTAGGTATACGAAATGTTTATCTACAAAAAAACAACTTAACTATACTAACTATACTAATAAGTCACATATGTAGGTATACGAAATGTTTATCTACAAAAAACAACTTAACTATAATACCTATACTAATAAGTCACATATGTAGGTATACGAAATGTTTATCTACAAAAACTACTTAACTATACTAACTATAGTAATAAGTCACATATGTAGGTATACGAAAAGTTTGTCTACAAAAAACAACTTAACTATAATACCTATACTAATAAGTCACATATGTAGGTATACGAAATGTTTATCTACAAAAACTACTTAACTATACTAACTATACTAATAAGTCTCATATGTAGGTATACGAAATGTTAATCTACAAAAAACAACTTAACTATAATACCTATACTAATAAGTCACATATGTAGGTATACGAAATGTTTATCTACAAAAACTACTTAACTATACTAACTATACTAATAAGTCACATATGTAGGTATACGAAATGTTTATCTACAAAAACTACTTAACTATACTAACTATAGTAATAAGTCACATATGTAGGTATACGAAATGTTTGTCTACAAAAAACAACTTAACTATTCTAATAAGTCGCATATGTAGGTATACGACATGTTTATCTACAAAAACAACTTAACTATAATAACTATACTAATAAGTCATGTATGTACGTATATAAAAAGTGTATCTACAAAAAACAACTTAACTATACTAATAAGTCACATATGTAGGTATACGAAAAGTTTATCTACAAAAAACAACTTAGCTAAATAAATAATAATAGTAAATGCCGATATAGCAGTAACAAATAATGACATTGATTTGCTCTCTCTCAGAGAACACTCCCTTTTAGGGATTTGGTCAGACACACTAACCAATCAGCTTGCAGAGTGCAATTTTTTTCATCAGCACCCTTAAGAACTACTTCAGCAGGAATAGCGGATTGTCATCTGAGAGTTTCCTGAAAGCAACCAAGAACCTCCCCCCCTTTTCTCTCCTGCCTTTATCCACTGTATTTCCGAACATCCACTATCTTCACTGGAAGATAATCTCCTTGTAAATTTCGGCAGCCAAACGTATGCGGGTGTGTAGTGAGTAGGTTGAGACAAAGTGTCCATTAGGAATGTCTATAGTAGAAAGGCTGAGTATTGTACACGTGTGCGTGTGCGTGGAGGAAAGTTCTCACGTGCCGGGATAGTGTCCTTGTGCGTGTGAGCACATGGTAATAGCAGCCGTCAGCCCGAATAAAGAGAGCGAAATGGTCTGGTTGATGTTATCTGTAGCAGGTCGTGAGAGAGAAAAAAACGAGAGCAAGTCTGGGCTTCCCTTTTTATAAAGTAGATTAGGACGACCAGCTGGCGCCACGACAAGGGAAGATCAGTCTAGTTTGACGCCACATAGTCGTATCTGTGTGTAATTGTGTTTGAGAAGGGATTTAATGCTACATCCATCTTTTGGGAATCGCATCAGTCAACAGAGAGTTTCCTGGAAGCAACGAGTAAAGAAGACCCATTCTCGATCCTTTTTTTATCCACTGGATTCCCGAGCACCGACTATTTTCACCTGAAGATAAACTGCTCGTAAACTTTCGACAGTCAGCTGAACTTTCTCACTTTCTTCAGTTGGACACTGTCCTAACTTTGCCAACCTATACCCGACGGTGTAGGTAACTTGAATGAATATCTGTTCGTTGTTTGTTTATTAGAAGGTTTTGATTTCCTTTCGTGTGACGTCCGTTAAATAGTATAGGAGTTGATCTTAATAGTCTATGCTAGGACCAATCGTTATAAAGCCCACACAGTTCAAACTATTGACATGTTACTTTCGGTCGATCTCCATATCAGTTGGGGTTAGTCTTATGACATGATCCACTAGATTATCTTAATTGTTTTTCTCATATTTTCATTATGCTTTTTCCTGTAAATTGTCAACTTTCTTGCCTACGATGACAAAGTGACACAAAGATCGTTTTTTTTTTATGTGGAGAGATATCCAACCCTCCACAAACGGGACACTCTGGACAGAAACAAAAATTAAAAGTGCGCCAGTCAGGAAGGATTTCCCCCTCTGTCCGAGCACAGAACAGATACTACACTTTGATCTTAGCCAGAAGGTTTTATTTACTCCTCCCCAGGAGTTAGGCACAAGGCCAGTTTTATCTTACTCCCACAAGTAAGATGTGACCCAAGATCGGGTCGAGAAAGTGGGGTTTGAAAAGCCAGCACTCGAGAGGTGAGCACTCTGGCCATTTAAAAATTGCCTGGGCAGCCCCGTCGGCATTCCCCGGTAGGGGCGCCTCAGACAGTAAGCAATAAACTTACTCCTCCCCAAAGAGGGGAGGCAAAGCCTGGGAGGGTGGACCTCCTAGAACTGCACAGGACAGGTGTGCAGTATCCATCGGAACAGATACTACACTTTGATCTTAGCCAAAAGGTCAGAGAAGTAGTCCCTATTTCATTTCCTTTCAATTGTGTTTGAGAAGAGAGTTAATGCTATAGTCATCGTTGGGAATCACATCAGTCAGCAGAGAATTTCACTGGGAGCAACACGTGAATACTGTTTTTATCCACCGGATTCCCGAGCTCCGACTATTTTCACCCGAAGATAAACTGCTCATAGACTTTCGGCAGTCAACTAAACTTTTTTACTTTCTTCACTTGGACATTGTCCTAAATTTACCTACCTTTACCCAACGGTATAGGTAACTTGAATAAATACTTTTTCGTTGTTTGTTTATAAGAAAACACACTCTGCCAAAATCAACACCTACCTTTCTATTTTCAACATTGAGCTGATGATACCGTTTTGATAACGTAATGGAACCACATCGCAGCCAGTTAAGTTTTCCATCCCTATATGTTTTTTTTAAATTTTCCTTTAATCTAATGAAAGATTCACTTCCAGTTCGGTTTCGTCAGGGTGCGCAAACGCAGACGAAACCGGGTATTATGATAACAATAAGAAATGCCGACGTTTCGTTTTTTAAATCTTGAACCTTGGAATAATTTTTTTTTAAATAAACTCCACATTGAACACAATAACTAAACTGACCAATAAAATTTATTAAACAGAAATTGAAAATGAAAAAAAATCAATATAAAATGGAAAAATGTCCAACGTCAATAACATTTCAGAAATGGAAAAGAAATAATAGTTAACTAATAAAATGTTCTTTTCGAAACCAATATGCAAATATCAGGAAGTTTTATCGGAAGTTCTGTTGGCTTGACAGGCCGAGAGCAGGCTCAAGGGGTTTTCACGAATAGTTCATAAAGCTAAGTCAATTCACGATGGTCTCCGGTGGGGTGCGTCATTAACATACCAATTGTTGTTCTTCTTTCGTGTGAATCAGACGATTCTGGTGTTCGCATTAGTTTCCCCGATGTTTTTCTAGTTAGAAATCTTTCTGGAAACACATCGGGTACTTACGGGAAGGACCACGAGAAGGTTGTCAACATCCCTAAGTGAAAGTTGTACTGTGGAACCGACTGGATTCGAACTTGGAACACCCAGGTCTTCAGTGCGTGTCGATATCCACTTAACCACCGTCATCTCCCAGACCAATTGTTAATGACACAAGGCGTTTCCACAAATAGTGGCGATGGAGAGGCGCTCACAATTCTTATTTTAACAGCAAAAAAGAAAACACAAAAAGAAGTATCAGTAATTAAGATTTTTTTTTAAATCAGCACACGTTATCGCGGTTTCTGCAAATCTCAAGAAGAGGTTGTAAATTCCTACGAAAATGTTTTCTTGTAAACTAGTATTTCAAAATTGTTAATGAAAAGAAGTTACAAAGTAAAAATGAAAAATAATCTAATTAATTCTAAACGAATCGGACGTCTTTTAAACGTTTCCGTATTGATGTTTAGACATGTTAACTACACGGCGTTGTTCGGAAGTATTGTTACTCGAATTCTTGGTCCACAATTTTAAATATGTTTCTAACAAATTCAATTATTTCATGGATATGTATTTTTCAAGTTAAATTTACCAAAGGCGGTATATCTTGGTCAGTAATGTGTAAATGAGCACAAAAGTGCAATAAAAGTAGAATTTATTTTTTTTAACTAATGTGGTTTTATTCTATTTATATGAAAGTATTGCATATGAATTGGCAAATCGGCAGTTTAAAGACATCTAAATTATTTTCGAATTTCGCTCGGTCTCAAAGAGAATACAATTATTGGTTGCATAAGATTATGAATGGTTTAATTTTTTTCACGCCATTGCATTATTGTCTCGTAAACAGTAAATTTATATCTCGACGACAGTTTGAAGCTGTCGAAGTGACCTTTATTCCGTTCTTGGCCTTTTAGCTAGGAGCAAGATGTAGTATATGTTCTGATACTACACTTCATCTTTCCTGTCCTCGTCAGTGAAGGAGAAATCCTTCTAGACTGAGGCAATTTAAATTTTTGGCTGCAATCTAGAGTGCCCATTTTGGGAAACTGGATATTTCGCTATATTAAGAACCGACCTTGTGTCTATATATGATTTTTTAATTCTGAACGAGAAGAAAATAAAAACACAGACAAATTTGACAAAAAAAAAAAAGAAATATTTCAGTTCATACACATAATTATAATTTGTCTGGAAATATTAACAAACACGTGTGTATTATTTGTGTAAGTTCATTTTTTTTACTATTTCTAGCAAAGAATAGTATGGAAATTGTGAATAAGTAAGCTTATATATAACAAGTGTTTGAATTAAATTCGTAAATTAAGAGATATGAATGAATACGTACCCAGTGAATGTAGACACCATTTTACACTTTCTATGTGTAACAAACGGAGCGTCTTCATTGGATAATCACAGATGTCGAGTGTCCAATGAAAACTGTTATGTCTGAGGATACACGTTATCGGGTTAATACAAACTCAAAAATCAGCAGAAGTTGTAGCTACGTGGATTTTTAGGTAGTATGTAGTTTCTGTACTGATCGTATTCCGACGATCCAAGCTTTCGTAGCAAAAGTCTGGCTTTCCAGTCGTCAGCTTGTTCCTTGAATTGCACACGAAAAGGGTCCTTAAAGCGTGAAAACCACGTACATAACGTCGATTTAGGCATTGAGGCGTAATGAAGTTCTGTGATTGCTTGTGCAACTGATTCTGCTGATGTTCTAAGTTTTGTTTCCGAAAGCGATGGTAAAGGTATTGAGAATCTCTCTGAAAATAATTCCACCGAACGTAATTGCTGTTGCATTAATTGCTGTATGGTGTAATCCATCTTTGAAAAGTGTAAGTGTCCGTCCACGTGGTTCTAAAATCTCATCCTCGTCGCCAGTTGTTACGTCTGATGATACATGTTATCGGATTAATACCAACTCAAAAATGATCAGAGGACGAAGTATAAATTTTAACAGATTTATTCAACAACTTACAGATTAAATGGTAATGTAGGGGACAGCTGGATGCGTTATGATTAAAGTAAGTAATGCAAGTCCCATTTGTTTACCTCAAAACTGGCATAGCTGATCCCCTTCTCTCAAGGGCGATAACTTCCTTCTTCGGTCCAAGGGAAATAACTGTATTATTTTGTTAGGGTGTACCTAACAAAAACAAATGGTGAAACTTTGTAATTTTCTATTTATCAAAAACATATCGTGTCGGATAGAATATGTAATCGATGAAAGCGATTGGAATTCCTTCTTGCATCTAAATAACACAGACTGAAGATTCCTGTATTCCATTCTAGACAGAATAAAATAACGATTTGTCAGGTGGGATACTATTTAGGTTTCACTTGAAGACTTCGACTGACTTAATGCTATATATTAGTATAGTGTGTAAGTGTCATCATACGACTTATATAATATAAATGAGTCAAATATCTGATGATAAACAATTGGAACGGGTGGATCTGATAATCGAAAATTATATACGATAGAAAATTTGGTTTCTTTTATTGTGTTCAGCAAATGGTCTTATTTAACGGCAAATCAAGTCTTTTTTAGTTAGTTAATACCGAAGCTCAGTAACTATTGTAAAGAATATAGTTTATACGATTTGTTAAACACAATTTTTAATAGTACCTATAGCTGGAAAAATTGCATTTCCCAATTTTTCCAATAGTATTATTACGTAACTTACTAAAAGAAAGTCTCTAATCGAATAGGTCCCACACTATCTAACAAGCTCCAGTCTCTATCCCATCCCAACAATGTTTTATCGCCCAACAAAATAAAATGGTTATTCAGAATGTAATATTAATTTTGAAAGGCAAAAGCTGTCGATGGCAAAAAGTTGAAAATCCGACTGACTTAATCTTATACAGGGTGGGCAAAAATAAGGGTCCTATTTTTAAAAATTCATAACTTTTTTATTTATTGATTTTTTTTATTTTTTTTAGAATAAGTAAAGGACCCCTTCCGAAGCAAGCATGATCCGTATTAGCCCTAAGGAACGTACCCTCATTTAGAAAACATTATTTTAGCTTAAAAAACTCAAAACAGTGTAAAAAACAATACTTTAGTTTTTGTAAGTTTTAAGAAGTGTTTTTCGGCTAAAATTTGTTTTGTTTATTTCAAAAAATCTCGGAAGGGTCAGTCTACACACACATAAAGTTTGGTGAGTTTAACTTTTATTTTGTGGAAGTTATTCAAATTCAAGTTATTCAAATTTAAAGATAGGACCCTTATTTTGGCCCACTCTGTATATAAGATATAGCCCATTCCATAGTCATCAACGAGACCCATTAAACTAATGATATACATCCTGGGTAAATTTAACTGTTATTTTATGTATACTTACATCAAGTGGGTTGGTATTATTTTGAGGACAAGCGACTTTAGAGCCGGGACAATTAATCACGGTGTTGGGGGTAAGGTGTTGCCACCTTGATGACTTTTAGGCATTATGTTACCGCGCCAAGTGACTCGTTATGTAACCGTGCCAAGTGACTCGTTATGTTACGCGCGAGTTATTTGTCTTAATTAGTCACTGTCTATATTATAAGTAATTTGTTCTTAATTATTACTAGAGTTTCGCTTAATTGCCCTTTCAAAACTACGTATTTGGTTAATTTGCCATTTTCGAAAAGGCTCCCATATTTATCTATTTCCTTGGCTTAGGGCCACATAAATATTTAACTGTATGGGAACATAAGTCATATATATATATATATATATATATATATATATATATATATATATATATATATATATGACTTATATATATATATATATATGACTTATATATATATATATATATGACTTATATATATATATATATATGACTTATATATATATATATATATATGACTTATATATATATATATATGACTTATATATATATATATATATATGACTTATATATATATGACTTATATATATATATATATGACTTATATATATATATATATGACTTATATATATATATATATGACTTATATATATATATAGATGACTTATATATATATATATATATATATATATATATATATATATATATGACTTATATATAGATGACTTATATATATATATATATGACTTATATGTATATATATATGACATATATATATATATATATGACTTATATGTATATATATATGACATATATATATATATATATATATGACTTATATATATATATATGACTTATATATATATATATATATGACATATATATGACTTATATATATATATATATATATGACTTATATATATATATATATATATATATATATATGTGTGTGTGTGTGTGTGTGTGCAAGATCTAAACACAGTTTGTAGATCACTTTCAACTGCTCGTGTAAATTAACCGCCGACTCGCTATTTACAAAGTTAAATTCCTCTTTAATTGTTAGCTAATTCTCTATGGCCGAGGGGTTAACGCTCTTGACTGCGAATCAGTGGCGATTTGTGATCGGAGTTCGAGACCGCCGACCGTTGAGAATTAACTTCCTGCACTGAAGATTGCGTTAGCATGAAACATCGATGTATGTAGGTAATAAATAATTCTATATATATATATATATATATATATATATATATATATATATATATATATATATAGAGAGAGAGAGAGAGAGAGAGAGAGAGAGAGAGAGAGAGAGAGGGAGAAAACAGTAAAAGATGAGAATAAAGATTGTAAAGATACATAATCTATTACGTCCTCAGGTGTTCAAAACAAGGTGTTTTCAAATAAAAGAGATTTATTTTTCCTTCCTGACGGTACTGTATATACGCCACGAACTCGTAGGCGGGTATCTTTCCCGCCGTCAATTAGCATGAAAATTAGGGTAGATTTAAGTCTATAAACGCAAAATCAACGGGCGATAAAGTGAACAGAAGGACAGGATTCCACAACAACAAATGGGTTGGAATCTCGCATTAAGCCGTAGTATTACTGATCATTATTAAATTCTCTCAGATTGCACCAATCCTGTCAAATATTTCATTTGACAACTCCCAAAAGTGCCCCCTCAATTTCCCCCTCCTACCACCTTCTCTGAATTTATTCAACCTCATCTTAAACTGATCCACGTTATTGCTGTTCTTAATCCGATCTGACAACTTATTCCAAAAACATATTACTCTGTGACCAAATAGACTTAACTGGTTAACAGATCTAGTTTTTGAAAACTGGCTTGACAATAACCTTCCAGATCTAGGAGAAATACTAAAAAAAATGTCCACGATAGTTAGAAATGGCATTAATTATCTTGAAAGTCTCAATTATATCGCCTCTCATTCTTCTCTCCAGCAAAGTAGTCAATCCCAATTTGTCCAATCTCTCCATGTAACTGCACTCCTTTACTTTACTTATTAGTTTTGTCACCCTTCTTTTTACGCCTTTCAGTTTCAATATCACATTCCAATTTCCATGTCTAGTCACTTGAGCCCAGGCCTTGGTGCAGTATTCTATATGAGGTCTTATTAGAGTTTTATATATCCTTAAAACAACATTTGTCTCCCTCGAAATAATATTCCTAACCAGCCACCCGATCATTCTATTTGCCCTCGATGCAATGGTCAAAATATGATTAGTTGCCTTAAATGTATTCTACAAACCCTACTCCCAAATAGCACTCTCCATCTACTTCTTTGATTTCTCAGTTGTTTAGTACATATTCAACTCCCACATTCCTGGATCCTACATATAGTACTTTACATTTGTCTAAGTTAAATCCCAATTTCCAAATGTCCTCCCAATATGATAATTTATTTAGATCCATCTGTGTTATTTCCTTTGATAAAGGTCTCACAAGTAGTGAATAATCCCAGGCATTACCATCTCCTTTGGAGGGATAATGTAGTATCTGTTCTGTTGTCACGAGACTATCCTCCCAGGCATTACCTCTTCTTTTGAATTGAAAAGCTACTTTCTTATGAGCATATTTCATACATATGTTTAAAACAGAAAAACTAATCGCAGTTACTTTACAATGTTCTTTGAGACCATCTTCCCAGGCATTATCTCATCCTTTGAGAGGTAGTGCAGTATCTGTTCCGTTGTCATGGGACTATCCCCCAGGCATTACGTCATCCTTTGGGGATAGTGTAGTTATATATTCGTTCATCATGATGCCATCCTGCCAGGCATTACCTTCTTCTCTGGAGAGGGCAGTGTAGTATAGGTTCGTTCGTCATAATACCGTTCTCGCAAGGGTAACCCTTTTCTTTTTTGTTGGGAAAGGGGTAGTGATATACTAACAAAAATATAAGTATATAATATATATTTTTCTTGTATATATATAAATATAATATAAATATATAATCTCGCCACAGCCACGCTGAAGAGCTGCAAATACAGCGAAACGCGGGTGCGTCTGTGGATAATTATTTAAATATATATATATATATAATATTAATTATTAAAGATAATAGTGAGCATTAGAACGCCATACAATGCATTTAATTTTATTAACTTCTTTTTTTTTCAATTTAATTTTCGAAGATATACTTCAATCTTGGAAAATTAAATTGAAAAAGAAAACAAAAAACAGAAGTTAATAAAACTAAATGCATTGTATGGCGTTCTAATTGCTCATTATTATCTTTAATAATTAATATTATCATATAAACAATGCTTCCTAAACAATGACAATATTTCTTATATATATATATATATATATATATATATATATATATATATATATATATATATATATATATATATATATATATATATATATATGAGAAAAATCATGCATGTTAAAAACACTCACATATATGGACGAAAACAGAGGTATGAGAATGGATATTAAAATTAAACACTCATAAATCAGGTCTGAACATTAATTTATGTTTTTTTTTAATATGCATGTTTTTTAGACTTATAAAAATCTCGTTGTGACAAAAATAATTGTGAATTGAAAAAAACGGTTCTACTTCACGGTAATAAGACCACGTAAAACTCATCTATGTTGAAGACTAGATATTAACATGAAAGAAGAAAATTTCTCTTTGCCGTTCAATCATACAGTTTCACGCTGAGCCGACATGCGCGTTAAAGCATAGAAGAATTATCAAATAAAGTTTTAAATGAGCGTTGTATTGAGCAACTATGTCCGCGCTCCTAACCGACGGTCTTACTTCAAATCCATGGTCCGTGTTTCTTCTTCTTCTTCTTGCACCAAGCCACAGTTTACATACATAATAAAGACAACACACAGATACGGATATTTTATAACGACGACTTGTTGGACACGGGTGCGTGTGTGTGTGTCGTTAAGGCCTTGTCCCTAGTATCTCTACGTCCTTGCTGAACTCACATCTCTTAACTTCCGAATCTTAGCTAATACTTACCCTGTCATCTCTCACCGCGATCCTTCTTAGCCAAGTTCTGCCGTCGTTCTAACTCTCTCGCCGTTCGTTTGTTCTCATTCTAGCAGCCAGTGTCTCCCAAATGTATCTAACATTTCCCGGAAATCAGATAGCACTCTGGATTGGGATAAAAATTAAAACATTGCCTCAATCTAGAAGGAGTTCTGCTTCACTGACCGAGGATAGAAAAAACAGAGTGTAGTATCAGAACAGATACTACACTTTGTTCCTAGCTAAAAGACGAAGTGATAGTTTGTTAGACTGAAAAGTCCTGACCCTGATGTTTTCTTTATTATTCTTTTCCATGCACGTAAACTGCATCAACTTGCAGTATTGTGCGAAACAGAAACACGGATTTGCAAGCCAGCGAATTGCATGACACGTAACATT
>OY744548.1:22470572-22473072 GCA_963556195.1 Sepiola atlantica | reverse complement strand
TCTTCAAAGTTCCGAATGCTACATAGATTATACTGGAACGTTCAGTATATGGAATATGGAATAAGTATGGTAACAGTCTAGTAGAAATGAGAACATAAACATATTTATAAGCAGAACCAATATTTCGGTCGATTCAGATCAGCTTAATCTTAGGTGTAGAAAAGCTTTATTGAAAAGAAAAGGAGCCTTTTGTATAGCGAAACGTAGAAGATCGTCCAGGAATAAGGGATGTGGTATTAAATCTAGATGAATATGTAGATGGAGAGAGTGAAAGGAGAGAATGTGAAACGAAGAAAGAGTGGGAAGAAGATAGGTGGGTGTTAGTATGTAAGCCGTATGCAGGAGGAATGTGTCGTGTGAATTAACTTAAATATCGGTTCTGCTTTATAGATTTGCTTGTGTTGTTATTTTTACTAGTTTGTTGACATGCTTATCCGCTATTCCATTTACGAAACATTCTATTTTGTTTGAAATTTTGTTTCAAGTTTTAAACTCTCTCGTAGATGATACTGTAACTTTTTGAAGTGTAGGCAAGGTCACATTAAGCGTCATTGTTCTTACATTAGCCCTTCTAGTCGTATCATTGGCCTTTTTGTGTAGCTCTTCGGTAAAAGAGGAGAGAAACAAAAACTAACAAAGAGAGAGAGAGAGAGAGAGAGAAAGAGAGAGAGAGAGAGAAAATAGCGAGAGAAAGAGGCAGGTAGACAGTGGGGGCGGGCATACTTAAGCGGTCGCGACAAACCGCTTTTCTCAAACCGGAAGTCAGTCAGTAGATTTTCCTGCCTCATTACTCCATTTTGTTACGATGCCAAAAGTTACCAGCTTTTTTTTTTCAATCGAAGAGGAGGGGCGTCCCGTTGTCATTGAAAAATAGTCACAACTAGTTGGGTCTTTTTTTAAGGTGCGTCCTCATATCTCGATTAGCAGCTTTGTCTGTCAGGTTGTCGGTCTGTCACGCTTCAATTTGAAATGGCATTTTTATTACTAAATGTGCGAGTTGAAATGGGCGCATCTTATTTCAAATCTCTATAAGAGACTGTCCGTCTGTTGGATTTTCGCGTTTAAGTTTGATATAATTTTCTTTACACTTAAGTTTGAAATGTCATTTTATCGCTAAACTCGCAGATTGAATGGTCGCATCTTTATTCAGATGCGACCGAGCATCTCTATAAGAGACTCTGTCCGTCGGTCGGTCTGTCAAGATTGATTTTAAACTAAACATTCTGTTCGTCTGTCAGACTTAAGTCTGTCATAGATATTAAATATGATTTTCTTAAGTTTGAAATGGAATTTTGCCAGTCTGTCACGCTAAAATTTGAAATAGCCTTTTCGTTGATCTGTCACGCTAAAATTTGAAATAGCTTTTTCGTTGGTCTGTCACGCTAAAATTTGAAATAACATTTTTGTTGTTCCGTCACGTTTAAGTCTGAAATAGAATTTTCGTTCTTTTGTCACGCTGACGTTTAAAATATTATTTCCCTACTTGTGAGTCTTAAATTTGAAATAGCTTTTTCGTTGGTCTGTCACGCTTAAGTTTGAAATCGTATTTTCGGTTCTCACCAAGGCTTAAGTTTACAAATAGTATTTTTCGTCGGTTAGTCAAACATAAGATTCAAATAGCATTTTTGTTACTCTGCTGAGTTTAAATTTAAAATAGCACTTTCTTCGGCCTGTTCCGTTTAAATTAGGTACTCGTCCAGCTACAACCACAGCAAAAAAAATATTTTCTTTCTCGCTCTCTCCTGACCAAAAGCCAGACGAAATTTCCATGAACAAAGTTTCTTTCCTAGAACATCCTATTTGTAGAACAAGGGGCAACCAGTCTGCGTCCTAACTGACAACATGGTCGTCTTCAAATCTAATGTGAACAAATACTTGTTGAGCCGTCCTATTGGATAATCAATTCCTCTTATGTAATATTCTACCCATCCAACCCATTTGTGTTCGATCCCCACGTGAAGCGTGTAGAAGCGATTATAGTCCAACTGATTATCTCTCTAACACTTATCCTCGAGTGGCCCTGTGCCTTGATAAGTGGTGACACATCAGTAAAAAGAAAGCTTTTTTCTTAGGTCTGTCATGTTTCAGTTTGTAATAACACTTTTCGTCGGTCTGTAACACTGACGGTTTAAATAGCATTCACATCGCTAAACGCGTAGATTGAATGGACACTTCTTAAGACTATCCATTCAATTTGTTTTTTGTTGTTTTTGTTTTGTTTTTTTGTTTTTATTTATTTTTTTTTTTTTTTTTTTGCTTTGTTTTTTGTTTTTGGGGTTTTTTTTTCTTTTTTTTTTCGTCTTTTGTTTCGCTTCCCGCCGTGCATTTCCTGACCGGAATTCTCCCCCATTTTGTTCAAATGCGATTTTTTATTTTGTCTTTTTCTTTTAAAAACCGAAACGTTTATAAATGGCCTTTTCACTTCTCGTATCCATTCTATGGCAGCCAATTGTTTTTTAATGTTCCACGTATGAGCGTAGGTGAAATGTAGTTGCCTTTA
>OY744548.1:22260572-22465572 GCA_963556195.1 Sepiola atlantica | reverse complement strand
TTCTTCATCTTGACTTTTTTATCTAATATTTCGCTTGATATAACAAGCCTCGTCAGAGCTTTAGACAAATAAAAGGTATTAACCTTCTTTTTTTTCGTAATAATCCTTCCTGGTCTTCTAGAAGTCACGTCCGATGTTGTGTGGACTTAACGGTGCAAATGTCTCTTTTAAATTGAACTTCAATCACGCATGGTCGCTGGTAGGTATACATTTGGGAAAGTTTATTTTATATATATATATATATATTCGATCTCTGTCTAAATTAGCCATGAAGATGACGGCTGTGAGCCAGAAACACGTGTCCATGGATTACTTTTATGTACGTATAAAGTAAATTAAAAAATTTATATATATATATATATATATATATATATATATATATATATATATATATATATATATATGAGTGGAAAGGTAATAAAGAACAAATACAGAGATTCGAATAGTCCATTATAAGCAATACGGAATATTTCCACAGTATTATTACTATTTAATGTATATAGATCGAGAGAGAGAAAGAGAGCGATAGGGTTGTTTGGTTGTTTTGTTTTATGGCATATCAACCCTTTTTGGGTTATTTAATGCCGAATCTGGTCATTTTGGTGAAAGTTTTTATGCTTCAAGTTCTTTATATCTTCAAATGTTTAATCATGATTTTTGGTTTGGTAGTTTTGTTTTACGGCATATCAACCCTTTTTGGGTTATTTAATGCCGAATCTGGTCATTATAGTGAAAGTTTTTATGCTTCAAGTTCTTTATATCTTCAAATGTTTAATCAGGGTTTTTGGTTTGGTAGTTTTGTTTTACGGCATATCAACCCTTTTTGGGTTATTTAATGCCGAATCTGGTCTTGTTTTCTTCTCTTTTTTGTTTCTTTCCCCTTTTAATATCTGTTTCTATTTAACCCATAGTTGGGACCCTAACAGGTACTACCACTCCGGGTCAGGGTGGACCTGGGAGCAATGGTAATTAAGAGGAGGCTCCACATTCCCCAAAGTCCGTAAGCCGGATCTCACCATCGGATGTAGTTTAAGGTCATATCCAGGACCGGGAGTAGGGTAGGAAAAATAAAAATAAAAAAGGGGAGGGAGAAAGGGAGAGGGGCTGTTGTTTTTGTTTTTGGTTTTGTAGAACATAATTAAGTTTTACAAAAAAAAAAAAAAAAAAAAAAAAAAAAAAAAAAAAAAAAAAAAACGTCAATGTAGGTGAATTTCGTCTCAGGGAGCCACAGGGCAGCCTGATCTGGTATCACCAGAGAGCGATAGGGAGATAGATAGTGAGGGTTAACGAAGATATAATGAGCAGAAATAAATTTTTGGTTTGTCTTTTTACTTTTTTTAATTTAACTGACTTTGCAAACTTACTTTTTTCCATCTCAGCCATGGGGGGTTCTTGGCGTCATTCTGGCAACCTAGGTAATGTCTTATCTTTTTATAGATCCTTCTTTTCTGGAATGCGATATGGTTCGATTTGGTCCTAGGAGGCCATCTTCCCAATCATTGCCTCCTCCTTCGGGAGGGGTTCGTTTTATTGCCCGTAACCTTTTTTCGGATTAATCTAGCCCGAGCTCAATGGGCGACACAGCAGGTCACTTTTTTTAAGTACAAATATAAATGCATAACAAAATGCAGTCAAAATCTTTCTCCCGGGCAACGCGGAGTTTATAAACATCTGCTCTATGTACGATTGCTCGATCAAGGATATTGATGACTTCCGGGCAACGCCGAGTAAGCACACCTGCTCTATCTATGATATTGAGCATTTTGGATTAACATGTACCACTTACCAAATATCATATCATTACTATTACGGTTACTGGGCAACACCGAGTTAACCAAAGACAGAGTTCTTTCTCCAGGGCAACGCTGCGTTAAAACCCACCGCTCTATGTTGAGCACTGTTGGATTACTATGATTTAAAATCTCGTAATTCAGTTATTGTTAACGGTAAATGTCTATATACATGTGTATATGGACTGTTGTGAAGTTGTCCAACAGTAAATAATAAATAAAGGGAGTCAAGTCGAGGGTTGGTTTAACAAGTGTATTAACAAAGTAAGAAACTTGACTATCACTTGGCTAGACAGTTACAAGACTGTGCTTTGTCTTCTCTGTGTCTCTGGTGACTCGCACTATTTATAGTGACAACCGGTGCAGTTTCTCCTGTGTAAGAACGGCCGGTGTAACATGGACCATAAAAAGGTTTTCTAGAATATAGAAAAGAAAAACGAAAGGATTTCAACTGCGTGTGTATGCAGAAACTCCCGCCAAAAACCAATGTATACCGAACATTATAAACCAGATTCAGTGCTACTTCCTTCCAGAAAGAGTTCTACACTCACTGATCAGCTTTCTTCGTCTATTTTTAAACTGTCATTTTCGTTTTGCTTTTTGTTTTGCTGGCTTTCAGAATTATATTTATTCTTATATCAATTGATACTTATATCCCTCTCCTATTGCGGACAACTGTTTTTAATGTTCCTCCTACGAGCAAACGTGAAACGTGGTGTACTCATTCCTCGCCATTAAAAAAGCTGTGGGGCGGTGACCAAATATGTAAAAGTGTTAACGGAATCAATTTTTTCCCTTGTAAATCACACTATACTAAGAGAATAAAGTGCTTCGGATACACATTCCACACACACACACACACACACACACACACACATATATATATATATATATATATATATATATATATATATATATATATATATATATATATATATATATATACAGGGTGGGTTAAAATAAGGGTCCTATTTTTAAAAATTCATAACTTTTTTATTTATTGATTTTTTTTTTTTTTTTTTAGAATAAGTAAAGGACCCCTTCCGAAGCAAGCATGAGCCGTATTAGCCCTAAGGAACGTACCCTCATTTAGAAAACATTATTTTTGCTTAAAAAACTCAAAACAGTGTAAAAAACAATACTTTAGTTTTTGTAAGTTTTAAGAAGTGTTTTTCGGCTAAAATTTGTTTTGTTTATTTCAAAAAATCTCGGAAGGGTCAGTCTACACATACATAAAGTTTGGTGAGTTTAACTTTTATTTTGTGGAAGTTATTCAAATTCAAGTTATTCAAATTTAAAGATAGGACCCTTATTTTGGCCCACCCTGTATATATATATATATATATATATATATATATATATATATATATATATATATATATATATATATATATATATATATATATATATATATATATATATATATACAGCACTAGATAAAGTGAAAGAATAAAATAAGGTGCGAATCAAATTTTATTAGAATTCTGGGCCGATATATTTGATGTCTTATATACTTTTATGTATTTTATATATTTTTTTATATATTTTCAAAGTTTAATTTTATTACCTGCAATAATATCATTGGTGTAATGGTCCTCTGAGGAGAAGATTTTCTTTGAAAACTCATGAGTTAAGGACTTTAAAGTACGTTGCTTGAACTTTGAATTCTAATAAAATTTGATTCGCACCTTATTTTATTATTTCACTTAATCTATTGCTATTAATGCTCTATCCAGTATATTGAGCTTAATTTTTATCCGGATGTTCACTAATTAAAGATATTAGTTGCCTCATATCTTTTGTTGTATTAACCGTATATATATATATATATATATATATATATATATATATATATATATATTAAATTATTAATACCTACAGACGCTAGCGTTTCAAGCTTATTGCTCTCATCAGTGCAGGAAAATAACAATTTCAAACAGTCGAGAGTCAGCCTAGAATCTGCAAGCAGACGCCATATCCACTCGACCACCGGAAACTGTCATGTAATTTAGAGAAATTACGATCTATATGTACCTAGATGCGGGTACAGATAGTTTTCGAAGAACGTATTTGGAATTTTGCATTAGAGTTTTTTGACAGTCTATTTTTAATATCCCCGAGAGTGCTCAAGTTTAATTTCTTAAAAGGGTTTAGTATAATGTTTATAAATAAATATTAAATTATTAATACCTACAGACCGCAGCGTTTCAAGCTTATTGCTGTCATCAGTGCAGGAAAGTAACATTTTCAGACGGTCGAGAGGCGCGAGCCCGGTTCACAGGGTCAGCCTAGAATCTGCAAGCAGTCGCCATATCCACTCTGCCATATATATATATATATATTGTACATGTATTGTATTAGTTTCTGTATATGTAAATCCGTTGAAACTCATGTGTTTATAAAAAGTGCTCAATAACAAGTAGAGCTGTTTATAAGTATAAATTTGTATTTATACAAACATTATTGGTTACATATGTGCATACATGTTTCGGGTGCACTCTTCGCAAGTTCGAAAGTCAACCTTATCAGACCAAGGATTCGAATCCTTGGTCTGATGAAGTTGACTTTCTGCGAAGAGTGCAACCGAAACATGTATGCACATATGTAACCAATAATGTTTGTATAAATAAAAATGTATGTATATATATATATATATATATATATATATATATATATATATATATATATATATATATATATAACTTCCTTTGTAAGAGTGCTCAATTAATTGAGAAAATCAAAATTAAGAGTGTAATATGTATTTATCATTCGGTACAAAAAATCAGTACAACATCAGTACCATTGGTTTCAAGTTAAGATGGTGTTAACCTCGCTGCTATCTTCAACTTTGTTGACACTTGGTAGAGAAAATGAAGGGGCTCTTATAAGCCACGATCGGATACGTTATTTATTTTGAAGTGTTAAATCACTATCGTCTAAATTTTGTGTTAGAGAAAGATATGTGTGATTAAAAAGCTTAATAAATTCCAAAACAGGGGGATAAAATTTAAAAGTTAAGATTTAAAATTTTAAATATTTTTTACAAATCCCGTGAATCAGTATTGGCTAACTGTTGTTTTTATCTGAGGCGTTAAATTAGTTTCGTCTAAATAATGTGTTGAAGAAAGATATGTGAGGTTAAGAATTAAATTTACAAAAATAAAGATTACAATTTAGAAATTAAATTTAAAATTTTAAATCCAAAAATTTTAATTTCAATATTTAAAAAAATGTTTTATTATTTAACAAAAAATAATTTAAAATCTCGTAAGTCAGTTATCGCTAACGGTAAACCGGCCTAAGGGAAGCAACTCTAGAAATCGTTATTAATTTTATATTTAAGGTATAATATGAAAATGTAAAATATAAATTTATAATGGAGTATCAATTTATTATGAAATTAATAATTAATGATGTGGATGATTAAGCCTGTTTTAGAGTTAAGAATAAGATTTAGGAAATAAAATAAGTCTGTCTAGGGATTAGACAGTGTTTAAGCTTAGTTTTTTAGTACCATGAAAAAGGGGTCTTTTCTCTTAGCAACCGGAAAAAAGATTTTTTTTTTTGTGATGTAATTTACTGGTTTCAAGTTTTGGCATTGAGATGGGCCATATTAAGTTCACTATATAAATGGGACGGTGATAATTGGAAAAGAACTTTCTGCACATATAAGAGCAAATCTGATATTGTATTAGGCTATTTTGAGGTTATATTTTTTCGATAGTCACCCTCACCCCTTACAAAACATTAAAAGAAAGTCATCGAAGAGTCTGGTGCGAACTGCCGCCGGTATGTCCAAGGACTTCCCTATTAAGGCTTAGCCCTCTCCCCGCTGCTATTCATTATTATCATGGATGCATGACTAAGGACCTGCACTGGCACGTGCTCTGAAAACTCTTGTATGCAGTGGATGTTCTGCTCGCATCAAAGAGTAAATTTGACCGGCAACAAGTCCAGTCCTGAAACGACAGGCTGGCGCAGTTTGGTCTGTGGCTGAACATCAAAAAGACGGAATATTTAATAACTGATAAAAAACGAACGTGGCACCATCCAATTTGACAGACAGAATCTTCCACGAACGCACGCCTTCAAGTATCTCGGTTCGACATTCATCGATGTGACCGCAACATCAGCGATCGTTTAAAGTTGAAGACCTACGGGACTGTTGTGAAACCCGTCGCTTTATACAAATCTGAACGCTTACTGACAAGATGGAGGACGGAGCGAAGATTCGCCGTCATGGAAATTAAAATGCTCCACTAGATGTCTGGAATTACACTGCTCGACCACCTCTGCAATGTTAATATCCGAAAGCTCTACAGCATCGCACCGATTGAGGAGAAGATGAGGGAATGGTGGCTCAGATGGTTTTGACATGTGCCAAGGGCCAACAACCACAGTCGTGAAACTTACCTTTGTACTAGAAGTCGCCGGAAAGCGATCGAGGTGAAGATGAGGGAATGGTGGCTCAGATGGTTTTGACATGTGCCAAGGGCCAACAACCACACAGTCGCAAAAACTTATCTTTGTACTAGAAGTCGCCGGAAAGCGATCGAGGAGAAGATGAGGGAATGGTGGCTCAGATGGTTTTGACATCTGCCAAGGGCCAACAACCACACAGTCGCGAAACTTACCTTTGTACTAGAAGTCGCCGGAAAGCGATCGAGGAGAAGATGAGGGAATGGTAGCTCAGATGGTTTTGACATGTGCCATGGGCCAACAACCACACAGTTGCGAAACTTTCCTTTGTACTAGACGTCGCCGGAAATCGACCGAGAAGAAGGCCGATGATGAGATGGACAGACACCCTTCACAAAGATCGTGTCAAGTTGAGCTCGGGATTAACGCATAAGAAAACAAAGAAGTCACCTATCTCTTACTTAGATATCTATGTATTTCTGTCACCCTCTCTCCCTGCATGTTTATTTAAATACTCTAATAAATTTAATGTTGATGTGTGCATTTAGAGAGAGAGAGAGAGAGAGAGAGAGAAAGAGTAACTCACTTATTTCATCTAATTTACATAGTGTGTTCTTGCACATCGTAAATTGGGTGACAAAATCAGTAGTACTTCTATTGTATATCCATAAAGATGATATAGAAATAAAAGAAAACTTATTGTTTGTAGTTCTGCCAGATGAATTTCTTCACAGATATGTCAATGTTTATCAATTTTCGAATGAAATCAAAGTGGAATAAATATTAGTAGCGGTTGTGATCCAACGGGTCACGAATAGTCTAGCACTGTTTAAAAGTAAAAATGCTATTACGTCCGTAAAGGTGGTTATGTTTTCGGTCGAGTTAGTTTGTTGAGATGTCTTTATGTGTGTGTACAGCCAAACGCCCACGTCGCTTGACCAATCGTCACTAAACTTGGGTAAAATATCGGCCATGGCCTAAGTTAGACCTGATTTAATTTTGTGATATCTAAGTCAAATGCTAAGGTCAAGGTCACAGAAGAGGTGAAAGTCACATTTTTGGCGATAACTTCGCTTTCGTTCATTGTAAAAACTGGCTGTTTTGCTCATACTGCAGCCAATGAATTTCCGCGTCTTGTTGACCTTGACCTTTGGCATTTACCTTGAAAAGTAATTTCAACTTCTGATGTTTTTTTTTCTCCAAAATTTGATGCCTGGAGCTGGTTCTCTTTGATAGCAGTAACCACCATACACAATTTCAGTCTGGTCATATAAATAATTCATGAGTTATCAACATTTCCATGACATGTGAATACTTCATACAATATGAAGAAGTAGGGCCCAGATAAAGACTTTAACTCATCGTTACGTTGTCAAGCGGAGATATGCCGCCTCACGACTTTCTTTTTCATTTTTAATTTATTTCTTTTCTCGAACCCGCATTCACATATCACGTTATAAAAGACAACGGTTCTTTTAATCTCTTTCGTCCGTTCCTTGTATGAGTTTTGTGCATATGTACGTGCTTCATGAATTTTCTCTCTCTTCCTTTGTCTTGCACGTGTGTTAATCTATTTTCGTGACATCACGATAAATAGTTTTTGAATAAATAGTTTCCATGTTATAACTTCGGGAATACTTCATACAATATGGAGAAGTAAGACCCAGACTTTGGCGCATCCTTACGTTGTCAGACGGAGCTATGCAGTCTCACGACTGACTTATGTTCTTGTCGTTTATTTAGTACTCAATAGATTGAACAAACTCCACGGTCATTTTTCGAACCTGATAATTACATACTTAATATTCTACACAAGGGGACACCCTCCCTCAAAAACGATGGAGGGAAAATATACTCCACCAGTGTTCGAACTAATATTGATATAAAATAACGTCTAAATCCGTGAAGTTAAGAAAAGGTAATAATAAAGTAAGAAAACGTCTCAAACAGGAAAGTTTTTTAAAAAGTTAAAAAAGGGTAATAATAAAGTAAGAAAACGTCTCAAACTGGAAAGTTTTTAAAAAGTTAAAAAAGGGTAATAATAAAGTAAGAAAACGTCTCAAACTGGAAAGTTTTTTTAAAAGTTAAAAAAGGGTAATAATAAAGTAAGAAAACGTCTCAAACTGGAAAGTTAAATAAAAAGGAAAAAAGAGGGGTAGAATGCGTATCTATCGGTATAGAGATAAGAAAAGAAAAAATTGGAAGAAAACGCTTCATTATGGAAATAGTGAAGGATTTTTTATCGAATTAAATTCAGACGGCGACGGTTGCTTACTATTTGCTTTCCGCCTTCTCATAAACGCTTTAAATGGTTTCGTCCGCCAGTATTTTACTCGCTAACTTTTGTGTGACCGGACGTATATATATTTATATACAACTAAATACACACTGATCTTTATTATAGATTACAGTATTTCCTCCTTTGGCTTTGATTACGGCTTTCGTTCTCGCTGACATTTTTATGTTCTTGTCGACATTCTCTTCTGTTATTAAGTTGCAAATGGTTCCTAGCTGTTCTCACCGACTTTTTATTATTATTTAGATGGAACTTTGCTGCGATTTGCTGAATTTACAACTCTCGCTTCCCTTATTTTGTCCTTTAGTCCTCACATTCTATGGGCGATGTTTCCGACAAAGGGGGGGAAATTGCTGTTTTCTGGGTCGGAATCTATCCATCTAACACTTATCGTTGGCTAGTTTTTGACCTTGAATGGATTATTTCTTTCTATTTTTTAGCTTCTTAAATCAAGTGGCTTCATGTCTTGTCTGGAGCGATTTCCATTAAAAAAATGCATTCAGTAGCAGACGTACCAGTGACCAGTTGAGTCACAACCACAACCACTACTTATTTGACTTTGATTTCATTCGAAAAGTAATAAACTGTGACATATCTTTTAAGACATTCTTCTTGCTTAACAAAATAAGTCTCTTTACTTCTATTTACTATTATTATTGTTACTCACTAGGAGTTCTCGCACAGGTCATCATCAGAGATTACTTACTGATAATAACCGGTGGTGTTCTCTGGAGTCTGAGTGACAACAAGTCTCCCCAGATTTCCAGCATTCTCCACCTCTTTCGATACTCTTTGAAAATTAATTTGCATTATCGCAACAGTCACTTACCATTGATTTTTCGTTAGCAGCGACCATTGGTCTTCACTGAGATTTAGGTGGCAATAAGCGCCCCCCCCCCCCCAAGGTCTCAGTACTCTCCACACTCTTCCAGATGAGGTCTGGCTAGTTCTTTCCCTCCTTGGTCTTTCCATCCTCCTTGACCCTTGACCCTTTTGGGGGGGGGGCAGAGTTTATAACCTTTCTAGCAGTCTCAGTTTCCTTGGTTCATGTGGTGTTCGTTCCTTCCATCTTTTTGTTTTACTTCTGTTGTAGTTTCCATGTGGCTGGTTAGTGGTTGTAGTTTATGTGGGTTGGTTTCCGCATTCGAGGATTTTTATTAAGAGTTCAGCTGTTAGTATCATTGCCGTCCGTTGTATGGTCTCATTCTTCCCTTTGATTCCAATTTCTTTTAGTCTTTCTACCAGGTTTTTCGGGACTGTTTCGTACAATTATTGGTATTATAGTTACTTTCTTTATGTTCCATATTCCTTTCAGTTCTCTGGCCAGCTCCGTGTATTTATTTCGTTTTGCCGTCTCTTTGATCTTCACCCTGTGGTTATTATTATTATTATTAGTAGTAGTAGTAGTAGTAGTAGTAGTAGTAGTAGTAGTAGCAGTATTATATGCCTACATTAACTTAAGAGCGAGGGTCAATGAGAATGTCGTATATGGCTAATAGATGCGTTTGAGACAGTGATAGAAGTGTTGATCCCAGGGAACTGAGGGCAATTCTTGTTTGTCTAATTGCGTAACACGAAGACATTCAGTATAACTTGACAATTGTTTCGCGCTCAAACAAATCATGGGGTTTCCAACCTGGATCCAAAGTGCTGTTTGCTGTGGAAGGAGGTAAGACGATTTCGCATTGGGAAGCAGTTAACTTGTTTGTCTTATTTCGTAACACTAAGCAATAGGGGTTCCCAACCTGAATCAAAATTGCTGTTTGTTGTGGAACGGGGTGAGATAATTTTGCGTTGCAAAGCAGTAAACTTGTTAGTCCTCTATTCGGACATATTTTGTTAATTATTTCTTTTAAACATACGTGGTTAGGGTTACGGTAACGGTTGGAATGTTTGTGGGTTGCCATGCAGCCATATTTAAGTTCATACATCCTCCACTCGAAAGCAATATATATATATATATATATATATATATATATATATATATATATATATATATATATATATATATATATGTATATATATATATGGTTTGGTATGGTTTGGTAGTTTTGTTTTACGGCATATCAACCCTTTTTGGGTTATTTAATGCCGAATCTGGTCATTATAGTGAAAGTTTTTATGCTTCAAGTTCTTTATATCTTCAAATGTTTAATCAGGGTTTTTGGTTTGGTAGTTTTGTTTTACGGCATATCAACCCTTTTTGGGTTATTTAATGCCGAATCTGGTCATTATAGTGAAAGTTTTTATGCTTCAAGTTCTTTATATCTTCAAATGTTTAATCAGGGTTTTTGGTTTGGTAGTTTTGTTTTACGGCATATCAACCCTTTTTGGGTTATTTAATGCCGAATCTGGTCTTGTTTTCTTCTCTTTTTTGTTTCTTTCCCCTTTTAATATCTGTTTCTATTTAACCCATAGTTGGGACCCTAACAGGTACTACCACTCCGGGTCAGGGTGGACCTGGGAGCAATGGTAATTAAGAGGAGGCTCCACATTCCCCAAAGTCCGTAAGCCGGATCTCAACATCGGATGTAGTTTAAGGTCATATCCAGGACCGGGAGTAGGGTAGGAAAAATAAAAATAAAAAAGGGGAGGGAGAAAGGGAGAGGGGCTGTTGTTTTTGTTTTTGGTTTTGTAGAACATAATTAAGTTTTACAAAAAAAAAAAAAAAAAACGTCAATGTAGGTGAATTTCGTCTCAGGGAGCCACAGGGCAGCCTGATCTGGTATCACCAGTATATATATATGTATATATATGTATGTATGTATATATGTATATATATATGTATATATATGTATGTATGTATATATATATATGTATATATATATGTATATATATGTATGTATGTATATATATATATATGTATATATATATGTATATATGTATGTATGTATGTACATATATATATATATATGTATATATATATATATATATATATACGTATATATATACATGTATGTATATATATATATATGTATATATATACGTATATATATACATGTATGTATATATATATATGTATATATATGTATATATATATATACGTATATACATACATGTATATTTATATGTATATGTATATATAAATATATATATATATATGTATATGTATATATATGTATATGTATATATAAATATATATGTATATGTATATATATGTATATGTATATATAAATATATATATATATGTATATGTATATATATGTATATATATATATGTATATGTATATATATGTATATGTATATATAAATATATATAATATATATATATGTATATGTATATATATGTATATATATATGTATATATGTATATATGTATATATATGTATATATAAATATATATATATATGTATATATGTATATATATGTATATATCTTTGTATATATATATATATATATATATATATATATATATATATATATATATATATTCAATATTTTAATGTAATTTTATATCATTTCAATGTTATAAAAAACAGATTTCATAAAACAATTGTTTCGGCAAACACAAATATATTTGTAAATTGAGAGAGAGGGGGTATGAGAAGGCTATCACAATGCAAGAAATGGAAATATGTCTGCGTTGAGAAGTAAGACAAAAACAAGTGATTTTTTTAATATATATTTTTCAAATAAAAAATTATAATTTTTTTTATATATATAGCAAGTCTTACTTGATTAGGCAAGACTTCAACGCTGTGATGTAATGTGTGTGACCGTGTTCCATAATATATTTCGAGGAAGACCTCTTTGTCAAACGGTAGGTGTTTCAAATCTTAAAAACACATGTGAAATGGCAATATTGCTTATAATGCAGGAAATATTAATATCCGCAACAAATGTAATAAAACTAAAACTATAACTGATTGGTGTCTTGTTTTGTTTTTTTCTGAATATTTTTATTCATAATAACCATTTCTTCGGATACAATTCATCTATTAATCCATATATAGGTACTGAATATAGACCAATCTATGACTTATTTATGATGTAAGTATAAACCGAAAATATTTACTATTTTAATTACATATTAAACTATGGATCTTTATTTATAATCATCCTAGCAACATTCCAAATGATGTAACTACATGCATATTCATTTGTCCAATGTGCGTTTACACTATATTAATCAAGATGAGGAAAAAAAAACGGAAGGTATTTTGAAATATTTTGTTAAATGTTTCGAAATATTTTTATTTTTATTTTGATTTAATTACTCGCATCTAATACATGGTTTTTTTAAGGCATGTTTGCCTCTATATTTATATTAACATTCAAAAGATGCTTTATAAAATGAACTTTCCTAATTTATAACTATCAGCGACCATGCGCAATCAAGTTCTGTTCTATTTAAACAGACATTTTCACCAATAGTCCACAACATCGGACGAGACCCTTCTACAACACCAAGAAGGATATTATGAAAAAAAAAGGTTATACCTTTATTTGTCTTGGCTCTGTCGAAGCTTGTTTTTATCAAGCGAAATATTAGCTAAAAAAAAAATCAAGATGAGGAGAAAAAAAACGGAAGGTATTTTGAAATATTTTGATAAATGTTTTAAAATATTTTTCTTTTTTCTTTTGATTTAATTACTCGCATCTAATACATGGTTTTTTGAAGGCATGTTTGCCTCTATATTTATATTAACATTCAAAAGATGCTTTATAAAATGAACTTTCCTAATTTATATATATATATATATATATATATATATATATATATATATATATATATATATATATATATATATATAATATTTTTATTTATACAGACATTTACATTATCCGCGACACTGGCATGTTGATGTCATCGATCAACAGTTGTTAGAAACTTTCTAAGCGGTAAAGAATATTGCATTAAGTCTCCCTTCTTAATAGGACGTGTCATTATTATTTTTATTTTATATATATATTTATTAATTAATTTTTACATACATAAAAGAATCCATAGACACGTGTAACTACAATTTGTCCTGTAAGGAATTAAAATTGTAAATGTTCTTCTGGAACTGTAGCGGTGTGTTGTTTTGACGTCTAACGACTTCACATGTCGCGTTTTCGGCTGTTTTTTTTTTCAAATTCTCATTTGTTTCTCCAGTTTTTTGTTCATCTGTTTGTTGTCATCTGAAGATGATTCGACAAATAACTGAAAGTTCTAGTGATACTCATGAAACATTCATTCATTTTTGACACACAAAAATAATTATTAGAAAAATTGAAAAAATTAAAAAGGTTTAATGAAGCAGGGAATTCTGTTATGTTTAACAATGTTTGCTTAAATGGCAGAATGCTGTCTAAATTCTGTGTTTTTTCTTTGTTTTCGCCAACAATGAACCACTGTGTGGCGTAGTTTTTGGGTTTTTTTTCAAGACATTTCAATTTGAGAACTTTTCTTCTTTGTGGATGTTTTCTGATGACTTTGAAGTGTTGCAGAGACGATATTGACATAATAACATTGTTTGGCTCACGTCCAGAGAAACGGACCGTAAAATATAAATCTCACAAGAATGTTATGTTTTTTGAAAATGTGAAAAAATGCAAAAAATAAAAATAAAATATATTTTTTTTTAAAACATGGTTACTGGAATATAAAATCAACCTGACTTATTTAGATATGCTCTGTTGTTACTGGTTGACAATCATCGAGCTGAATCTTTCTGTAGAGAGTGATAATTAAAAGATACTGATATAATATGCTAATACATATGTTGTCATAATTCATATATATATAAATATATCTATATATCTATATATATATATATATATATATATATATATATATATATATATATATATATATATATATATACATATATATATATATATACATATGTATCGGTAGTGCATAGTCATATCTCTATGCTGATGAGTCCAGATTATAAAGGATGAAACGTATACATACATAGATAATAAACAAAACAAATATATATATATATATATATATATATATATATATATATATATATATATATATATATATATATATATATATATATATATATCGTTTATTATTACAGATGACCTGTGCTGGAATATTTCTAAGGGACCACCTAAAGTGGGTGTCGTCTGAGATCTCTTGACCAACAAGCTGAGCAGAAAGATAAAGCTTAAATTATACAAATCACTCATCCTCCAAACGACACCCGTGTAAGGCGGTCCCTTTTCTGAGAGACAGCTTCGAATCTTATACGTCCTATTTTTCACTCATTTCCAGCCCCGCGGGTTAAATTCAATGTTTATTTAGCGATATTACCCGCGCACACATGAGCACCAATAAAAAAAAATCAGTGTAATACATAATGCATCTTGATGTACAAGATAAAATAGAAAAAGCCGATATACAAACACAATACCGTCTGTCCAGTTTTGAGGCCCGTATAAAGTTTAGTAATTGCTGTTCTGTCTTCCTATAGCAGGGGCGGGTAACCTTTTCAGGGTGAGGGCCAGATGAGACTTTTGGAAGGAGATCGCGGGCCGGAGTGAATAACGAATCTCAGAATTGCTATATTTTGTTTACATGAATAAATTGTACAAAAATTGCATTGAACATTCTACAAATCTGATATGTTTTCTCAAGAGACTTCTGTATGTGATGTTATAAAAGGCGCCGACGAAGAGCTATTTTGGAATCATAAAAAATAATGACGTGGGAAGTAGCAAGTTGATCCAGCGTTCGTTTTGACACACCTCACATACATTTTCTGTTTTATGCCCTTTCCTCGTCTCTCGTTTCCTCTTTGCCTCTCTCTTTCTGTTTTTTCTAATTTTATCTCAGACCAACGATTTGAAATTAATACTTAAAGAAAAATGTAATATACATGCATCATCGCTCGCTGATATTTATATATTTTTATCCCATTGTAAATCTTAATTGAAACCTACTTTTACGTCTATGTCACAAAATGATATTAGTTTTAGTGGGAGGTCCGCGGGCCGGATTGCAATAATAAAGCATAGCAGGGTGGCGGGCCGGACGCTAAGATTTCGCGGGCCGGAGGTTGCCCGCCCCTGTCCTATAGAGAAATGGAAATCCTTTAATATTGAAGTAATTTCTATGTTTGTCCCAATCCAGGGTGACCCTTTTTAAGCAGCTGAATTAAACTGAATTCAACTAACTATATCCCATGTTTAGACCCCTTACATCTAGCAACTGTATTTCAAAATTCATAATGATCGGTTAATTAGTTTAGGTATGAATCCACTATATAAAAATATATATACAAATATATATATATATATATATATATATATATAGTTTTTGTTATTGTTTTTACTGGCGATAAAAACATAACTGTTTTCTTAGTATTTTTCAACTTCTTAAGCGGTAAAGAATATTGCATTAAGCCGCCTTTTTTAATAGGACATGTCGTTTTTTTTTTCATTTTATATATATTTATTAATATTTTTAACGTACATAAAACAATCCATAGACACGCGTTTCTGGCTATCAGTCGTCATCATCATAGCTAACCTGGGCAAGGATCGAACTTATGATATTACTGTCTGCAGCCTGGCGTTTTACCATCAGACCACAAACACCTCGTCGAAATATGTGCAATCTTTTATCGCCATAATGTTACGTAGTAGTTTGATATTGTTTTTACTGGCAATAGATAGATAGATAGATAGATAGATAGATAGATAGATAGATAGATAGATAGATAGATAGATAGATAGATGGATGGATGGATGGATGGATAGATAGATAGATAGATAGATAGATAGATAGATAGATAGATAGATAGATAGATAGATGGATGGGTAGATCGATAGATAGATAGATAGATAGATAGATAGATAGATAGATAGATAGATAGATAGATAGATAGATGGAGAGAGAGAGATGTATATATATGTATGTATATATATATATATATAGAGAGAGAGATGTGGAAAAATATATGCTTTTGCATATACTTTCTATTCTTTATATAGACCAACCTTTTCAAGGTAAAAGCTCGATGGTTGTTAACATATAACAACAGAGCATATATCAGATGATCGAAGCAATTCTGTCTGTGTTTTGAACATGAGGCCTTTAAAATCGATTTAATAAGTAGATTTTGAAAATAGTGATTCAATTTTATCACCTGATTGTAAACTGATACTAATCGTAAACTGATACTAATTGGTAATCTTAGTAAGACCAACATAGGGGTTATGGTACATAATACACCAGTTGTAGTTGGAAGATTTTATATTTAGTTACCAAATTGCTCATTGTATAATATTTCTCTTAGAAAAGACCATAAGACATCACCCTACAGATATTAGAATGTTGGTTTAGTAGTTTATATATTTCTCCCTTTAACTTTAATAGAACCCTAATACTCGAGAGGGGTGCTTAATTGCATGTAGTTTCGTACCTTTACACATCGAAATGATTCTCTCTCCAATTTAACTTTATAAAAATTTTGTTAACTTTCAACAAGTTAACTATTAACTATTCTGGCAGTTTTTTTTTTATTGGGCAGTGTTGTGCGTATTTTTCATGGCTTTCCTTCATAAAGCAAGATGGCTGCTCTTTCTGGGTAGCAATTTCTAAATATCTCTTTAAATAGAGATGTAATCAGTGTGCGGTGTTTGTTTTTTGGACTTTTGTGTACTGCATCGCCATGTTTTTTGTTCTGAGGGAGAACTTTTTGGTTTCTGATTAATTCATGGAGGAAAGATGCGGGATTAACATACAAATACCGGTTCCGTAATTGTATAGAAGTTTCTTGTTTTTGAAAAATTGATTGGTAAGGTGAATAAAATCTTAGTCATTGAAATGTAACAATATATATATATATATATATATATATATATATATATATATATATATATAACATAAGAGAGAGATATACATTATAGATTTTTCTGATTAGAAGTTTAACTTATTTTTACTATTTTTACATTTTCTTACAAAGAGACTAAAAAAGTATTTAATTGGAATTTATGTGTAAGAATATAAATCCTAAAATAAATTAACTTAGAAAAAGGAACAGTCCCGAAAAAAAAACTGGAAAAAAAACTGGAAAAAATTGAAAAAAGACTGAGAGAAATTGGATTCAAAGGGAGCACTGAGCCCATACAACGGATGGCAATGATGAAAACAGCTCCAATCTTAAGTAAAATCCTCGAATGAAAAAAACGAATGGTATATATTTCCGTGAAAAGATTTTCGACTATCAATATCGTAAAAATGTAAATGAATGAATTGTCCAATCCCCCTTACCAAAAAGTGGAATGTTCCATAGTCTAGTTATAGATTTCTCGAAAGCATACACCTGTTTGCATAGAAAACCATA
Source organism: Sepiola atlantica (assembly GCA_963556195.1). Lineage (NCBI taxonomy): Eukaryota > Metazoa > Mollusca > Cephalopoda > Sepiida > Sepiolidae > Sepiola > Sepiola atlantica. The sequence goes on along the minus strand of OY744548.1, from coordinate 22,447,777 downwards.
ATATAAAATATATAACACAGTTCTATGTAAAAAAAAAAAACTGTTGAAATTAGAATTTTTTAACTAATGTGCGCATTTGAAGAAAACGAATGGAATTTTAACATTTCTGTTGACTAAAGAGGGATGGAGGTTATTATGAATCTCCTAAAGAGAAAAAAATACTTTTTGAATATATATATATATATATATATATATATATATATATATATATAGATATAGATATATATATATATATATATATATATATATATATATATATATAGATATAGATATATATATATATATATAGAGAGAGAGAGAGAGACAGACAGACAGATATATATTTATGTATATATATAGAAGGAGAGAGATACGCACACGCTAGTAAAAAAAACTTTTTCAATAATTATTTATTATTTTATCGTTTCGACATTTTAAGTTTTTTAAAGTTTTTTTAAGTTTTTTTAAATTTTTAAGTTTTTTTTAATTTAAAAGTTTTTTTTACTAGCGTTGGTAACCACAATTCTTTAAATATATATATATATATATATATATATATATATATATATATATAGTGTATAAAATTATATTGAAAATAAATCAATAAAGTGCTCGTTTTTTTTACCTCATTCAGTACGCTGACGATTTCACTGGGTCTCGGCTTTTTAAAAATGTAAAAAGTCAGCCTATCTGGATGAAACCGCGGTACGATTCTTAAGGATTTAACATAATGTTTTCAAATAAATTCTTTATATATATATATATATATATATATATATATATATATATATATATATATATATAAGAAAAATATTTTGAAAAAAGCATTTTTTTGTTTCATAAAATCAATTATTAATTTATTCTAAAAACTTGAGTACTTTCAGCGATAAACGCTATTTTCAAAAGTATAGCCATTTTTTCCTCTTTCTTAGTTTAATCCTTCTGGATTTAGACATATTTGTAGCAGTCAAGTTGAAATTCGTCTTGATGTAATGACAATTTGCGTCAAAAAATGCGTATCCAAATAAAAATATGGTTCTTTATGTTTGTAATATGCGGAGAAATTTATCATTTCTACGCCGAGAAAGATATATTTTATTTTTAGTTTTTTTGTTTAATTTAACGTAAAACTATATATTTTCCATAATCTTATTTTCTGTTTTAAATGTAATAATAAAAGTATCGTTTTATTGTTAAATTATTAATTGAGTCAAATTGTTTTACTTGGAGATCTGTTAAAAAATTTAAGCCAACGCGATCACCGAGATTGAAACTGGGACCATTAGATGTCTAGTATCATGCACTAACAACTAAGCCATTCGGACTAACAACCGTCTGAGGTTATCATTCCCTACACTGATGAGAGCGAAAGCTTGAAACGCTAGCGTATGTAAGTAAAAATAATTTAATATTATTTACTTAAAAGTAATACTGTTATAAGCCCTTTTACTAAGATTGAAGTATTATTTACTCCTCTCCAGGAGTTAGGCACAAGGCCAGTTTTATCCTACTCCCACAAGTAAGATGTGACCCAAGGTCGGGTCGGAAAGTGGGGGTTGAAAAGACAGCGCCCGAAAGGTGAGCACTCTGACCATCAAAAATTGCCTGGGCAGCCCCGTCGGCATTCCCCGGTAGGGGTGCCTCAGGCAGTAAGCAATAAACTTACTCCTCCCCAAAGAGGGGAGGCGAAGCCTAGACCTCCTAGAACTGCACAGGACAGACCCATAGACCGGCGTAAATCAAGCCCCGAAGGCCAAGACAATACCAGTCTATGGGGTGTAGTATCCATCGGAACAGATACTACACTTTGATCTTAGCCAAAAGGCTAAAAACTTGAGCCCTGTTCGGGGAAGTTAAAAATAGACTGATACGTAGCTATGAGGCATATTACGACAACGTTCGTTGAATATGTGATTCTCTTCGCATAAATAGAACTTAAATTCCCTTCTTGACGTGGTATCAACATTGTCGTCTGGTACAAATCGGCTCGTCATCTCTCGGGCGTTTGCGTAGGATAGCCGAACGCTTCCGACATAAGTACCGAGACGAATTTCTATTACGTTTATGGATTTTTGTAAGCAAGTAATCTTCAGGATTAACCCAGGGTATTTTTACCCCACCTAATAAACCAGTAATTTCCGGGCCTTTGGGTCTGGATTTACGCCGGTCTATTGGGGGTTGCTTGTCCTGTGCAGTTCTAGGAGGTGCACCCTCCCAGGCTTCGCCTCCCCTCTTTGGGGAGGAGTAAGTTTATTGCTTATTGTCTGAGGCGCCCTACCGGGAATGCCGACGGGGCTGCCCAGGCAATTTTTAAAAGGCCAGAATGCTCACCTCGAGCGCTGGCCTATCTAATCCCACTTTCCCGACCTTGTGTCACATCTTGCCTTGTGGGAGGTAGATAAATAAATCTTCAGGGTTGTGAGTTCCGTTCAGTGGGCGCCGCTTTTCGACTGTGCCTTTGTCTTAGATACAGAGGGGGTGGGGCAGTTGTTAAGTGGTTAACGATACGGACTGGCGAATCAGCAGCAGCAGCAGCTATTGTGTCGCCATACTCAATCGTACATAAACAGTAAAACCGAATTAGAAGCGTTGTTTTATTTTGGACGGGCGTGTTTAGTGTAACTGATGCCGTCGTGGACTATCGTGGGTATTGATTTACTCCTCTCCAGGACTTAGGCACAAGACCAGTTTTTATCTTACTCCCACAAGTAAGATGTGATCCAAGGTCGGGTCGGGAAAGTGGGGTTTAAAAATTGCCTGGGCAGCCCCGTCGGCATTCCCTTGTAGGGGCGCCTCAGGCAGTAAGCAATAAACTTACTCCTCCCCAAAGAGGGGAGGCGAAGCCAGGGAGGGTGGACCTCCTAGAACTGCACAGGACAAACCCATAGACCGGCGTAAATAAAGCCCCGAAGGCCAAGACAATACCAGTCTATGGGGTGCAGTATCCATCGGAACAGATACTACACTTATCGTGGGTTGCTAATGAAAAACTATGGAAGGAGCGACGGGTACACATTTGTTAAACTTATTCAAATCTAAGGGGAAATATTGATTTTAAAAAAAAACTTCAAATAGGATTTTTTAATTCGTTTTAGTTTCTCTCATTTTATTTTTATTTCAATAAATATTCGATTAATAGTAAAAAAAAAAATAATAATTAAATGTGTATTTATTAAAGTTACGTATGGTTTACCTCTGATTAAAATCCAATTTAAAATAAACTTAGTAGGGTTAGGTACTAGGGTTAGGGTTGAGTAGTAGGGTTAGGGTTAGGCAGTAGGGTTAGGTAGTATGGTTAGGTAGTATGTAGTAGGGTTAGGGTTAGGTAGTAGGGGTAGGTAGTAGGGTTAGGTATTAGGTAGTTCGGTTAGGGTTAGGTAGTAGGTGACGTTATTCATGTATAATGTTATATCTAAGGGATAATTCCTACCACATTTCCCGTAATCGGTCGAATGTGTAGAGAAATTAATACAAATAAAATAAATTAACAACGTCATTTATAGAACCCTTAACAATATGCGAGAACCACACGCAGAGACACACGAGATCTTGTCAGATCGTTTTGTTACGATCGGTGGTTAAGTAGATAACGACACGGACTGGCGACATGAGGGTGCCAAGTTCGAATCCAGTGCGTTCCATGGCAACACTTTTTACTTGGGAGGTTTGAAAACTTTCATCCGGTAACAACTGTAGAAATAATCTTGGATGCCAGCAACGGAATCATCGTGATTCATACGAATTTACTTTACTAGATGTGGGGGGGGGGGGGGGCGGCCAATGAGGAGTTTAGTCAACATCCGCTCTCCCGTCGCCGTGGTGCCGACCGATTTCCCAGACGACGCACCTAATGACATTATCTGAAGGGCTCTTGATAACGCAGGGTTCGTTTAGCATACTAAACCTGTCGTCGGCCTCGAATCGTTATCCCACCATTTAAAATATAACATTTTTTTTTTTAGTATTTTTTTTTTTTTAACATGATTCACCCCAAACAAGGCAGGCCGCCACTGTAAACGTAAGGGGCTACTGAGAAAAAGGAAAAGGGGAGAAGGATTGGTGGTTCAGCTTAAATTGGGATCTGAGCAGCGAGATGTCTGTTTACATTAGTTTTAAATTTCTGCATGTCAGTACTGTCGGGGAAACAGGGGGCAGGGAGGGAGTTCCAGAGGCCAGCAGCACGAGAAAAGAAGCTATTTGAGTAGAATGCTCTCCGGCATCTGTGGACCTCCACAGTGAATGAATGAGATTTAGTAGAATGTCGAGTTAGTCTAGTGAATTTACGTCGAGGGGGCACCAGAGTAGCCAACTCATCGGAGCACAATCCATTGAAGTATTTGTAAAACAAACATATTATTGGAACTCTTCATCTTATACCGATTCTACTAAAAATAAAAATGAGATTTTACTTTTTTAGGCGATTACATGTAAACAGTCTGTAAAAGTAATTAGTAAAATTATTTTTTTTTTTTTAACCATATGTCAGGCTTTAGAGAGTGGGATAATTTTCGCATACAAATTTAACGTAAAATGATCACCCCCTTCCGAAGTAGATAGCGTTTTAAGAGCAGTCCTTAAAAAACATTATCTGGCCTGGAATATTGTCGCCTGGCTGCTCAAAAGTGGGTGATCATTTTATGTTAAATTTATATGCAAAAGTTATCCCCTGCTCTAAAGTCTAAAATATAGGTCGTGCATTTTATTTATTTCTATTGACTACTTTTTCATGTTGTTTACCCAATTGTTAAGATCGAGGGTGATGTTCCCGGACTATAAACGTGCAAAGTTGAATCAAGCAATGTTGCATGCAAAGACAGAGTAATAATTAATAAACAAAATGAAGTAGTTCAAATAACGTTTATTGAACGTGTGTGTACGTGGAATGATGAAGTGTGTGGTGTATGCATGTGTGTCGATGGAAAAACAGTTCTTGAAAAGGTATAAGAAGAAATGAATCCGGCGTAGGAAAAGTCTTTGAAAGCCGTACACAAAGAAAATGAGTTGAGAACTCTTACCGTTGTTTGACCACGTGTGTTGGTAGTTGTTATGCCGATGCTAGTTGAAAAGAAAAAGAGAAAAGCGTGAGACGTAACGCTAGTGTATTAGCGTCGTTCTGCCGAGGCCAATCGACCAGAAGAGAAAAGTGAAACGGAACGCTAGTGTCAGCGTCGTTCTGTCAAGGCTGGTCGGTGAAAAAGAGATGGATTTTCCGTTTGCAACGGTTTTTATAGTCAGAAGGGCAGATAACTCTGGTGTCGCTTTACAGTGCCACCTGTCGATGAAAAAGCGACACCTACCGGCAAACCGGTGTAGTTATGTTTTGAAAGGAGGAGGTAACTGCTACACATGTAATCGCATAAAAAAAGTAAAATCTCATTGGGAAGGGGAGTATCAAAGGTGCAGAGCTTCAGTTTTACACTGTTAATATACAAGGCATACACGGAGATGATGTTCCTTTGTTTTACCCGTGGTTGAATAGTTGTTTATTCTATCTTTAGGGAGAATTAGAAGCTTTTTTGCTGATTAACATTTAATTGACAATAACGATTATGAACGCCATCTTCTTCATAAACGTGAACCAACGGTCCAATGACTGAAGTCAAGAAAAAGCTTCCCCAGCCATGTTGAACCCCTAACAACATCTCGGGAAGAGAACCAGACTACAGCTATGGACAAGACGGCTAGAGAACGGCTCTCCTCCTACTGACATGGGAATCTCCCCTTCTGAGGCCCTTGCCTGAAGCCTATCAACCTAAACAACCTGCATCTCCTCACTGGCATTGCCTCTTCAGATGCGAGATGGGAAGTTGCCAGCCGAGTAGAGATCACAAAAGCTATAAGTGATGAATGATCCAACGACTAAAGTGAATGAGAAGCTTCCTCAGCCATATCGAACCTCTAACAACACCTCAGGAAGACCAAGCTACAGCTGTGGACCAGAAGATTAGAGAATTGTCCTCCATCTACTGGCATGGGAATCCACCCTTCTGAGGCCTTCCCTCCTGGTTCAGAGGCACCCTGGCTCCAATAGAAACACTCCACCGCTTGAGAACAGAAGTGGGGCGATCTAAAGTTGATATGAGTATTGATTTACCCCTCTCCAGGAGTTAGGCACAAGGCCAGTTTTTATCTTACTCCCACAAGTAAGATGTGACCCAAGGTCGGGTCGAGAAAGTGGGGTTTAAAAATTGCCTGGGCAGCCCCGTCGGCATTCCCCGGTAGTGGCGCCTCAGGCAGTAAGCAATAAACTTACTCCTCCCCAAAGAGGGGAGGCGAAGCCTGGGAGGGTGGACCTCCTAGAACTGCACAGGACAGACCCATAGACCGGCGTAAATCAAGCCCCGAAGGCCAAGACAATACCAGTCTATGGGGTGCAGTATCCATCGGAACAGATACTACACTTTGATCTTAGCCAAAAGGCCAAGACCATACAGTGCAACACTGCATCGTCTACCCTCGACTGACCAACCGGTGCAGCTTGAAAGATATGGCAGAGAATAACAATAATGCAAAGGACAGCGTAAAAAAGTTGGAAACTTTCGTATGGCTACATGCTTCAAAGACACACAAAGAAGAAGAAGAAGAAGAAGAAGAAGAAGAAGAAGAAGAAGAAGAAGAAGAAGAAGAAGAAGAAGCGTGGTACGACTTTTTAAAACTTTTTTATATTTGCTGTTGAGCGAGTTGGACTCAAATACAACATAATCATCTCTTAAATATATCAGCAACAAAGGTAGTAGGAATCCACAAACACATCCGTATGTATGTATGCTTTCAAACTCACTTCCGTTTATTTGAAAGAGAAACATAACATTTTTAAAAGAAGGGACGTAAATCTGTATTCATATATTATAGGCTTACTTCCCTTTCATTGGAAAAAAAATAAAATTTATGAAAAAAGAGTATAGTTTTAAAAAAACAAAGCAAAGAAATTGTAAGAAAATACATTACCGAACAATGCCGAGTATTGATTTACTCCTCTCCAGGAGTTAGGCACAAGGCCAGTTTTTATCTTACTCCCACAAGTAAGATGTAACCCAAGGTCGGGTCGGGAAAGTGGGGTTTAAAAATTGCCTGGGCAGTACCGTCGGCATTCCCCGGTAGGGGCGCCCCAGGCAGTAAGCAATAAACTTACTCCTCCCCAAAGAGGGGAGTTAAAGCCTGGGAAGGTGGACCTCAAAACTGCACAGGACAAACCCATAGACCGGCATAAATCAAGATCCGAAGGCCAAGACAACACCAGTATGGGGTGCAGTATCCATCGGAACAGATACTACACTTTGATCTTAGCCAAAAGGCCAAGAAGTTACTTATCGAACAATGCCGAGTAGACACACTTTATTTTGTACAAAATGATACTATTAAAGCAACCCGGTGCAGAAAGCTGTAGCCGAGTCGTCAGTCAGTGTCCGTATCCACTTCAACACTGCCACCTCTGCTCGGTAAAATAAGCGAATTAGTATGGATCAGCAACTGACACAGTTAACTGTTAATGTTGAGAGGAGGACCATACGATGCAACACTGCATTGTCTGCCCCTCTACTGCACAACCGGTGCAGCTTGAAAGATCTTGCAGAGTACAACAATAATGTAAACGATTGCGTAAAATAGTGAGAAACTTTCGTATGACCACATGCTCTAAAGACACGCCAAGAAGAAGAATTGACAATATTTGCATCTAAATGAATAAATGCGAAAGTTGTTTTTTTCATTGATCACCCCTATATTATCATCAAAACGGTTTACTGTTATTTAAACCAATGATACAAGATAACATTTTGAAATATAGTACAAACGAAAGACTCCAAAACAGCTATTTTAATGCCTTATTTGCATGTAATATTTTTAAACAGTTCATAATAAAGTAATGTTTGTTGTCATTTATTTGTAATTATACTGTCCTATTTGCCTATATATATGCAATATTTTTTTCGATATTAACAGTAATTAATTAAAGTAGTTTAATAAAATGATAAATTACTAAAACATTTCTTAAAATATGCGTTGATTAAATTTTCATTCGTGATTGTTTTTATCCCGTAGACAAAAAATTCGTATTTGTGTTTAAATGTCCCTTTTCCGGCCTTTTATTTCTGAGGGACTTCCGTTTCTAGATTGTAAGTTATAAAACGAAAGAAAAAACTTCTTCCTACACACCATCTATCAGGTGAATTGATTTCTACTTTCTTTTTCTTTATTTACGGTCGTATTTAAAAGATTAATAAATTTGCATCAAAATTACAAAAATGTTAATATTTATTAATTTATTTAAATAAATACGAAAGTCTGTGTCTTGTGTTTACAAGAAACTTATGAATGAAGTGTTTATTATTTAAAATGTTGGTTTCTAATAATGAACTTTTCGAAGCGATAGGCGAGATGGCAAAGCCAGCTAGTTTAAAACAAATATAGTTTCTATTTTTTAATGTTACAGGCATATACTTTCTTCATACGAATAGAAAGAGAGACAAAGAGGGGGATAGTACACATCGCATCACCTCATCTCTAGCGACGAGCGAATCGTCAGATAGCAGTTATCTCTGTAATCCTAGCCTATGTCCTGTTCAGCTGTCACGTCTCCTGGTGCTCCCTACAATTTCTTCCTTTACTGGAGTGCATATGGCAAGTTCTTGTTAGTTTCTCCCGTCGATGAGTTTTCCTTACGGATCCTTTGTAGACGAGTCCCACTACCTCACCAAAAATATACTCCAACCATCCCACCAAAAATATACTCCAACAATCCCACCAAAAATATACCCCAACCACCGCACCAAAAATATACCCCAACCACCGCACCAAAAATATACTCCAACCACCGCACCAAAAATATACTCCAACCACCGCACCAAAAATATACTCCAACCATCCCACCAAAAGTATACCCCAATCACCGCACCAAAAATATACCCCAACCACCGCACCAAAAATATACCCCAACCACCGCACCAAAAATATACTCCAACCATCCCACCAAAAATATAGTCCAATCATCTCACCAAAAGTATACCCCAAGCACCGCACCAAAAATATACCTCAACCACCGCACCAAAAATATACTCCAACCATCCCACCAAAAATATACTCCAACCATCCCACCAAAAATATACCCCTACCACCGCACTAAAAATATACCCCAACCACCGCACCAAAAATATACTCCAACAACCCCACCAAAAATATATCCAACCACCGCACCAAAAATATACTCGAACCATCCAACCAAAAATATACCCCAAGCACCGCACCAAAAATATACTCCAACAACCCCACCAAAAATATATCCCACCACCCCACCAAAAATATACTCCAACTATCCACCAAAAATATACTCCAACCATCCCACCAAAAATATACCCCAACCACCGCACCAAAAATATACTCCAACAACCCCACCAAAAATATACCCCACCACCCCACCAAAAAGTATACCCTCACTACCCCATCAAAAATATACCCCAACCACCCCGCCAAAACATACCCAACCACCACCCCACCAAAAATATACCCTCACCGCCACCCCATCAAAAATATACCCTAACAACCTAACTAAAAATATACCCCGATCACTCTACCAAAAAAGTATACCCCCACTACCCCACCAAAAATATACCTTCACCACCCCACCAAAAATATACCCCTACCACCCCACCAAAAATATACTCCAACCACCTCACCCCAAATATACCCCCACCACCCCACCAAAGACAAACAAAATGCTGGTCATAGTAGAAGAAACGTTTTATTACTTAGTCCAGGGCATCGATTCCATTCCTATCATTAAGTTTTTGCATACAAAAATCGTTTCCCTTATATTTCTGCGTCTCACAGACGGCTGTCCACCATTCCGCGATGCGTTCCACAGTGGCGTTTATACCGCATTTTATACAGTCTAACACTAACCCTAACCTAACCATAATCCAACGTATATCTAGACAGAATTCACAAAAGTTGGTCATGGGTATGTAAGCGGACTACGCAGGATTTACGGCCGTTTTTTTGTTTTGTTTTTTGCAGAACTCATCTTTCCATTAGTGAAACAACAGACCCATCTGTTTTATATGTACGGAACTTTGACTGCTTCAACATGGAACTTTCACCACTCGACGTATCTTTGTCAATTACATTCGTTTATGAAAATAAGTGACTACATTTTCTTCATTTCAAATAAATATAGTTTTATTTTGATTTATATACGGATACGTTTTTCGTAGAAATTGAAAATAACATCCCGACCCATCTCTAGGGGCGGGTGAATCTTCGGTAAGCAGTCGTTCCTGTTGTCTTATCTACCTTTCTGATTCGCCTCCTGTTACGTCACTACCTTTGGTGGAGGGGACAGATACAGAGAGCAAGCATATTTCCTTCAACTCCATCAAGTCATCTCTGCTTTCTAACCTCACCCCAGAATACATCTCTCTTAACTGGCGTAATAATTACTCATTCGGAAATCAGCTGTTCGTTTCTCAACTCTCGTGGGTAAAACCTTGATATCACCTGAGACAGCTACTACTCGGACTCAGTGTATATACGGCTATAGTCAAGCTAACACACACTGGTTCTCGTAATTTCACCGAAGTTAAGCGACGTTTAGTCTGGTCAGTACTAAATGGGTGACAATTTGGGGTGACCAGGTGCTGTACATATAGCGAATATCTCTCCTCAAAATTAAAATTAATTTAAAAATCAAGCCTTTAGGATTTTAACATAAAATTCGTTATTAAATGTAACATCGTTTTTATCTTCTTTTTCTTTTCTATCTAATATATAAAGTAGAGACGATTTTTCCCCTGTACCTTCTCGGAGAATAGGAAAATAACCACATGCATCACCGGCTACTAAACTCACCATTACATTACACTTATTCACTCGAGCGTGTTTTAGTACATTTGTTATTCTTTTTTCCCAGCTAACACTAAATGTTACATTTGGCCCGCCATCCACGACTCTCCAAAAAACCAACTTCATATAGGTGGTAGCAAAAACTTTTCTCCCTAACAATTATGTACTGTCACTACACTCATCGACACCGGGAACTAATAAACACAGTTTACTTTTCAGTAAAACAGTCCGTCCTTATTTATTATTTGCCTGATATTAATTTACTACATAACATAAAGCAATACGCAAAGACTTAATGACCGCTCCCGTTCACTTCGATGATTTTCCGCGAATATCAGATTACGTTCTTTCTCATTCTACCTATGACTTGGCCTATTTTCACATGTATTTTTAAGTCGAAACTGTGGCGCAGTGGTTAAGAAGGCAGGTTTCATGATCGATTGTTTCAGCGTTCGATCCCATTCTACCCGGCCACTTTTTTCTTTAATTCAAAACATTCGCCAACACGGTGACTATAGGCCGTTTTTTTTTCATTCGACATCATGCAGTAGGTAGTACTTTCTCCCGTGCGATGCCGGGCGACGGGTTCCGCTAGTATGTAATAAAACATTAACAACAAAAACTGACGGTGGTCAAGTGGATAACGACACGGACTGAAGACATGGGTGTTCCAAGTTCGAATCCAGTCGATTCCACAGTACCACTTTCACTTGGCAACCTTCTCGTGGTTCTTCCCGTAAGTACCTGATGTCTTTCGTAAAAAGATTTCTAACTAATGCCAACACCAGAATCATCTGATTCACTCGAAAGAAGAAGAAAAACTCGTCCAGCTACAACAACTGTAAACAATTTCTCCCTCTGTGTACCTGTATATATATATATATATATATATATATATATATAATTATTTCCACAATCAGACAACGCCGCAGCCCACAACCTATGAAAAGAAACAAACCGGAAGTCCTAGACTCGAGTTTCGCCCTCCTTTGGGCTCATTAGTAGAACACATCCGAACTTTTTGGATTTCGTTATTGGTGATTCCCATGCCCGTCTGAACCTTTTGGAAACATTTTTTTAAGGAAGTTTTTTGAATTTCTTTAATTTTTAATTTTAAAAGAAAACTTTTTCAAATTTGGAACTTTGACAGTCCCACCCTGTCAACTTATCAATCATAATTTTTCCTCTGATGATAAGATTTTAATCTTTGAAAAGCCTGGTTTAAGGAAAGAAAGAGATGAAAAATAAATGTTTTTATTAATTATTAACTAAACTACTCCTTGTTTTGAACAACTGAAAATACCGATTTGCTTCCATTTGCAGGTCTTACTAATTTTCATTGACGTACCATATATATATATATATATATATATATATATATATATATATATATATATATATATATATATATATATATATACATGTATATATGTACATGTATATATATACATATATGTATATATGTATATATATATACATATATGTATATATATATATATATATGTATATATATATATATATATATGTATATATATATATATATATATATATATATATATATATATATATATGTATATATATGTATATGTGCATATATATGTGTATATATATATGTATAGATATATATGTGTATATATATGAATATATATATATATATGTATATATGTATAAGGAGATAAAAGTTTTTATGTATCAATATGTATGTATATATATATATATATATATATATATGTACACAAAAAGAAAGAGCACTTTATATTTAAAAAAGCAACAATAATAATAATAATAATAATAATAATAATAATAATAATAATAATAATAATAATAATAATAATAATAATAATAATAATAATAATAAATAAATAAATAAATAAATAAATAAATAAATAAATAAATAAATAAATAAAACGGGGATCGACATAATACAACAACAACAGACGTAGTCTAGTACAGAGACTTTTAATATTTTACAACTTCCGGTTTGTCAGGCGACTCGTTCACTCCGTAACTTGATCAGGTCCGCAAATGAAAAACTATACGTCACGCAACAACTATACTTTTTTTTTTATCATCTCCGTGTGTGGTCAACCTCCGCGGAAATCCACAGTGCCACTCGTTAACTGATACTTAATCTATGTCGTTTTTTTTTTTTTTTGCAGGTCCAAATGTTTTACCACTTGATCATTTTTGGGATCCTCTTATTTTTTCCAAACTCCCTTATTTGCGGTGAGTATGTTATTCCATTTTTTTTTCTTCTTTTTTTTTTTCTTTTTTTTTTTACTTTTTTTTTTTTTCTTTTTTTTTTTCCTTTTTTTTTTTCTTTTTTTTTTTTACTTTTTTTTTTTCTTCTTTTTTTTTTTTTCCTTTTTTTTTTCTTTTTTTCTTTTTTCTTTTTTTTTTTTTACTTTTTTTTGTAGCCGAACCCTTAGAAATTCAATGTAGTTGTATATTTTACGAACGGGCGCCCGGCAAAGTCCGGGATTTGATGAGGACCTCTGTGTGACCCTGTCTTCCAGACGTGAACACCATATGACCAGTTTTATTCTTTCGTTTTACTTTTTAATTTCTATCATTTTTAATTCTCAACTGAATAAAATATAGTAAAACGTCAACTTTGCTGTTTTTGAATGTCCGGCGCAAACATAGACAATCACGATATTATTGTTTTTTTTTTTTTTAAAACAAAAAGAAAACGTTGTCTGGATATTGGTCAAAGAAGACGGTCGGATTTCGACCGATGCGATAGCTAGGGAGATGGTTCAGTATTTTCCATTTTGCTCTCAATGAGCGTGTTGTCTCCCACTCTTCGCCCCGTTGAGTGTCAAAGACATTGCGAGAATATAAGCTGACTCAAAGACGGACATCGTAAGCAAGAGTGAAATTATTGGTAGACTTGGAATGAATTTCTTTCAGTCTGCCTTGGCACCATTAGATTTTGAGAATTATTTTGCTTTTTTAATCTTTCTTCCTATTTCTTACTCGCTAAATTCACCTAATTAGTCAGTCTTTTTAGATATGCCGCCCTTCGCATAAATAGAACTTAAATCCCCTCCTTGACGTGGTGATTTCTCGTGGTCTAATGTTTATTACGCTTGCTTGCAGAGTCTAGGTTGATTCTGTAGCAGGGGTTCGAACCGTGCGACCGTTTGAAATTATCATTCCCTACACTGATGAGCGAAAGCTTTTAATGCTGGCGTATGTAGGTAAAAATAATTTAATATTATTTACTTAAAATGTGTATATATATATATATATATATGTGTGTGTGTGTGTGTGCAAGTGTATTATTTCTTCAAATCAATCAGGAAGTCTTAAAATAAAGACGAAACGTTGATGAATATATAATACTTTTGGTTTTCACTTTTTTCATTTATAATTACGTTGGATTATTATTTCCATTTGTCATCATATATATATACACACATTTTAAGTAAATAAAATTAAATTATTTTAATTTTCATATATATATATATATATATATATATATATATATATATATATGATGAAAGATGGAAATAATATTCCAACGTAATGGAAAATTAAAAAATGAAAAGCAAAAGTATTATGTATGTATTCATCAACGTTTCGTCTTTATTTAAAGACTTCCTGATTGATTTGAAGAAATAACCCACAAATACATATGATTTAAAAGGTTTTGTCCGTTTGTGACGTGAAAAGAATGTTATGGTTCTCTTTTTGACGAAGCACACCCGTTAAAATTTGATATGTGCACTGCGTCTATGAGATAGAATGAGTGTTTTATTTTCAAACGAACACATCGTTAGAATTTTAAACTAATCAACCAATACATTATTCACATATATATATATATATATATATATATATATATATATATGAATCGGCATAAATACATAGAAGACACTGCTAAGTCTGCTTCAATGAAGGTGGCCTCCCTTTACCGTGCTAGAAAACTTCTCACGTCTGTCAGTATCCAATATCTCTGTAAAGCCACCATTTGCTCGTGTGCGGAGTATTCTTGCCACATCTGGGCAGGTGCACCAACCACTAGCTTCTTCCTCTTAGTCAGAGTACAAAAAAAAGAGCGTCAAATCTAATAAGTCCCGCACTGTCTACTAAGTTCCAGCTCCTGTCCCATCTCCGCAATGTTGCATCCCTGTGCTTTGCTTACAAGTACTTCCACGGAATATGTTCCGACGGACTTACTGCACTTGTAGTCCATCAATGTGAATAGTCCAGACAAACCTGACTTGCAGCAAAATCCCACCTCTTCACTGTGGAGGTACCCAGATGCCAGAAAACTTTCTACTCTAATAGTTTCTTTTTTTTCGAACTGCTTGGCTTTGTAATTCATTCTCTGCTCCCTGTTTCTCCAGCTGTACTAACATGCATATATTTAGATGTAATGCAAACAAACATCTCGCTGCATAACTCCCCACTTAGGATGCCCCTATATATTAGGCCCCTAACCACAGTAGACCTTTATGTCTTAGTTGCAATGTGCCTTGTTTGTGGTAAATAAAGGAAAAACAACAAAAAACAAGCAGGGTTACCCCCCCCCCCCAAAAAAAAAAATGTCACCACTGGAGTCATTAATACAATTCACAATCCTTTCTGTAAACCAACCGTGTTTGGTATGTCTGACTTGTCCACCAGGTCTCAATTACAAATGTCTAACAATCTTTGTTTTATCACTGTTTAATGATAAGCACACCTCGACACGGCTTGCAAAATTGTCAATAATTTTGACACACTCTTTCTTGGGATACTGTGATGGTCCTCTCATGATCGATAAAGTGCTCGATCGTAGAAGAGTAAGAGCTAATACGAATAATTTATTTAAAAACTATATGTTAGATATTTCAAAATCGTACCGCGGTTTCGTCCAGATCGGTTGACTTTTTACATTTTAAAAAGGCTATACCCAAGAGACTCGTCAACGTACTGAAATGATGTCAACTTAATGAGAAATGGTGTTTATCGATCTTTTCATGGTGTTTGACCTCATTTAAGTACGCTGACGAGTCCCTTGGATATAGATTTTTAAAATGTAATTAGTCAAACCATCTGGATGAAACCGCGGTACGATTCTGAAATATGTAACATATAGTTTTCAAATAAATTATTCGTGTTAGCTCTCACTCTATGATCGAGCACTTTATTGATTTTTTTTTCAATTGGACTTGACACACACATACACACTACGACCTAACTACTTTAGACTTATTTTTATTCCCAAGGCGTAAAGAACATTTGAAATGGACACGATTTGAAACCATTGATGAGACGAAAACTGCTCTTTCTATATTATGCATAACGAAATTCATGAAAGTCTGGAGATTCTGAGGATGTGTGCGATGGAGACACCATATTAGAAGAATATTGATTTAGAACGAGGGTCTGTTGAGAAATGGCGTGTATGTTATGGTTTAATAAAAGTTCCCATGAATTAGTAGCAGAACTTATCTTTCTCACGGAACCGAAAGGCCATTATTTACTTAAATTCTATTTTGACAACCCAATGTTTTTGCTAATTTACTTACCATAATATTGGCCAATTAATCTTGATGTGACCTCCTACCGTCCAAAAGAACAACATGTTTAGGTGCCACAAGAAATTATCAAAATAATATTTACCCATTTTATTATCTATTTTATGATGATGTAATATTCATTATATGTACTAGCTGTCCATACCGGGCGTTGCCCGGGAATATATTTACTTTTATTTTTGAATAGCTTTTCTTTTTAAAACTATGCCATTATCTTTTTTTTCTTTTTTTTCTTTTGTTTTGGTTTTAATGAAAATATTATCATTATCATTATTAAATTTTTCGGTCGTCTTCCTAAATGTTGAAATTTAAATCTCATAAATACGTTCGAATTTGTTGCTTTGTAAAAATTTAATTTATAAATAATAAGAGGCTACGAGCCGGTGTGTCAGTGCCAGTCTATTTCTTAAACAGTTTTTATGCAACATTATCGCTTAATATTGTTATTTGAAATGTTATGTGCATGCGTGAAGTTGTCTCACAAATTTCTAAATAAAAAGATTAGTAGCATTGATTCACCCCCACCATCGCCACAACTCACGTATTAATACCGTTTTGAAAGGTGTTAACCCTGAATATTTCTCCCCACCCTTGCAACAACTACTACTACTACACTACTAATAATAATAACACAGAGACATCTTTCAAGGAGACTCCCTATTACCACTACTGTTCATCATAGCCATAATGACACTCAACAAAACATACTCAGGAAATGTGATTCCGGATACAAGTTTACGAATGCAAATGAAATAATAAACCACCTCAATGTATGTACGAGCTGAAGCTATTTGCAAAAAGCAAAAAGAAACTGAAAATGCTGATAAACGCAACCAAAATCTTCAGCCCAGACATTCAAATGGAATTCGGAATGGAAAAGTAGACACGGCTAGAGATGAGAAGGGGGGGACTGGAGGACGCGAACAGTATAGAACTACCGAACCAAGGGGAGATGAGGACACTAGGCGAACATGATACCTAAAAATAGTTAAGAGTTTTGGAAGCAGACACCATACAAATCTACAGAAATGAAAGAGAAGATTGGAAAAGAATACCTGAGAAGAACAAACTAAATTATATAGCAAGAATCTAGTAAAAGGAATAAACACCTGGGCAGTATCACCAGTAAGATATTGTAGACTATTCACAGGCTGGACCAAAGAAGAACTGAGGTATTTTGACCAGAAGACTAGGGAACTAATGACCATGCACAATGCACTACACCCGAAGATTGTAACTGACCGACTCTATGTGAAAAGGAAAATACTAGGTAAGAGGACAGGTAAGTAAAGAAGACTGTGTGAATAACACAAAAAATAATTAGAAAAATACATAACCCAGAACACAGAAAGGCTAATTACCGCAGCAAGAGACATCGTCAATATGAACAATACAGAGAACAAGAAATAAGGGACAAGACGAGAAAGAAAAGTGGGATGAGGAGCAGCTCAACGGACGATTCATAAGAATGACAAGAGAAAAGAATCACAAAAACACATAAGCATGGCTAAGAAAAGTATAGCTAAACAGAAAAACGGAATCACTACTAATAGCTGCACAAAACAATTCGATTAGAACTAACTACATAAAATCTAAGATAGAAACAACCAGGAAAACAGCAAATGTAGACTCTGTGGACAAATAGATGAAGCAGTAGATCATATAATAAGTGAATGCAGCAAACTCGCCCCCAAAGAATACAAGAACAGACACGACTGTGTGGGGAAGGCAGTACACTGGGAACTATGCAAACAACTCCATTTTGAACACTCACACAAATGGTTCAGACACCAACCGAAGACAGTACTTGAAAATGAAAATCATAAAATCCTCTGGGACATGGAGGTACAAAAAGATAAACTCATAGACCGGACATCATAATAGTTAACAAGAAGGGAAAAACCTGCCAAATCATAGAGTTTGCCGTCCCAGCAGATCCCTGGGTGAAGATCAAGCAGACAGAAAAACGAAGCACATCCACGGAACTTACCAGGGAACTGAAAGGGATAGGGAACATGAAAAAAAAAGTCAATATAACACCAATAATCGTGGGAGCACTATGAACAGTCTCAAAAACCTGGATTAAAAACTGGAAGAAATGACTGAGACTATACAACGGACGGCAATGATGTAAACAGCTGAAATTTTAAGGAAAATCCTCGAATGGGGAAACCAACCAACATAAACTGCCAACGCTAACCAGTCATATGGAAGTTGAAGTAGAAATAAAACAAATCCATAGAAAAGAACACCACCACATGAAACCAAGAGAACTGAAACTGCAAGAATTTTCAGAAACACCTCGAAAAATAAAAGTGACGTCACCTATCTCGGCTGATACTAACAAAATAGTCGTTACGGGTCAAAGAGGGTGAAAAGACAGAGAAGGGAGAGCACTAACCAGACCTCCACTAGAAAAGTGCAGAGAGTACTGGGACCTTGGGGAGGCTATTGCCACCCAAATTCTAGGGAAGATGAATTGTTGTTGTCAGCAAGAAATCAATGGTAAGCGGCTGTTGCGATAACGCAAAGTCATTTGCAATGGTTATCGAAAGAGGTGAAGAGTACTGAAAATCTGGGGAGACTTGTTGTCACCTGGACTCCAGGGAACACCACCGGTTATTATCAGTGAGCAATCACTGACGATGACCTATGTGAGAACTCCTAGTGAGTTGTTATAATAGTAAGTAAACTAGGTAAAATCTGACGATGTTTAAGAAAAGGATTATAATCTGCTCTTCCTACCGGTGTGTAGAAGTCTGGTGATGCCCGGTGCGAACTCTTTGATTATATGTCTCAAAGACTCAAGTATAAGTCCTAGTACTAAAGAAATATTAAGAGAAATTGGACGCTCATGACCACTGCCACATCATTCCCTTCTTTGTGTGCCACTTGCTTCACACCCAAATAAAACGCAGAAACATCGGTTAGTTCCGTGGAGGGGCAGCAGATAACATGACAAGGTGGTAAACCTAAGAAGGAATAGCAAGATCTTTGTCTGAAGAAGAATAGGGGTCATTTGAAAATCATAGCTGTTTAAAATGGAAAAAATAAAATACAATACTTTAAAATGTGCTTCTGAAAAGTCTAACCGTGAAACAAAGGCAGTAAGTTGCGATCTTAAGTTTCTGATGGTTTTTGTATTTTAATTTCCCAAAGGCTTACATCACTTGTCTGTTAACATAGAAGCATACGTGGAAACTCCAATATTATTTTGTATCTCACAAGATATACGAAAAAACGCATTCCAAATAAACGGTTGAAAATAGATCATTTTTAAATGCACATTTTTTTAAACAAACGAATGCGTTTGCAACGGACGGTTTGAATTTTAATCGGATTTCGCAATTCGAATTTTTGACTGAAGAATAATGGACGCCTAATTGATTCCTCAAAGAGAACACGACTGAAAGTGAACGGTGAGTACTGGAATATTAAGTAAACTTATTGTCACTCAGGTTCCAAGGAAAATCACCGGCTGTTATCGGTGGTAAATCACTGGTAACGGTTGCTTCTAGAACACCAAATGGGTTACAATAATAAAGAAAAAGGGAAGAGAACGGAGAGTACTGACATGCTGCTTGTCAGACGCCATAAAAATCCAATGTTTGTTATCAGTGAGAAACCATTGGTAACGACCACTGTGAGAACTTGACGTGACGGACATCCAGCCAAGAGAACGTTTACTCCACGTTGGGAACCCCCTGGTTTAGAGTTCGGAAATAACATCAACAAACATTACCCCCAGTCGATGTCAGTGTCTCCCACGCACTTATTAACCTCATGTTTAACCCTGGCTGATCTTTTCATTCAAATAATGAGGTATAATCTATATTATAATCAAACATGTTCTGTCTGTCTGTCCGGTGGTCACGTACAAATCCCAGGGTTTATTCGAAAGAATGCTGGGTGTGTCATAGCCATAGGGGTGTTAATATTACTACTGCGTCCACGACTACAACTACTATAAAAATGAACCGGTAATACCTGGTGTAGTATTAGGGCTGGTAGGGCTATGCCGGCGTCCTCTGAAGGAGGAAGTTTACAGGGAATATCAAATTCACAAGCGGAGCTCAGTTGCATGTATATTCCGGTCATGGGAAGATGATATACAGCACCTAGAATTCCGAAATGGTCACCCATCTGGCACTGGCCAGGCTCCACGTCGCTTAAATTCGGTGATCTAACGAGAACCGGTGCATCAATTCTATCATGCCGTACAACTACTGCTAATAGATTTAAAAAAATAGCAGTTATCGACTAAAAAAGCATTGGTCAGAATTGCACCAAATTTGGCATGAACCATCTTTGGGATGTGGCATAAGCGGGTAAAACATTATAACACTTGTATTGCTGGTACTAATTCTACTAGTTTTATTAATACCATTACTAAACACTTATCGGCTCTAAATGTATTCCATGAAAAATGCCAGTATACTGAAACCATATGCCCTTAATAGGGTTAAGATGAAATTTCATATACACTAAATGTACAAAAGCAAGGAAATTCCCAAATTTTTACACTTTTATTGTCATTAAGGGTATGCGAGCACAACAGGGCTATGTATTTTACTGGTAGGAATTTTTCTTCAGTGCACCTCACACACTTCATCCACTCATGCATAGAGATTTATACTGTAGTGATGTGATAATGAAATGGTTTGGTTGATATGTAGTCATACCCTTAATGACAATAAAAGTGTAAACATTTGGGAATTTCCTTGCTTTTGTACATTTAGTGTATATGAATTTTCATCTTAACCCTATTAAGGGCATATGATTTCAGTATACTGGCATTTTCATGGAATGTCACTACTTTTCTAAATGACTATGCCTCAATACAATGAATTATCATAAGGTTTTTTGGAATTTTCTGGAAAACTAAGGTATATGGTAAACTGAAATTCAAATGCCATCAACTAGACCCTAGAACCTCTATCTCTGCCAAAAATCAGCTGAATCTATCAAATAGTTGATGAGATACAGGGTGGCACATACGTACGTACGTACGTACGTACACACAGATAACATGATTTCATGATTGAACTTTCTGGATCTCTGCGTTGCCTTGACTAATGATGCTGAAATTCTACACACTTATAGAACCTATCAAATAAAAATTGTGTGCAAAGTTTTAACTAATTTGGTTTATTGGTTTTTGAGTTATGATTGATCAAAGAAATGAGATTTCCAGCATAGGCCATTCTTGTAGTCTATTAAGGAATAGAGCGCTCTCGCGCCTCCCTTGATTCAACAGAATTGCACCAAACCTGTCATTGAGTTCAAAATTATTACTACTACTACTACTACTACTACTATAAAAACAGCTACTACAATAGTAATCGAAACATGAACTACTAAAAATCGACACGAACTTTACGGATAACCTTCTTGAACAAGAAGTCATAAATGTATCTAAAAACTAATGATGGGGCGATTCACATATTTTTCCCGATTCCAATACAATTACTGATTCTGTTCTAAATTCTCGATGCGGTACAATTACCGATACCGATTCTAATAACAAAAGCGCCCAAAAGAACGCAGCCACAACATAAAAGTAATCACCTGCGCAACTATAGACCCCCTATCGAAAGAGTTCATTAAATGGGGTCGATTTAAGTTCGTTTATATATAAATGCTCCGATATTTGTAGCTTTTCTTATCGCAAACATTTGGTGTTTATTATTTTAAGCAAACGCATGAAACATTGGGTTTCGTTTTTGTTGGGACCGCACCGAGCCTGAAAACGATGGGATCATGTTGATTTGACCTGATCTTCTGTAACAATATTAATAAATAAATATCATGCTTTTATTATAAAATAATTGAGCACTCTGTTGGATTTCTTTTTATTAAACTTAACCAAAAATTATAATAATCTAGTATGAGATACGAACCCTGAAAGTTGCCATAAAATATTGGAACTGAAGGCGAACGCTTTCTCCGCACGACCACCGATCAAACGAAAATATTTTGTCTTTTTTAACCTACTTAAACTGTTTGTATAAAATCATCTAGTCGAATTTAAGAAATTAGACCTAAATAGCATTGCATTCGACACAACGATATTTGATTCTACCTAGCCACTTTTTTCTTCCAGCGTAGAATACCAGCATATCTTTTAGTTTATTTTGTTTCTAAAGAAAAGTATTTCGCTTAGGAAGATTGTTACGATGGAGATAATTCTAACTAATGACTCGAATAATATAAGGGAGATAAATCTTTGTTACTTAAAATATGAATTATCTCCCTTAAATTATTTAAATCATTACTGAGCAATTTTTACATCTTTTCTCTTCTCTATATTTATTACATTCTGTTATAACATTCTGTGATTACTTAACATGTTTATGTCTATATGTGTGTTTCTCGCTTATACAGGGTGGGCCAAAATAAGGGTCCTATCTTTAAATTTGAATAACTTGAATTTGAATAACTTCCACAAAATAAAAGTTAAACTCACCAAACTTTATGTGTGTGTAGACTGACCCTTCCGAGATTTTTTGAAATAAACAAAACAAATTTTAGCCGAAAAACACTTCTTAAAACTTACAAAAACTAAAGTATTGTTTTTTACACTGTTTTGAGTTTTTTAAGCAAAAATAATGTTTTCTAAATGAGGGTACGTTCCTTAGGGCTAATACGGCTCATGCTTGCTTCGGAAGGGGTCCTTTACTTATTCTAAAAAAAAAATTTTTTTAAATCAATAAATAAAAAAGTTATGAATTTTTAAAAATAGGACCCTTATTTTTGCCCACCCTGTACATGACTTACACATTATTATTATTTTACTTTTAATCTAAATTTTATTGAGATGATTATTCAAATAATAAAACAATAAAAACGAACATTTTATTTCTTTTTCTGTATAACTTAGAAATGTGCAACCAAAAAAACTATTCTAAAACGGTGAATGCCGGGCAAAGCCGGACGGGTTCCGCTAATATATAATAAAATTGGGATCATTTGAACTGCAATTATCATCTTGGTTGTTATATTCACAGCGTTTCGGCCGATGTAACCTCCGACTTTCTTCAACTTGGGAATCTTTATGTCGAACTCGGGAATCTGTACGGAATTTCGAAATTAACCATTTATTTAAGACGGAAAGATGCACCTGAAGAAGGTCGGAGGTTACATCGACCGAAACGTTGTGAATATAACAACCAAGAAGAGAATAGTAGAACGAATAATACAAATTGCCAATTCTCATCTAGTAAGATTAAACTGACGAACATCAGAGTTTACATCGGCCGAAACGTTGTGAATATAACAACCAAGATGAGAATAGTAGGCCGAATAATCCAAATAGGACAAATCATCAATCCTCATCTAATAAGATGAACCTGACGACGGTCGGAGGTTACATCGGCCGAAACGTTGTGAATATAACAACCAAGATGAGAATAGTAGAACGAATAATCCAAATAATACAAATTATCAATCCTCGTTACAAAGTCCTCGTATAATAAATAAAGAAAACCTTTGAGTTTAATCGTATTTATTCTTCTGTGTCTTTTTTTTGCAGGTGAAGAATGCCAAGAATTTCAACAACTTACGGCCAGTTCTTATTATACTTATTTCACATTCCCTAGTTCGGGGAGTGATTCCGAGAGTAAATACGAAAAGTAAGTATATACACAAAATACACACACACACACACACACACATGCACATTCTAAATAGGAGAGAATTTGAACTAAGAGAGAATTCACTAGACACTATCCTCAAGTATTGAAGGTCTTTCTGTACAGGGGTTTGCAAGTACAAATGAAGATATTCCACCCTACAAGTAAACTCTGACCAAATATTCAAAATAACATAGTATTCGAAGCCCAAATAAGATCCCCTCGGTATGGTTACCCCACACTTGCTTATACGAGGAAAAGTGCACCTTCTCCAAATGATGTTGCCTTTAGTGACATCACTGTGCTGGATACTCCACTAGACTAGATGAATTCTTGTCCTGGGATCCGGTAAGACCAAGAAACCATAAGAAAGATATGCTATAACATATTTAACTGGTCAATTAAGGAGAGGAAAATTAATGTTCTTCACTTCTTTAATAACTCAACGTGTGCGAGGTAAAGGAGAACTTCAATGGAACACACGGATATCTATGTATCTCATATAGAAATCAAGTGTTTGTCCCAGGAAGGGGTCCCTTGATTTCTGAGAACTTACTGAAGTAAAATGAAAACAAATCGTTTGAGTACGCGTTTAAAAACATACAAACGTGTATGATGAAAATAAACTTAATAGGATTCTGTCAGGATGTCTGCAGGAAAGAACACGTTGAATAGGTAATTAGCAAAAGAAAGACGAACACATGGATCTTATTATAATAAACAATTTTATACACGAAATAAATCGAGCACGAATGAATTTATGTGACGACGGATGAGACCGGACACAAATTAGCATTTATATTTTTGTCGAAAATCGTTGGCTCGAAGCATGATCCCAGGATTCTGTAAGGATGTCTGCAGGAAAGAACACGTTGGCAGAAGAAAGACGAACACATGGATCTTATTATAATAAACAATTTTATACAATCGCATAATAAAAACAAGAGAGAAAGAGAAAATAAAAACAAAAAGGGGTTTCTTTAGATGGAGTGTGAGCGCTGTATGCTGCATTTAATGCATATATTTTTACATAGATCAAAAGTGCAGAAAAGTTCGAATAGCACTTAGCTGTTTAGATCCATCTGTTCTTTTTGTGAACCGAATCAGACGGATTACCATCCGTTTTTGATAAGTTGGATCGTCTCTCATAATTCTCGTAATAGAAGGAAACATTGTCCGGCGGGTTCAGGTTAGGGTTAGGATTATATATATATATATATATATATATATATAGAGAGAGAGAGAGAGAGAGAGAGAAAAGAGGGAGATAGACAAGAAAACTCACTTCTAAAAATTGAAACAGAATCGAAATAATTTAAGACAGATCTTTGACAAACAAATGTCTTGTATCCGCTTATACAGAATTATATCAATACAGAGTTATATCAATACAGAGTTATATGAATACAGAGTTGTATCAATACAGAATTGTATCAATACAGCGTTATCTAGATACAGAGTAGTATCAATACAGAGTAATCTCAATACAGAGTTGTATCAATACAGAGTTATATCAATACAGAGTTATCTCAATACAGAGTTATCTCAATACAGAGTTGTATCAATACAGAGTTATATCAATACAGAGCTGTATCAATACAGAGTTGTATCAATACAGAGTTATATAAATACAGAGTTGTATAAATACAGAGTTATATCAATACAGAGTTGTATAAATACAGAGTTATATCAATACAGAGTTATATCAATACAGAGTTATATCAATACAGAGTTATATCAATACAGAGTTGTATCAATACAGAGTTGTATAAATACAGAGTTATACCATAATAATTGAAAAAAAAATGATACTAAACACTTTACTGCAGTTTCACGGCATATCTATTAATTCTATTTGAAAGGGAATCCGATTCGATTAATTTCAATATATTAATTCTATTTGAAAGGGAATCCGATTCGATTAATTTCAATATATTAATTCTATTTGAAAGGGAATCCGATTCGATTAATTTCAATAAAATCTTTCATTGATTATTAATATTTCTTTTCTAGCAATCAATCTTGCAGTTGGTTGATCTTTTCGGGCGGTAAAGATCTGTCGTTGGAGATCCAATGGCTGTGGGTGGATATCGAATTCACAGTTGGTTGCAATGCAGACTACGTCCAAATCTATAGAGGTGAGTCACTTCCATCAATTTGATTCAATTCTTACCTCATACTTGAGTCAATTCTTACATCATACTTGAGTCACTTCTTACCTCATACTTGATTCAAGTCTTACCTCATACTTGATTAAAGTCTTACCTCATACTTGAGTCAATTCTTACCTCATACTTGAGTCACTTTTTACCTCATACTTGAGTCACTTTTTACCTCATACTTGAGTCACTTCTTACCTCATACTTGATTCAATTCTTACCTCATACTTGATTCAATTCTTACCTCATACTTGATTCAATTCTTACCTCATACTTGATTCAATTCTTACTTCATACTTGATTCAATTCTTACCTCACACTTGATTCAATTCTTACCTCATACTTGATTCAAGTCTTACCTCATACTTGAGTCACTTCTTACCTCATACTTGAGTCAATTCTTACCTCATACTTGAGTCAATTCTTACCTCATACTTGAGTCACTTTTTACCTCATACTTGAGTCACTTTTTACCTCATACTTGAGTCACTTTTTACCTCATACTTGAGTCACTTCTTACCTCATACTTGATTCAATTCTATCCTCATACTTGATTCAATTCTAACCTCATACTTGATTCAATTCTTACCTCATACTTGATTCAATTCTTACCTCATACTTGAGTCACTTCTTACCTCATACTTGAGTCACTTCTTACCTCATACTTGATTCAATTCTTACCTCATACTTGATTCAATTCTTACCTCATACTTGATTCAATTCTTACCTCATACTTGAGTCACTATTTACCTCATACTTGAGTCACTTTTTACCTCATACTTGAGTCACTTCTTACCTCATACTTGATTCAATTCTAACCTCATACTTGATTCAATTCTAACCTCATACTTGATTCAATTCTAACCTCATACTTGATTCAATTCTTACCTCATACTTGAGTCACTTCTTACCTCATACTTGAGTCACTTCTTACCTCATACTTGAGTCAATTCTTACTTCATACTTGATTCAATTCTAACCTCATACTTGATTCAATTCTTACCTCATACTTGATTCAATTCTAACCTCATACTTGATTCAATTCTAACCTCATACTTGATTCAATTCTTACCTCATACTTGAGTCACTTCTTACCTCATACTTGAGTCACTTCTTACCTCATACTTGAGTCAATTCTTACCTCATACTTGATTCAATTCTTACCTCATACTTGATTCAATTCTTACCTCATACTTGAGTCACTTCTTACCACATACTTGAGTCACTTCTTACCTCATACTTGAGTCAATTCTTACCTCATACTTGATTCAATTCTAACCTCATACTTGATTCAATTCTTACCTCATACTTGATTCAAGTCTTACCTCATACTTGAGTCAGTTTTTACCTCATACTTGAGTCACTTCTTACCTCATACTTGATTCAATTCTTACCTCATACTTGATTCAATTCTTACCTCATACTTGATTCAATTTTTACTTCATACTTGATTCAATTCTTACCTCATACTTGATTCAATGCTTACCTCATACTTGATTCAAGTCTTACCTCATACTTGAGTCACTTCTTACCTCATACTTGAGTCAATTCTTACCTCATACTTGATTCAATTCTTACCTCATACTTGAGTCACTTTTTACCTCATACTTGAGTCACTTTTTACCTCATACTTGAGTCACTTCTTACCTCATACTTGATTCAATTCTATCCTCATACTTGATTCAATTCTTACCTCATACTTGATTCAATTCTAACCTCATACTTGATTCAATTCTTACCTCATACTTGAGTCACTTCTTACCTCATACTTGAGTCAATTCTTACCTCATACTTGATTCAATTCTTACCTCATACTTGATTTAATTCTTACCTCATACTTGATTCAAGTCTTACCTCATACTTGAGTCACTTTTTACCTCATACTTGAGTCACTTTTTACCTCATACTTGAGTCACTTCTTACCTCATACTTGATTCAATTCTTACCTCATACTTGATTCAATTCTTACCTCATACTTGATTCAATTCTTACCTCATACTTGAATAAAAGTGTTGGCTATCATTTCGCTTTCATGGATTTCTAGTAGATTTACCTTCGAATTCATTGGGAGATAACTTTAAGCTGAAATAAAAACACGAACACGCCGAGGATTAACAATGTTCATTTATTCACCTTCTTCCTAATTTCCTCGGTCGGTTGTTGAGTCGCAGAATTAGCCCATAGGCATCTTGCTTTAACATTTTCATTTTCGGTTAGTCATTAGGCGTCAATACTACTTTGACTATTTAACTGTAACTATTTACACATGATGTCTCTTCTGCACAAATGAGAGCCTCTAATATAGTTAAGTCGCTTGTCAGGGGAGTTAAAACAATTAGAAACTTGAAGTCGAGTTGGGCTGGCTCATAAAACCGACCGCTTCGTACGAAAGCAAAACTCAAACTGTTTCTTCCCTCGCTGTGATAAACGAGAGAAGGGAGAGAGAGAGAGAGAGAGAGGGGGGGGGGGGTAGAGAAACACACAATATACATCACAAAGAAAGAGAGGTAAAGAGAAAGTCGCTGATGCTCGCAGTTTCAACATGTCCCATGCGACAGCCGATTTGATCTTTAACCCCCATACTATTCACCAGTCAACTTTGACGACCCTCAAACCATGATTATTATATAAACAATGTTGTCGATTCTACGCGTCTCCCCGAGAAGGCAATAAGAGTTCTGGCACAAGGCTTTTAAGTGTGGGGAATTGCAGCTCCCCAAAAAGGAACTCGTTGTGCCATACTAATGCCTTTTATCAAGTCTTCTTAATATAATAATGGTGAAAAATAAGAATATCCGATTTGTTTAACTTTTGTTCTCCCTAAACAAAGCACACTGCCACTGACGCGTAAGTGGCTACTGTGGTACGGGCCAGATTTATAGAGGCGACCTGGGTTAGGAGTCGGTCAGGAAGATGTTTGTTCTTATTACATTTAAATTTCTGTGTGTTGCTACTCTCAGAGAAACAGGGAGCAGTTAGGGAATTCCAAACACAAGCGGTCCGAGGAAAGAAGCTATCAGAACAGAAAATGTTTCGGCATCTAGGGACCAGATTTATAAGAAGCAACGTGGGTAGGGAGTTTGGCAGCAAGATGTTTGTTCACATTACATTTAAAGTTCTGCATGTTGGTATGGTCGAGGAAACAGAGAGCAGGAATGGAATCCAAAAAATAAGCAGGAAGATGTTTGTTCTTATTACATTCAAATTTCTGTGTGTTGCTACTCTCAGAGAAACAGGGAGCAGTTAGGGAATTCCAAACACAAGCGGTCCGAGTAAAGAAGCTCTCAGAGTAGAAAATATTCCGGCATCTATGGACCATTACAGGGAAGGAGTGTGGTTTAGAAGCTAGTCGGGTGAGTTGGGGTTATTTTCGTTTAGAGGTACAAGTGCAGTAGGTTCATCAGAAAATATGCATAAAACAAGTACAGCGATGCAACTATGCAGCGATGCAACTATGCAGTGATGCAACTATGCAGTGATGCAACTATGCAGCGATGCAACTATGCAGCGATGTGACTATGCAGAGATGCAACTATGCAGCGATGCGACTATGCAGCGGTGCAACTATGCAGCGATGCGACTATGCAACTATGCAGTGATGCGACTATGCAGCGATGCAACTATACAGCGATGCAACTATGCAGCGATGCAACTATGCAGTGATGCAACTATGCAGTGATGCAACTATGCAGTGGTGCAACTATGCAGCGATGCAACTATACAGCGATGCAACTATGCAGCGATGTGACTATGCAGAGATGCAACTATGCAGCGATGCGACTATGCAGCGGTGCAACTATGCAGCGATGCGACTATGCAGCGATGCAACTATGCAGCGATGCAACTATGCAGCGATGTGACTATGCAGCGATGTGACTATGCAGCGATGCAACTATGCAGCGATGCAACTATGCAGCGATGCGACTATGCAGCGATGCAACTATGCAGCGATGCGACTATGCAGCGATGCGACTATGCAGCGATGCGACTATGCGACTATGCAGCGATGCGACTATGCAGCGATGCAACTATGCAGCGATGCAACTATGCAGTGATGCAACTATGCAGCGATGCGACTATGCAGTGATGCAACAGGGCTTGGATCTTGGCAGATGATGTTGGACCTATTAGGTTAGAAATTCTTTTTTGCACCCTGTCGAAGATGGAAAGGTTAGTGATTGGTGCACCAGCCCAGATGTTGCAACAATGCTTCATACACGGGCGAATAGTGGCATTGTAAGATACAGGATACTGGCAGGTGTAAGAAGTTTTCTAGCCTGGTAGAGGGAGCCTACCTTATTTGTGGTAGATTTGGCAGCATATTTTATGTACTTTTTCCACTTCATGTTGTCTTAAAATGTCGGTCTCGGAAAGGGTGCTATCGGCCATGACAATCGGTGGTTGGAAAGGTTTCTTCTAATTGTTAAAGGAAAAGAGCTTTGTCTGAGTAGCATTAAGTGTTACCATCCATTTTTGACCCCATTCCACTACAGACTGGAGATCACTTTCTAAGGATTCAGCCATTGCCTCGGATATGTGTGCATCCGTTTTACCCGCATGACGAGAGTAGAGCGTGATGTCGTCAGCAAATATACCCATCTCAGATACAATGTCATCAGGAAGGTCGTTTATGAAAATCAGGAACAATAAAGGTCCAAGGATCGATCCTTGGGGTACACCTGCATTTATCTCATATTGTTTAGATGAACGGCCATCGAGGACAACCTGGATCTTTCTGTTGGATAGGAAAAATCTAATTATATCAGATACTCGTTCAGTTACACCATATAAATCTATTTTAATGAGAATACCTTTATGTCAGGCCTTGTCAAAGGCTTTGGATATATCAAGCACTCGACGTAAATACACTCGACCAACTTAACAATCAGCTAAATCCCATCCATTCACTGTTGGGGTATCCACGTGCCGGAGAGCTTTCTACTCCAATGTATTATTTCCTCGAGCTTCCGGCTTTTGGAACAGCCTCCCTGCTCCCTGTTTCCCCGACTGCAGAAATGTAAAACTGATGCGAACAAGCATCTCGGTGAACAGCTCCCAGTTTAGGGCGACCCCTTAAACTTTCACCCTAATTCTCAGTAGCCCGTTACGTCTACAGTGGCGGCTTGTTTTGTTTGAGGTGAACTCAGCTAAAAAAAAAAAATAATAATTAATTAATAGTTCTACACGGTCATGGCTGACGGGACGAGAACAAGCTACACCTGTGGATTAAATAAAGGGTCAGTTCGAAATTCCATATACATTTCTGAGTTCGACATAAAGAATCCCAAGTTCGGAAAAGGTGCACCTGAAGACGGCCGGAGGTTATATCGGCCGAAATGTTGTAAAAATAATATCCAAGATGCGAATCGTAGTCTGGATAATACATTTTTTTTTAATTTCTTCATTTTTTTCTTACAATTTCTGATTTTCTTTAAACAATTTATTCTTTATTTGTTCTCTTCTTCCAATTCTAACAATTTCTTCCTTTTTTTCTTTCTCTGTATTCAGTTTTTATTCTTCTTCTTCTTGTATCCATTCCTATTCTCAATCAACTTCTAAGATTTTTTTCTACAACGAAGGGGAGGTAGGTAGGGAGGAGACGACCGGGAAGACATATTAATACGATAGCGTGTGTGTTATTTTGTGTGTCACGCTTACATCAAAAGCAACGACCTTTCGAATCTTTGTATTATTTACTCCTCTCCAGGAGTTAGGCACAAGGCCAGTTTTATCCTACTCCCACAAGTAAGATGTGACCCAAGGTCGGGTCGGAAAGTGGGGGTTGAAAAGCCAGCGCTCAAGAGAATCTTTGTATGCTACTCATGAATTGGAGCCAAATTTAATTTAATCTAAAGCATTTACAAAGTAAGGTTTAGTCGTCGAAATCGGAATTAGTCAATCGATCAAATCGAGAAAAAAGTCTGACGGACGGACGGACGGACGGACGGACGGACGGACGGCCGGACGGGCACGAAACCGCTTTTATAGGTTGGGAACAAGATAATTAGTATTGAAAACATAATTTCGTGTAATTTACACGGGTTCCGGTAGTAGTAGTAGTAGTAGTAGTAGTAGTAATAGTAGTAGTAACAACAACAACAACAACACAAAAAAAAAAAAAAAAAAAAAAAACAACAGAACCAGGGAAAATACAACCGCACGAGAGAGGCGCAAGCATAGGCTGACGCCACGAAAATTATGGACAGAGGGTCGAGGAGGGAAACCGCAAACCAGACCTCCACTGGAAGAGCGCGGACAGCTCTGGGACCTTGGGAAGGCTTGTTGCCACTCGGGCCCCAGAGGGGACCAATGGCCCTTATCAGCGGGAAATCGGTGGTAGGTGGCTGTTGCGATACCGCAAGGTCATCAGCGGTGATGAACGAAAAGAGGTGGAGCATACTGGAGGCCTGAGGAGACTTGTTGTCACTCAGACTCCAGGGAATACCACAGGTTGTCGGCAGTGGGTGACCACTGACGATGACCAGTGTGATAACTCCTAGTGAGTAAATAATAATTATTATTATTATTATTATTATTTTTATTATTATTATTATTATTATTATTATTATTATTATTATTATTATTATTATTATTACAGTGTTTCCTTGTTTTTCTTTTTCTTCTTGTTATTCTTCCTCATCTTTTGTTCTTTTTTCTTCTTTTCTTCTTCTTTTATTCCTCTTCCCGTCTCTTCCGTTTTTATCTTCTTCTTCTTCTTCTTCTTCTTCTTCTTCTTCTTCTCCTCCTCCTCCTCCTCCCTCCAGGGTCTTCCCTTTTCGTTTTCTTATCATTATTAGTCCTTATCGTTTCTGCTTCTTTTTCTTCCTTTCTTTTTCATTTCTTTTCCTGCTATTCATTTCTTTTCCTTCTTCTTACAATAACTTCTTTTTTTTTCTTAATTTTCTTCGCCTACTCATTTCTTTCCTTGTTCCGTGCAATATCTTCTTCTTTTTTACTCCATCAGGTTACGTCACATACGTAACGTACATAGCGCAGCACTCTGCATCCTTTTGGCCTTTTGGCTAAGATCAAAGTGTAGTATCTGTTCCGATGGATACTGCACGCCTGTCCTGTGCAGTTCTAGGAGGTCCACCCTCCCAGGCTTCGCCTCTCCTCTTTGGGGAGGAGTAAGTTTATTGCTTACTGCCTGAGGCGCCCCTACCGGGGAATGCCGACGGGGCTGCCCATGCAATTTTTGATGGTCAGAGTGCTCACCTCTCGGGCGCTGGCTTTTCAACCCCCACTTTCCTACCCGACCTTGGGTCACATCTTACTTGTGGGAGTAGGATAAAACTGGCCTTGTGCCTAACTCCTGGAGAGGAGTAAATAATACTCTGCATCCTTTTAGAACATCGTCATTCTGAGTTGTGATATATCCGAACCACCAACACGCCATGACACAAAAGCCATCACTCCACCAAACAGTCTTCATACACAGACTCCAAGACGAACCTGAAACAAATCAAATGCGGTTAGGACGATCATACGATGCAGGCAGAGTGTGTGACCTAGACTTTTTTCAAGTCATACACTCCCCCCCCCCCCCTTCGAATACGTCATGTCGATCCAAAAGACACAGATGCTTACCGAATCGGGTCACGTAGCCAATTTGCATATGCATATATATATATATATATATATATATATATATATATATATATATATATGGATTCGTCCAAACACTTTAAAATGCAGCAACATTTTTGTAAGTAACGGATAAATTTTATTAGACAGACGAACAGCACAGGTAAAGAATTTTTTTTTTTGTGTCTTAAATAACTAATATAAGTTAGCAAAACATTTATATGGAACAAAACGTAGATTTAGTATAAGGAACGTTTATGTTTTTGTCTTTTAAGGGAAGTGGGGTCTGATCAACTCTGCTGGGTAGCCATGAAATTAAATACTGTCTTGTTTTTAAATTCCCGAAACAGTTTTTCATGGTAAACAACTGATGATCCCTTAAAATAGTGTTAGAAACTAACTAATATAATAACTGTAAAAAATAAATTGACTTACATGAGTGATTTTCCACTAGAAGACTTGAGACTATAAGTTTTGTTTTTTTTTATATAATTTTTTTTTTTTATATAGTTTTAATGGTTGAGAAACTTCCGAGACTATATATATATATATATATATATATATATATATATATATATATATATATATATATATATATATATATATATATATATATATATATGTATATATATATATATATATATATATATATATATATATATATATATATATATATTAAAATAAACATAGTTTGAGTATCCGACAATTGTTTCAGAATCTCTTCGGTTATACTTCAGGGATATACAGGGTGGGCAAAAATAAGGGTCCTATTTTAAAAAATTCATAACTTTTTTATTTATTGATTTTTTTTTTTTTTTTTTAGAATAAGTAAAGGACCCCTTCCGAAGCAAGCATGAGCCGTATTAGACCTAAGGAGCCTACCCTCATTTAGAAAACATTATTTTTGCTTAAAAAACTCAAAACAGTGTAAAAAACAATACTTTAGTTTTTGTAAGTTTTAAGAAGTGTTTTTCGGCTAAAATTTGTTTTGTTTATTTCAAAAAATCTCGGAAGGGTCAGTCTACACACACATAAAGTTTGGTGAGTTTCACTTTTATTTTGTGGAAGTTATTCAAATTCAAGTGATTCAAATTTAAAGATAGGACCCTTATTTTGGCCCACCCTATACTAGGGAGCTAAGATTTGATTCGCCAATACATGATTATAAAAAAATCAAAATACAAACAAACAAATCACATTTAGAATTATTCAATTATTCAATTGAATAATTGAATAATTCTAAATGTGATTTGTTTGTTTTATTTTTTATAATCATGTATTGGCGGATCTAATCTTTGATCCTCAGTATCGAAGAGGTTCTGAAACAATTGTTGGATACTCAAACTATGTTTATTTTAATATAAAAAGGTCTAATATATATTGAGCACTTTTGAAAAGTATTGGTTTTGTTCATTTTGTTAATATTTGCACCTTAGAAATTAAATTATATATATATATATATATATATATATATATATATATATAAATTTTAACTCTGTCTGATGAGATCTCAGTTTCTAACAGCTGTTGATCGATAACATCGGCAAGCCAGTGTCGCAGATTTTGTACATGTCTGTATAAATAAAAAATAATCACGAAGTCTTACTTGAAAAGACATCTATATTTTAGGCTGCTTAAAAACACGTATATATATATATATATATATATATATATATATATATATATATATATATATATATATATATATATATATATTAAAATAAACATAGTTTAAGTATCCGACAATTGTTTCAGAACCTCTTCGGCTCCTCCTCAACTATATACTCTGAGAAGTATATCCCTGAGGAGCCGAAAAGGTTCTGAAACAATTGTCGGATACTCAAACTATGTTAATTTAAATATAAAAAGGTCTAATATATATTGAGCACTTTTGAAAAGTATTGGTTTTGTTCATTTTGTTAATATTTAAACTTAATTAACATATATATATATATATATATATATATATATATATATATATATATATATATATATATATATATATATATATATATATATAATTTACATAAACATTAAACCAGCCTACACAAATTATCTCATGTTTCTATGCTAAGTGCACGACTACGGGGCTGTACCAACAATAATTTAATTGTCCGAAAGAAATCAGAAAATATAGATATCCAGGCTAGCAAATTATCGACTACGTTCTACCCAAGGTTATAACTACTGAAGTGGCAGTGAAGACTCTTATGCGTGTCAAATATTATCAACACCGACTAGAAATGTCTGTGCGAATTTGCGGGTGTATTATGACTCGTATGTGTGTACATGTATTCTGTTTACGCATCAATACGATTGACGCCTATAATACTCCAATGTGTAAATGTACAATGGGGGAAGGGCGACTTGAATAACGTGGTGGTGATAATATTTGACACCCATAAAAGTCTTCACTCCCCACCCTAGTAGTTATAACCTTGGGAAGAACGTCGTCGTTGATTTGCTAGCCTGGGTGTATATACTTCTAATTTCTTTTGGACAATTTATTTATTGTTGGTACGGCCCCGTAGTCGTGCACTTACCATAGAAACGCGAGTTTATTTGTGTACGTTGTTTTAATGTTTATATACTTTTTATTTATAAAGCTGTACTTTGTATTGAGAACTCTTGAAAAATATTGGGTTTACGGTAATTTTAACAATATATATGATTTTATTTAATTAATATATATATATATATATGTGACAAACAAACGAAAATGCTATTTACAACTTAAGCATGTCAGACCAACAAAAATGCTATTTCAAACTTAAGCGTGACAGACGAACGAGAGTGCTATCTCAAACCTAAGCTCAGCAGACCAATAAAAATGCTATTTAACATTTAAGTGGAAAAGACCAATCATAATGCTATTTTAAACTTAAGCGTGACAGACCAACGAAGGTTCTATTTCAAACCTAAGCGTGACAGACCAACCCACCGGCAGAGTTGCATATGTAGATTCCTGGACGCATCTAAAATAAGGTGCGTCCATTCTATCTGAGTGTTTAGCGATGGAAATGATACTTTAAACTAAAGCGTGACAGACCAACTGACGGACTAAGCCTCTTTTATGGATGATTGGACACATCTTAAACGAGATGCGTCCATTTAATCTGTGTGTTTATCGGTAAAAATCCTATTTCGAACTCATACGTGACAAACAAACTCACCGGCAGAATAATATGTATAGATCCCTGGACGCATCTAAATTAAGTTACGTCCATTTAATACACACACTTAGCGATAAAAATGTTGGTACTGATATCGATCCTGAACCAGTTTTCGTGAAGTTCGACTCGGAAGCGTTCGGCTCGAGTGTTGACGAGCCGAATGGTACCAGACGACAATTTTGATACGGTGCTGCGTCCTGTGACTGTAAGTTATATTTTCAAGAAATTTTCTAACAGAAACAACAAAAAAACAAAACAAGCAAAACATAGCGAAGTTACTGTTATCAAATAAATATTTTTTTTATTTTGATACGTTGCTGCGCCCTATAATTTTTAGTTATAGTTGCAAGAAATTTTTTAAACAACAAAATAAATAAAACAAGCAAAACAGAGCGAAATTACTGTTATCAAATAAATATTTTTAATCCTAACCCTAAACCCTAAAACCTAACCCTAAACCCTAACCCTACCCCTAACCCTAACCCTAACCCTAAACCCTAACCCTAAACCTAACCCTAAACCCTAAACCCTAACCCTAAACCCTAAACCCTAACCCTAACCACAACAAAAAACAAAACAAGCAAAACATTATTATCATAAGACGCAGCACCGTATCCAAATTGTCGTCTGGTACAAATCGGCTCACGAAAACTGGTTCAGGATCGATATCAGCACCAAAATGTTATTTCAAACTCAAGCGAGACAAACCAAAAAATATGCTATTCCAAATGGAAGTGTGACAGACTACAGAAAATGATACCTGAAATGGAAGCCCGACAGACCGACCGACCGACGGACAAAGCCTGTGAAGATGTGAGGATGAATCTAAAAACGGCATTAGTCATTATTTGTTTCATGAAGTTTTTTTTTGTTTGTTTATTTTTGTTATTGTCAGGTATGAATCGGGAGACCGGAGAGTTGCTCGATCATCGATGCGGGAAAAGCACAAGTGCCATTCAAAACATTGGACGTTACGGGTTGGTGTATTTCAACAGCAACAATGAAACGGTGGGATCCGGTTTCAAGTTTCGCTATCGGTCAAAATCAGGTGAGATTGAAGTAAAGAGATATGCCAATTCTCTCTCTCTCTCTCTCTCTTTCTCTCTCCCTCTGTCTCTCTCCCTCTGTCTCTCTCTCTCTCATCGGTCAAAATCAGGTGAGATTGAAGTAAAGAGATATGCCAATTCTCTCTCTCTCTCTTTCTCTCTTTCTCTCTCTCTCTCTCTCTCTCTCTCTCTCTCTTCTAGTCATTGAACGTCACTTTTCCCTTGTCCTGGGGTAAGACATTTAATGATATTACACAAGCTCATTCTCCACTTCTCACAATTCAGCAGGTCAGCAGTCTCCAAATTCCACTCTGTGCGGTCTTGTCCAATCAAAGACATTCATGCTTCTGCAACGGTTTATCCAGGAGGATGGACGTTCCACGTGACCATACCAGCATATCCAATTCATCCTAAGGATAACGTCCATGCTGGGCAAGTGCAGTGCTTTCAGCAAATCCCTTCACCTGATGTGTTGGGTTTGGTTAGATTTCATATTGCAGATCCATCTGATCATTGATCTGTTATTGCGCTGCAAATTATATATATATATATATATATATATATATATATATATATATATATATATATATATATATATGATAATTTTATTTACACAGACATGTACAAAATCTGCGACAACCTCAGAACCTCCAAATATGATCTGAGGTTAAGATCGGATTCTAACTCTGCCTGATGAGATCTCAGTTTATAGTAACTGTTGATCGATAACATCGACATGCCAGTGTCGCAGATTTTGTACATGTCTGTGTAAATAAAATTAGCATATATAAAGCTCTATTTTGATATTGAGCACTTTTTATAAACCCGGTTAAAATTCTCTGGATTACCACCCTGTGGATATTTTTCACCTGGATTATTACCATTATTATTATATATATATATATATATATATATATATATATATATATATATATATATATATATAGAATGTATTTTTATGTAATTATTTGTATTGGTGATTGTAGCGTTCGTTGTTTTGCTTACTATTATTTCGATTGTCTCACTTCCTAAGTGATTAAGATGCAGAAAATTGCATTATTAGTCGCCCTTAACTTTATAGGACGTATTTTTCGTTAATATATATGTATATATTTTATTTTATACGTACATAAAAGTAATCCATGGACACGAGTTTCTGGCTCACAGCCATCATCAGCATGGCTAACTTACACAGAGATCGAACCTTCGATATTGGTGCCTATAGTCCAGTGTTTTACCATCGGACCAAGACGCTCTGTCTAGAAATATGTACGATTTTATCACCTAAATATTTAAAATAAAATAATATATATATATATATATAAAGACTTTATAGTCTTAACGAAACGTGCTTACGTCGAAACGTTGGTTGATCCGCGTAGACTGTTTCTAATGTTTATATAATTTTTTTTATAAAAGCTCTACTTGGTATTGAGCACTTTTGAAAAAATAGTAAGTTCATGTTATCAATATATTTGAACTTAATCAATTTGTATATTATAACTGCCACTGGTTTTCATTTGACTCGATATTTTAAGTTTTAATGGTGGTGCTTGAATTTTACTTCGCCGTATTTACTCTTATGAGTGTGGACGAAAGCCAGCTTAGTAGATTTATGTAATTATAACTTTTCTCTCGTTTTTAACACTTCAATTTCATCCTCCGCCCCCAAAAAATGTCACAAACGTATTTATTCCTTGCCTTAATAAAATTTTGTACCATCAAAAATTTGTTTAAATATTTTAAGACTCGGCACCATTGATTAAGAAATCGAACCAGTTGGTGAGATTGAGAGCAAAAATTCGTTTAATTCGGTCAAAACTAAATTTCTAAATTTATTTTTAACCAATCAAGTTTGCCCTTCATATATAAGTGTTTACATTGCCACGGCTAAGTTAGTTCACGGCCACAAAGTTGAGAAGATATTTTTACGGGATGAGATTTATAAGTTGTCCTCTTCCATTTGCGAAATTTTAAGACATTTTCGTTCGCTATGGAAATTTTGATAAAAACAACTTATCTTTCTTTGATTACTCCCGTTCTATTTCTTCGCTTGACCAACGTGGCTTTGCTTTGTCTAATGCCAACCATCTTTTTAAAAAAAACTTCAGTTTCTTATTATAAAGCGATTCGGTCGTTCGACGACTAATATTAAAAATATCCTTAATCTTTCAACATACCAATTGACGGACACTGAGCAATTTGTTTTGTCTCATGGCTTGCAATTCTGTATTTCACCCGTATCCATCAAACGAGAGGACATATTTTCGTAATTTGAGGTTTTATTCTCACAAATTTCGAAACTGTCCCCGTCTACAGTCGACCAGCCCTTAGCGTTGAAGGCAAGACTTAATGATCTCGTCTCCGCTTATGACCGCTCTTGTTTCAATTGGCAAAATGAACATTTTTTTGCCATCAAATCTCTTCGGTCAAATCAGTCTCTTATCATTACCAAACCAGATAAGGTGTCTGGAATGGTGATTCTAGATTATGCCGATTATGTGGCAAAAATGATGGTGATCTTGGATGACGTTGATAAATTCAAAAGACTTGGACCTGTTAATACGCATAAGACTATTTCCATTGAAAGTAATTTTTTTTAAAAGATTACTTAGATTGGTTAAGAAAGGTGTTCTTCCTGGGGAAATATACGATCTTATCCGACCAATAAGGTCTATAAGACCACGTCTGTATGAGTAACCAAACACACATAAGAACAATATACTAGTACGACCTATTCTCTCTATGGTTGACTCTGTTCAGCATAAGTTAGCTTAATGGTTGGCTGAATTGCTTCAACCTGTTCTTGAAGTATATTCGGCCAACTGTATTAAAAATTAATTCACTTTTGCTGAATGCATTCGTAACTGTCCCTTTTCTGCTGAAAATAAGTGTATGTGTTCTTTCGACATCAGCACTCTATTTGGTCCCCCGATTTATAAAATCGGGGGACCTATGTTTTGAGGCATGTCCGTCCGTCCGTCCGGATTTTTCGCCACAACCATCCATTGAATTTCTCTGAAATTTTGCAGGAAGTTGTAACTTTGGTCAGGTTAGAAAGTGACATTCTCCGATTTTTTTTTTTTAATCTGGTTAGCGCCCCAGGGGGTCAAAAGACCCCGAAATGGCAAAAAATGTCATTTTTTGCCCCATAACTTTTCATCCATCCATTCAATTTCTCTGAAACTTGGCCAAAATGTGGAGGTAATCGTTCCTAATAGAAAATAAGTATCGCTGACTTTGGAAAAAATCTGGTTCGCGCCCCCAGGGGGTCAAAATCCCCCAAAATGGCAAAAAATGTCCCTTTTCTCCCATAACGTTTGATCCATCCATTCAATTTCTCTGAAACTTGGCCAAAATGTAAAGGCAATTGTTCTGGATATAAAATAAGCATCCTTGACCTCAGAAAAATTCTGGTTCGCGCCCCCAGGGGGTCAAGGGGGAGGGGTCAAAAATGCCCCAAATTGCCCAAATTTATTGCATTTTACACTCCCCACATCGAGTCACATATAGGGGGGGGGACCACGCACGCGCGGCTTGTTACATACGTTCCCTTAAAAGAAACCATTGATATTTGTGCTGATGTACTATATCGTGGTTTCTCAATCGGTCCGACTATCTCTGAGGAGGTCTTTGTAGAAATGATGCGGTTTGCTACCATGTCTGTCGAATTCAGTTTTGATAATGTAATGTATCAGCAAACTGACGGCATTTCTATAGGGTCACCTCTTGGTCCTGCGTTGGCCAATATCTTTGTGGGTTTTCGTGAGCATAATCTTTTGGCTCGTATCAATAAACCACTTATTTATTTCCGATACGTCGATGATACATTTTGCGTGTTCAACGATGAGTCAGATTCCATATTATTTCTTAATGCACTCAATCAATTACACCCAGCCTTACAGTTCACATGTGAGAAGGAATATAATTTCACCCTTCCTTTTCTGGATGTTCTCGTGCATAAATCTGATTCATCGTTTCTTACATCTGTGTACTGGAAACCAACATTTACTGGCTTATATTGCCACTTGGACTCTTTTTCTCTCAAACAAAGAAAAATAAATCTGATAAAATGTTTGGTTTATCGTGATTTAATGATTTGCTCTGAATTCTGGATTGATTCGGAGATTCAATTTATCAAAGAGGTTCTCATCGATAATGGTTACATTTTCAATATTGTTAATTCAAATATCGCTACCAAGATGAACCACTTTCATAAACCTCAACTTGTGGGTCCTCCAAAATGGCTGACGTACTTCAGATTACCTCAGTTAGGTAATATTAGCATAAAATTTGATAACCCAATTTCTGTAGCTGTACGTCGTTGTTATCAGGTTTCGAACCCTGGAATCGTTTTTTTCTGCTCGACCTTTGTTAAAATCCGTAACAAGGATGTTCTCCCACCCGACCATATCAGTAATATTATTTATCAATTTAAATGTCCGTGCGATGCCGTATACGTGGGAAGAAAGTGCAATACACTAGTGACAGGTTTTCTGTCATAAGTAGATCACATTCGCTATTCCAACTGGAAACAATATGCATTAAGTCATCAAAACCTTCCTTATGTAAACAAAGGGAGTTGCTTCTAGGACTTAATGTAATCTACTTGTGACCACCCAAATTTCACTCGATATTTAAAGTTTTAATCGTAGTGCATTAATTTTACTTCCACGTATTTACTCTGATGAGTGTGGACGAAAGCCGACTTAGTAGATTTATAGATTTTACTCTTGTTTTTAGCACTTTTTAATTTCATTCCCTCCCTCTCCCCCCCCCCCCCAAAAAAAAAAATGGCACAACCGTCTTTATTCCTTGCTTAAATATATGTGATTTAATATCTATTTCGTCGGAGCAAAAAAATCTTACACATGTTTCTAGAGAAATTTCACAGCATACTTGAACAAAATCCAAGTTATCATATGAACATCCCCCGTCTTCAGAGATAGTTGTCAGATGAAAACTTCACAACATTCAGGTAAAAATCCACGTAAAAAAAAATCATCAGATAAATATCAGAATGGTAAATTATGATATAGAAGTGATACTAACTAAATTGTACGCGTTGGGTGTGTCCAACTGTGATTCGAAACTCGATCGCATTTTCAGCAGTCGAGCGACATAAGCACTGAGCCACCGCCATGTGTTAGAGAAATCTATAAATGCTTATAATATAGAGTGCCCCCACCACCACCAAAAAAATAGATACATACATGGTTCCCCCCCTTTTCCTCCCTGCCCCCCCCCGCCAAAAAAAATGTGACTAATGGAATTGTTAATAAAATTCGCAATTATTTCTTCAATCCAACTACATTTTTTACAACTAAACTTTTGTCTCTGCCTGACTTGTCCACCGAGATTCAGTCATGAATACCCAACAGTCTTTGTTTTCATCGCTGTTCCATGATACGCACACCTGACCATGGTGTGCAAAATTGTCAATAATCCTGACACACTCCTACCTTGGCACTGGCATGAGTTTGGCTGTGATGGCTCACTTCAGTTCAGGAATAATCTGTGTATTATTTTTTTTTATATTATCTTTAAGATAAATAAAAGATCCGGGTGTTATGGTCCGGTGAGTGTGAAGCCCATTCAGGATCACACCTCCTACTGATGAGACGATCACCAAAGTATCACCGTATATTATTAAACAGCGATAAAGCTAAGACTGTTGGAAATTCATGGCTGAAACTTGATGGACAAGTCAGGCATAGACTAAAGTTTATTTTCACCAAATATGGTTGGATGGCAGAAAGGGCTGTGACTTTTATTAAGGATTCGGTGGGTGGCATTTTTTTTTGGGGGGGGTCACTCTGCAGCAGGAATACCTGTCGCAGAACGGTTTTTTTTTTTAATTCAGAGATTTATGCTGATTTGTTCCTTTTCCTTCTCTTCTATTTAATTCCTTAGGAATGACCAGTTGCAAGAGTGCAGAGTCTTTGACTGCTCACCCATATCAATGGCAGGTGTTTACATCACCCTATTACCCGAAACCGTACGTTAGGTAAGTGTTTTGCTTTCCACCTTATCTTCTTTCTTTCTTCTTCTTCTTCGTCGATTAGCATGTCGTCTATTAACTTGCTTCCCCACGAGAGACAGAGTTTTTAATGTAGGGGGGAAATCCGACTCCTCCAAATGCGGCACTCTGGATTGGGACCCAAATAAATAAATATAGATAGATAGATAGATAAGAAATTATGACAATATAAATTAAATTTATATAGATCAGATTGATTCACAAAGTGGTCGAATTTCATTTTTTTTTTTTTTAATGGAAATCGCTCCAGACAAGGCATGAAGCCACTTGATGTAAGGAGCTAATAAAAAAATAATAGTTCAAGGTCAAACACTATCCAACAATAAGTGTTAGATGGATAGATTCCGACCGAGAAAACAGCACTTCTTCCCCCTTTGTCAGAAACATCGTTCATGGAATGTGAGGACTAAAGGACAAAATAAGGGTAGCGAGTTACGAGGCTGCCGAAAGTAAACCCAAGTTAGTCACTTTCTGCTCCTATTTCTCTCTCAATTACAAAAAAAACAAGCTTAATATTTAGCATTAAATAGAGATTACAGATATATTTTATTCAAGGATTATTATTATATCATTTTGTAATAATGTATACCTAAAGCAAGACATCGGATTTACAATTGTTTAAAAAAATCTGTATAGTAAACAGAAAATCCAGGTAATTTACCATATGAAACAGATCCTTATCATCAGAATCCTGGAACAAGATGTAAATAGAGAAATCCTTCTAGACTGAGACATTTTTTTCTTTTTAGATTTCTCCTTCATTGACCAAGGACATAAAAGATGAAGTGTAGTATCAGAAGAGATGCTAGATTTTGCTTCTCGTCAAAAGATGATTAGCATGCCTTTCTTTTAATTTGCTAACAAATAATTAGTTTTCAAGGCCAAAAACTACTCGAGGATAACAGTTAAGGAGATGAATAGATTGACAGTTTAATGATGATTAATAATATGAGAGGATTGAAGAATTTC
Source organism: Sepiola atlantica (assembly GCA_963556195.1). Classification (NCBI taxonomy): domain Eukaryota; kingdom Metazoa; phylum Mollusca; class Cephalopoda; order Sepiida; family Sepiolidae; genus Sepiola; species Sepiola atlantica. The sequence goes on along the minus strand of OY744548.1, from coordinate 22,402,829 downwards.
CACAACTGAGCCAGAAAACAGCAATTCTTCCCCCTTTGTCAGAAACATCGCTCATGGAATGTGAGGACAAAATAGGGAGAAATGGGAGTTACGAAGCTGTAAACCCAAGGTCTACTTTTCTACTCTATTTCTCCACATTAAATATGGATTCCACGTTGGCGTTGGCGATACAAAATTATTTTATCCATGAAATTCCATCATTTCCGTTTTGATGCGCCATTATTTGAGGTCATTTTTGACTCAGTGACTCCGAGTCTTCTTCGGTCTGATTTTTCCGTCGGTTACCCTCAACTGAGATGCGTGTACATTTATTGATCCAACCAGAGCTTCGTTCAACATGTCCATAGCGGTTGTAACGCAGAAATGACCCCAGTTTTTGCCAGAGGAATTTTTATTGGAATTTCTTAGATTCACTTCTCTCGCTTTTTGTCCTCTTTTGATTTCAGCAACCTCGCATGCCATTGGGTAATTACGGCCGCCGATTCCGATAACATTGTCCAATTGGAATTTGAAGATTTCGATGTCGAACTTTCGAAAGATTGTACGAAAGATTATCTACAAGTCCATGATGGTAAGTTTGCTTTTCTTTGTCTGTGTTAAGGGAATTGGGAGAAAAGTACAAAGGAAAGGCACTCAACAGATAATAGGTTTGGAGGATACCTATTATCAGGATGGGTTCGAATTACCTATTAAAAGGATAGGTTCGAATTACCTATTATCAGGATAGGTTCGAATCCTTAAGTTAAATTACAGAGTTGTTGGATAATGGCTCTGTGAGTCGCATGTTGAGTGGACGTATGTGTGGGGCATCGTTTGGTTTGGCTTGCGCGATTTATTGCGGATGGACTCGTACAATCAAGCGCAAAATAAAGCTTGTTCTCACAGTCGGAGCTCACAAGCATTGACAGAACCACCACGTTTGACGAGACCTCAGATCAAGGGTCAAAATGCACCTGTGCATAAGGGTTCTGGGACGTCACGGGTTCGTGTGTGGGAAACTAAGTTTTAAAGTTTGGTTTTTGGTATCAAGCTGAACAGATGTATTTCTCCATGTAGTCCGCAAATAAAAAGGGGAATTTATTTCCCTAAAAGAATACAGGCGTGATGAAATTCCTTCCTCCCCCCCCCTCCTCAAATGGCTAAGGACTTAATGAACCATAGATAGCTAGGAATTAACTACGATAAAAGTGGTAAATTGATCTCTCTCTCTTCGTTAGTAAAACATTTCTAAGAGTGACAGAAAATTGACGCCTAAATAAAAATAATCAAATTTAGAAGAGAGAGTATGCCTTGTCTTTCGCTGTGTTTGAGAATCTTTGTTACAGCTCAATACAACGATGATGATACTGGTGACGCGCAGTATACGAGTATGGGGGCGGCGGACGACGGAAATGTTCCAGTAGCAGGATAGCAGGACAGCAGGACACACCGTTGCAGCGAGGATCGACAACAACAACAACAACAACAATTATAATGACACTAGACGATTGGTTTGCGTGTGTGAGTGTTGACTGTATGAACTGGGTGAGAATATCGAACACCCAAAGTTTAACGTACAAGTAGACAGCAAAAAAGTGCCGCCCGTGGAATCGTTAATAAAATTATGTCATCCATGGAATCGTTAATAAAATTATGTCATCCATGGAATTGTTAATAAAATTATGTCATCCATGGAATCGTTAATAAAATTATGTCATCCATGGAATTGTTAATAAAATTATTTCATCCATGGAATCGTTAATGAAATTATGTCATCCATGGAATCGTTAATAAAAATTATGTCATCCATGGAATCGTTAATAGAATTATGTCATCCATGGAATTGTTAATAAAATTATGTCATCCATGGAATCGTTAATAAAATTATGTCATCCATGGAATCGTTGATAACATTCCCAATCCTTTCTGCAATCCAACCATATTTGGTACAAATAAACTTCAATCTATGCCGGACTTCTTCACAAAGTTTTATCATGACTGTCCAACAGTGATATGCTCCAGCGATTTCAACAGAATGTAGCAACTCCATACACTTCAAATGATTCGTTGGAATGATTGCTGATCGTCTCATCAGTACAAAACATGATCCTGAATGGGCTTCACACTCAACGGATCTTAACCCGTCACCCCCCTCAGATTTTTATCTGTGGGTTATCTCGAAGATAATGTCTGTAGCAGCAGTAGCAACAACAATAACAACAACAACAACCGCAAAATAACGATATCTAAAAACCATTCGATATTTGCTTGGTACTGATTGGAACAAATACTCAATTTCAATTGGTTCCTCAAAAGATCTCTTCTGGAGCCGAGCACCTGTTCGAGAATGTTATTTAAGGAAGCACATCTGCGCTTTTCAAGCAGTTAGCCAGCGAGAGAGTCAAAGTACCTAACGAACCTTTGTTACTCTGAACACCAACAACACTTCTTTCTTGGCGTGCAAACAAACGCCTCAGTAGCTTCTGTCTTTTGTCTGTACGTGGATTTAACTTACAAAGATGTAAATACTTTAGCACATGGACTTACTTCCTAATAATAATTATACGAACTCTGCCAGTCCGACAAACTTCCTAAGTCCTAATAATAATAAAAACTCTGCCAGCCACACGAAGTAACTCAATACTCCTATCTGTGTATGTACGAACTTTTAATACGATTCTCCTCTTATGGATTCTTAATACCATTTTCCTTCATGCAGACATCTGGATCCTTCGTAACTTTTTCCAAGTCCAAACTTGTAAACTCATGATAACATTTTCTTCGTCTCGACTTTTGAACTTTTAACGTGCACTTTCTCAGTCAAGACACATTAATTACTAACATTTTTATATGTGCTGTTGAATGAAGATTAAAAGCAGAGAAATGTAGGGGAGGGCGCCACTCCTTTCCCAGGAATACTCCACTTACCCTTGATCCTCACCTTAAAATGCTGAGTGTTTAGCAAGGGGGGGGGGCATCAAGTTCATATCTTTAACCAAAGTTAGAACTCCCATAGTGTTCTCCATCTTTTGGCCAACAATCATTCCGTCTCATTAACCCTTATCCTCGAGTTGCTGTTGCCCTTGATAAGTGGTGACACAATATTAAAAATAAAATCTAACAATAAAAATAATACCAAAAATACTAAAAGAATTCCAAGTTAATAAAGTAAAAAAAAAAAATGAAAGAGGTTGACCTTAGTTGACGGCGACCCAAAGGCTCCCTTTTCATTTGCTACTAGACTGAGATGTAAGGGAGGGTGCCACTCCTTTCCCAGGAGTACTCCACTTACCCTTGATATTCGCCTTTAAATGCTGAGTGTTTATGCATTGTGATCAAATGTTTTATTTCCACTGCATGTCTATCAAAACAGACTATTTCTTCAACTGAAGAGGGTCATCGCAGCCAAAATCAAGGTATTGGCAAGGGAGGATTGTATCAGAGATATTGAACAATTTTGCACTTCGTATCCAGGTGGGCTTATCATTGAACAGGGATAAAACAAAAACTGTTGAACATTTATAACTGAAACTTGGTGGACAAGTCTGGGGGGGGGGGGGGCTGTATATATTATTAGCTTTTAGTAAAAATAAAAATAGAATGGTCGAGTATAGTCAAGGGCGACCAAAAGGCTCCATTTTCATTAACTACTACCTCGAAATGTAGGGGAGGGCGCCACTCCTTTCCCTGAATTTACTCCACTTACCCTTGATTCTTTACCTTATAATGCTGAGTGTTTAACAAGGGGTTATAAAGTACCATTTTTAAAGTTATGACTCGACCGAGGATTGAACCCTGGTCTCCTGGCCCATTACCGAAAACTCTTACCATTATGTCAAAGATTTTAGTACTGATTGTAATAATACCTAGAGAATCGTTAAACTTTTGTATTCTTTCAGGTGGAAGCAAGGACAGCCCCTTGATAGGGATTTACTGCGGACAGGATTTCCCTGCAGTCCGGAGCACTGGACGTAAAATATATATTTCTCTCTACTCAGATAACCAAGGACAGAATATTGGATTTAAGGCAAAGTACATCGCTACACAAACTGGTAAGTATCAAAATAAATTTACACCCTACTAAATTCTACTGTGTATACCATACCCGCACATGTTACATATTGGATTTAAGGCAAAGTACATTGCTACACAAACTGGTATCAAAATAAATTTACACCCTTCCAAATTCTACTGTGTATACCATACCCGCACATGTTACATATTGGATTTAAGGCAAAGTACATTGCTACACAAACTGGTAAGTATCAAAATAAATTTACACCCTTCCAAATTCTACTGTGTATACCATACCCGCACATGTTACATATTGGATTTAAGGCAAAGTACATCGCTACACAAACTGGTAAGTGTCAAAATAAATTTACACCCTACCAAATTCTACTGTGTATACCATACCCGCACATGTTACATATTGGATTTAAGGCGAAGTACATTGCTACACAAACTGGTAAGTATCAAAATAGATTTACACCCTACCAAATTCTACTGTGTATACCATACCCGCACATGTTACATATTGGATTTAAGGCAAAGTACATCGCTACACAAACTGGTAAGTGTCAAAATAAATTTACACCCTACCAAATTCTACTGTGTATACCATACCCGCACATGTTACATATTGGATTTAAGGCAAAGTACATCGCTACACAAACTGGTATCAAAATAGATTTACACCCTACCAAATTCTACTGTGTATACCATACCCGCACATGTTACATATTGGATTTAAGGCAAAGTACATCGCTACACAAACTGGTAAGTATCAAAATAGATTTACACCCTACCAAATTCTACTGTGTATACCATACCCGCACATGTTACATATTGGATTTAAGGCAAAGTACATTGCTACACAAACTGGTAAGTGTCAAAATAAATTTACACCCTACCAAATTCTACTGTGTATACCATACCCGCACATGTTACATATTGGATTTAAGGCAAAGTACATCGCTACACAAACTGGTAAGTGTCAAAATAGATTTACACCCTACCAAATTCTACTGTGTATACCATACCCGCACATGTTACATATTGGATTTAAGGCAAAGTACATCGCTACACAAACTGGTAAGTATCAAAATAGATTTACACCCTACCAAATTCTACTGTGTATACCATACCCGCACATGTTACATATTGGATTTAAGGCAAAGTACATCGCTACACAAACTGGTAAGTATCAAAATAGATTTACACCCTACCAAATTCTACTGTGTATACCATACCCGCACATGTTACATATTGGATTTAAGGCAAAGTACATCGCTACACAAACTGGTAAGTATCAAAATAGATTTACACCCTACCAAATTCTACTGTGTATACCATACCCGCACATGTTACATATTGGATTTAAGGCAAAGTACATCGCTACACAAACTGGTAAGTATCAAAATAAATTTTCACCCTACCAAATTCTACTGTGTATACCATACCCGCACATGTTACATATTGGATTTAAGGCAAAGTACATCGCTACACAAACTGGTAAGTGTCAAAATAAATTTACACCCTACCAAATTCTACTGTGTATACCATACCCGCACATGTTACATATTGGATTTAAGGCAAAGTACATCGCTACACAAACTGGTAAGTATCAAAATAGATTTACACCCTACCAAATTCTACTGTGTATACCATACCCGCACATGTTACATATTGGATTTAAGGCAAAGTACATCGCTACACAAACTGGTAAGTATCAAAATAAATTTTCACCCTACCAAATTCTACTGTGTATACCATACCCGCACATGTTACATATTGGATTTAAGGCAAAGTACATTGCTACACAAACTGGTAAGTATCAAAATAAATTTACACCCTACCAAATTCTACTGTGTATACCATACCCGCACATGTTACATATTGGATTTAAGGCAAAGTACAGTGCTACACAAACTGGTAAGTATCAAAATAAATTTACACCCTACCAAATTCTACTGTGTATACCATACCCGCACATGTTACATATTGGATTTAAGGCAAAGTACATTGCTACACAAACTGGTAAGTATCAAAATAAATTTACACCCTACCAAATTCAACTGTGTATACCATACGCGCACATGTTACATATTGGATTTAAGGCAAAGTACAGTGCTACACAAACTGGTAAGTATCAAAATAAATTTACACCCTACCAAATTCTACTGTGTATACCATACACGCACATGTTACATTTTGGATTTAAGGCAAAGTACATTGCTACACAAACTGGTAAGTATCAAAATAAATTTACACCCTTCCAAATTCTACTGTGTATACCATACCCGCACATGTTACATATTGGATTTAAGGCAAAGTACATTGCTACACACACTGGTAAGTATCAAAATAAATTTACACCCTACCAAATTCTACTGTGTATACCATACACGCACATGTTACATTTTGGATTTAAGGCAAAGTACATTGCTACACAGACTGGTAAGTATCAAAATTAATTTACGCACTACCAAATTCTACTGTGTATACCATACACGCACATGTTACATATTGGATTTAAGGCAAAGTACATTGCTACACAAACTGGTAAGTATCAAAATAAATTTACACCCTACCAAATTCGACTGTGTATACCATACACGCACATGTTACATATTGGATTTAAGGCAAAGTACATTGCTACACAAACTGGTAAGTATCAAAATAAATTTACACCCTTCCAAATTCTACTGTGTATACCATACACGCACATGTAACATTTTGGATTTAAGGCAAAGTACATTGCTACACAAACTGGTAAGTATCAAAATAAATTTACACCCTACCAAATTTTACTGTGTATACCATACCCGCACATGTTACATATTTGATTTAAGGCAAAGTACATCGCTACACAAACTGGTAAGTATCAAAATAAATTTACACCCTACCAAATTTTACTGTGTATACCATACCCGCACATGTTACATATTGGATTTAAGGCAAAGTACATTGCTACACAAACTGGTAAGTATCAAAATAAATTTACACCCTACCAAATTCTACTGTGTATACCATACCCGCACATGTTACATATTGGATTTAAGGCAAAGTACATCGCTACACAAACTGGTAAGTATCAAAATAAATTTACACCCTACCAAATTCTACTGTGTATACCATACCCGCACATGTTACATATTGGATTTAAGGCAAATTACATCGCTACACAAACTGGAAAGTATCAAAATAAATTTACACCCTACCAAATTCTACTGTGTATACCATACCCGCACATGTTACATATTGGATTTAAGGCAAAGTACATCGCTACACAAACTGGTAAGTATCAAAATAAATTTACACCCTACCAAATTCTACTGTGTATACCATACCCGCACATGTTACATATTGGATTTAAGGCAAAGTACATCGCTACACAAACTGGTAAGTATCAAAATAAATTTGCACCCTACCAAATTCTACTGTGTATACCATACCCGCACATGTTACATATTGGATTTAAGGCAAAGTACACTGCTACACAAACTGGTAAGTATCAAAATAAATTTACACCCTACCAAATTCTACTGTGTATACCATACCCGCACATGTTACATATTGGATTTAAGGCAAAGTACATCGCTACACAAACTGGTAAGTATCAAAATAAATTTACACCCTACCAAATTCTACTGTGTATACCATACCCGCACATGTTACATATTGGATTTAAGGCAAAGTACACTGCTACACAAACTGGTAAGTATCAAAATAAATTTACACCCTACCAAATTCTACTGTGTATACCATACCCGCACATGTTACATATTGGATTTAAGGCAAAGTACATCGCTACACAAACTGGTAAGTATCAAAATAAATTTACACCCTACCAAATTCTACTGTGTATACCATACCCGCACATGTTACATATTGGATTTAAGGCAAAGTACATCGCTACACAAACTGGTAAGTTTCAAAATAGATTTATACCCTACCAAATTCTACTGTGTATACCATACACGCACATGTTATATACCTGTCAATGGGGGCAGGGGTTAAAGATCTTCTATGCCTCATTTTACTGGCGGGTCGAAAGATACATTAGAATTCTCAGAGATTCAGTGGGGCGATATTGTAGGTTAATCTAAAGGTGGATTTAATCAGTGTAACATAGCTGCAAACCTCGGGATTCCACTTTCCACTGTTAACCGAGTGCTTTTCCAATTTATATATCTTCTATGCCTTATTTTACTGGCAGGTCAGAGTTCATGATGTTCTCTGGGTGCTTTTCGCTCGGGTGGACTGGTATATACACAGACATGACAAAAAGTAAATAGACACTCCACAAAAGCAATTCATGCAGTTTTAACGTTTCGGTGCTGTTATAGATGATGCGTTTGATTTCCGTGACTTCGCGTCGGCAACGATCGGGTAGGTCGCGGAAGCACCCGAGAGTTGCTGAGACAAAAACGGCAAGCGTTAATGGAAGACTTGCAGGCGATAATATAACCCCCACGTAGCCAGGGGAGTGCCAGGGGGGTGTCAGGGGGGTGCCAGGGGGTGCCAGGGGGTGCCAGGGGGGGGGGGGAAGCCCCCCCCCCCCTGCAATTACATTTGCACCCCCTGAAATTTGTGATCCAAAAAATATTATAAATATAAATACCCTTATATTTCCTAGTCAACTATACTTCTTCATTATGAACCAGTATTTACTTTTGTGTAATATATTTTACAGCAGGGCCGGATTAAGGGGCCACGGGGCTGGGGCCCTGGGCCACCAACCAAGAGAGGACCTCCCACCAATTTTTAACATAATTTCCGATTTCAAAAACGCTTCTTTGGATTTTATTTTGTTTAAAACTTAATTTTCCATTCCTGGTACTAATGATACCATACTAAATATTTACGGATTTTAAACTACCAGTTAAAATAAATCTATTGACCATAATAACATCTAAATATGATTTAAATTTTATGTTACCTTGTAAAAAGAAAAAAAATTAAAATGTACGTGTTCTCAAACTCAAACAACTTCGCTAGTTTCAGATCAAGTGGTGAGGGAAACAAAGCCTCGATGCTTTTCACCTGTTTTCTGCTTGGTGAAAGAGATTGTCAGTGTATCTGTCTTTTTTTGTCAACTTACCAAATATATACTTTTAAATATTGTTAATTCACACTATTTAATATCATAAATTATCAATTTCATAATTATAATTCAAATGATGGAATAATAACACAAAATGAATTCACGTTGTTGTTCTGCCAGCTTCTTTTAAAGATATTTTTTTAATTTATAAAAGAAAGTGTTGTCTTCATTCAAAAGATAGAAATGAATACTAGCAACCTAAATTATTTTCAAATGAAAGTGGGAATTAGTTTTAAAAAATATTTTTGTATTTTATCACGAATCTCAAATACGTTTTTTTTCTTTTTGTTGTCAGTTGTAACTATTAATTAAAAAAATTGTGAATGTTACATTCAACATTTTTGAAATTAACATAGAAAAAAATCCCAGATTTCACCCGAGATGAAGTTGAAAGAAAAGCAGCATTGGTAGGGTATAAACCCCACGTACAAATAGAAGATTATAATAGAATTCTGTAGAGCTAGCAAGTAGCTACCTTATTTTACGAACTTTATGTTATTATTACTGTGTTTACTATGCTTTATGTGCTTTACTATGCTGATGTTGTTATTTACATGTACCTACCGAAATACACAACAATATATTTAGATTATATAAAAGAAATTGAAATTTTGTATCTACTTATTTATATTTATATATCAGTACACACACACACTGAACCAAAACGTCACCCATATTAGAATATCAATATTAGTTTTGCCCCCCCCCTAAAAATGCCTTGCCCCCCCCCCTAAAAATGCCTTGCCCCCCCCCTAAAAATGTATTGCCCCCCCTAAGTTAGAAGTCTGGCTACGTGCCTGTAATATAAGACAAATAAATTCAAAGAAAAAATACATAGATAGAAAGATAAAAACCGAACAAACTGTAGGGTGGGGATGGGGGTTAAATGAACCATTTTCAATGAAATGTGTAGAAAGAATTTCTCTTTGTTTTTGGGGTGGGGGGAGGGTTTTTTAAATTTGTTTTGCTGTTTTTCTTTTTTTTTAACGCTAAACCCAAGGTCCACTTTCTTCTCTGCTTTTAATAATAAACTCTAACCCTAACCCTAAACCCAAGGTCCACTTTCTTCTCTGCTTTTAATAATAAACTCTAACCCTAACCCTAAACCCAAGGTCCACTTTCTTCTCTGCTTTTAATAATAAACTCTAACCCTAACCCTAAACCCAAGGTCCACTTTCTTCTCTGCTTTTAATAATAAACTCTAACCCTAACCCTAAACCCAAGGTCCACTTTCTTCTCTGCTTTTAATAATAAACTCTAACCCTAACCCTAAACCCAAGGTCCACTTTCTTCTCTGCTTTTAATAATAAACTCTAACCCTAACCCTAAACCCAAGGTCCACTTTCTTCTCTGCTTTTAATAATAAACTCTAACCCTAACCCTAAACCCAAGGTCCACTTTCTTCTCTGCTTTTAATAATAAACTCTAACCCTAACCCTAAACCCAAGGTCCACTTTCTTCTCTGCTTTTAATAATAAACTCTAACCCTAACCCTAAACCCAAGGTCCACTTTCTTCTCTGCTTTTAATAATAAACTCTAACCCTAACCCTAAACCCAAGGTCCACTTTCTTCTCTGCTTTTAATAATAAACTCTAACCCTAACCCTAAACCCAAGGTCCACTTTCTTCTCTGCTTTTAATAATAAACTCTAACCCTAACCCTAAACCCAAGGTCCACTTTCTTCTCTGCTTTTAATAATAAACTCTAACCCTAACCCTAAACCCAAGGTCCACTTTCTTCTCTGCTTTTAATAATAAACTCTAACCCTAACCCTAAACCCAAGGTCCACTTTTTACTCTCTTTTTACTAATGAACCTTAACCCTAACCCAATACCTAAGGTCAACTTACTACTCTCTTAATCTGGTGAGGATGCTCTAGTTGTATATGGAGGAATGCAACAGAGGCACTTGAACAAATTACACTATCACCGGTTTTCCTAAAATATAGCCAGAAACATAATTACAGTTTATTTAAATGGTTTGCCTCCAACACCAGTTGCTGCAAAATTCCATTCTATGCGTGTATACTACCAAGTAGAACTATGGCTATGAAATTGTTTTCTAAATCCCATCGATTAGGGATGGCAGGCGATCAATGATGTCATGATACAGAAAAGCCCCCTCACTTTTTGACTTTGGCACCCCCCCCCCCCACTTTACGGTCATCAATATTTAAGTTTATATGCATGTGTTTAACCGGCCCCCCACACTTTTTAGGAGAACACCCCCCCACACACACTTTTATAACTGTCCCGCCGGCTCTGATATAAATGCATTTAATCAATATCAGTTCCGATTCTATGTTTGCCAATTTTTTGCTGCAATTATAATTGTATTTTGGTGACAATAATTCATGTTATCTCTTTTCTCCTTCAGGTCCTCAGTGCGGTGGGATCACCAATCTTGTGGCTGTTCGGAATAAGAAGAAATATCTTTTGTCTCCAAATTATCCACATTTCTATGGCAGGTTTGGTTGTAACTTATTCTATTTTTTTTAATCAAATTCTTTCAGATGAAAATTCTTATTCTTCTTCATCTTCTACTACTACTACTACTACTACTACTACTACTACCTCTGTTTCTACTACTACTACTACTACTACTTATTAGTAGCAGTAGTATTTCTTACTCACTAGTCGTTACCAGTAATCGCTCAGATGGCATTCCCTGGAATCTGAGTGAAAAAAAGTATCTCCTTGTATTTCAATCACTGTTGCAAATGGATTTGCGTTCTCGCAAGAGCCGTTTACCATTAAATTTTTGCTGATAACGGGCGTTGACTTTCTCTGGAAGTTTAGTGACAATAAATCTCCTCAGAATTCCAGTACTCTCCTTGCCCTTCGAGTAGAGGTCTGGATGGTGCTCTCTTTCGTCCGTCTTTCCAATCCTCCCAGACCCTTTACGACCATATTTGTGGTTGCGGCTAGGAAAGTCTCTCTCTCTCTCTCTCTCTCTCTCTCTCTCTCTCTCTTATACAGTCAAACGTAATAAAACTAACTATAAACCAGAAGCTTGGAATAGTCCATTATAAACGATAGGGAATATCACCTCACCATCCAAATATACAATCTCCACATCTGAGTTCTCATCCGTCTCCATTGTTTTACACTTCTTGTTGGCAAACTGGTTATCATTATTCAATCTACTTATAATTAATATTATTTAACTTATTGCTGGAAAGATGGAGATATAAAGAAAGAGAGGATAAAGATCGTAAGAGGGGAGATATGTAACGAACAGAGACTAATTTTGCATTTTGTCTTTTTATTTTTTTAGATTTAACTGGTTTTGCAAACTCAGTTTTTCCTGATTTAAAAATGTAACCCAGGCTTAATCGGTGATCCAGCGGGTCACGTTATATATATATATATAAATATATATATATATAAACATATATATATATATATACATGTATATATATAAACATATATATATATATATAAACATATATATATACAGGGTGGGCCAAAATAAGGGTCCTATCTTTAAATTTGAATAACTTGAATTTGAATAACTTCCACAAAATAAAAGTTAAACACACCAAACTTTATGTGTGTGTAGACTGACCCTTCCGAGATTTTTTGAAATAAACAAAACAAATTTTAGCCGAAAAACACTTCTTAAAATTTACAAAAACTAAAGTATTGTTTTTTACACTGTTTTGAGTTTTTTAAGCAAAAATAATGTTTTCTAAATGAGGGTACGTTCCTTAGGGCTAATACGGCTCATGCTTGCTTCGGAAGGGGTCCTTTACTTATTCTAAAAAAAAAAAAATTAAAAAATCAATAAATAAAAAAGTTATAAATTTTTAAAAATAGGACCCTTATTTTTGCCCACCCTGTATATACATATCTATACATATACATATATATACACATATATATGCATATACATATATATACATATATATATATATATACATACTGTTACACCGGCCGTTCTTACACAGGAGAAACTACACCGGTTGTCACTATAAATAGTGCGAGTCACCAGAGACACAGAGAAGACAAAGCACAGTCTTGTAACTGTCTAGCCAAGTGCTAGTCACTTTCTTACTTTGTTAATTCACTTGTTAAACCAACCCTCGACTTGACTTCCTTTATTTATTATTTACTGTTGGACAACACATACATACATACATACATACATACATACATACATATATATATATATATATATATATATATTATTATTTCATGTATCCACATAAAATTTTATAAGGAGATATATTCTTTTATGTATCAATTTTCAGTAATTACTTAAACAGTGCTCGATACCTGAGTAGAGCTAGGTAGTAAGTTATGAAAATATATTTATGGCAGTTAAGCTACACAGAGGCTGCCGCGTTTCTTGATAAGCAGTGATACATCAGTAAAAAAAAACTTCATCGGTCTTTCCATTCTCCATAAACCTTCATGACTATTTTGTGTAGTACCAGCTGATGGCTGTGTCCACCACGTATGTGTGTATGTTTGTTTGTTTTTTGTTTTTTTTTTTGGGGGGGGGGCAGATTATTGGATTCCTGGAAGTTTCATTTCCTTTGGGTTCGTTTGATGTTCTTTTATTTTGTATTCTATTACTATTTCAACTTACTTGTGGCTGGTTGGTGTTCATTCGTTGATTATGTGTGTTGGGTTCCGCACTTCTTCTTCTTCTTCTTCTTCTTCGTATTATTATTATTATTTGCACTCACACAAGTCATCATCAGTAATTGCTCACTGATAATAACCGGTGGTGTTCCCTGGAGTCTGAGTGATAACAAGTCTCCCTAGATTTCTAGTTATCTCCACCTCTTTTCGATAACCATTGCAAATGACTTTGCGGTATTGCAGCAGCCGCTTACCATTGATTTCTCGCTGGCAATGACCATTGGTCTCCTCTGGGATCCGGGTGGACAATAAGCCTTGCCAAGGTCCTAGCACTCTCTGCACTTTTCCAGTGGAGGTCTGGTTAGTGCTATTTCTCCTCGATCTTTCCATCCTCCTTGACTCTTCATGACTATTTTGTGAAGTATCAACCGAAGCTGGTGCCATCACTTTTTTTTAAGGGGGTGGAGGGGGGGGGGGGCAGTTAGTTTATGAAAGTTCTTGCAATTTCTGTTCATTGAGTTTACGTGGTAGCGTTCTTCCTGTGGTTTTGTTTTCTTCCTGTTGTAACATCAATGTGACTGGTTATCATTCATAGTTTATGCGGGTTGGTTTCCGCATTCGAGGATTTTCATTAAGATTGCAGCTGTTTTGATCATTGCCGTCCTTTGTATGGTCTCAGTGATCCATTTGATTCTCCCAGTCTTTTCTTCAGGTTTTTTTAGACTGTTCCTAGTGCTCCTACGATTACTGGTATTATATTGACTTTCTTCATGCTCCATATCTTTTTCATTTCTCTGGCATGTTCTATGTATTTGCTAGAGTTTCACTTTATTTTATTTTTTATTTTATTTTTGTATTTGATGATGATGATGATGATGATGATGATGATGATGATGATGATGATGATGATGATGATGATGATGATGATGATGATTCTTAATAGTTGCCTTCTGTTTATGTTTCCTTTGTAATTTTTCACAAACAGCAATCTCTCGTGTTCGTGGTTGATCCAGTCTGGAAGCATCGGTCGTCCAATGTACTTGGATGTGGTCGATTCCGACATTGAATATTCCGAAGGATGTCAAAAGGATTATGTGGAAATATACTTAGGTAAGTATATTAACTCTATTGCACAACTTTGAGGGGGGGGCGTGATTCAATTAATAGATACCGCCGTTGACTACTGAATCGGCAAGCCAAAGTCCAAATCCTATCAAGTCTATTGTGGTCAATTATACACAAATAATATAATTCACCTAATTGATAACATCGTTGACTTTTTTTTTTAAACATTTAATATATCCCAAACTAGGGGTCATATTGCCACTGAAACGTAAGGGGCTACTGTGATTAGGGGCCAGATTTATAGGGGTATCCTTAATTTAAATTTCTGCATGTTTCCCCGACTGTACTAACACACAGAAATTTAAATGTAATGTGAACAAACATCTTGCTACACAACTCCTCCCCACTTAGGATGCCTCCTATAAATCTGTCCCCTAATCAACGAAATCCGCGGCAACGATAGCGATCACGGCCAGTAGATGAAGGAAAAAACTGTAAGGTAACTTTTTTGTGTACAATTGAACATTTTCGGGTCCTAATTTGAAAAACTGAAAAGAAAATCTGTGACGGTTAAAAAATGTTTAAAAAGTGTACCATGTTTTAAGAAAACAGTGTTTAAAAAGTAAAACTAGTGTTAAAGACTCGAGTGTTAAAAAAAAAAATTTGAAAACGCTTCTAAACTTTTGTATTTCGAGAAGCGTTTAAGAGACTTTTCATGGTGATAATTTTCATTGATAATGTAAATATATATATATATATATATATATATATATATTATTATTATTATTATTATTAAAAAACTGTGTTCTACGGCTACGGTAGTACAATGACATCCCGTAGCTGCAATCAGTCCTCCATGCTAGTCCCAGGCCATCTGGCCTTGTCATGCGCAATTTGTCATAGGCAATGAAGTTGTTTCGCTGTACGTAGTGGTCCTAGTCCCGCCTGCTTGAGGTCAGCACGTAGTCTGCCCAGCAGATTTGTGCAGTGCCGTCCTAGTCGCGGTTGGTTAGCTTGTGAGCCAGTAACGGCAAAGTCTAGTGCTCTCTGTGTGGGAGTATCAGGGTCCATTCATAGGACATGGCCTAACATAGACCATCTTTATTCAGTGACCTTTGTGGAGAGGGGTTTTTCGTTGCACAGCTCGTATAGTGCCTTGTTGCTTATAAGTTTTTTCGACCAGCAGTGACCTGTGATGGAACGGAGGTCTCTGCGGTGGCACGCATCCAGCTTGTCAAGCATGGCTTTTGTTATTGCCCAGCTGTTGCTATTGTAGAGCATGATGGACACGCAGTACACGTTATAGAGACGGAGTCTAGTCTTCAACGGGATCTTGGTTCGTCGGCTTCAGAGTTATGTAATGAATGAAACGCTACATTGCCATGTATACAGCGGGCTGTGACGTCTGTAGTGCTGCACAGCAGGGAGCCCAGGGTCTTGTTCTTATATATATATATATATATATATATATATATATATATATATATATATATATATATATATATATATGTAGAGAGAGAGAGAGAGAGAGAAAGAGATAGTGTATAGCCGTGTCGATGGGCTTTTATTTGGACTTCAGATATGATGTCATTTGAATTTAATAGACTGAAACCAAATTAAATAGCGAATAAACAATGATAATTTTAACACTTTATCGGCGGGCTTAACGTCTAGATAGTTCTATATCTTTTAAGGGAAGGAACGATGCATTTTAAAGCTAGTGACGTCAAGCTGTGTTAATACTACACATACAGTGCTCTACTTTTTCGAGGAGCGACAAATAGGTATATATATACATGTGTGTGTGTGTGTGGAGAGAGAAAGAGAGAAAGAGATAATGTATAGCCGTGTCGATGGGCTTTTATTTGGACTTCAGATACTATGTCCTTTGAATTTAATAGACTGAGACCAAATTACTGTCTGAAACCGAACACATGGGTAATTCAAATCACCTTAAAATATTACTAACTGTTAAGTTTTGGTGAA
The DNA here is from genome assembly GCA_963556195.1 of Sepiola atlantica. Taxonomy (NCBI): domain Eukaryota; kingdom Metazoa; phylum Mollusca; class Cephalopoda; order Sepiida; family Sepiolidae; genus Sepiola; species Sepiola atlantica. The sequence goes on along the minus strand of OY744548.1, from coordinate 22,386,100 downwards.
ACTTCGGAAAAGCCTCGATAAATAAAAACAAATAATAAATAAAAATAAAAACATATTGGTATTATGTATATGACCGTTACTGGACAAAGACATTTTACACTAAAAATTAAGTAAATTGTGAACAAAAGACAAACAAAAAAAAAAACCTTTTCAGTTGAGCGTAACTCATTCAACCTGCATAATATTCCAGAAAGAATTTCGCTGTCAACCAAAAATATTCCTAATATACCAAAAGAATCTGTGAAAATGCCAATTTGGCAATAGCATCAACATATTTGTAAGAAACATCAGATGGAAATCATTTTGCTACGATGTGAAAATGGCTCTGAGGAAGGAAAAGATTAAATTGAATTACCAGAGCTAGTGTTGGGACGAATAATCATAACAGGGAATCAGAAAAATCAGAATTTTGGGGAGTATCGAAATCGGTCTCTGAAATGGGAAAATTTGAGCCGGATTTCCGATTCTTTTAATTTGTTTTTGTTGTTGTTGTTGTTGTTGTTGTTGTTTTGTTTTTTTTGTTTTGTTTTTTTTTTGTTTTTTAAACGTAATTTTCCATTGCTGGTACTAATGCTAAAATGTTAAATATTTATTGATTTTGAACTACCTGTAAAATTAAAACCTGGTATCGGTATCGGAAATTTCTTTTCCTAATTTCCGATTCCAAAAACGATTCGTTAAAAAAGATTTTAACTTAATTTTCCACTGCTGATACTAATGATAAAATGATAAATATTTATTGTTTTTAAGCTACCAGTAAAACTTAAACCTGTGCATCATAAAAATATTAAAAATTTATTTTACTTGTGTAAAGAAAAAAATTAAATGTGGGATTTTGTCCAGCGGCTTTTGTCCAGTCTTCCAGCATTGGCAAACCTGATAAGACGTGGCTAAAAACTGTGAAAAAAAACTTCGGTATTAGGTACAAATGAATTAGCGAATCTAAAGATTTCCCCAGCTCTACGCAACCATACTTTGGCGTCAGTTCTTCTTTGATTTTGAGTTTTATATATATAAATACATATACATATTAGTGTAGGGACAAGGAATCGGAATCGGGAATCGAAAATATCAGCACATTTTGGAGTATCGGAATCGGAAAAATTTGAGTCTAATTTCTGATTCGAAAAACAATTCTTTTATATATATTTTTTTTTTCTGTTTAAAACTTAATTTTCCATTGCTAGTACTAATGATAAAATGTTAAATATTTATTGTTTTTGAACTACCAGTAAAACTGAAATCTATAGATCATAACAACGAATTTAGGTAAAAATGACACCAATATAAATGGCACAGTAAAAATTGCACAGGTAAAATGGCACAAGTGAATAAATAGGAAAAATTGGCACAAGTGAAAAATATAGATGAAAATCTCACAATGAGTTTATCAAATCACTATTTTCAATCAATTACGAGGAAAAGATTAAAGAAAAAATAGAAAAGTCTAATCGTGTAATATACGCCTATATAAAAGTGTACTAATCGTGTAATATACGCCTATATAAAAGTGTACTAATCGTGTAATGTACGCCTATATAAAAGTGTAGTAATCGTGTAATGTACGCCTATATAAAAGTGTACTAATCGTGTAATGTACGCCTATATAAAAGTGTACTAATCGTGTAATGTACGCCGATATAAAAGTGTACTAATCGTGTAATGTACGCCGATATAAAAGTGTACTTATACTTTTGCGAAAATATATGCACATATTACACAGGATTTTACAGCAATCCGAAAATTTAAAAATACAAAAAATATTTAGAAATTTTAAAAGAATCGGAGTTGGAATCGGGAATTTAAAAGAGAATCGGTAATTGTATTGGAATCAGGAAAAATATTGGAATCATTCCATCACTAAGAAGAGCATTTATTAAGAAATTTCATTTCCACAGAACTGATATTATTTCCATGAAAGGTGCTCAACTGAGATCCAATCTCTGGTTCCTCCTTGTGAGACATTCACAGCAAGAACTCGTTTCTCTACCACAACTGCAAGAAATTTTCATTTCTTTATTCGTGTGCCAAACAACCAAGGGAAACAAACGTTGATTAGCTCTCATTTAGTATAATAGATATTTGACATTTTTAAATAAGTTGTTTAATCAATAACTAATTTCTGATAATAAATATCATTTATTCTCAGATGATATTAATAGTAGTAATAATAGTAATAGTAATAATAGTAATAAAAAGAACTGTCCTTTCTTCTTCCGTATGTCTAATATCAAACGGAGTTTCCAATGAACAGAGTTTCTTTCAAAGAACTTTCCATCTGTGGAACACGTTACCATGGGATTGCTTCCCTACAGGCTACAACATGGTTGTCTTCAAATCCAATGTTAACAAATATTTTTCATAAACCGTTCTTATAAGTAATCAAACTTTGTTCATTCCATTCATCGTTTTCAATCCTCTCATAATATTCATCATCATTCAACTGACAATCTGTCCATCTGATTGACCTTTATCCACGATTTCTATCCCCCATCTATTCGTGGTGATCTGTTCCGACAACACAGTGACCAGCAATGCCATAACCCTAACCATAACCCTAACCCACAATTTCCCTCCAACTATTGATAAATAGCAAGTTTATATCTTAGGTGGTCAGTACTTAGACAGTTGACCATTTGGGAATAGCAGATGCTGTATGTAAAACCCGGTTTTAGTGCCTTTGCAAGCCGAGGACCGATTACTAATCAGCAAATACTACGCACACAACAGACAGTTCTCGGCCATTATTTATTGTTTATAAACTACCAGTAAAACTGAAATCTATAGATCATAACAACGAATTTAGGTAAAAATGACACCGATAGAAATAGCACGGTAAAAATTGCACAGGTAAAAATGGCACAAGTGAATAAATAGGAAAAATTGGCACAAGTGAAAAATATAGATAAAAATTTCACAATGAGTTTATCAAATCACTATCTTCGATCAATTACGAGGAAAAGATAGAAAAGTCTAATCATGTAATGTACACCTATATAAAAGTGTACTTATACTTTTGCGAAAATATATGCACACATTACACAGGATTTTACGATAGTCCTAAAATTTAAAAATACAAAAACTCTATAACTGAATATTTAGAAATGTAAAAAGAATCAGTCAGAATCGCGAATTTAAAAGAGAATCGGTAATTGTATTGGAATCAGGGAAAATATTGGAATCATTCCATCACTAAGCAGAGCATTTATGAAGAAATTTCACTTCCACAGAACACAGCAATGCCATAACCCTAACCCTAACCCACAATTCCTCTCCAACTATTGATAAATAGCAAGTTTATATCTTAGGTGGTCAGTACTTAGACGGTTGACCATTTGGGAATAGCAGATGCTGTATGTAAAACCCGGTTTTAGTGGCTTTGCAAACTGAGGACTGACGACCAATCAGCAAATACTACGCACACAACAGACAGTTCTCGGCCATTCACACACTGACCGGTGAGGCATCAACGCTCTTGTGTTTTCCCTAAATTTCCTTCATTGTTTTTCTGTTCTATTCCAGGTCTTTCCCGTGATGACCCAATCTTCAGCCGATGGTGCGGTGGAACAAGGCGGAAGTTTTACACGTACAATTTCTACAACTATCTTTTCGTCCATTTCCACACCGACAGCGCCTTCTCCGGAAGAGGATTTCAGTTATCCTATTACCTCGTACAAAGTGCGTATTTTATGGCATATCAACCCTTTTCAGGGTTATTAAATCTGATTCCAGTTATTTTGATAAAAAGTATCTCAGCTTCTTTCTTTTTTTCACTTAGATTCACCTCAAACAAGGCACATTGCCACTGGGACATAAGTGGCCTTGCTGGCATCGAGGTTCCTGATAAGTTTGCCAGAGAGAAATACAAGAAAATATTTTTTTTTTTATCAACAAAGTCGAAAACTGTAATTTTCTTTATCTAGTTGCAACAATTTCACCATTGTACTAAGGGATAACCGGTGCATGTTCAGTGCTTCGGCCATACGGGAAACTTATTTATTTATGAAAACAATATTATGTACTTACTCAGTGGTATTTTATTGTTCAATGTTGAAAAAAGTAGGAAAAATTATCTGCTAGAACTTTAATTACAAGTATTTTCCAATTTTACGTATCGCTTCGATGAGTATGCCTCCATCTTGTTTCGTTGGACACAAATCAAAGGCAGATAACTTGCAAGGGCAGGTAATAACGCGAAATGCCCTTGATTTGTGTCCAACGAAACAAGATGAAGGCATACTCATCGAAGCGATTGCTATAATATGTAAAATGGGAAAATACTTGTAATTAAAGTTCTAGCAGATAATTTTTCCTACTTTTTTCAACATTGAACAATAAAATACCACTGAGTAAGTACATAATATTGTTTTCATGAATAAATAATTTTTCCGTATGGCCGAAGCACTGAACATGTGAATTAGGGGCCAGATTTAAAGGAGCATCCTTAATGGGGAGTTGAGCCGCAAGATGTTTTTTCACATTATATCTAAATTTCTGCATGTTGGTACAGTCGGGGAAACAATGAGCAGAGAGAGAATTCCAAAGGCTAGCAGTTCAAGGGAAGGAGCTATTAGAGTAGAAAGCTTTCCGACATCTGGGGACTTCTACAGTGAGGGGGTGGGATTTTGCATAGTGTCAAGTTTGTCGGGGTTATTTACGTTGAGGGGGGACAAGTGCAGCAAGTTCGTCTGAGCACATTACATTGCAGTGCCTATAGAACAAGCACAGGGACACAACATAGTGGCGATGGCACATGGTATGGGGCTTGGTAGACAGTGTGGGACCTATTAGATTAGAGGCTCTTTTTTGGACCCTGTTCAAGAGGGCGAGACTAGTGGTTGGTGCACCAGCCCAGATGTGGCAACAATATTTCATGCATGGGCGAATGATGTCTTTGTAGAGATATAAGATACTGGCAGGTGTGAGAAGTTTTCTAGCCCGGTAAAGGGAAACTACCTTCTTTGCAGCAGACATTGCAGTATGTTCTATATATTTGTTCCAATTTATATGACCTGTGAATGTTAGGGTTAGGAGTTTAAATGTTGGACTCTCAGGTAATGTGCTATTAGCCATGCCAATCGGTGGTTGAAAATGTTTCTTATAATTGTTAAACGAAAGGAGCTTTGTCTTAGTAGCATTAAATGTAACCATCCATTGACGGCCCCATTCCACTACAGACTTGAGATCATTTTCTAAGGATTCAGTAATTGCCTTGGGTATGTGTGTGTTCGTTTTCCCACACATGTCACGAATATAGCGTGATGGTGTCAGCAAATATACCCATCTCGGACACAATTTCATCAGAGAGGTCGTTTATTAAAATCAATAATAATAACGGTCCAAGGATCGATTCCTGGGACACATCCACATTAATATCATGTTATTTATATGTACGGCCATCAGTTCGAGCTGGGTGCCTCTCAAGGCAAAATGGGGCCATTGGGGCTCTTAGCAAAAGGAGTGTGCTGATTGGATTTATCTGTTTTGGGTCGGGCAAAATCCCATTCTGCAAATCTGCTGCTCAACCTGGGGAACACGAGTTTCATTTATAACCTCCAACAAATAAACCTGGAACTTGTTTATAAACTGGACTCGTGGCCTTAATTAAGATGAGAATTCTTTGTTTCAGCACTGACTGAGTCGAGCAACAACTTTGGACTGGCACAACGTTTTTATTTTTTGTTTTTTTTAACATAGTTCACCCCAAACAAGGCAGGCCACCACTGTAGACGTAAGGGGCTACTGAGAAAAAAGAAAAGGGGAGAAGGTCAACCTAAATTGGGATCTGCGCAGCGAGATGTCTGTTTACATTAGTTTTAAATTTCTGCATGTCTGTACTGTCGGGGAAACAGGGGGCAGGGAGGGAGTTCTAGAGGCCAGCAGCACGAGGAAAGAAGCTATTTTAATAGAAGGCTCTCTGACATCTGGGGCCCTCCACAGTGAATGAATGAGATTTAGTTGATTGTCGAGTTAGTCTAGTGAATTTATGTCGAGGGGGCACCAGAGTAGCCAATTCATCGGAGCATAATCCATTGAAGTATTTGTAAAACAAGCGCAAGGATGCTACATTGCGGCGATGGGACAGGGACTGGAGCTTGGTTGACAGTGAGAGACCTATTAGGTTGGCGATTCTTTTTTGAACCTTGTCAAGGAGGGAGAGACTAGTAGATGATGCACCAGCCCAGATGTGACAACAATACTCCATGCATGGGCGGATGGTGGCTTTGTAGAGATACAGGATAATGTCAGGTGTGAGGAGTTTACTAGCACGTATTGGACGTTTGCAGCCAGTGCAGTGATAACACAGCATACAGGTTCACAATATGCTTGAACCTTCTCCTGATAAGACCAGAGTATGAACGTGTTATCCACATTGAAGTTCTGACTATGGGATAACCATTTTCCCCTATTCTGGCCAATGTATATATGTATATTTAAGGAAATGGAATTAGGATCCGCATCACTAAAGCCATCAATATGGTGGTGATATGTGGATGACACGTTCATATGCTGGCCTCATTTTATTTGATTTTAAATTATTTATTTTGACTTTTTAATTATTTTAATTAAAGGTCATTTCTTTATTTTCTCTTAAAAGCTGATTCCGTCTGTGCAGAGCCAATTTCTGTTGGGGTAGTAAGAAATTCCTGGCATGAGTTAACTTCCCCCTATTATCCAACAGTTTACGAAGGGTAAGTTCATTTTAACAATCTTCATAAATCTTATTATTATTATTTTAATTTTAAACTACAGCTATAATAAATATATATTATCACGAGAAGAATACCCAGGACGGGTAAAATGAATTCCTTAAACAGAACAAACCAATTGTACGTCCTCTAACAAAGATTAAAATCAACATATAATCGGTACAGCTAAATGGAGCGCCTGTCTTGCTCATTAGACTAGCAGTGTCTGTCACAATTTCCGTTGAACACTCGTATCTTTCTCCTAGACTAGTGATGTAACAACCAACCATCTCACCCCAAAGAGTTCTTAACACAATTGAAGACAACTCAGGAATCTGTACAGAATTTTCCAACTAAAAATCTTGCTCTTTGGCTGACAATCTGAACGGATTCAGACGTATTTTTCGGGGTCTCTATTAAGTTCTGTGCCAGCAAAAAAGAAAGGAATTACACTTTTAAAATTGCATTTAATAAACACTGAGAACGTACCTCATTAAATCTATATTTATCTTTTAGAAACGTCACGTGTATTTGGGAGATCAGCGCTCAACATCACGATGATCTGATTGAAATGGAAGTCGTTGAATCAGAGATCGAAGAATCAATCGGATGTATTTATGACTACGTCACAATTTACGATGGTAAGAGCATTGCTTTTTTTTATTCATGAACTAGCATGGCGATCTGGCGTTGCCCGGGAGCATGGAATACAAAATAGAGGAGTTAAAAAGTGTGTGTAACATCTATTTAATACCTCTTACTTTCCACCTCTCTCGTTCTCTCTCTTTCTCTAACTGTCTCTATCCCTCTCTCTCTCTCTCTCTCTCTCTCTCTCTCTCTCTCTCTCTCTCTCTATCTATCTATCTATCTCGATTTTAATAGATTATTATTATATAATGTTATAATATATGATTATTCTTTTTCTGCCAGAAACACCTCTGGATGTCTCCTTTTAGAATGGTGTTCATCTTCGCCGCCGCATTAGATTCAGTAGGTGTTTGGAGAAGATGTGATGGGTAACACAAGGAGTGGTTCAACCAATTCAAAAATGGCCGCACATCAGCGGAGAGTGACCAGCATTCTGGCAGACCCCAAACTGCTCGAAGTGAAACTGTTGTTGAGAGGGTGCAAAAAAAAGAGGTAATGTGGAACACAACAGCAAAGACGAACACCATTCCAAAAGAAGATTTCAAGAGGTGTTTCCGGCAGTGGATGGATCGGTGGGCTAAGTGTGTGCAAGCACAAGGAGCCTACTCCGTCATGTATTTGAAATATTTTGTTTGGCCTAAGGTCGGATACATTTAGACAGGCCTCGTATCGCAAAGACAGGAGATGACTATTGAGCTTAGTCTTGAAAAGACCAAGGCTATAGGTAGGAGGAAAACAGTCAGTAGAAAGAGAGTTCCACAAGCCTGTGGTTCTTGGAAATAGCTAGTGGAATTTAAAGATGTTTTATAACGAGATATCTGAACAACGAATTGATGAAGACCACTAGACCAACGGGGCAACGAGCGTGAACAAAGGAAGCACAGAATAAATGAAACATTTTTATACATAAGTGTTCGTCGTTATTCTTTTAAGAACAGCAACAATACACAACAGAAACAGAAACACTTTTTATCAAAATAACTGGATTCAGCATTAAGATTAAGAGTCCCCTTCTTTGCTCATAAAATTAAATTTACATACGTGATTATTGAAGGGGACCGGACACACGTACGTTCACTGTTATTATATAGAAGATACGGCTGGTGCGCTTTAGACGTAGTCTTCATGAGTCATAGGGAACCTATCTCCTATTCTTTTGCAAAAGATCCGTTTTTGTTTGATGTGAATTTTGACAGTTTTGTCATTTTTTTTTAAAATATATTTTGTCCTTATTTCCTTTGCAAATTCTTTTTGTTTTGTTTTGTTTTTAGGACAGCCCTATAAAAAAATAGAATGCAACGAACGACCATTGAAAAAGTTGGGCCAGACTCAAATTCTAGCTGGACCCTTCGTCGCCATATTTATTAGATCAGTGTTTCAAATTATTCCATTCTAATTCAATACTTGTTTACTTTTTCAACAGGCAATACGAAAGAGTCAACGGTTTTGGGCCGTTGGTGTGGCAAAGATACGCCGCATTTTTTCAGCAATGGCGACAATTTGCTCATCGAGTTTTTCACCGACAATTCATATGAGTACAAGGGATTTAAAATCCGACTTAGATCAGTTCCAAGACGTAAGTTGCCACATTAACATGCGTCCACTCAATCTGTGCATTTAGCGACAGAAATCCTATTTCTAACTTAAATATGGCAGACTGACGCAAATACTATTTCAAACTTCAGTGTGACAGACCAACAGAAATTTTATTTAAAACTTAAGTTGAACAGACTAACAGAAATACTATTTCAAACTTAAGCATGACAGACCTACAGAAATGATATTTCAAACTTAAGTGAGACAGACCAAGGGAAATCCTATTTCAAACTTAAGCATGACAGACCAACAGAAATGCTATTTCAAACTTAAGTGAGACAGACCAAAGAAAATCCTATTTCAAACATAAGCATGACAAACCGACGGAAATGATATTTAAAATTTAAGCATAACAGACCTACAGAAATGATATTTCAAACTTAAGTCAGACAGACCAAGGGAAATCCTATTTCAAACTTAAGCATGACAGACCTACAGAAATGATATTTCAAACTTAAGTGAGACAGACCAAGGGAAATCCTATTTCAAACTTAAGCATGACAGACCTACAGAAATGATATTTCAAACTTAAGTGAGACAGACCAAGGGAAATCCTATTTCAAACTTAAGCATGACAGACCTACAGAAATGATATTTCAAACTTAAGTGAGACAGACCAAGGGAAATCCTATTTCAAACTTAAGCATGACAGACCTACAGAAATGATATTTCAAACTTAAGTGAGACAGACCAAGGGAAATCCTATTTAAAACTTAAGCATGACAGACCAACAGAAATGCTATTTCAAACTTAAGTGAGACAGACCAAGGGAAATCCTATTTCAAACTTAAGCATGACAGACCTACAGAAATGATATTTCAAACTTAAGTGAGACAGACCAAGGGAAATCCTATTTCAAACTTAAGCATGACAGACCTACAGAAATGATATTTCAAACTTAAGTGAGACAGACCAAGGGAAATCCTATTTCAAACTTAAGCATGACAGACCAACAGAAATGCTATTTCAAACTTAAGTGAGACAGACCAAGGGAAATCCTATTTCAAACTTAAGCATGACAGACCAACAGAAATGCTATTTCAAACTTAAGTGAGACAGACCAAGGGAAATCCTATTTAAAACTTAAGCATGACAGACCTACAGAAATGATATTTCAAACTTAAGTGAGACAGACCAAGGGAAATCCTATTTCAAACTTAAGCATGACAGACCAACAGAAATGCTATTTCAAACTTAAGTGAGACAGACCAAGGGAAATCCTATTTCAAACTTAAGCATGACAGACCTACAGAAATGATATTTCAAACTTAAGTGAGACAGACTAAGGGAAATCCTATTTCAAACTTAAGCATGACAGACCTACAGAAATGATATTTCAAACTTAAGTGAGACAGACCAAGGGAAATCCTATTTCAAACTTAAGCATGACAGACCAACAGAAATGCTATTTCAAACTTAAGTGAGACAGACCAAGGAAAATCCTATTTCAAACTTAAGCATGACAGACCTACAGAAATGATATTTCAAACTTAAGTGAGACAGACCAAGGGAAATCCTATTTCAAACTTAAGCATGACAGACTAACAGAAATGATATTTACAAACTTAAGTGAGACAGACCAAGGGAAATCCTATTTAAAACTTAAGCATGACAGACCTACAGAAATGATATTTCAAACTTAAGTTTCAAACTTAAGCATGACAGACTAACAGACAGACAAAGCCTCTTCTAAAGATGCTTGGATGCATGTTCATTTTATCGTTCAAAGTTGGTTTATATTTTATTTCATGTTGACGTTCTTTTTAGAATTACACTAGAAAAACACTTGACCCGTTAGGTCACCCATTGAGTTCAGGTTAGATTGTTTGTATCAGTGAAAAGTGAGTTTGCAAAGCCAGTTAAATGTAAAAAACAAAATGTCAAAATCCCAAATTAGTCTCTTTCTGCTAGCTATATCTCCCCAATTCTCTTTCTTTTTTTCTCTCTATAGCTACTGCTTAAATAATATCAATACCTCCGGTGGTATTCCCTTTTTTTATAATGGACTAATCCAATCTTTTAATTCTTTTTCTTTCTTTATTACCTTCGACTGTTAGTAAACAGAGAGAGTGAGTGACGGAAGCGAGAGTAATAGATATCGTATATGATACAAGCGAGGGAGCAAACAACATAGAGTCAGAGAGGGTGAAAGTTATAGATAGAAACTCAATAAGAGATGAGTCACTTGGTGAGTTAATTGCAAATTACAGCTCATTAGAACAATTGAAATGGAAGTTTTTTTTTTCAAACATAACTCAATCCTATAACTGAGGAATATTTTAGCATGTATTTTTTGTGATTAAAATGAATAGGAAAAAAATTCTTAGAGAAACAAACGTTGATTTACTCAGCTTTAGTATAATAATAGATATTTGAAAACGAGTCTTGTCGCTTCATTACGCAATGTTATTCTTGGTTTCTTTTCGGCAGGTGATGTTTGCGGTTCCGCTGCATATTTTGCAGCCAAAGGAGAAGTGCAATATTTCTCTTCACCCACGACTTTATCGCCGCTCTACAGGTAAACAAGAATTGTATTTTTTTTATTATTTTATGCAAGATTCGTTTACACTTTAGGTGCCAAAATCGACATGCATGCTGCCTGACCAAAATCGATAAAATTCTGCATAAACGTTGCCTGCCAATTTACAAAGGTCGACACACGTGAAACCTGTAAGTATCAACACAAGTCAACGTTCGCACAGTCTCAGCACAGTTGATAAAAGTCGACATGAACATAGCTCACGAAACACAGCCCTCAAACGTCGCCCTTTATGCGGAAAACAGCAAAAGTCACCATGCATGAATTTACTGTAATCGACGAAAGTCGACATGAAACATAAATACTAGATTCTGTACAAGCCGACATTAATACATGAAAGCCGTCATGTACGCAGTTTATGAAACATAGCTCACGAAAGCGGACAAAAGTCGACCTTTATGCGGAAAACAGCAAAAGTCACCGTGAATGAATCTATCTATAATAGTCTACAAAAGTCCACATGAAACATGAAACATGAAACATGAAACACAGAACATAGCTCGCGAAAGACGAAAGAAGGTGACGTGAACACAGCTTGTGAAAGTCAATAAAAGTCCACATGAATATAGCTTATCAGAATCAATTAAATGGGAGGTAACTCATTCTCTTGACTAGTTAAGAAACTAAAATTACCCATAGGGCTGGGGTCCGACAGAATCAGAAACCGTGTGCGCCATGCTCAGGCCGGGAACACTTACTCATACTTGACTCCTTTCCGTACACAAAAGCTATTTGTATCCACTTTTTTTTCAAAAAACTGAGGAATGTAATCTTTTTCTATCACATCTGATCTTGACCTTCAGCTTGTGCTTGAAGAACGCGATTAGATCCTGATCAGCAAAAGATTCAACCCCTTCGTTTTCTCTCACCACCATTCGCACTATGGCCAGGATCGCGCAAAACACCATTCGTCTCTCGCTGTCCTACGGCAGCCCGACGTTGTCACTTACGTAGGATACATTTAGCAGCACAGTCTTCTCGCGATCGATACGAGCTATCACCTCATTCACATACCTCCAGAACCGCCAGAGTTCGCAGCGTTTCTTCTTCTCGCATGCTGCAGTATGGACACTCAGGCGAGTCCTCTATTTCAGAACTATATTGTATGACATTGAGGGGTAATGTGTTCCGAGCAAATCGTCAGTTCTGGTGCCCAACTCCATTCGGAGCGGATCCTCTCGTCAGACCACCACAAATGCCAGACGAACGGATCGTCACTAATCATCTGTGAAATTCCTTTCTAGAAGACCAAGGAAGCTTTTTTTAGCGCAGCTTGGCATTCTCTGAAGAACTGCGATTCGCACTTCAGTTTATGATAGCCCTCGACTGAATGGTCGAGAATGAGGTCAGGAAAGGCATTATCGACCACAGGGTTCCACACAGATTCCTCCATCAAAGTTTGACTTAGGAAAGCCTGTCTTTCGACGAGTCGACGATATATCAAGTTGGGCATCCCCTAACCTCCCTCACATGGACGTTGACTACAGACTTCTCCAGTGCCTCCTCCCGTCCCAGAGAAGCAAGGACAGAAGACGCCAAAGAACCTTTAGGTGGTTTGCAAGCATGGGAAATAGGGGCAGTCCGTAAAGGATGAGAGGAAAGGCATAAATGGCGCACGCCTCAGCTCCTTCAAAGCCAAGTGTTAACTGACGCTTCGATTTTTGACTGCACCTTTGAGCAATTTCTCTCAAGCTGGAGACCCTGTCTGAACCACACACCGAGGAGTCGAACTGGGACATTTGTCCAGCAGAAACGAGCCGGAAGGGTGGTGTCACTGCTCCAGGAACCCAAGGGTGTGCTGTCGAAATCCAGTGAGCACGCTGATCTGTTGAGTCAAACGTCAAGTGGACTTTATTAGACTTTTATGGATAGGTGATTATTATTATTATTATTATTATTATTATTATTATTATCATTATCATTATCATTGTCATTATTATTATTATCATTATTATTATCATTATTATTATTATCATTATTATTATTATTATTATTATTATGATTATCATTATTATTATTATCATTATTATTATTATTATCATTATTATTATTATCATTATTATTATTATTATTATTATGATTATCATTATTATTATTATTATCATCATCATCATTATTATTATTATTATTATTATTATTATCATTATTATTATTATTATTATTATTATGATTATCATTATTATTATTATTATTATCATTATTATTATTATTATTATTCTTATTATTATTATTATCATTATTATTATCATTATTATTATTATCATTATTATTATTATTATTATTATTATTATGATTATCATTATTATTATTACTATCATCATCATTATTATTATTATTATTGTTATCATTATCATTATTATTATTATTATTATTATTATTATTATTATTATTATTATTATTATCATTATCATTATCATCATTATTATTATTATTATTATTATTATTTTATTAATATTAGTTTTGCCCCTGTGATCATCTCATAAAGTGTGAACGCATCTGTCACCATCTTGATGTATTGAAGGCATGACACAAAGACGATGATGTCATCGATGAATGTGGAAACCCTCGCTTGAACCCGGCGAATCTGTGTAGGACCGAATTTTTCTCCCCACTCTTTAGCTTGTGAAATAGCAGCTCCAATGCAAGGATGTAGAGCAGGAACGACAACAGGAAGCCATGGCACACTGACTGGGCGATTGCGAACGCTTTCCGTTTACCTACACCGCGACCGTCGGTGAGCAATACAGAACAGAGATCCATTTTCAGGTTACACTTTGATCCCAGCAGACAAAAGTCGACATAAAGATAGCTCTCCAGATTCCACAAAACCATGCAGGCCACCAGAGCCGAAAAATATCGCTAGAATACTTGGGTATTGATTTACTCCTCTCCAGGAGTTAGGCACAAGGTCAGTTTTTATCTTACTCCCTCAAGTAAGATGTGACCAAAGGTCGGGTCGGGAAAGTGAGGTCTGAAAAACCAGCACCCGAGAAAGTGAGCACTCTGGCAATTAAAAATTGCCTGGGCAGCCCCGTCGGCATTCGCCGGTAGGGGCGCCTCAAGCAGTAAGCAATAAACTTACTCCTCCCCAAAGAGGGGAGGCGAAGCGTGGGAGGGTGGACCTCCTAGAACTGCACAGGACAGACCCATAGACCGGCGTAAATCAAGCCCCGAAGGCCAAGACAATACCAGTCTATGGGGTGCAGTATCCATCGGAACAGATACTACACTTTGATCTTAGCCAAAAGGCCAAGAACTAATAAACCTGGAAGTGTTCATTCATTCACTAGGAACAAAGTGTAGTATCTGTTCTGAAACTACGCTTCATCTTTTCTGCTTTCGGTCAGCGAAGGAGAAATCATTTTAGACTGAGGCAAGCTTTATTTCTGTCATAACTCAAGTTCCCCTTTTTAGGAAGTTGAATTTTTTCCACATTGAAGGCCGATCTTGTGTCTAACTCTGTCCTCGTGGGGAGACAGGGGCACTCAATGGTATCGGATGTATATTTGTGTGCCAGATGATTTAGTTTATGTTCATTTTATGATCACTTGTCAACCAATCGGATATCATTTTTTATTTTTTTATTTTTTTTAACATAGTTCACCCCAAACAGGGCAGGCCGCCACTGTAGACGTAAGGGGTTACTGAGAAAAAAGAAAAGGGGAGACGGTCAACCTAAACTGGGTTCCGCGCAGCGAGATGTCTGTTTACATTAGTTTTAAATTTCTGCATGTCTGTACTGTCAGGGAAACAGGTGGCAGGGAGGGAGTTCCAGAGGCCAGCGGCACGAGGAAAGAAGCTATTTGAGTAGAAAGCTCTCCGGCATCTGAGGACCTCCACAGTGAATGAATGGGATTTAGTTGATTGTCGAGTTAGTCTAGTGAATTTACGTCGAGTAGCCAATTCATCAGAGCATAATCCATTGAAGTATTTGTAAAACAAGCACAAGGATGCTACATTGCGGCGATGGGACAGGGACTGGAGCTTGGTGGACAGTGAGGTACCTATTAGGTTTGCGATTCTTTTTTGGACTTTGTCAAGGAGGGAGAGACTAGTAGATGATGCACCAGCCCAGATGTGACAACAATACTCCATGCATGGTTTATGTCGCTGAGTGTGCTAACCTAATCGCAAAATTATTATTGCGTTGGCTTTAAAATGCTTGCAAACAAATAAACATTTAATCAAGGGAAGATAACTCACTATGTCTCATCTTTCAGATCTGTAACCTGTTCGTGGCTTATTATAACGAATCCTGGCGACATCGTGAAAATTGAAGTAATCTTTTCATCCGCCGGGAAATCTCCAGCCTGTAACAACACATATTTTAAAGTTTTTGACGGTAGGTGGTACACATTCTATTCGCATTCTATATTCTATTTTGATTTCATTGGAAAATACATAAACTTTGAGATATCTGTTAAGACATTCTTCTTGAATAACTAAAAATGATTCTCTTTTCTTCTGCATATCCTTATCATTTTTATATTATTCTTTATTCATCTTATATAGAAATTCATTTATTTCGTATGAATCAGATGATTCTATTGTTGGCATTGGTTTCCCCGATATTTTTCTAATTAGAATTCTTTTCTAGAGAGACATCGAGTACTTACAGGAGGGCCCACGTGAAGATTGCCAACAAAGTATTTCTGTGGAACGAACTGGATTCAAACGTGGCACACTCAGGTTGTCAGTCTGTGTTGTTAAATAAATAGACTTATTATTTTGTCATCTAATTTACATACGTGTTTGTGGTGTGTACAGACAGACATATGTAAGTTAGATGGCCACGCTGAAAAAAAGAGTCACACTTTCTTTAAATGCTCAAAGAGACATTAAGATATATTAGAGAATGGTTGAATTGTTGTATTGTGCGGGCTTAATAAAAATGACAACACAGTATCTTGGGAAAATATAATATGTATATTTATTTGTCTGTAACGATGAGGGTGGTGACGATGAGGGTGGTGGTCGGAGAGGCTTGTGCACATGGAATCAGACGGTTGCTTCTCTCCGAGGTTCGATCGTCAACTCCTCTTTCGATTTTCGGTTTGAATTATATAACAATTTCGTGGCCACCTCGACGACCTCCGAGTTTGCACCCGGTGACAGCTTGCACTCATTTGACAATTCAACAAATCTGTCTATCTTTTCCTGGCATGACACAACCGCACCTAACAATATGATCTTTAACCTTTCCGACATCTGTTTTCTTCTGACATCACTGTTTAAGTGATTCTTGCAGGTGCCCTTTTTATTTGGTCGGAAGAAACTTATCTTTTGACAATCGATCATATGTTGCCTCTTCCTGTGCAGGTGTTTGTCTGGTTGTGAGTTTTTTGTTTTATTTTCAAATAACTTTTTGGTCATCCGGCAATTATCTTATCAACTGACAATCGCCAAGTGCATCTGTTTTCAACAACCTTTACCGTGCACCGACTCGGGTATGTAACAGAATCAACATAGAGTTACAGGTAGAGAAATACATAGATGGTTATGAGAGAGATTGGTGACTTGTTCAGTTAATTATAAATTACGGCTAATTTGAACAATTATAAATTACTTTCTTCATGTTTCATATTCCTTTCAGTTCTCTGACAAGTGTCATACATTTGCTTCGTTTTTATGTCTCCTTGATCTTTAACCTGCGACCTGATTGGACTGGGAAATTTACAATTTGGCAGGGTTTTTTTTCTTTCTTGTTAACTATCATGACATCTTGCTTAGATGAGTTTGTCGGTTTGTATCTCCATGTTTCAGAGGATTTTGTGCTTTTCATTTTCCAGTACTACATCTATACAATTTATTTGCATATTCAAAATGCAGCCATTTGCAAAGTTCCCATTGAACTTTTTTCCATGCAGTCGTGTCTGTTTTTGTATTGCTTTTGAGCTAGTTTACTACATCCACTTATTATGTGATTCACTGTTTCGTCTCTTTGTCCACAGAGTCTACATTAACTGTTTTCCTATTTTTTTTTTCTATTTTAACTTTGATATAGTTAGTTCGGATCACATTGTTCTGTGCAACTGTTAGCAGTGATTCTATTTCTCTGTTCGAGTATCCTTTTCATAGCCATGCCCGAGTGTTTCCGTGCATCTCTTCCCTGGTCAGTCTTATAAATCGTTCATGTAGCTGCTCCTCATCCCAATTTTATTTTTGCATTTTTTTGTTTCCAGTTTTGGTGTTCTCTATATTGTTCATTTTGGTGTATCTCTAACTGTAATTATCAATCTTTCTGTGTTCTGGGTGATGTATTTTCACGGTTCCCCCTTCTTCTTTTTATGTAAAGTCGGTTAGTATCATCCTTTAGGTGTAGTGTATTATGTATTGTCATTAGTTTCTCAGTCAAGGTGCCTGAGTTCTTCTTTTGTTCAGCCTATGAATGGTCCAGAATATCATATTAAAGATACTTCTCATGTGTGTATTCCTTTTATCAGGTTTCAACTAAATAACTTGGTTTCTAAGGGTTTTCTTGTTCTTCTCATTCTGTTCCAATTTTCTCTTTAATATCTGTTGTTTTGATTGTGTCTGCTTCCAGAACTCCCAGATATTTCGTTGGTTTCTCCTCCTGTCAGTCTCCTGAACCGTCAATTGTTTTTCTTCCCACTTTTCCTGTCGTTTTGTTTCTAGTTTCAGTGCTTCCCGAGTTGCTCGTTCGAGCAGTGTCTCTTGCTGTGGTGATTAGCCTTTTCTTTGTTCTGAATATTTCTCCTGTTCTTTTTTATGTCTTCCACACAGTCTTCTATACTTACTAGTCCTCTTCCCCTTGGTTTCTTTTCACGTAGAGTCTGTCCATATCATCTTTTGGGTGTAGCGCGTTGTGCATGGTCATTCATTTTCTAGTCTTCTGGTCAAGATGCCTTAGTTCTTTTTCAGTCCAGCTTATGAAGGGTTCAGAGTATCTCATTAGTGATACTGCCCAGGTATTTACCCCTTTTGCTAGATTTCTGCTATAGAATTCCGTTTCTAAGAGTTTCCTTGTTCTTCTCATGTATTCTGTTCCAATTTTCTCTTTAATTCCTATTGATGTGATGGTGTCTGCTTCCAGAACTCCCAGATATTTATAAGTATCGTGTTCACCAAGTGCTCTCATCTCATCTTGTTTAGGTAGTTCAATGTCCTCAATTGACTCGAATTTTCCTCTGTTTACCTCTATTAGCGCAAAATTTTGCATTCCAGATTTCATTCGGATGGATCCATTCCATTCGGATGGATCCATTCCATTCGGATGGATCCATTCCATTCGGATGGATCCATTCCAGTCAGATGGATCCATTCCAGTCAGATAGATCTGTATTTTGTCTCTGCTCGCATTGGTCAACTTGGAAAGCCTTGCGGACGTCATGCAGAAGAGCAGACTGCATTGATTGGGGCATGTTTTGCGCAGCAATGGCTGGATTGCTAAAGCCCAACAGTTGAACGTGCCAGCAGAGAAGACCACCTCTGGCAGACCCAAGTTGTCTTGGGAGGACGTGATCAAACATGATAGGAGAGTCTTGGGTATGGATTCGGTCGGGCCTCACCAAAGACAAGAATGGAGGAGAAGACTTAGATCGAGACTGGACAATCAGACCCCACTGTCATCAGAGGATTAATTGTGGCCCGATTCAACAAATAAACCGGTTGTTGTTGTTGTTGATGATGATGATGATGATGATGATGATGATGATGATGATGATGATGATGATGATGATGATGGAGTCGAACTTCTGTATAAGTTCACGAATATCGTGCCTCAGGATTGTCTGGTCTGCATGAAGTCCTCCTCATTAGCCACAGCAAAATTGCAGGTCTTGTGCCCTCAACACCGAGAGCAGTAAGGCTCAGTGGTTGCAAGCGAAGTCTGGAAGGTTTGGCACAGAACACACAAAGCAATGGAACAGCGAACTGATGATAATGATGATGACGACGATGATGATGATGATGATGATGACGACGACGACGATGGCGATAATGATGATGACGATGATGATGATGATGATGATGACGACGATAACGACAACGATGATGATGATGATGATGATGATGATGATGATGATGATGATGATGATGATGATACCGACGACGACGATGATAATGATGCTGATGCTGATGATGATGATGATGATGATGATGATGCCGCCGATGCCGCCGACGATGATGATGATGATGATGATGATGATGATGATGATGATGATGACGCCGACGATGACGACGACGATGACGATGACGATGACGATGATGATGATGATGATGATTCAAATATCTTGACTGAAGTTCATTAGCTTTTCCAGTTGCGTTTTGTGTTTTGCAAATAGCGTCATGTCGCCCATATACATGAAGTGGTTTATCATTTCTTCTGTGTCTGTGAGCTTGTATCCAGTATTCCACTTCCTGACTATGTTGTCGAGTAGCATCATAACTATGACAAAAAGAAGTGGAATATGCCTCTCTCTATTCTTATCTCAGTCAGATGTTCTCTTCATGTTTCAGTGTTGCCCACATTTCTATTATTTGGCCCTCATTCCATGTATACTACTCTTAATATACGTATGTTCTATTCTTCTACTTCTCTTCATACACCAACAGGTCTTACGAAAGAAGACCAATTGCTTGGATTCTCCTGCGGAAACAACACGCCCACTTATATATCAAGTGAAGAACATATGCGCATAATGTTAACATCATCCAATGATAGCAATGGATTTTTTATTAGCTACACTGCACTCACCAAAGGTAAGCATGGTTTTATTAAACTCATGGTTTTATTTTTAGTATACATGAATTCTTAAATGTGTACTGGGTGACCCCAAAACCAAATTCCCTTCATGAAAACGTTAATAAAATCCACATTTGGCTAAGATCAAAGTGTAGTATCTGTTCCGATGGATACTGCACGCCTGTCCTGTGCAGTTTCTAGGAGGTCCACCCTCCCAGGCTTCGCCTCCCCTCTTTGGGGAGGAGTAAGTTTATTGCTTACTGTCTGAGGCGCCCCTACCGGGGAATGCCGACGGGGCTGTCCAGGCAATTTTTAAATGGCCAGAGTGCTCACCTCTCGAGCGCTGGCTTTTCAAACCCCACTTTCTCGACCCGATCTTGGGTCACATCTTACTTGTGGGAGTAAGATAAAACTGACCTTGTGCCTAACTCCTGGGGAGGAGTAAATAAAATCCACAATCTTTTTTGTCCTGATTTTGCTGAGATAGCCGTCTTCAGGCCAGGAATGGTGATATTGAATTTTATCACTCATTCACCCATATTCCAGATTCGTGTCCGTCGGCCGCCCGCCATCAGTGGACGGTTTCTCTTGTACCAAACGGTCATAAAAACGTTATAAGTTTAATTTAGACGGTTTCAAGTCGATACAAATGATTGCACACTAACTATAATCATTTTTTTTTTAAATCGTGTATTTTTATTCAAATTATTTGATGGTTTTTCAGTAATCAAGTAAAAATTCCATTTTTACTTTATATTTCGTTTTAATTTAAAAAATAATTCCAGCAAATTTTAATAAAATTAAATTGTAAAATTTTCCCCGAAAAAGATTTTATGTGAATTTTTTTGACAACAGAAGCTGAAGAGAGCCAGATGGCTAAGTCCGTCTGTGCTTGAAACCGACGGTACGAATGTTGCACTAATTTTTCTGTACCAAAATAAATAAATATTACGCTCTTAATTTTTTATTTATAATTTTAATTCTCAATTAATCGAGCACTATGCTGGGATTTTTCCTGCTATAGCATAAAGAAGGTATATATATATATATATATATATATATATATATATATATATATATATATTATTCACGTAACCGTGTGCTACACACAGCGGCATATCAACATTAATCGTCGATAACATCAAGACGAATTTCAACTTGACTGCGAGAAATATGTCTCAATCAAGAAGGATTAAACGAAAAAAGAAGAGGAAAAAAAACATATGGTTATTCTTTTGACAAGGGTGTATATCACCGAAAGTACTCAAGTTTTTAAAGTAAATAAATAATTTATTTTAAAAAACATAAATAAATTGCGTTGTCCAGGTTTTCAAAATATTTTTTTTTAATATTTTCCTGATTATTGCCATTTCATCAACGCCTCCAAGTGTGACTTTTCATTCTATATATATATATATATATATATATATATATATATATATATATATATATATATAATTAACTTGTTACACATATCCATGGGGTATAAATCCGAAGGAAGTTGAAACCGGGTTTATGAGAGTGCTCAATGAAAATTCAGAGCAAAATATATTTTTTGTTGTTTATTATTCCATTAATTGCGACAAAATATATGCTGTTTCAAGCGACAATGGAATCAAATGACAAAGGGGTCTCCCCCTCTCTTCCCCTCCCTTCTCATGTCCCCGTTATAGGCAGAGCTCCATCTCGGTCCCCCCTCCCTCTTCAATTTCCGGTTGAGGTTGAATTTAAAATCTTTGCCATTTGATTCCATTGTCGCTTGAAGAGTTGACGTTCATTGCGAGCGTTAATGAAACAGCATATATTTTGTCGCAATTAATGGAATAATAAAATCACCAACAAAAAAAAAAAAAACAATACATATATATATATATATATATATATATATATATATATATATATATATATATATATATATATATAGGTGTGTTACTTTCATTTAAATATACTCCAAAGCACCTTTTTGTACTCTTCTTGATAACTTTGAATTTCTGGTGTTTCTGTATTACTGGAGTAGATGAAATTTTCATATCCATTTTAGAAGAGTCAGTTGAAAGGGGAGATAATTCAAACTGTTTTTTTTTGCTGTTATAACCATAACCCATAAGGAAAATCCAGAGAATTAGTAAGAAAATAAATTAAAGAAAAAAGGATACTTATGCAGTTTACAGACCGTGCTCAAATAATACAACAACAAAAAAAACAGTTTTTAGTTACCTCCCCTTTCAACTGACTCCCCCTAAATTAGAGATGACATTCCATCTGGCCCAATAATATAGAAGCACCGAATTTTCTTTTAAATCAAAAAGAATATTTATTTATTATTATTTTTTTTTATAATATGTATTTTTAATTGAAAGAAATATTAAAGAAACAATTTTTTTCTAATCCTCAAATCTGGGATGTGGACCATCAAAATTATTTTGTGGACCATGCTGAATTAAATCTTTACTACAGATTTTAAAGAAAACTGAAATTTTGTGAAAATACTTGCACAATATTCTTATTCAGACACCATATCAAAAGAGAAACATCATTCTGACTTCATAACTTGGATTAAATGGATAAAAACACGAGCAGACGATTTAATTGATTAGAGACGAAGTATATTTATGAAGGGTCGCCATCTTAAATTTCCCCTCTGTATTTAACAATTCAAAGGGAAATAATCCCAGTTATGGTGTCAACATGAGTTTTCTCCCCTGACATGTCCTCTGTATCAGAATATAGTATGTATTTTAACAACAAAAGATGTTCTTTTTCTTTAAAGTTAAGTAAATAATTAACCCTGTGTTATTCCGTTTTGTTTATAATGTAAAGTATAAGAGGATGCCGAAGCTATTGAGGTTATTGAGAAGTTTTGTTACCTTGGTGATACTATTGGAGCACAGGGTGGAGCAGGTGTTAGTGGGATTGCAAGAATTGGGAGCGGATGGAGTAAGTTCAGGAAACTTCTGCCATTACTAACCAGCAGATCGTCACCACTATCGACCAGGGGTTTTTAAAGATGAATAATGTTGATGCTCTGATCGACTTCTATTTCTGATGTTATGGAATCGGTGCTGAAGAAGAGACATACTGGAATTAATAAAAAAAAAAATTATTTCATCTTTGAAATGATTGCATGCCAAAAGATGTTGTTGATGTTTAATTGGAAAAACTGATATAAATGATATGTTATAATTTTGTATTTTCTATTTACTATATATATATATATATATATATATATATATATATATATATATATATATATATATATATATATATATCTGGTTGAACAGGAGTGCCAACTTCTGTTTATTCTTTTTTTGATCCAATCTTTCTATTCGTCGAACAATAGATCTTATACTATCAACCATGGAGAGTAGGAAATCTCCATATTTCACGCAAACGTTTTCGACCATCATTGGTCGTCTTCAGGCGGATGATTGATTAATGCAAAATAAAATTGGTGAATTTATTAAGAAGACGTTTCCATGTGATTAAAAACATTAAAAACATTAAAAACATTCAACAGAATTTCAACACGCCTTCGCACCCCTCATAACGAGCATGATTGCTGTTGGGCTTTTTTAATTGAATGAACAATGCTTCCATTATGGGGAGGCGAATACCGCAAAATGACACAGCAAGGATGGATGTACTACCGGTTAAAATATTTCTAAAATTATCTTTGGAGATGTTATGTGCTGTAAGGTGTTTGTAAATGGAGCTTTGAGGGGAGGTCAGGTGGCAAGTTAATCGACGTGAAATACTGGTTCTAGTCATGCCAATATACGTGCTGTTGGCAGAGACACATTCTCCACGAAACAGTTTTTCATGGTAAACAACTGATGATCCCTTAAAATAGTGTTAGAAACTAACTAATATAATAACTGTAAAAAATAAATTGACTTACATGAGTGATTTTCCACTGGAAGACTTGAGACTATAAGTTTTTTGTTTTTTTTTGTTTTTTTTATTTATTTATTTATTTATTTATTTATTTTATTTTTTATTTATTTTTTTTATATAGTTTTAATGGTTGAGAAACTTCCGAGACTATATATATATATATATATATATATATATATATATATATATATTTGTGAGTTCAAAATATATATATTTAAGTATATACTCTTTATAATATCAAAAATGTGTCCAATTGCAAGCTCAATGGTATATACTATAAAGTATATATATTAAGGCGGCTCTGTGAACTGGGTTCGCGCCTTATGACTGTCTGAAATTATCATTTCCCTACACTTAAGAAACAACGTCGTCTGTGGGTAAAATATGATTTAATATTCATTTACAAAAATATTATTATAATAAGCCATTTTAAGAGAAATTAAAGTTGAACAGTGTTAGGAGATACTTAAAAAATAGGCATTCCCTTAGACACAAAGCAAGACTCCGAGTAAATTCGGTTAGTTCTCTATAACTTAAATTCTCTGTATCACATGATAATTTGATATGGCCGTGAGGATAGAGTGAAAGCTTGCAGATCCAAAGGTAGCTATGTGAACCGGGTTCCCGCCTTATGGCCGTCTAAAATTATCACTTCTCTACACTGAAGAGAGCAATAAGCTCGAAACGACGTCGTCTATAGGTAAAAATATAATTTAATATTCATTTATAAAAATATTATTATATATTATAAATATATATATATATATTATATTATTTATTATATTTATTTAGTTTATTGCTCTCATCAGTGCAGGAAAGTAACAATTTCAGACAGTCGGGAGGCGCGAACCCGGTGCACAGAGTCAGCCTAGAATCTGCAAGCAGTTGCCATATCCACTCGGCCAACGGAAATTGTCACGTAATTAAGGGAAATTAAGATCTATATGTACCTAGAAGCGGGCACAGATAGAAGACTAGTCGAGAGTGTTCGACGAACGTATTCGGAACTTTGCATTAGAGTTTTTTGACAGTCTATTTTTAACATCCCCGAGAGTGCTCAACTTTAATTTCTTAAAAGGGGCTTAGTATAATATGTATAAATAAATATTAAATTATTAATACCTACATATATATATATATATATATATATATATATATATATTATTTGCTGCTTTTTTATTTTACATTTTTCCTTTTTGTTTCATTCTTTCAGACCACAAGTGTGAAGATATCCATGAACTGAAAAGTGTGAGAAACCAAAAAAAATATTTTGCGACACCAGATTTTTCAATCTCAGCGAAAGGGTAAAGTTGATTTCGATTTTTTTGTTTGAATTTCGAGCGAACGTATATTACCTGCCCCTACCCCTGTCATCTCATTTGCGGAGTAATGGGGGGGTTCAATTTATTTAGATACGTTTTTCCCTCCGGTTAGTTGATTTGTTATCCCCCTAACCTCACTTGTTATATATATTACTTGTTATATATCCCCCTAACGTCACTTGTTATATATACTACTCTAACGTCACTTGTTATATATATTACTTGTTATATATCCCCCTAACGTCACTTGTTATATATACTACCCTAACCTCACTTGTTATATATATTACTTGTTATATATCCCCCTAACCTCACTTGTTATATATACTACTCTAACCTCACTTGTTATATATATTACTTGTTATATATCCCCCTAACCTCACTTGTTATATATATTACTTGTTATATATCCCCCTAACGTCACTTGTTATATATACTACCCTAACCTCACTTGTTATATATATTACTTGTTATATATCCCCCTAACCTCACTTGTTATATATACTACTCTAACCTCACTTGTTATATATATTACTTGTTATATATCCCCCTAACCTCACTTGTTATATATATTACTTGTTATATATCCCCCTAACGTCACTTGTTATATATACTACCCTAACCTCACTTGTTATATATATTACTTGTTATATATCCCCCTAACCTCACTTGTTATATATATTACTTGTTATATATCCCCCTAACGTCACTTTTTATATATACTACTCTAACCTCACTTGTTATATATATTACTTGTTATATATCCCCCTAACCTCACTTGTTATATATACTACTCTAACCTCACTTGTTATATATATTACTTGTTATATATCCCCCTAACCTCACTTGTTATATATCCCCCCTAACCTCACTTGTTATATATATTACTTGTTATATATCTCCCTAACCTCACTTGTTATATATACTACTCTAACCTCACTTGTTATATATATTACTTGTTATATATCCCCCTAACGTCACTTGTTATATATACTACTCTAACCTCACTTGTTATATATATTACTTGTTATATATCCCCCCTAACCTCACTTGTTATTTATATTACTTGTTATATATCCCCCTAACGTCACTTGTTATATATACTACTCTAACGTCACTTGTTATATATATTACTTGTTATATATCCCCCTAACCTCACTTGTTATATATACTACTCTAACCTCACTTGTTATATATATTACTTGTTATATATCCCCCTAACCTCACTTGTTATATATATTACTTGTTATATATCCCCCTAACGTCACTTGTTATATATACTACCCTAACCTCACTTGTTATATATATTACTTGTTATATATCCCCCTAACCTCACTTGTTATATATATTACTTGTTATATATCCCCCTAACGTCACTTGTTATATATACTACTCTAACCTCACTTGTTATATATATTACTTGTTATATATCCCCCTAACCTCACTTGTTATATATACTACCCTAACCTCACTTGTTATATATATTACTTGTTATATATCCCCCTAACCTCACTTGTTATATATACTACTCTAACCTCACTTGTTATATATATTACTTGTTATATATCCCCCCTAACGTCACTTGTTATATATACTACCCTAACCTCACTTGTTATATATATTACTTGTTATATATCCCCCTAACCTCACTTGTTATATATATTACTTGTTATATATCCCCCTAACGTCACTTGTTATATATACTACTCTAACGTCACTTGTTATATATATTACTTGTTATATATCCCCCTAACCTCACTTGTTATATATACTACTCTAACCTCACTTGTTATATATATTACTTGTTATATATCCCCCCTAACCTCACTTGTTATATATATTACTTGTTATATATCCCCCTAACCTCACTTGTTATATATACTACTCTAACCTCACTTGTTATATATATTACTTGTTATATATCCCCCTAACCTCACTTGTTATATATATTACTTGTTATATATCCCCCTAACGTCACTTTTTATATATACTACTCTAACCTCACTTGTTATATATATTACTTGTTATATATCCTCCTAACCTTACTTGTTATATATACTACTCTAACCTCACTTGTTATATATATTACTTGTTATATATCCCCCTAACCTCACTTGTTATATATACTACTCTAACCTCACTTGTTATATATATTACTTGTTATATATCCCCCCTAACCTCACTTGTTATATATACTACTCTAACCTCACTTGTTATATATATTACTTCTTATATATCCCCCTAACGTCACTTGTTATATATACTACTCTAACCTCACTTGTTATATATATTACTTGTTATATATCCCCCTAACCTCACTTGTTATATATACTACCCTAACCTCACTTGTTATATATATTACTTGTTATATATCCCCCTAACGTCACTTGTTATATATACTACTCTAACCTCACTTGTTATATATATTACTTGTTATATATCCCCCCTAACCTCACTTGTTATATATACTACTCTAACCTCACTTGTTATATATATTACTTCTTATATATCCCCCTAACGTCACTTGTTATATATACTACTCTAACCTCACTTGTTATATATATTACTTGTTATATATCCCCCTAACCTCACTTGTTATATATACTACCCTAACCTCACTTGTTATATATATTACTTGTTATATATCCCCCTAACCTCACTTGTTATATATACTACTCTAACCTCACTTGTTATATATATTACTTGTTATATATCCCCCCTAACCTCACTTGTAATATATACTACCCTAACCTCACTTGTTATATATATTACTTGTTATATATCCCCCCTAACCTCACTTGTTATATATATTACTTGTTATATATCCCCCCCTAACCTCACTTGTTATATATATTACTTGTTATATATCCCCCTAACGTCACTTGTTATATATACTACCCTAACCTCACTTGTTATATATATTACTTGTTATATATCCCCCTAACCTCACTTGTTATATATATTACTTGTTATATATCCCCCTAACGTCACTTGTTATATATACTACTCTAACCTCACTTGTTATATATATTACTTGTTATATATCCCCCTAACCTCACTTGTTATATATACTACCCTAACCTCACTTGTTATATATATTACTTGTTATATATCCCCCCTAACCTCACTTGTTATATATATTACTTGTTATATATCCCCCTAACGTCACTTGTTATATATACTACTCTAACGTCACTTGTTATATATATTACTTGTTATATATCCCCCTAACGTCACTTGTTATATATACTACCCTAACCTCACTTGTTATATATATTACTTGTTATATATCCCCCTAACCTCACTTGTTATATATACTACTCTAACCTCACTTGTTATATATATTACTTGTTATATATCCCCCTAACCTCACTTGTTATATATACTACTCTAACCTCACTTGTTATATATATTACTTGTTATATATCCCCCTAACCTCACTTGTTATATATACTACTCTAACCTCACTTGTTATATATATTACTTGTTATATATCCCCCTAACCTCACTTGTTATATATATTACTTGTTATATATCCCCCTAACGTCACTTGTTATATATACTACCCTAACCTCACTTGTTATATATATTACTTGTTATATATCCCCCTAACCTCACTTGTTATATATATTACTTGTTATATATCCCCCTAACGTCACTTTTTATATATACTACTCTAACCTCACTTGTTATATATATTACTTGTTATATATCCCCCTAACCTCACTTGTTATATATACTACTCTAACCTCACTTGTTATATATATTACTTGTTATATATCCCCCTAACCTCACTTGTTATATATACTACTCTAACCTCACTTGTTATATATATTACTTGTTATATATCCCCCCTAACCTCACTTGTTATATATACTACTCTAACCTCACTTGTTATATATATTACTTGTTATATATCCCCCTAACGTCACTTGTTATATATACTACTCTAACCTCACTTGTTATATATATTACTTGTTATATATCCCCCTAACCTCACTTGTTATATATACTACCCTAACCTCACTTGTTATATATATTACTTGTTATATATCCCCCTAACCTCACTTGTTATATATACTACTCTAACCTCACTTGTTATATATATTACTTGTTATATATCCCCCCTAACCTCACTTGTTATATATACTACCCTAACCTCACTTGTTATA
The DNA here is from genome assembly GCA_963556195.1 of Sepiola atlantica. Classification (NCBI taxonomy): domain Eukaryota; kingdom Metazoa; phylum Mollusca; class Cephalopoda; order Sepiida; family Sepiolidae; genus Sepiola; species Sepiola atlantica. The sequence goes on along the minus strand of OY744548.1, from coordinate 22,356,536 downwards.
TATATTACTTGTTATATATCCCCCCTAACCTCACTTGTTATATATATTACTTGTTATATATCCCCCCCTAACCTCACTTGTTATATATATTACTTGTTATATATCCCCCTAACGTCACTTGTTATATATACTACCCTAACCTCACTTGTTATATATATTACTTGTTATATATCCCCCTAACCTCACTTGTTATATATATTACTTGTTATATATCCCCCTAACGTCACTTGTTATATATACTACTCTAACCTCACTTGTTATATATATTACTTGTTATATATCCCCCTAACCTCACTTGTTATATATACTACCCTAACCTCACTTGTTATATATATTACTTGTTATATATCCCCCTAACCTCACTTGTTATATATACTACTCTAACCTCACTTGTTATATATATTACTTGTTATATATCCCCCCTAACCTCACTTGTTATATATACTACCCTAACCTCACTTGTTATATATATTACTTGTTATATATCCCCCCTAACCTCACTTGTTATATATATTACTTGTTATATATCCCCCTAACCTCACTTGTTATATATACTACTCTAACCTCACTTGTTATATATATTACTTGTTATATATATTGTATACATCCCCCTAACCTATTATATATGTTACATGTTATATACTCTCCTAAACTCACTTGTTATACAACGTCATCTACTGAATTCTGGCACCAAAGGAAGACGACTGACACTTCTGTCTAAGGTTTGACATCTATAAAAATACGACCACGGACCGGCTCATTCACTGGTCACATGTCACTACAGTTTTCCAAACAGTCTCTTTCTCACAGAAGAGACGTTGCTAGTCATTCTCTACTTTATTCTTATTTTCATGGTGGGTGCTCGACTGAGCTCCAATCTCTCGTTTCCCCTGTAAAAAAATGTCCTTTCTTCCTCTGTTTACCTGGAGCTAAACAGAACTTTCAACAGCAGGGTTTCATTTCAAGAATTGCCAGTCAGTGGAACACAATACCACGGGGCTGCTTCCTAGCTGACTACACATGGTCGTTTTCAAGTCCCAGTTAACATATTCTTGTCCGTCGTCTTCTTAAACAATTAAATTCTGCACAGATCCAACATTCGTCTCCAATCCTCAAGGCGTTTTTCTCACCATCCAGCTAACACAAACCCATTAACCCTTATCCTCGAGTGGCTTTTGAGCTTAGAAGAGCTGTGACTCGTTAAAAAAAAAAACACAATAGAGACAACATAGAAATCATTCTATTACAGGCAGACTTCAGTTCCATACAACAATGCAGAAAAATGTGTTTTGATGTTGTAATTTTTGGTTTATTTTATTAATAGTCATGAAAGTGGTGCTCAAATGCTTTCTAGAGTGTCATAAATGAATTCAGCGTGTCCCAAAACATACAATTTGACACCAAGATCACTACAAGCGGTTGAATAGATACCAATTTATAAGGAATATCGTTACCGCGAGCTTCTGATGGCGGCCATCTTGGATTTTTAGCTGGCTAGTCGGACAGATATGTTTAGTATACCTTATTGAGTCATCATGCTAATTTTTGTGCTTGTATCATAACTTGCACGATTATATTGCATTTTTTGCATTTAGCTGTCCCACTAAAAGGGGAACTAAATGAATGCAAAACTTACGCACACGCTAAAGAATAAAAATACTAAATACTAACGAGTTATTTTTTTCAACCATGAATCAAAAATGACAAGCAGGAAAAACTCAACTCATTTAAAGTCAGGAAGAGCCGCAAACCAGAAACGGTACCCAACTCAAAGTCAGTAGCAAACGGTGTTCGGTCAGATTTAGTTCCTAATATTAAACTTCATCCGTAATACAGGGTGGGCCAAAATAAGGGTCCTATCTTTAAATTTGAATAACTTGAATTTGAATAACTTCCACAAAATAAAAGTTAAACTCACCAAACTTTATGTGTGTGTAGACTGACCCTTCCGAGATTTTTTGAAATAAACAAAACAAATTTTAGCCGAAAAACACTTCTTAAAACTTACAAAAACTAAAGTATTGTTTTTTACACTGTTTTGAGTTTTTTAAGCAAAAATAATGTTTTCTAAATGAGGGTACGTTCCTTAGGGCTAATACGGCTCATGCTTGCTTCGGAAGGGGTCCTTTACTTATTCTAAAAAAAAAAATTTTTTAAATCAATAAATAAAAAAGTTATGAATTTTTAAAAATAGGACCCTTATTTTTGCCCACCCTGAACTTCCGGTAAGAGTTTCAGTTTTACAAATTTATTAATTTATTTATTAAATTGTTAGGTGAAAGTACAGAATAGTTAACAAAGCCCCCCTACCCATGTAAAGAATGGCTTTCTGAAAAATAACTTTATTATTTCAGCACGGTTCGTAAACAGCAGAAGATTATTTAGAAAGCCATTCTTAACATGGAGAAGGGGTGGCTTTGTTAACTATTCTGTACTTTCATCTAACAATTTAATAAATAAATTAATTAATAAAAATTAGTACAAAACTTGGCAAACCAGAAGAGTAATCGATCCAAAACAGGAAGTCTTTAATATCAGGAACTAAATCTGACTAGACACCGTTTACTGCTGACTTTGAGTCGGGTACTCTTCTGGTTTGCCACATAAAAATCTGTATTATTTAGACTACAGTGTTCTCTTGGATGTTATTCTCACAACGTTTCAACCGATGTAACCTCCAACCTTCTTTATATGCGTCTTGTCAAACTTGGGAATATTTATTTTGAACTCGGAAATTTGTACAAAATTCAGAACGGAAACCTTTATTTAATCCTTGAGGGTAGATTATTCTCTTCCCGTCAACCATGACCGGATAGAAATCTTAAGTACTTTTAGTATCGCCTGTATTAAGGATTGAACTTTCAACCTTCAGAAGACTGTCACTTAGAACTGATTATTACTTAGCACTTTATCCGTTGCGCCACTGGTTCATGTGGAAAATTCTAGTACGTATTTTAAGAGCCTTCGTATGTATTGGTGTTACTACATATTGTGTTTGTTCGGTGTTGTAGGTAACGGACGATTCCTTTCTTTACATTATATGGCTGGTGGAAGTTGAAATTGAGATACTGTTCAGTGAAAGTTGACTTTTGGGCCTTTTGGTCGGGATCAAAGTGTAGTATCTGTTCGATGGATACTACACTCCATAAATTGTTATCATCTTGGCCTTCGGAGCTTGATTTACGCCGGTCTATGGGACGGTCCTGTGCAGTTCTAGGAGGTCCACCCTCCCAGGCTTTGCCTTCCCTCTTTGGGGAGGAGTAAGTTTATTGCTTACTGCCTGAGACGCCCCTACCGGGGAATGCCGACGGGGCTGCCCAGGCAATTTTTAATGGCCGGAGTGCTCACCTTCTCGGGCGCTGGCTTTTCAAGTCCCACTTTCCCAACCCGACCTTGGGTCACATCTTACCTTGTGGGAGTAAGATAAAACTGGCCTTGTGCCTAACCTCCTTGGGAGGTAAATAATTTTTTTTTTTTTTTTTGATATACAGATGACCCGAATCCGTGATCAGTGTGAGTTATCAACACATCTAGGAAAGACAATTTGTTATTATGCTCCTTTTTCCGTGGTGAAGTGTATAGATGGATGGATGGATAGAGTTCACATGGTCCATAAATGCTTTAACATTTTCCGGATGAGGCCAGAATATGAACATGTCATCCACATGTCATCCACATGTCATCCACATGTCATCCACATGTCATCCACATGTCATCCACACTTTGCACTCTCATTGATGGCTTAAATGATGTGTATCCTAATGCCATTTCTTCGAAATATTCTATGTATACATTGGCCAATACTGGAGACAATGGTGATCCCATAACCAGATCTTCTTCTTGTCGATATATGTCAGATCCCATCGCAAAGTCTGCGGTGCCTATACAGAAAGTCAGCATCTCCATCGGTGCATTCCTCCAGTGAGGTATCTGAAGTTAACGTAAGAATCTCATCAGCGACAATTTTTGTGAACATGTTTACTATGTCCAGACTCACCGTGTGGTTGGAATGAATGGCAACATTATTGATTTTTCCACAAAGTGAGTGGAGTTCTTCACATACGATGGGAACCTACATGTGAGTGGGATGATTTTACCCACGAGGAATCGGCTCAAGGGATGGCATGCTAAACCTCGACCACTGATATTGTTATTTTCATGAAGATGTTCAGCTGATCTCTAATCTTTGTGTTGCATAGCCGTCCCGGAATGGGCCGTGGCAGTTCTCGCTTTTCATACCCGTCCCGGAATGGGCCGTGGCAGTTCTCGCTTAAACAACTGGTCATTTTTAACACCAAAAAAGCATATGTTACATACTTTTTAATTTCCCGTACCTTTACTTCTTCGTCGCGGAGGGGCGTCGTCTCGATGTCGTCTAGTTTGAGTTATTTCTTCTTTCTTTCTAGAAAAATGTCATGCAAGTACATCGAAATATTGATTTGACATGATGGGTTGATGAGGAAAGGTAGTAGCCGTGGCTACTAAGAGCGCTGGACGAGGGTCGAGGCTGCGAGAAGTCAGTAGTGGCAAAGAGTGAAATAAATATCTTTGCAACTACTGACTTCTCGCAGCCTGGACCCTCGTCCAGCGCTCTTAGTAGCCACGGCTACTACTTTTCCTTATCAACCCATCATGTAAACCCAATATTTCGATGTACTTGCATGACATTTTTCTTAAAATTATCATCCTGAGGAAGTCTTACAATAAAGACGAAACGTTGATGAATATATAAAAAAAATATCTCTTGGTTTTTTCCTTTTTCATTTCCCATTACGTCGGATTACTCTCATCCTTCCTTTCTCATATATATATATATATATATATATATATATATATATATATATAGCAATAGATAAAGTGAAAGAATAAAATAAGGTGCGAATCAAATTTTATTACAATTCAATGTTTTGTTTTTTTTCTTTTGAGTAATTTTAACGGACCCGGAAGAAAAAATGGCCGAATACATCAGGTCAGTTTAATTTTATTCGAATTGGATTTTATGGTTTGCATTACTCCTTTCAGTTCTTAGGGACTCTGAATTTGGACATTATAATATTCAACACCAAGTGAGTTTTCTGAACTTTTCATATGATTTGTTTTCTCTATCGTTTTTTTATCGTTTTATTAATTTGCATACACCTTGAATACAATTTTCACTGTTATCTACTGCATCGATAACAAACGAATTTCCCGCCTGGATACCTTTTGTCGTTTTTGGACCACCATTCACCAATTATATTATTTTTTAATCAACCTCTTTGATATCTTGCCTTGAGCTATTTTAGACTTGTTGACTTGGATGAACTGTATAGTTTTACTAAAAAGTATGTTTTGGGCCGATATATTTGATGTTTTATATACCTTTATGTATTTTTATATATATTTTTTATATATTTTTCAAAGTTTAATTTTTATTACCTGCAGTCATGTCATTGCGGTAATGGTCCTCTGAGGAGATTTTCTTTGAAAACTCATGAGTTAAGGACTTTAAAGAACTTTGCTTGAACATTGAATTGTAATAAAATTTGATCCGTACCTTATTTTATCCTTTCACTTTATATATTGCTATTAATGCTCTATCCAGTATATTGAGCTTCATTTTTATCCGGATGTCCACTAATTAAAGATATTAGTTGCCTCTTATATCTTTTGTTGTATTAACCTTATATATATATATATATATATATATATATATATATATATAAATTCTTTAACGTTTATTGAACGTGTGTGTACGTGGAATGGTGAAGTGTGTGATGTATGCATGTGTGTCGATGGAAAAACAGTTCTTGAAAAGGTATAAGAAATGAATCCGGCGTAGGAAAAGTCTTTGAAAGCCGAACACAAAGTAAACGAGTTGAGAACTCTTACCGTTGTTTGCCCACGTGTGTTGGTAGTTGTTTATGCCGATTGAGAAGAAAAGCGTGAGACGAAACGCTAGTGTATTAGCGTCGTTCTGTCGACCAGAGAAGAGTGAAACGGAACGCTAGTGTCAGCGTCATCCTGTCGAGGCCAAAAGGCGAGTGAAACGGAGCGCTGGTGCCAGCGTTGTTCTCCGATGCTGGTCGGTGAAAGAGAGCGAATTTTCGTTTGCAACGGTTTTTATAGTCCGAAGGGCAGATAACTCTGGTGTCGCTTTACAGTGCCACCTGTCGGTGAAAAAGCGACACCTACCGGCAAACCGGTGTAGTTATGTTTTGAAAGGAGGAGGTAACTGCTACACACTGTAATAGCATTTACATGAATACTTCTTCCCCAACTATTAATAGTATAACCACTTTCGCTTAATTAATCGTTTATAAACACAATTTGTTTTCAATAGGAAAAGGCGTTGATATGCCGGAAAATAGAGAAGCCAACTTTACTTATTTATTTTAATCCCTTTTTTTATTCTTCTCTTCTTTTTTTAAAGTTCTACATCTTGTTCGTGGCGAATAAGAGCCTCCGTGCCCGGAGATATCATTCAGCTGCGAATTGTCTATGCAGACATTTTTAGCAAACCCGAATGCAAAGATGCGCATGTGGAGGTGTTCGATGGTGAGTGCCGATGTTTGTGTATCACTTGTTATTGGATACATCATTTTAAATTAACGTGTTTTTTGGGGGGGGTTTTTTTAATGGAGACGCTGTATGTAACTGTTGGTCGAAAGGATTATTGCCAGTATGTCGTCATAGATTTAAAACTCATAAAAGTAATTAATTCGAATTTGTGACACAGATTCGATGTATATTTATAGATTAAATTGAATATTTTTGGTGCAATTTTACTTATAGGCCAATCAAGTTAATTGTTTTCATGTAAAAGCATTATTTTGTACTTACTCAGTCATATTTTATCTCTCACGCCCCGAAAAAGAATTTTAAAATATCAAGCAGAACTTTAATTAGAACGATTTTTTCATTTCGATGTTCAACCTGTATTTGTGCCCGAGGCGACATTTTGGGCTGTGAGCGGTCGGTAGAATAGACAAGGGGACACTTATCTGCCCTTAGTTAGCTAATCGGCCACTAACCGGCCACTCCGAAAATCGCACACTCGCCAGTTCATATAACCCTTATGGAAATGTAAAAATCGTTCTAATTAAAGTTCTGCTTGATATTTTAAAATTCTTTTTCGGGGCGTGAGAGATAAAATATGACTGAGTAAGTACAAAATAATGCTTTTACATGAAAACAATTAACTTGATTGGCCTATAAGTAAAATTGCACCATATTTTTTTCACAAATATTCAATTTTTAAAATTTAAATTTCGTTTTTCTAGTTATGTAAAAACTCCCTATTTCGGGAGAGTTTTTTTTCATTTTTATTCAGGGGCTGGTTGTTAATTGAACTCTGCTAATTAATTTGAGCAAATGTTGAGCTCGACGGCCTAAACAGAATGCGATAAAAATTGTGTATAGGTGATAAAAATGGTTTCATGTTGTTTTTTTATAATGAGGAACCATTTCGAGTTAAAATCTATTTACTATTACGCATGTAATCTGAAGAAAAACACATTTGAAATGTGTAAATAGTCCAGAATGATCAAGATTTTTACAAAATGGCGTCTATATTTACACATTTCAAACATGTTTTTTTTGGGGGGGGAACACAGCTACTAGACATATTTATATATTAAAAAAAATATTTTTTTACAAATTTTCACTTTTTCTTTAATTTAAATTTCGTTTCTTTATTTATGTAACAACCCCCCTATTTTGAGAAAGTTTTCTTTTTATTCGGGGACTGGTTGTTAATGGAACTTTGCTAATCAATTTGGGCAAATGTTGAGATTGACGACCTAAACAGAATGCGATAAAAATTGTTTTATGTTGCTGTTTTTTTTTTTATTGAGGAACCATTGCTAGGTAAAATTTATTTAGTATTACACATGTAATCTGAAGAAAAACCCATTTGCAATGTGTAAATATGTTAGAATAATCAAGATCTTTTTACAAAATGTCGTCTTACCAAGTAGATAAATGTTGATTTTAACAAAATGGCGTTTATATTTACACATTTCAAACGTGTTTTTCTTCAGATTACATGTGTAATACTAAATAGATTTTAATCTGCAATGGTTTCTCATTTAATAATATTTAAAATAAAAACAACATAAAACCATTTTTTATCGGTGATACACAATTTTTTATCGCATTCTGTTTAGGCCGTCGATCTCAACATTTACCTCAATTTGTTGCAATATCACAAATGTGGATTAATGTTATCTTTACTTTGTATATATACTTGTGCTTTTGTATGTATAAATTGAGTAATCTCCCCTTTGCAGATTGACTGTTTATAGTTTATAAACTAGATGGCGCTAGCAGTCAATAGTTGTTAATCTGGTTATCTCCACTTTGCAGTTTGGCTGTTTTGAGTTTCTAAAGCTAGATGGCTCTAGCAGTCAATAGTTGTTAATTGAGTTATCTTCCCTTTGCAGATTGACTGTGAAGAGTTTCTGAAGCTAGATGGCTCTAGCAGCCAATAGTTGTTAATTGAGTTATCTCACCTTTGCAGCTTGGCTGTTTCGAGTTTCTGAAGCTAGATGGCTCTAGCAGTAAATAGGCGTTAATTGAGTTATCTTCCCTTTGCAGATTGACTGTTTCGAGTTTCTAAAGCTAGATGGCTCTAGCAGTAAATAGTTGTTAATTGAGTTATCTCCCCTTTGCAGATTGGCTGTTTCGAGTTTCTAAAGCTAGATGGCTCTAGCAGTAAATAGTTGTTAATTGAGTTATCTCCCCTTTCCAGATTGGCTGTTTAGAGTTTCTAAAGCTAGATGGTTCTACCAGTAAATAGTTGTTAATTGAGTTATCTCCCCTTTGCAGATTGGCTGTTTAGAGTTTCTAAAGCTAGATGGTTCTAGCAGTAAATAGTTGTTAATTGAGTTATCTCCCCTTTCCAGATTGGCTGTTTAGAGTTTCTAAAGCTAGATGGTTCTAGCAGTAAATAGTTGTTAATTGAGTTATCTCCCCTTTCCAGATTGGCTGTTTAGAGTTTCTAACGCTAGATGGCTCTAGCAGTAAATAGTTGTTAATTGAGTTATCTCACCTTTGCAGCTTGGCTGTTTCGAGTTTCTGAAGCTAGATGGCTCTAGCAGTAAATAGGCGTTAATTGAGTTATCTTCCCTTTGCAGATTGACTGTTTCGAGTTTCTAAAGCTAGATGGCTCTAGCAGTAAATAGTTGTTAATTGAGTTATCTCCCCTTTCCAGATTGGCTGTTTCGAGTTTCTAAAGCTAGATAGTTCTACCAGTAAATAGTTGTTAATTGAGTTATCTCCCCTTTCCAGATTGGCTGTTTCGAGTTTCTAAAGCTAGATGGCTCTAGCAGTAAATAGTTGTTAATTGAGTTATCTCCCCTTTCCAGATTGGCTGTTTAGAGTTTCTAAAGCTAGATAGTTCTACCAGTAAATAGTTGTTAATTGAGTTGTCTCCCCTTTCCAGATTGGCTGTTTCGAGTTTCTAAAGCTAGATGGCTCTAGCAGTAAATAGTTGTTAATTGAGTTATCTCCCCTTTCCAGATTGGCTGTTTCGAGTTTCTAAAGCTAGATAGTTCTACCAGTAAATAGTTGTTAATTGAGTTGTCTCCCCTTTCCAGATTGGCTGTTTCGAGTTTCTAAAGCTAGATGGCTCTAGCAGTAAATAGTTGTTAATTGAGTTATCTCCCCTTTCCAGATTGGCTGTTTCGAGTTTCTAAAGCTAGATGGTTCTAGCAGTAAATAGTTGTTAATTGAGTTATCTCCCCTTTGCAGATTGGCTGTTTCGAGTTTCTAAAGCTAGATGGTTCTAGCAGTAAATAGTTGTTAATTGAGTTATCTCCCCTTTCCAGATTGACTGTTTCGAGTTTCTAAAGCTAGATGGTTCTAGCAGTAAATAGTTGTTAATTGAGTTATCTCCCCTTTCCAGATTGGCTGTTTCGAGTTTCTAAAGCTAGATGGTTCTAGCAGTAAGTAGTTGTTAATTGAGTTATCTCCCCTTTCCAGATTGACTGTTTCGAGTTTCTAAAGCTAGATGGTTCTAGCAGTAAATAGTTGTTAATTGAGTTATCTCCCCTTTGCAGATTGTCTGAAGAGTTTTTAAAGCTAGATGGTTCTAGCAGTCAATAGTTGTTAATTGAGTTGTCTCCCCTTTCCAGCTTGGCTGTTTCGAGTTTCTAAAGCTAGATGGTTCTAGCAGTAAATAGTTGTTAATTGAGTTATCTCCCCTTTGCAGATTGTCTGAAGAGTTTTTAAAGCTAGATGGTTCTAGCAGTAAATAGTTGTTAATTGAGTTATCTCCCCTTTGCAGATTGTCTGAAGAGTTTTTAAAGCTAGATGGTTCTAGCAGTCAATAGTTGTTAATTGAGTTGTCTCCCCTTTCCAGCTTGGCTGTTTCGAGTTTCTAAAACTAGATGGTTCTAGCAGTCAATAGTTGTTAATTGAGTTATCTCCCCTTTCCAGATTGACTGTTTCGAGTTTCTAAAGCTAGATGGTTCTAGCAGTAAATAGTTGTTAATTGAGTTATCTCCCCTTTGCAGATTGTCTGAAGAGTTTTTAAAGCTAGATGGTTCTAGCAGTCAATAGTTGTTAATTGAGTTGTCTCCCCTTTCCAGCTTGGCTGTTTAGAGTTTCTAAAGCTAGATGGTTCTAGCAGTAAATAGTTGTTAATTGAGTTATCTCCCCTTTGCAGATTGTCTGAAGAGTTTTTAAAGCTAGATGGTTCTAGCAGTAAATAGTTGTTAATTGAGTTATCTCCCCTTTGCAGATTGTCTGAAGAGTTTTTAAAGCTAGATGGTTCTAGCAGTCAATAGTTGTTAATTGAGTTGTCTCCCCTTTCCAGCTTGGCTGTTTCGAGTTTCTAAAACTAGATGGTTCTAGCAGTCAATAGTTGTTAATTGAGTTATCTCCCCTTTCCAGATTGACTGTTTCGAGTTTCTAAAGCTAGATGGTTCTAGCAGTAAATAGTTGTTAATTGAGTTATCTCCCCTTTGCAGATTGTCTGAAGAGTTTTTAAAGCTAGATGGTTCTAGCAGTCAATAGTTGTTAATTGAGTTATCTCCCCTTTGCAGATTGTCTGAAGAGTTTTTAAAGCTAGATGGTTCTAGCAGTCAATAGTTGTTAATTGAGTTGTCTCCCCTTTCCAGCTTGGCTGTTTCGAGTTTCTAAAGCTAGATGGTTCTAGCAGTAAATAGTTGTTAATTGAGTTATCTCCCCTTTGCAGATTGTCTGAAGAGTTTTTAAAGCTAGATGGTTCTAGCAGTCAATAGTTGTTAATTGAGTTATCTCCCCTTTGCAGATTGTCTGAAGAGTTTTTAAAGCTAGATGGTTCTAGCAGTCAATAGTTGTTAATTGAGTTGTCTCCCCTTTCCAGCTTGGCTGTTTCGAGTTTCTAAAACTAGATGGTTCTAGCAGTCAATAGTTGTTAATTGAGTTATCTCCCCTTTCCAGATTGACTGTTTCGAGTTTCTAAAGCTAGATGGTTCTAGCAGTAAATAGTTGTTAATTGAGTTATCTCCCCTTTGCAGATTGTCTGAAGAGTTTTTAAAGCTAGATGGTTCTAGCAGTCAATAGTTGTTAATTGAGTTGTCTCCCCTTTCCAGCTTGGCTGTTTCGAGTTTCTAAAGCTAGATGGTTCTAGCAGTAAATAGTTGTTAATTGAGTTATCTCCCCTTTGCAGATTGTCTGAAGAGTTTTTAAAGCTAGATGGTTCTAGCAGTAAATAGTTGTTAATTGAGTTATCTCCCCTTTGCAGATTGTCTGAAGAGTTTTTAAAGCTAGATGGTTCTAGCAGTCAATAGTTGTTAATTGAGTTGTCTCCCCTTTCCAGCTTGGCTGTTTCGAGTTTCTAAAACTAGATGGTTCTAGCAGTCAATAGTTGTTAATTGAGTTATCTCCACTTTCCAGATTGACTGTTTAGAGTTTCCTAAGCTAGATGGTTCTAGCAGTAAATAGTTGTTAATTGAGTTATCTCCCCTTTCCAGTTTGACTGTTTAGAGTTTCTAATGCTAGATGGCTCTAGCAGTAAATAGTTGTTAATTGAGTTATCTCCCCTTTCCAGTTTGACTGTTTAGAGTTTCTAACGCTAGATGGCTCTAGCAGTAAATAGTTGTTAATTGAGTTATCTCCCCTTTCCAGATTGACTGTTTAGAGTTTCTAAAGCTAGATGGTTCTAGCAGTCAATAGTTGTTAATTGAGTTATCTCCCCTTTCCAGATTGGCTGTTTAGAGTTTCTAAAGCTAGATGGTTCTAGCAGTCAATAGTTCTTAATTGAGTTATCTCCCCTTTCCAGATTGGCTGTTTAGAGTTTCTAAAGCTAGATGGTTCTAGCAGTCAATAGTTCTTAATTGAGTTATCTCCCCTTTCCAGATTGGCTGTTTAGAGTTTCTAAAGCTAGATGGTTCTAGCAGTCAATAGTTCTTAATTGAGTTGTCTCCTCTTTCCAGATTGGCTGTTTAGAGTTTCTAAAGCTAGATGGTTCTAGCAGTCAATAGTTCTTAATTGAGTTATCTCCTCTTTCTAGATTGGCTGTTTCAAGTTTCTAAAGCTAGATGGTTCTAGCAGTCAATAGTTCTTAATTGAGTTATCTCCCCTTTCCAGATTGGCTGTTTAGAGTTTCTAAAGCTAGATGGTTCTAGCAGTCAATAGTTCTTAATTGAGTTATCTCCCCTTTCCAGATTGGCTGTTTAGAGTTTCTAAAGCTAGATGGTTCTAGCAGTCAATAGTTCTTAATTGAGTTATCTCCCCTTTCCAGATTGGCTGTTTAGAGTTTCTAAAGCTAGATGGTTCTAGCAGTCAATAGTTCTTAATTGAGTTATCTCCCCTTTCCAGATTGGCTGTTTAGAGTTTCTAAAGCTAGATGGTTCTAGCAGTCAATAGTTCTTAATTGAGTTATCTCCCCTTTCCAGATTGGCTGTTTAGAGTTTCTAAAGCTAGATGACTCTGGCTGGCAGTCAATTTGCATATGGGTAGTATCATTAGTATATAAACTCTACTTTTTGATTGAAAAGGCTGTTGCTTATATGGGCTACAAGATGGAGGACTTACAGTGTGCATGTTTTAGATAGGTTCTTGTTTTCCATATGAGAGGCTTTTTTTGTTATTCGGTCATATTTCTGTATTTCTGCTTTAAAAGTACACAGTCAAGTTTTATGACAATTAGTCGATCCATTATGACTATGTCCCTGTATATATACCTAAAATGTAGGTTGGATTTACTCAAGAGTTTTGAAGTTATTTTTTTTAATACAATTTGCATAATAAAATGTTACTTCTAAAAATGCCATGCATGGTCGTTAAAAGGTTTCGGGTAGCCTCGGGCAAACAAAAAGGGGGTATATGTTACGACGCTCAGCAGGGGTGCGAACGGGGTCCAAAAAAAAGAACGAGAAAGAGTTTAAAAACATAAATTTGCAACAAGTAAAGTTGACTTATGTCTAGAATAGACATTTTTCTACTTACCTATGTAATTTGTTTGTATTTTTACGTAGTATAAATGGCTTTTTATTAGATGTTAAAAAAAAATTTCTTGTTTTTTAAAACATCTACTTTCTCAAAGGAAAATGCCGGCCATTCCCTCTATATTATTACGTAGAGCCGCCATATTGTTTTCTTCGCTGACGTCTGTCGAACTTAAATTTCTAATAAATAGCCCTTCAAACGGGTTTAAAATACAAACAAATAGCACATGCAAGTTTGAAACTAACTTTTACAGCTTACAGTTACTTTTATTTGTTGTAATTTGTTTTTTTAGCGTTTTTACTCTGCTGAGTCTCGTAAAAGATGCCCCAAAAAGGTGTTGCGAGTGATGACAAATGATTTCAACGGGATAGGGCACCTCTCTACACTTCAAATGTGGTAGGGCCTTAGCCTAAAAAAAATTATATTACTCAATAAGAGAAAATTATCTCCCCTTAGAGTGAGGTCGGTCAGCACAGTGATTAGTAAACAAGAATTGCCGCTCAAAAACATTAACATCATCATTTCGCATCCACCGGCTTCTAAATTAGTATCCAGCGTGTAAAATTGTGCAATGAATACGTTATTAAAGTCCATACATTTTTGGGCTGTTCCTATTTACTTGCCTCCCGAAGAGGGCAAAGTTAGGCATAAAGTCAGTTTTTAATGTAGAGAAAATCAAGCTCCCCAAAAAGGCGAACTCAGGGGGGAGGAGCTGTTGTATATTGCTGCCATGCTTAAAAAAATAACGACAATTATGTAAAAATGTAGTTTCAGAATATATCTGGTCATGGGTATCTATAAAACCCTTGTAGGAGTTAGTGACATATATCCATTCCATGGAACAAAACCCCACAATATGATTGTACCATCTCTGGACATGACCATATACTACACTCTGATCTTAGCCCGAAGGCAAAGAAAGTGTATTTTAGTTCGAGTTTTATGTTCAACATGACAGAGACATCAGATGTAAAAAAAATTCTTTGCATTACATTTTCGGTGATCGGCCGATCCCATCTTTTTAAAAATGAGTGCGGGAGAGGGGGGGGGGGTGATAACGTACGTACGAACATTAAATTGCCTTAGCATATTATTATATAGATAATACAAGTATTTTATTTGTCGTCCGTTTCTAATTATATACTTTGTTTTTTTTTAGGTCCTGATGAATCATCTCCATCCCTGGGTAAATTCTGCAGCATTGACGAGCCCTCCTTCTTTTCCACATCAAGTGAAATGTTTATGAAATTGCAAGGAATTATACAAGGAGCCACCCGGTTTACGGCGGTCTTCTATTCGGAACCACTTGGTAAGCAAACAAAGTTATATCAATACGACTTACCAACCATATACACTTGTGTAAAATTCGATCCCATCTAAAAGCAAACACAATCTATCCATCACCCCTATGCTGACAAATTTGAATTCTTCTTTAAAATTAGAATATTTGATATTCTATTTTGTCAAGGTTAGCAACTCGTGGATAGAGAATTTAAATTAATTCTAAGCATGCGTTAATGTTGATAAGAATCACTATGTATTACACAGTTAAAAATCAGTGGGAGAAAAACATATTTCATTCATTAATAGTTTGTCTACGACAAACTAAATACAGTAAATGAGACATGTATATATCGATTAAACATACTATTAAATACATTGTTCCTATACACAAAAGAATGCACAAAGTCATTCTTAAGCAGTAAAAAATGTATACACTAAGCACTAGGCATTTACTTACATTTCCTCATGCCGTCTATTTTATTAAGGAGAGCATTCCGAAGGCAATGTTCACTCTGGCATGTCTAGCCAGCAAACGAGGAAGAATTTTGGTCTTAATTCTGACCCACATGTTTTTTTTTTAACAGTTTACCCCAAACAAGGCGGGCCACCACTGTAGACGTAAGGGGCTACTGAGAAAAAGAAAAGGGGAGAAGGTATGGGGGGGGGGGGGTAAACCTAAATTGGGATCTGCGCAGCGAGATGACTGCTTACATTAGTTTTAAATTTCTGCATGTCTGTACTGTCGGGGAAACAGGGGGCAGGGAGGGAGTTCCAGAGGCCAGCAGTACGAGTAAAGAAGCTATTTGAGTAGAAGGCTCTCCGACATCTGGGGACCTCCACAGTGAATGAATGAGATTTAGTTGATTGTCGAGTTAGTCTAGTGAATTTACGTCGAGGGGACACCAGAGTAGCCAGTTCATCGTTGGTACAAGAGTAGTCACCATATCCTCTGTGTGTGTAAGATTTGGGGATCTACCCTTCTTATCAAGGGAGTCTAAGCCCTTTTTACCCAAGGGCATAACTCTAGCATAAAAAATGATTAATCCCCAAAAGGGAGATAACTCTAGTCCCTACACTTCTATATGCCTCAATCATGTTGAATTGTGAAACGTCCAATAATCTTTGTAGCAGTTATGCTTATTAATATATAGACATATATTGAGGTTATTAAAATGTACTAAGGAGTGTAAGGCTTATGATAATATCCATCCGTGATGATTTAGTTACGGATATAAAAAAAGATACATGGACGAACATACATGGGCATGTAAGAAATAAAGATGTATGTAAACCTTCTGTAGCTGTAATAATGATGGTCCAAACTTCAAAAGGAACTCCTATTCATCCAACACCATAACAACACTGCCAACATTTCCTACACCAATGTTTTATCCCAGCTGTCAAAAATCAAACCGTCTGTTTTAATCCATTTTTTCAAAATCAGTTGGTCTTTAAACATACAAATTAGTTGTTAATTAATTGTTAAGTCCAACCATGAAAATCTGCAATTATCAACACAAGTTCTTTTTTCTCTGGAAAACGGCTATCCGACATGCGAGACATCTAATACGCTTTGAAGCTGGTAAATGTTCGTTTTTGTCTCTATTGCTACAAATACCTTCTGGAAAACGGCTATCCGACATGCGAAACATCTAATACGCTTTGAAGCGGGTAAATGTTCGTTTTTGTCTCTATTGCTACAAATACTTTCTGGAAAACGGCTATCCGACATGCGAAACATCTAATACACTTTGAAGCTGGTAAATGTTCGTTTTTGTCTCTATTGCTACAAATACTTTCTGGAAAACGGCTATCCGACATGCGAAACATCTAATACGCTTTGAAGCTGGTAAATGTTCGTTTTTGTCTCTATTGCTACAAATACTTTCTGGAAAACGACTATCCGACATGCGAGACATCTAATACGCTTTGAAGCTGGTAAATGTTCGTTTTTGTCTCTATTGCTACAAATACTTTCTGGAAAACGGCTATCCGACATGCGAAACATCTAATACGCTTTGAAGCTGGTAAATGTTCGTTTTTGTCTCTATTGCTACAAATACTTTCTGGAAAACGGCTATCCGACATGCGAAACATCTAATACGCTTTGAAGCTGGTAAATGTTCGTTTTTGTCTCTATTGCTACAAATACTTTCTGGAAAACGGCTATCCGACATGCGAAACATCTAATACGCTTTGAAGCTGGTAAATGTTCGTTTTTGTCTCTATTGCTACAAATACTTTCTGGAAAACGGCTATCTGACATGCGAAACATCTAATACGCTTTGAAGGTGGTAAGTTTTCGTTTCTATTGTTACAAAAACTAAACACTTTTACTTCCATTGATTGCAAGTAGGATAATAATGGAAAAGCTGGTGGATATGAGATGACTATTTCTTTAACCTTTTAGCTAGGAGCAGAGTAAAGTATCTGTTCTGATACTACACTTTTGTTTTGGGCGAGAATTTCCTTTGTATGCAAAATTTTTACAAAAACAACATCCTTGTACCTAATTTGTCAAAATATATGTAATATATTTTAGCAAATAAATCATTCAAAGTGTAGTATCTGTTCTGATATTACACTCTATCTTTTTTATCGGTCAGTAAATGAGAAATCCTTCTAGACTGGGGCAATTTTTATTTTCGTGCCAATCTAAAATGCTTCCTTTTTTTAGGAGTTGGATTTTCTCCGCATTAAAAACCAACCTTGTGTCTAACTCTGCCCTCGTGGGGAGGCAAATAAAAAGGGGCACGTTTTGTTTAATTCTAAGTTTTACCTGTCATGACCAGTCTGCTCTTGTCAATTTTCGTGAAGTGAAATTTTAAAAACACACCAAATTCAAACCCAAACCAACTCTATATAGAAAATATTTTGAATATACATATTCCGTTTTTTTTTGTTTTATTGACGAAAGCATTTTTAAATGTTATTTAAATTATTTTTATTTGATTGAAATGTTGAAAAAGGTACGTAATTCATGAAAAATTTTAAACTATATTTTAAAAGAATATTTTGGATGAAATAATTTGTGGAAATAGTTTTTTGGAAGTCAGTTATTCCCCTTTCTCCGATAACCAACTTTAATAAGAAAAAAAATTTAAAAACTTTCCACAAAATCTTTTAATCTTTTTCAAGAAATAATTTTATTTAGAAATTTAAGAATTGCCGAAATCTTCAGATCTAGCAGAAATATATGCTAGATCTAACTTTTACAAGCTAGATTCAAAAGAAAATCTTCAAATCTAGTAGGAAAACCTCTGTATTGATTTACTCCTCTCCAGGAGTTAGGCACAAGGCCAGTTTTTATCTTACTCCCACAAGTAAGATGTGACCCAAGGTCGGGTCGGGAAAGTGGGGTTTAAAAATTGCCTGGGCAGCCCCGTCGTCATTCCCTGGTAGGGGCGCCTCAGGCAGTAAGCGATAAACTTACTCCTCCCAAAAGAGGGGAGGCAAAGCCTTGGAGGGTGGACCTCCTAGAACTGCACAGGACAGACCCATAGACCGGCGTAAATCAAGCCCCGAAGGTCAAGACAATACAAGTTTATGGGGTGCAGTATCCATCGGAACAGATACTACACTTTGATCTTAGCCAAAAGGCCAAGAACAAAACTGTCGATCGTAACAGAACTGTCTCCCGTGTTTTTTGTCACGTGACAATAAGAACTCAGAAAGGAGAACTCAGCAAATAAGACAGGAAGACGTCAGAGAATGATCTCCTAAAAATAATCTCAAAGTGTCGTCTGAGTTACACAAACTGGTACATGATAACTCGGTAAAAGAAAATTGTAAAAGGTATGTCATACTATTTTTTTCTCTTTTCTTATCAAAAATTAAATAAGTCCGTTAACTTATAAAAACGCAAGTAGTTGTATCTTTAATTTCTTTGGAGGAAATAGAGAGCAGACTAGTGAATCTATTTCAATCAATCAATCAAATAAATCAAATTTATTTGCACAAAAAGGCAAAGTGCAACAAGCAAGAAAAATAGAACAATAAAATTACACATGAATAACACGAAACATTAATTTATCACGAACTGTTTAAAAAAATAGTTATGCAAATTAGGCATACGAATGGATGTCTTTGGACCTTTCGTCTTTACTATATATAGAGTATTTCAAAATATTATGTTGTAATATTCATTTAAATAACAGTAACCCGTTTTGATGGTAATATAGGGGTGATATATGGAAAATAATTTTCGCATTTATTCATTTAGATGAAAAATAAATATAGGAAATTATTTCAAGTCAAAAAATAGCAAAGTGCATCAAGCCATGTAAAAGGACCGTCAAAAGATGTGTACGTCTATATGCTGTCTGAATGTTTGTCCAAGGCGACTTTAAATCTTGATACGGTAGGAATCATCACTACTTCTGGTTCTACAGACACAGACAGAGAATACTGCTTTTCTTTTAATGAAATGGAAGCGCCTATGGTACATCTTTTGTTGGGTCCCGTAGAGATCACGATTTGGCGCTGTGGTGAAAAACTCCTCCAAAGATATATGTAAATTCTTGTTGATGATGTTTTATGTCAGAATCGCATCCCCTCGCATCTTCCACTGCTCAAGTGAGGGGCAATTATCCAAATATCAGCGGCTATGATGCATCCAGCGCTATGTTGAACTGTTTGGTCGTCTGCAGGCTGACCAGAGCTTCATGGCTTGTGTCTATGGAGTATTTATTTACCTCATCTCCAGGAGTTAGGCACAAGGCCAGTTTTATGTTACTCCCACAAGTAAGATGTGACACAAGGTCGGATCGGGAAAGTGGGGTTTGAAAAGCCAGCACCCGAGAGGTGAGCACTCTGGCCATTAAAAATTGCCTGGGCAGCCCCGTCGGCATTCCCCGGTAGGGGCGCCTCAGGCAGTAAGCAATAAACTTACTCCTCCCCAAAGAGGGGAGGCGAAGCCTGGGAGGGTGGACCTCCTAGAACTGCACAGGACAGAACCATAGACCGACATAAATCAAGCCTTGAAGGCCAAGACAATACCAGTCTATGGGGTGCAGTATCTATCGGAACAGATACTACACTTGTTATCTTAGCCAAAATGATGGAGTAAGGACTGGAATATATCCTTTATCTGAACTGGTAAACAGCCAGGCCTTCACTTTACTGCATGACTAGACAGGAATATCTCATCTAACTAAACCCTTATATTTTGCGACTTCTCTTGTCCTAAGTCTGCTCTACCGTCTAACAGGTAGTACTATGAGAAGTGACTCTAAGCTTTCTGTTCACGAAGTCCAAGGGGAGTAACTCTGAACCTTACACACTTTCACAAGCTCCAAAGCCTAAAAATATTATTCAGCTATCTTGAATTATTCTATTTTTTTTTTTTCAGATGCTGGAAAAATCTGTCCGGATGGCATGATCCAATTAAATGCTACAACAACAGTCCAGTTTTTTAACGTAACACCAAACTCTTTAGCGGAAAGGTAAGCCTTACAGGAAATAACAACGTTGACGCAAAATATTTACCAGAAGTATAAGACAATGGAGACGGATAAGAACTCAAATGTGGAGAAAGTATATCTGGATGGCGAAGCTATTTGGATTGTTCAGAAGTTTTGTTACCTTGGGGATACCATTGGAGCACAGGGAGGAGCAGGTGCTAGTATTATTGCAAGAGTTAGGAATGGATGGAATAAGTTTAGGAAACTTCTGTCATTACTAACCAGCAGAGTGCTACCACTGTTGACTAAGGGAAAAGTCTATTAGGCATATGTACGCAGTGAAATGATGTATGGAAGTGAAACTTTTCCATTGAGAGTTGAAGATATGCGTTACATGGAGAGAAATGATATGAGAATGATATGATGAATGTGTAATGTTAGTCTTAAAGGGTGGCTTAGATCTGATGACCTCAGAGGAAGATTAAATCTGGATAATATAGGGAGATGTGTGCAGAACAGGAGACTTCGATGGTATGACCACGTGGAAAGAATGGATGAGAAGTTTTGGGTTAGTAGATGTAGAACAGTTTAGGTAGCAGGTTCAGTTCACAAAGGTCAAGGCAAACAAGGGCGGTAGTGATAAGGATTGATTTGAGAGAAAAAAGGATAACAACATACAAGTGGGAGAGGGGAAAAGTGATAGACAAGATGTAATTAATTGCAAATTGTGACTAATTAGATGGATTAAAATGGATTTGTTTGTTTTTTTTCGAACATAACCTATTCGTTGATTTCAGGAATACTGTAGTATGCATATTGTCTGATTAAAATATTTAGAAAAAAGCCTTAGCGAAACAAACGTTGATTGACTCATGATAAAAATTATATACTAGAAGAATACATGAACAGTACAGTTTTGCACCACTTTTATGTCCCCTTATGAAGATTAAAATAAACATATAATGATACTAAACCTTATGTCTGGAATCCTTATTCCAATTTTGATCAAAATCCATTACACGATTTTGATTCTAGAAAATGTCTAAAATTTAAGGCTTTAGCTTAAGGGGTCTTAAGAAAAAACTGAAATTCAGGGAATCTTGCTTAAATTATTAATCTCCAAATAAACTTAAATTATGCCTCGCAGCTGTGTTCTAAAATTCATGATGATCGGTGCATTCGTTTAGGAGTGAATCCGGTATATACACAGCCTTCTCTATATATAAATTTATTTTTCTATATTTAAATTTTTATTTTCGTGCTCACTCGTTTATTTATTTTATTTTATTTTCTTCTCGTATTTTTTTTTCTTCTTCCAGCTCAAAGCTTTGTCATTGGCAGATCATCGGTGGTGCAGAAAACGATACAATTGTTCTCCAATTTCTACTCTTGAATTTCGGACAGAAAAGTTCAGGCTGTGAAACTGAGTACATTGCCGTCCACGAAGGTTTGTAATTTCCCCCGCCCCCTCCATTTTTTCTTTTTTTGGGGGGGCGGGAAAAAATCCCCCCCCCTGCCTCTCCCCCCCCCCCAATTTTTTTTTTCCTTTTTAAACAAAAAATATTCGGAGACAATTTTTTTTTTTTTAACTAAAAATGTCTCACCACCCAAGAACGCCGCAGCCTAGCAAAAATAGACGCCTGTTAGGGCGTCTATTTTCACTAGTCTACTGTTATATTTAGAATATATTTGTGCGTGTGTCTGTCCATGCATCAGTTGTCAATGGTCAATCTCCAATATACATGGGTTGTAATCGCTGTAGACCTGAGTGTGAGAGTGAAAATTCCACCCCACTTCCTGTATGTATGACTAATTTTTTTTAAGATAGCAAATATAACAAAGCGATGAAAGCGATTGAAATTAACAATTTTGCTTTCTAAAACACGGACCAATAATTGCCCTAAATCATATATATTATTTTATCTACCATTTGTTATTAAAGCTAAATCAGTCAAAGAAATAGGGGAAATTCTTTTTCTACTTATTTAAAACTCCTGCTCCCACCTCTGAACCTCATATAAGTATTTTTACCCAATTTTTTTCATTATCTATAAATATTAATTCTAGTATTCTGTAAGTATTAAATTCATAAATAATAATGATGAACAGTTAAACGTTTGTATTATTTCATAACTAAGAAAGAGATTCCTCACAGCAACATACTTACATAGATACAAGATTTTTTTGTGGTTAAATCTTTTTTTCTTTGGTTTAAAATTTTGGGGTGTTTTTAATAATGGTGTCTATGCACAAACACTGGAAGAAAGGTACTATTTATATGGTTAAATGTGTTTTGTAAATAAAGTAATTGTTGTAAATGTTATTTTAAAGATAATCTGTATTATATATATATATATGTGTGTGTGTGTGTGTGTGTGTGTGTGTGTGTGTGTGTGTGTGTGTGTGTGTGTGTGTGTGTGTGTGATTTTATGAAGGCTTACCAAAGCATTTCCTTTCAGGACACCAATGATCACCATTAAAGATATTTTTTCTTACAAATATTATTTATTCAAATTAAATGTTTTTTCCTACACGTGTTTCACTACCAAGCAGGTACTTGCTTGGCAGATCATCAGGGAAATTAAATGTCTGGAATACTGGTTTCAACTGCCGACAATACACAATGTGGCGCTGCAATAGTTGAGGTCACTTAAGAAGAGAAGAGGAAAAAAAATAAAAATAAAAGTTAAAATTAAAAAACAAGAAAGAACAACGATAAAAAAGAAAGTCCTAGAAAATGTCTTAGAAAATCATAAAAATCACATATATATATATATATATATATATATAGAGAGAGAGAGAGAGAGAGAGAGAGAGAGAGAGAAGAAAGAAGAGTGATAAATATGCGACGATTGTCCAAATTTATTTCAAATTTCAATTGTTCAATGCAAGGTGTATTCAGTAATAAACTAGTGTTTGTTATTCTTTCCTTAAGCCAAGGCTTTTCAAAGATCGAAATCTTATCATCAGAGGAGAAAATACAGATGGATAAGTTGGCTTTCGAAAAAACTAAAGTTCAAATATTTGAAAAATATGAAAATTATTATTAAAAATTATTAAAATAATTTTTGTTAAAAAAACGTATTGAATGAAAAGAAAAGTTCTGTGAAAAAGATATGCAAATTGTCCGGGTTGTAAATTTCCGTTGAAAAAAAGTCCGGTGAATTGTAGAATGTGAAGAAAAACTCTTTGCGTGGAAGCAGATTGGAGAAAATGCTCAAAATATAGGTAAGTCCAGACGCACTTAAAGGGGGTTGAGAAGAGGGAAACAGGCCATTTTCTCCAATCTGCTTCCACTGAATACACCTTGCATTGAACAATTGAAATTTTAAATAAATTTGGACAATCGTCGCATATTTATCACTCTTCTTTCTTCTATCTCTACTATTGCTCTATCTCGTATATTAAGCTAATCCTTTTCGCAATAGGTTCCATCTACTAAAAGTTTTCACTTTGGTTTATTTGATCCTATATATATATATATATATATATATATATATATATATATATATATATATATATATATATATATATATAAGTATGTAGGGAAATAAACATCGATTAACTGTTTTAATAATAGTGTCTATGCATAAACACTGGACGAAAGGTACTATTTATATAAATAAAAGTGTTTGTAAATAAAGTAATTTTTCTAAGTGTAATTTTAAAGATGATCAGCATTATAATATATGTAAATATATACAGTATATAAGAAATAACTGTTTTAATAATAGTGTCTATACACAAACACTGGAAGGAAGGTACTATTTTAAATGAATAAAAGTATTTGTAAATAAAGTCATTTTCTAAGTATAATTTTTAAGATGATCAGCATTATAATATATATATATATATATATATATATATATATATATATATATATATATATATATATATATATATAATATATAAAGTATATAAGAATAACTGTTTTAATAATAGTGTCTATACACAAACACTGGAGGAAACGTACTATTTTATATGAATAAAAATATTTGTAAATAAAGTAATTTTTCTAAGTGTAATTTTAAAGATGATCAGCATTATAATATGTATAAATATATAAAGTATATAAGAAATAACTGTTTTAATAATAGTGGCTATACACAAACACTGGAAGGAAGGTACTATTTTAAATGAATAAAAGTATTTGTAAATAAAGTCATTTTTCTAAGTATAATTTTTAAGATGATCAGCATTATAATATATATATATATAAATACATAAAGTATATAAGAAATAACTGTTTTAAGTATAGTGTCTATACACAAACACTGGAAGGAAGGTACTATTTTATATGAATAAATGTATTTGTGAATAAAGTAATTTTTCAAGTATAATTTCTAAGATGATCAGATTTATAATATATATAAAGCATATAGAGAAACAAACGTCGATTAACTCTGTTTTAATAGATAGCAGAAAATATTCATGTTGATATCATATTTTAAATTTCAGATTCAAGTTTGTCCAACCCGGTCCAAAAGTTTTGCCAAGATGAAAGTCAAACGATCCGATCCCAAACAAACGCTCTTCATGTTTTGGCATTGTCGAATTCTTCAAAATTTTCATTCATGGCCAAATTCCAACTGATCTCAGGTAAATATTAATTCAATTCATGAAGTCGTCTCATTGTAAACGGTGACTTGTCCACCAAGTTTCAGCCATGAATGTCAAACAGTCTTTTTTTCATCGCCATTAAATGATAATCACACATAAAATTTGGAGAGGGAGGGGGCTATTGTTCGGTGAGTGTGAAGTCAATTCCGGATCATACTTCTTACTGATGAGACGATCACAAAAGTGTCCCCACATATCATTGAACAACGATAAAACGAAGACTGTTGGATATTCATGACTGAAGTTCGATGGTTGGATTGAAAAAAGAATTATGATTTTTATTAAAAATTCCAGGGCGGCATTTTTTACACATTACTGCAGTTTCACGGCATTATCGATCATCCAAAACATATTTGATTGATCCCTAAATTCTGACATTAATCGAAAATTTAGTATATATATATATATAAATATATTTCTTTTTTTTATTTATGAATAAATAATATTTCGACATCCCCATGTATAAGGGTACGACAATGGGGTAACTTCCTCATAGCATTCAGGTAAAAGCTTCACCGTAGATAAGTGAACCTTGTCTCTGTCGGCAAAACCATAAAAAACAAAATTAATGTGTACGTATATATATATATGGTAAAATGAAAAAGGAAAAACCAAAAACTGGATGTTTTTTATGTGTACATCAACGTTTCGTCTTTATTTATAAGACTTCATCAGGATGATGATATAGGGAAAAGATATCATGCAAGCACAGATACATGTAGGGTAGACATGTTGGGAAGAAAAATAAAATAAAATGAAAAATAATGGCAGCGTCTTGCTGGACGTCCGACGCTGCCATTATTTTTCATTTTATTTTATTTTTCTTCCCAACATGTCTACCCTACATGTATCTGTGCTTGCATGATATCTTTTCCCTATATCATCATCCTGATGAAGTCTTATAAATAAAGACGAAACGTTGATGTACACATAAAAAACATCCAGTTTTTGGTTTTTCCTTTTTCATTTTACCATCACGTCGGATTACCTTCATCCTTCTCTTCCCATATATATATATATATATATATATATATATATATATATATATATATATATATATATACAGATATCGTTTCTGTTTTCTAAAAAAATAAATGACACATAACCACCAAGACAACATCACGGAGTACAACCTTAATACGGACCTTAAAAAGAATATATGTCACAGTTTATGAATTATGGATGAATCAACATAGAGTGAAAGGGGACCAAAAAATACATAGATAGCTAAGAGAAAGATAGATGACCTGATCACTTAATTATAAATTGCGGCTAATCAGAGCAAATAAAACAGGATTGTTTTTCAAATATAACACAATCCCAGAACTAAGGTATATTTTAGGATCTATTTTTTTATAATTATTAAATTATATAGCAAAAAAAGCCTAAGAAAAACAAACATTGATTCCGGTTTCGAATATCATTGGCACTAGCCACACTGATGAGTCGCATATTTTATATTTATATTTCATATATATATATTATGTGTGTGGACGTATGGTTGTGTAATATCTAAATATTTAAATTTTAATTAAACTTCGTTTTATTTTAGGAATGCGTTTCAGTGATCTCGTGCAAAACTCGTTCCTTTCAGCTACCAACTTAATTGGGCGTTGCATTTACTTATGTTTCCGTTTTATGGAGGGAGAGGGTTCGCTATATTTTATTTGATTTAAGTTTTCAATTTTATTTTGACTACCAGATCCCGATTTGAATTACGAAGCCTCAAAGTCGGCCACAAAGCAGAAGCGATTTTTTTCATCTCCGGATTTTTTCAATCAAAGTGAAAGGTAAGGTCTTCTAATATAGTCAGTCTCTTTGTCGATTTTTTGTCATCGATAGCTTTCTTCCTAGAAAATCAATATGTGATTCTGGTTCATCAGTTCTTTTGGTGGATCGTTAAATGTAATTCGATTTAATTCCTTCCAGAAAATACTTTGATTTCTTGTTTATACGGAAATCAGCTCCAAACTTGTGTGAAGCTCAACCGTATTTAGTTAATTCTTTAGTCTTTTTACCAATTCCCCCAGCTAAATTTCATTAATTAGTATTTTATTAATTTTAGCCTATTGCTGAGGCTGCAATTGCAATTGTGGCCTCAACAATTCTCTCTCGCCAGCATGCTCATCCTATTATATTCTTCTCACATTAGGGGTAACACCTTCCTTCTGCTTGATTCTCTAATTGACCGTTTTTCTTCAATGTCTTATTTCTTAACGCTTTCAATTGGCTGGGTGGTCCCCATCTTAATATTTTCTCATTTATAATTTCGGTCAGCTCATAATTCAACAATCAATTTCCATTTATTGCTGATCAAGAAACCAGGGTGGCCATTTGTTATATTTTAATTCCCTCTTTCTAGATAACAATCTAGGGAAGATGCAGTTCATCTGGATGGACTTGCTTTGAATTACTGTAAAAAGATAAATGAAATCCCAAGGCAAATAACGGAGTTATTTGTTGTTATTTTAATTATTTCCATTATTCCAGTCACAGAGAGAAAAAAGTTAAGGGCAACAGCTCTGTGATTTATACTGTCACCACTGCTGAGAGACGTCACTTTTCACTGAGAAACTACTTACATGTCAAAGAGATGAACAGTTGTTTCTGTTGACAAAGAAGATGACAAGAAATCTGTGGTGATCGAAGTATTCCCCATGCTATGTTATATCTGTCTATTACATCGAAGCTTCCACCACCCTACGTAGGTTGGAAAGGGGAAGATGTAGTCCATCTATAATGCACATACTGTAAATTACTGTAAAAAAATAAGCAAAATCCCAGAGCAAATAATGAAGTCATTTGTTGTTCTTTTAAATTGTTTCAATTATTCAAGCCACAAGAAGAAAAGAGAAGAAAAGAAAACAACATCTCTGTGCCTGCTACTATCACTATCTAAAAGCAATCTGCTCAAAACATGTCAACAAGGGATTCAGCTGTTTTCTCTAAATTAAACGATGACAAGTCGTTTGGTGGGGATCGAAGAACTGCCCACGTGATACTACAAATTGCTTATTTTTACGGTAATGTTAAATCTCCAGAGAAGCGAAGCAACTGTAGCTCTCCACACTGGAAAAAATCTACCAACCAGCGAATGTGATGCAAAAATGTGAAAAAATGTACTTCTACCAGTGTACGTGTGCTCCCAGAGCAAATAATGGAGTTATTTGTTGTTTTTATTAATTGCTTTCTATTATTCCAGTCACAAAAAGCAAAAAAAAGCAAAGGTCAACATTTCTGTGACTGCTATTGTCACCACTGCTGAGAGACGCCACTTTCCACTGAGCAAACTACTCATAGAGAAAAACAGCTGTTTCTGTTGGCACTTTCATTTCTAAAGGCGCAGATTGAATGGACATGTCTTTAAAATATTCGTTCTCATTTTAGTTGTTTTAAGCTGAAACTTTACTGTTTTTTAGCTATTTTTTTCTTAATTTCATTTTTTTTAGTTCGATGTTCGTCCACTGGGTTATAAAGGCGGCAGAGAAAGAAGAAAACGTCATCTTCGAATTGGCCTTCTCAGGAATTCCACGGACGTACAATTGTGATATGGCGTCAATTACACTGTACGATAGTGAAACGGGTAAGACAATGCCTTAAAGTATCTTCAACTTTATTCTGGCTCAGGTATTATGATCGATTCACTCTTCTGCCTTCCTAATTTTGTCTGAAGATTGTAGATTTAGTCATTTATAGCATGAACTAGAAGGGTTACTCTAAGTTGCCCGACGCATGGACAATAAAACATATAAGTTTTCTTTTAAGTGTTTGTAACATATACAAAAAAAACCATTAATTTAAGTTCCTTAATGGAAAAGGTAAGAAAAAAATGACCCAATAACAAAAAAACAAAAACTGACGAATTGTAATAGTGTCGACTGTGTATTATTTACCTCCTCTTCAGGAGGTTAGGCACAAGGCCAGTTTTATCTTACTCCCACAAGTAAGTGTGACCCAAGGTCGGGTCGGGAAAGTGGTGCTTGAAAAGCCAGCGCCTGAGAAAGTGAGCACTCTGGCCATTAAAAATTGCCTGGGCAGCCCCGTCGGCATTCCCCGGTAGGAACGCCTCAGGCAGTAAGCAATAAACTTACTCCTCCCCAAAGAGGGGAGGCAAAGCCTAGGAGGGTGAACCTCCTAGAACTGCACAGGACAAGACCCATAGACCGGCATTAATCAAGCCCTGAAGGCCAAGACAATACCAGTCTATGAGGTGCAGTATCCATCGGAACAGATACTACACTTTGATCTTGGCCAAAAGACTGTGTAATTCCTTGGCTATGGTTAATACATCTTCAGTCTTGTTACTTTATGAACACAGCTAATCTACGATTTGGCATGATTTTTCCTTCTTCTGTACTATTATCCTGTCCGGTCTTCTTCCTTGGATAAGTTTGTCTGTTTGTATTTCCATGTTCCATGGAACTTTATGTTTTTCATTTTCCAATACCTGTTCTGCTTGTACCATTTTTCTGGATGTCTATTTGTATTTATTTGCATAGTTCCTAGAGGACCACCTTCTCAGCAGAGTCATGTCTGTTTTTGTATTTATTTGGGGCTAGTTTGCTGCATTCACTTATCATGTGGTTTACCGTTTCGTCTCTTTGTCTACAGAATCTACATTTAGTGTTTTCCTGGGTGTTGTCTATCTTGACTTTTATGTAGTTCATTCTCATCATGTTGTTTCATGCAGCTGTCAGTAGCGATTCATTTTCGCTGTTTAAGTGTCCTTTTTGTAAACATGCCCATGTGTATTTGTGCATATCATCATCATCATCATCATAATCATCATCATCATCATCATTATCATTATTATTATTATTATTATTATTATTATTATTATTATTTGTTATGCCTCTTAAACCGGCCCATTTGACATAATGGTTAGAATGTTTGCTAATGGGGTAAGACACCAGGGTTCAATCTCCGGTCAAGTCATACAAAAGATTTGAAAAATGGTACTTGATCCCTCCTTGTTAAACACTCAGCATTATAAGCTGTGGATCAAGGGTAAGTGGAGTAATCCAGGGAAAGTAGTGGCACCATCCCCTACATCTAGGTGTAGTAGCCAATGAAAAGGGAGTCCTCGACTACGGTCCATCTACTACCACTACTACTTCTTCTTCCGTTTGCTTCACAGCATCTCCCTGTTAGATCACCAGCTCGGTTGAGAAAAGACATGCTAATGTTTTATTGTCTAGCGCAGCAATGCTGGCTTTGCCGTTGGGTGGTCGATATTTAAGGCATGACTCGATGATGTGGTCTACTGTCTGTTCAGAGTGACCACAGTCGCAGACAGCCGAGTCCCTGAGTCCCCATCCTTTCATGGTCGCGGCGAAACGGTCGACACCTGTCCTGAGACGGTTGAGCATTGTCCACTGCCGGCGAGGGAGGTCCATGCCTGGTAGGTTATCCGGGTCCTCCACAAATCTGTGCAACCTTGATTTATCTGCTGCCTGCCATTCCTCCGTCCAGCAACGTTTCAGCCAGATTCGTTTTGTGACGTCACCGGGTGTTGAAAGCAGGAGCTGGTGGGCATGCACCGAGAATGGGCGTCGTGACTTCAGGCGAGCTCGTGGAGGGGTCTCTGTGGTGAGCTTGTGGAGAAGGTTGTTTTCATCGATAGTGGCCTTTCTTGACAGCAGTGCAAGGACAGTCACCTCACGGTGCAGGGTTAATGGTACGACCCCAGCGTCCTTTACACCACTACTACTATCATGCATCTTTGGGGAGCTTCTTTTTTTTTTTTAACTATCTTCTCGATTCAATGCTTTCAAATTTGTGCTATTAATACATAGTAATACATTGTCAATATATAGATCAAATTTTGTTAAATATTTCATCTGAGAATTCCCAACAATGTCCTCTTAATTTCTTTTCTTTGATCATTTTTTTGTGTTAATTTGAAATGTCATTTAGTGTTTCTTTTTGTGTGTGTTTTTGCAGAATCATCAGCAGACACGTTGCTGGGTAGATTCTGCGGTCCCAATGGAGTTACTCTTACATCTACGGGGAACCACTTACTTGTGAAGTACAATACAAAGGAAATGTCAGAAAGCAGAGGTTTCATGGCTGCGTATTATACAAAAAAGATCGGTAAGAATCAACTATAATAACACGTGTTGTCTCTCTGTTTCAAGATATACAAAACGTATCCGTGACCCGTTGGGTCAGAACCACATCCACTATTTATTCTACTTTAATTTCATTCGTAAATTCATAAACTTAAGGAAAGGCCAAAGTTTTATCTCGGCCTTACTTCTCCATATTGTATGAAGTATTCCCAGAGGTTATGCATTTGAAATGCTGATAACTCAAAAACTATTTACCTGATCAGGCTGAAATTTTGTATGGTCGTTACTGTCATCAAAAAACATCAGATCCATGAATCAAACTTTGAAAAGTCGGAAGTTCAAATTTAAAAAAAAAAAATTTTTTTAACATAGTTCACCCCAAACAAGGCAGGCTGCCACTATAGACGTAAGGGGCTACTGAGAAAAAAGAAAAAGGGAGAAGGTTTGGAAGGGTCAACCTTAATTGGGATCTGCACAGCGAGATGTCTGTTTACATTAGTTTTAAATTTCTGCATGTCAGTACTGTCGGGGAAACAGGGGGCAGGGAGGGAGTTCCAGAGGCCAGCAGCACGAGGAAAGAAGCTATTGGAGTATAAAGCTCTCCGGCATCTGGGGGCCTCCACAGTGAATGGATGGGATTTAGTTGATTGTTGAGTTGGTGTAGTGAATTTATGTTGACATGCACCGAGTAGCCAATTCATCGGAGCATAATCCATTGAAGTATTTGTAAAACAAGCACAAGGATGCTACATTGCGGCGATAGGACAGGGACTGGAGCTTGGTTGACGGTGAGGGACCTATTAGGTTGACAACTCTTTTTTGAACCTTGTCAAGAAGGGAGAGACTAGTAGATGATGCACCAGCCCAGATGTGGCAACAATACTCCATGCATGGGCGGATGGTGGCTTTGTAGAGATACAGGATAATGTCAGATGTGAGGAGTTTACTAGCACGGTACAGTGAGCCAACCTTCTTTGCGGCAGCCTTAGCAATGTCTTCAATCTATCAAAAGTTCAACCGTGACCAAACTTTTCAAGGCAAAGATTAAGGTTATATCCACATAGAGTGAGAGGGTGAGAAAAATATATAGATAGGGATGGGTGACTTGTTCAGTTAATTATAAATTACGACTAATTGAAACAGATTTTTTTTTTCAAACATAACACAATTCCAGAACTTGTGCTTAGGATAACCTCTATGCGGAGCATACGTAGTGCTTTCAGCAAATCCTCAAACACATTGGGTGAGAGGATTTTCTGAAAGCACTACATTTGCCCAGAACAGAGGTTATCCTAAGGACGAATCAGTTAGACTTTTTGGCCGGGATGAAAGTGTAGTATCTGTTCCGATGAATACTGCACCCCATAGACTGGTATTGTCTTGGCCTTTGGGGCTTGATTTACGCCGGTCTATGGGTCTGTCCTGTGCAGTTCTAGGAGGTCCACCCTCCCAGGCTTTGCCTTCTCACTCTTTGAGAAGGGGTTAGTTTATTGCTAATCGCCTGAGGCGCCCCTACCGGGGAATGCCGACGGGACTGCCCAGGCAATTTTTAATGTCCAGAGTGCTCAACTTCTCAGGCGCTGGTTTATCAAATCCCAGTTTCCGGACCTTGTGTCACATCTTACCGCCGTGGGAGGTAGATAAATAATGCAGTTAGACTGGTATGGTCATGTGGAGCGTTCATCCTCCTTGATAGACTGTTGCAGAAGCATGAATTGCAGGAAGATTGGCCGGCCAAGGAAACTTGTAAGCAAGTGATTAGACAAGACCGCACAGAATGGAATTTGAAGACTGTTGACCCGTTGAACCGGGAGAACTGGAGAGTGAGCTTACGAAATATCAGAAAGCGCATGACCTCTGAACAAGGGACAAGTGGCGTTAAATGAATAGAAGAAGAAGAAGAAGAAGTATTTTGTGTTATTCTAATATATAGGATAAAAAACCTTTGTTTTAATGGAAGTCGCTCCAGACAAGGCATGAAGCCACTTGATGCAAAGAGCTAATTATAATAATAAAAACATAAAGGACGGTAGAATCACTTCAAGACAAACCAAGCCTGAAAGAGATCCCACCACCAGCGTTCAATCCCCTGGATTCCAAACAAGTTAGCCAGAAAAACAAACAAGCTTTGATTAACTCAGATTTAGGATAAATACCATCAGAATAACTTGATAAAAAGTACACACAAATATTCAATCTCCAGAAACTAAAAACATAGTAGTTGAACAACTTCAACAACATGAATTACTTATGTTGTATAGGTGATGGGTCGCCAATTAATTTGGCCTTATACCTCGACTGCACTTGTTTCTTGTCTGATATCAAGGGTGCTGATGATTACAGCAGTTATTATGGACGTAGTAAATTGCTTCTTCTAGTCTGCCATCTTTAATTCGCAGGGTTTGGGTCAGAAAGAAACTGCTCTCAAAATAAAAAAAAACAACACGAATTGCTTATGTGGTTTATGGTTGTTGCGAAAACAAAAGAATTCGTTTTCATGTTGAAGGCTGAGCTCTTTGACGTCACTTGAATATTTCGTTGTTTTTGTTGTTTTTTTTTTAACAATTTATTCTACCAGTATTTTTTTTAAAAGACGTTAGATGAAAATTACTGCTACCATAATAACTGCTGCAATCATCAGCACACTTGATATCAGACAAGAAACAAGTGCAGTCGACATATGTTGAGAGAATAAGTGGGAAAAGTGAATAACTACACAGATACAAATAATCAAATTCGTGTGTATCTAATATTTCATCAGAATAAAATAGAATTTTTATTACAGACTAGCAGGGCTACCTGGCGTTGCCCAGGGCAAAAGTGTAACATATTTCTATTAAAACTTCTATCTCTCTCTTCCCTCTTTCCCCCTCCCTCTCCCCTGCCCCTGTTTCGTCTCTGCGCAGCACATTCCTTTCTTTAGACATACATACACACACACACACAGATAACTCGAGGAATGAGTCGCTGCAAGGGAATTAGCTCTGTAAAAAAAAATCAGAATTACTTCCCTTTAGTAAGTGGCTGGAAAACAGACCCCCTCCTCTACTGACCAAATCTGCGTTCAATGGATTTAAGGTCAAAGAATCAATAATTTTTTTCTAAACTTTAGATATTATTCATTCCAGGGAAACGCTGATCAAGAATATACCAACTTTGTGGATCTTTGTTTTGTAGGTTTTTACCTTTAGCCAGACACACACACACACAGCACAAGACCAAGGCCTACTTACTAATGGATTTAAGAAAATGGCTGGTCTACAAAAAACTGACCAGTGCAGGTTCTGCCACTCTGCCATTGAAAGTCCAAGCCACCTAATGTCTGGATGCAAGATCCTTTTGGCTGATGGCCATTACACTGCCCGCCACAACAAAGTATGTAAATACCTACATTGGAAGATCTGCGGAGAGATGCAGCTTGAAAGATCACTGAACATCTGGGAACATGAACCCTCGCCCATAACATCGAATGGAAAAGTGACAGTGTTCTATGATAAAGACATACAGGCGGGCAGATACATAAAAGACAAGGCCATCAAACCAGACATTGACATCTGGAACAAACCAGAAAAAACTGCTCTCATCATTGATATAACCGTCCCAAATGACTACGGCCTCAATAGAGCCGAACGGGAAAAAATAACAAAATACCAAGATCTCAAAAATGATCTAAAAATAACATGGTCTCTCGATGAAATAAATATCATACCGGTTGTAGTGGGGGCAACTGGTCTGGTGAAAAAAATCTAAGTAAATACTTAGAAACAATCCCCGGAAAACCAAATTGTAGGGAAGTACAGATAGCAGCCCTAAAAGGAACAACATCTATCCTTAAGAGAGCCCTCGGATATAAATTTTACTCATAGGGAAATCAAGTGTTAGCCTCAAGAGTAGGCCGTTTGATCTCTTTAGATAAACTAAATTAAAATGAAAAAAAAAGGGAGAAAAGAAAAAAAATACACATGCATATGCACACGCACACAGACACATGCATATGCACACAGACAACTGCCCTTTATATAATAGATTATTAAACATATCAGCAATAGGTATGAGAAGGAAAGAAGAGCATTATAAGAAAAGCAAAAATAGAAAACAAGCTAGAGAGAGAGAATCCATAGAAAAAGAGAAACTAGAAAAATACTTGCCCAAGTTTTGCACCACTTTTATGTCCCTTTAAGAAGATTCAAATCAAGATATAATGATACTAAACCATATCGTTATTCTAATATTCGTCAAAATCCATTACATGATTTTGATTCTAGAAAATGCTTTAAATTTAAGGCTTAAGCTTAAGAGGTCTTAAGACGAAATTGAAATTCAGGGAATCTTGCTCTATTGGTGTCTAATGACTATGGATCGAATTCAGTGCAGATCTTAAATATTTTAATTCTATAATGGAATATGGTGCCTATGGAATAATCCAACTAAAAACCCTTTAAAATACCCCAAAGAAACTAAAATTTGTGGAATACATATTAACTGATATCCAATATCTTTTATTAAAATTTCACAAAAATCGGAGGTATCTGAATTTTCACAAAGAGTTTCCATAACCTTTTTACCCCCCTTTGCATAAACTAAATTAAACTGAGCTTATATAGTTTGGCTCACGTGACCCCCTAAGAGAGCAGTGATTGGCTATACCTTTTGACCAATCGACGTGATCCTTAAAGGGGCAAGGTAAGACAACTACACTGACCAATCTATGAGTGGATTATAAATTGCAATAATGTATAGGAGTGGATGGAGTAAGTTCTGATTATCTGGATGGTGAAGCTATTGAAGTTATCGAGAAGTTTTGTTACCTTAAGGGTAGATGAAGCACGCTTTAGCCTTGGAGGGCGCTCACCTAGAGATGATGTCTCGATAAAAACGTTGGTCTCCATCACCTCATAAAAATCTTGCCTTAATTAAGGAAATAACTCCCAAAGAGACCGGACCAGGGATAAGCTTGAAAGTCAATTACTAAAAACCGCCCAACAGATGTTAGCATGTTAAATGAACACTAAACCGAATACGATGATGATAATGGTGATCCCATTGGAGCACAGGGGGGAACAGGTGCTAGTGTGATTGCAAGAATTAGGAGCAGATGAAGTAA
The DNA here is from genome assembly GCA_963556195.1 of Sepiola atlantica. Lineage (NCBI taxonomy): Eukaryota > Metazoa > Mollusca > Cephalopoda > Sepiida > Sepiolidae > Sepiola > Sepiola atlantica. The sequence goes on along the minus strand of OY744548.1, from coordinate 22,320,639 downwards.
GTTCAGGGAACTTCTGCCATTACTAACTAGCAGAGTGTTACCACTGTTGAGCAAGAGAAGAGTCTATCAGGCATGTGTATGCAGCGTGATGATCTATGGGAAGTCAAACCTGGCCAGTAAGAGTTGAGGACATGCGTTGCATGGAGAAAAATAATATGAGAGTTTTACAATGGATATGTAGTAAAGACAGGCTTAGATCTGATGACCTCAGAGGAAGATTAAATTTTGGACAGTATAGGAATATGTGTACAGAATAGGAGACTTCATTGGTACGGTCATGTTGAAAGAATGGATGAGAGTTCTTGGGTTAGTAGATGTAGAACAGTTGAGGTATCAGGATCAGTTGGCAGAGAAAAGGTCAAGGAAAATATGGAAGGAAGTAATAACGTTGGATTTGAGAGAAAGAAGGATAAATAAAGATCTGAGATAGGTTAATTTTTAAGTCAAGTTCTAAAAGCTCTCAAACCGACTTAAAAGGGTGAAATGCCCCTGTAGTTCCATTTAAGATAAAATTATCTGTGGGGTGTAAAAGAATGAATGAATATATGTATTTATTTTTATTGTTATTTTAATTATTCATCCTAGAGTTATTTTTATGTTACATGGATAACAATTTTAACCAAACAAAAGGTGATGTAGTACAAACCCATCTGTTGTTTCATGTTGTAGTTAGAACAGGAAATGATGTAGTACAAACCCATCCGTTGTTTCATGTTGTAGTTAGATGATGTAGTACTCTTGCATAGCATAGAGATGACCCTATGCAAAATTTAGTTCCTAAAAGTCATTTACTCATTAATATTTTAATCAGGTAAGATTATAGCTGGTTGCCAGCCGGCATCGCGATACCTAGATGATATTTTAATCAGTAGTAAAAATATGGAACAACACAGGGAACATGTTCACAAAGTGTTTTCACAAATCCAGGACTATGGCTTCAAAAAAGAAAAAAAAGAAGAAAAATGTGATTTGTTCTTAGAAGAAATCAAATATCTGGGACATACAGGGTGTTTCAAAAGTCTTGGGAACATTACAAATGCGTATATCTCATGAACTATTCCAGGTAGAAAATGAAACTGGTGCCATTTTAAAGCTTGCTTAATCAAGTTTTTGGTCATACTAATGATTTTCGTGTTATCTTTCCAGGTGCAGTAATGGCGTTCTCTAAACAAGACAAGGCATTTTGCGTCCTCCAATTTGCAAAGACTGAATCGTGGACATGTGTTCAGCGTGCATTTCGCAGGAAATTTAAAAAAAAAGCCCCTGAAAGGAAATCCATTGTCAGATGGCATGCTAAATTTGTGAAAGATGGGTGTTTGTGCACAAGTAAGTGAACAGGTCGCCCTTCAACTTCAGAAGATGCAGTTGAGCAAGTTCGGACAGCCTTTCAGCGGAGCCCCTGTAAATCAGTGAGAAGAGCCAGCAGGGAACTTCAGCTTGCTCCAGCAACTGTCTGGCGTGTCTTAAGGAAACGACTGCAAATGGAACCTTACAAGCTCAAGTTGGTCCAAAAGTTGAAGGACACTGATAAGCCACTTCGCCGTGACTTTTGCATTGCAATGCAAGAGAAGTTGGAAGATAACGGCTTTGATGACCGGCTTGTTTTTAGCGATGAGGCGACCTTCCATCTGAATGGCAAAGTTAACAAGCATAACACTCGCATATGGGGTACTGAGAATCCTCATGAACTTCTTGAGCACGAGCGAGATTCACCAAAAGTGAACGTGTTTTGTGCAATTTCCAAGAAAGGTGTCTATGGACCGTTCTTCTTTGAAGAGGCAACTATCACTGGTGAATCCTATCTCAACATGCTGGAAGACTAGTTAATGGCTCAGTTGGAACAAGCAGAATCTGATGACTTCATTTTTCAACAAGATGGTGCACCACCACACTGGAGTCTTAGAGTAAGGCAGTTTCTTAACACAAGGCTGCCTGGTAGATGGATTGGGAGATCTGGGCGAGGTGATGACGTTCTCATGCCCTGGCCTCCTAGGTCTCCAGATCTTACCCCGTGTGACTTTTTCCTTTGGGGCTTTGTCAAGCAACAAGTCTATGTGCCGCCCCTTCCAAGAGATATTGACAAACTAAAGGCTCGAGTAACGGCAGTTGTGGGAACCATTGACGTCAAGATGCTGGAACGCGTTTGGCAGGAAATGGACTATCGACTAGATGTCTGCCGTGTGACGAATGGTGCTCATATTGAGCAACTTTGAAGATTCCCCACAAAACTTGAAACTTTAACCTTTCCAACGGTACCAATTTCATTTTTCAACTCCTAATAGTTTTTGAGTTATTAAAAATCGTTATGTTTCCAAGACTTTTGAAACACCCTGATCTCAACAGTATATTCTAGTTATATCTACTAGAAAACATAGCCCCATTAATATTTAACAGTATAAGCCCATCCGTTGTTTGATTACGTGGTTAAAACTTACTTACTTGTACGTGAAACAGCATTCACCCAGAGTGGGTTGAGTCAACAGTTGGGTAATCTCTAGCCACTTGCTGTTTCAACGGTGAACTCCGTAGACACGGGGCGCCTAGATTGAGTTCCAGGTCAGCTTTATGTAAGGGGCTAAAAAGAAACAAAAGATAATTAAGTTGCATAATAACAAAAAGGGAGAGGAAAGTAAATCAGTTCAAAACAAGGTAGTCTTTTAACTGACGATGATAAATTCAGAGGCAAAATAATGTAACCTAAAGCTGAAACATTAGCATGACAGTGATGGACCCAGTCATCCACGCTGGATATGCCTCAAGGGACACACACATCCATGCACAACATGACACTTGAGAATACCCCAACATTTAGCGAGTTCTGATGGAGAAACCTCTGAAAGAGCTACTCTTGGGTTCTGTCTCTTGTACTATCTCCGGGTAAAAGTGCCGACGAGGAAAGCACTATGACCTCGCCCTCTACCAAGGATACTTTACTACCTTCATTATCTGCCAGTTATCAGACAAAACAAGCTTAAAAGATACCCCACCACCAGCGTTCAATCTCCTGGACTCCAAACAAGCTAGCTAAAAGGTAAGCACTTCGAGATACCAATAGAGAACGAAGGGGTTACAAAGCTGGCTGATTATGAAATTCAACTTTTATTATCGAATTAATTACAGTGAATTGGGTACGTCTTCTAAATACCAGAAATGATAAGCAAGCATCATCTTAAAATTATGTTAAATCCCATTCTGATACCACAAGTAACATGAACGGGAACAAATACATTAAAGACATTGCCAAGGCTGCTGCAAAGAAGGTTGGCTCCCTCTACCGTGCTAGAAAACTCCTCACACCTGACATTATCCTGTATCTCTACAAAGCCACCATCCGCCCATGCATGGAGTATTGTTGCCACATCTGGGCTGGTGCATCATCTACTAATCTCTCCCTCCTTGACAAGGTCCAAAAAAGAGTCGCCAACCTAATAGGTCCCTCACTGTCAACCCAGCTCCAGTCCCTGTCCCATCGCCGCAATGTAGCATCCTTGTGCTTGTTTTACAAATACTTCAATGGATTATGCTCCGATGAATTGGCTACTCTGATACCCCCTCGACGTAAATTCACTAGACCAGAGGTCTTCAAAGTGGGGGTCGCGACCCCCAGGGGAGTCGCGTAACCATAGAAAGGGGGTCGCCAAAATTATAACTATGGAATTTTTTAAATAATATTCAAACTTATTTTTTATTTATAAAAAATTTTGGTGGGTCACGAAAAAATTTTTTTTCAAAAAGGGGTCGCGACAAAAAAAGTTTGAAGAGCACTGCACTAGACCAACTCGACAATCTACTAAATCCCATCCATTCACTGTGGAGGTCCCCAGATGCCGGAGAGCTTTCTACTCAAATAGCTTCTTTCCTCGTGCTGCTGGCCTCTGGAACTCCCTCCCTGCCCCCTGTTTCCCCGACAGTACTGACATGCAGAAATTTAAAATTAATGTAAACAGACATCTCGCTGTGCAGATCCCAATTTAGGTTGACACCCCTCCCCCAACCTTCTCCCCTTTTCTTTCTTCTCAGTAGCCCCTTACGTCTACAGTGGCGGCCTGCCTTGTTTGGGGTGAACTACGTTAAAAATCTAAAAAAAAAAAAAAAAAAACTAAGAAAAATAACCACATCACATAAAAACAAATAAATTAAATATTACAAAAAAGTAGCTTACGTTGCCGGTAACAAGTGTAGCAGTTACCTCCCCCTTTCAAACATAACTGCACCGGTTGGCCGTTAGGTGTTAATGAAAAGAACTAAATAAAAAGGTTAGAAAATCAACGATTACCCATAGTATGCCATTCTTTTTTCTGTTAGCTGCTTAGGCATTTTCTTTCGGCCACATCGCACTTTCCTTTGTGCACTAAGTTTTCATCTGGATATTCTGGCTTTGTTCCAGATATTCCCGCAGTGGGAGGGAAGTAAATAGCACCGTCCATAAAACTTAGACAAAATGGTGAATATAAAAATAATTGATTGAATCCTCGGGTATCTTTTACAATAATCCGCAGAGTGAAAACGCTCAAAAAACAAATATACGACAAATAAAAGTAACTTTATCTCATAAAAGTTATTTTCCAACTTATCTGTGACATTTGTTTGTATTTTTAAGCCGTTACAACTGCTATTTAATAGAAATCAATATTTTTGTCACACGAACATGGGGGGGGGGGTCGTAAGCGAGGCTGGAAAATAGGCTCATCGGCGCCATTTTATTTTAGTAAAAATCCGTGCCCCCAAAAAAACAAGAAATTTTTTTTTACATCTAATAAAAATCCATTTATACTACATCAAAATACAAACAAATGTCATAGGTAAGTAGGAAAATATCTATTCTCGACGTAGGTCACCTTCACTTGTATATTTTTGTTTTAACCCGTTCTCGTTCGTTTTTTGGACCCTGTCCACGACTCTGTGGATTATTGTAAAAGATACCCGAATCCTCTATAAACGTATTGTTACCTTCATTTAAATGAAATTCGTTAGAGGGAAATATCTGGCCATTAAATTCTCTTGATAGAATATTAGAACACCTCCTATTTCTTTCCGTCGCGAAAAAAGCGTTGATCGTCCTAGAAAGTGAACGACAGCTATAGCAATATTATGAGGAGAAAGTTGACGACGAACTGTTGCATACCTTAATTTTCTCCCTCCTCTGTTGTAGAGGGTGGTGTGTCGTCTAGTGGATGAATTCTTTGTTCTTTCCTTCCTGCTGTGAACCACGCCGTCCGTGTCGGCAACAAAAGCCTCATGACGCACTCCGAAGACAAACTCCTCTTTAAAATTTAATTCATTTTATTACAAGCGTTATTATTTCAACTGGGAGTCATTCACTACGTCGAGAGAGAGGGAGAGAGCAAATCACTACTTTATCATAGTTAGTTAACAATGTTTTCTTAACCATTCATAGAGAGAGGGGAAAGGATTTCTATCGCTTGTATTCCCTTAAGGGTAATATTTCCCTTTATTTTTACATCGTGAATCGCACGTCCTGCTCGGTTCGCCTTCCGAATCAGACTGACGAAAACTCGCTTCTCACGAGAACGAGTGACGTCACAGAGCCTCTCGCAGGTGCAGACTGACCCTTGATCTGGGGTCTCGTCACACGGTAACCTTGTCACGTCTGTTAGCTCTGACTGTGAGAACAAGCCCTATCCTGCACTCGACTGCACCCGCGTTAATTCGCGCAAGTCAAACCAACGATCTCCAACAGATACGTCCATTCCCATAGGGCCATTATCCAACAGAACCTCGAGTTATGATTGATAATAAAAACAAAAAAATAAATAAAAACAACAGCAACAACAACGTAAGAAGACGATCCACTTTAAAAGAAACAAGCCACCAAATATCTGTGGTTAGAGCGAGAAATGATGGCCGACTCAATGAGACGGCGGAGATTTTAAAAATCTTTTTTTACTTAAAAGATATTTTTGTTAAGCTTTTGTGATGTATTTGCCAAAAAAAAATGACAATTAAAAAAAAAATTGTTTAATTTTTTTTTTTTTTACAGAAGCTCCGAAATCTGACACGACCCCTCACAAGTTCTACGCCATATGCATTGTTCTTGTCGTTATCGGCGCCCTCGTCTTGGTCAGTTGGTTGCTATGGCGATGGCGTCGTAATATGCAATTTAAATTCGTTCGCATTCGTCACTGGCCAGAGGAGGACAACGACTAATGGCGAAATTGAAGAGATGTTTGCAGACGATGAAGCCAGCGTTTGAAATGAACATTTGAATTATTCGCCAATGTTAACAGCATTCGTACTTGGAAAAGATGACCAGAAATTATCGAATGTTGGAGCAATGTTCAAGTCAAACGGAAGTGACGTCATATTATATTCTAAAATAGAAAGAAAAAATCAAATATGGCGGATGTATATGACGCATTCCTCAACATTGTCGTTATTTATTTTTTACAAAAAAATATTCCTATTATGAACGATGTTCATTGAAATAAAATCAGTTTTTACATTAAGCGTTAAAATTAAACAAAATAATTTTATTTTTAGAAAATCAAATATAGTTTTGAGTGATTTTTATCTAATATATAAAGTAAAGTCGGTCTATTCATTAGTTAATTTTTGACAAAAAGATATTCATATTACGAATGCTGTCTATAAAAAAAAACACTTTGAGCATTGAGCATTAACAGTGGCCAAAATGTTAAAATAGTTGAAGAGTTCGAATGCAAAACGCGATAAACGCCATTTTCAAAATCACGAAAATGTCCCTACAAAAAGTGTTGCGGTTCAACACTCGACGACACTCCAAAACTATGCGTTACATAAAATGATACCGAAATAATTTATTTTTGATTTCAATTAAAATTAGCTTTGATTCGAAGTCTAGATTCAATATATTCGTGTTCTTATTGTGTAAGGTCTCAATGTAAACGAATTGGATTTATCGCGTTTTGCGTTCGAACTCCTCAGTTTTATTTTTAGAAAATTAATATAGTTTCGATTGATTCATATCTAATATATAAAACAAAGTCGGTCTATTCCTTGTTTATTTTTTTACAAAATATATTCGTATTACTATCGATTAAGTACCAAATTTTTATATTATAACATTTTAGCTACGATATACTGAGGAATACCTACTGTAAAAAATTTAAGATTATTTAAAATTTCGGTGCTTTTACAGAGACGGGTACATATGAAAAACGCTGAAAATCGCAGTTCCAATTAAATTAACTGGGAAAATCTTTGATATACTTATGTATCAAGCAAAAAATACGTTTGTACACCAAAAATTAGTAAAAACTATCGAGTAGAATTGTAATAAAAAAAATATAAAAATCTGTTATATCGTTTAATCGGGTTCGGCCATTGATTCGAGCGAAAAACACGAAATTCAGGGGGAGATAACTCAGTCTGTCAAATTAATAAATAATAAATCAATGGTATTCACTGATTTTTATTTTTAATTAAAATTCTATTCGATCATTTTTCCTACTTTTTGGTGAATATACTTATTTAAATTTGCTGTGTAAGTATATAATACTGTTGTTTTTTGTGTGGTATTTATAATTTAATACGGACGCGTCTCTGTACAAGAACCAAAATTTCTTTTGATTACTCAAATCTTTTTAATTTCCGATTTTTTAGTATCATTTTCTACCGAGAGCTGTCTTTAAAAAAAGTTAATATTCGCACTTTCAGGGTGTTATCTATTCGTAAAGTTTCGACCATGGGTATAATATGACGTATTTCGTCCTTGGAATTAAGGGATGGTAAAATATTTTAAGTAGTTTAAAACATATTAATATACAGAAAATGTATGTGAACAAAAATTTTGCTACCCAACGTCCCATGCAGGTTGTTCCTTATAAATCTGTTCTCTATAAATCTGTTCCTTATAAATCTATTATAAATATATTTTTAAAAAAATGAATACATTCATAAAATAAATTTACAGAAGTTAGACCATTTTGGAAACCAAGGTTTCGCAAGAAAGGAACCCTCCTGCAAGGAAACTAATCGGGTGAAATTCACTTACTCGGTCATTTCTTCCCTGAACTTTCGGACATTGCCCTCTTTGCATTAAATTAAACTAAATATAGCCCAGATTACCTACTCTTACGCTTAGCAGATGTGTTCCAAAATTTATAATGATCGGTTAATTAGTTTAGGAGTGAATTCTGTACATACAAATATATAAACAGTACTGGTACAGCTTTTGAACTAGACAAAAACCGAACTGTTTTGTTTTGTTTTTTTTACCCTAACCTTTACCTAACCCTAAAATTTTGTTCCAGCTTGTTTGACTTGTTGGTCCAGTGGTCTTCACCAATTCGCTGTTTTGATACCTCATTGTAATACAGCTTTCTATTCCAGTAGCTTCTTTCCAAGAACTGCAGGGTTGTGGAACTCTCTTCCTGCTGACTGTTTTCCTCCTACCTATAACCTTGGTCTTTTCAAGACTAAGACCAATAGGCATCTCCTGTCTTTGCCGTAATCAGATTTCGTTTTTTGTTAGCTCCTTACATCAAGTGGCTTCATGCCTTGTTTGGAGCACTTTCCATAAAAAAAAGAAAAACTAACCATAACCCTAACCCTAAGCGAACACTAAGCTAACCCCAACCTAGTCGGTTTTTGTCCGGTTCAAAAGTTGCACGAGTACCACATAACATTTTATTTATCTTCCTCCCACAGCGGTAAGATGTGACACAAGGTCGGGAAAGTGGGATTTGAAAAGCCAGCGCCCTAGAGAATGAAGAGCGCTTTGGCCTGCAAGAAATGCCTGGCCAGCCTCGTAAATAAACTAACTCCTTCTCAAAGATGAGAAGGCAAAGCCTGGGAGGATGCACCTCCTAGAACTGCACAGGACAAACCCACAGACTGGCGGAATCAAGACCCGAAGGCCAAGACGGTACCAGTCTGTAGGGTGTAGTATCCATTGGAACAGATACTACATTTTAATCTTAGCCAAAAGTACCGCATACATATATGCACATACCTTACTTTATATATAGACATATAAATAAATAATCTTGAATTTAAAGATTTCTTTTTATGTATATTGGGGTGCTTCTTGGTATTACAATTATCGCATTCTGATAACGCTAATCATTGTTGATGATCCTTTTCAATTTACGATGATAAGAACGAAAACATAAGCTTCATTAACCCTAACCCTAAGTCCGTATTGGCGGTCAAGACCTAAATTCGTATTCCCATCATAATATAATGGTTATCGAAACTCAGAATTAAACTTTGCCACATTTATAGATTAGCGGGAAATTAAATATGAACTCGCGTCCGAAAGTTAAGAGTGAACTTAATTTAATAAACACCATTCAAGGTCCACTCATTGCTCTGAGATTTGATTCATTTCTTACAGTAATTTGCAGCAAATCCATCAAGATAGACTGCATTTTTCCCTTTCCAACCCTCCGGAGGGTGGAGGAGAATTCACAACCCACATCTGATCACTTTAACGCTAAATCCACAGAGGCAGGAACTTTCTAGCTTTTCTGCCACATACTTCTACCGATGACGTCATATCCTGCCACATACATCTACCGATGACGTCATATCCTGCCACATACTTCTGCCGATTACGTCATATCCTGCCACATACTTCTGCCGATGACGCCATATCCTGCCACATAGTCAGAATTCTAAAAATTAAACTTCTAATAGAATTTTCCATTTTCTTACTTAATCTTAACCTTATATGGAAAATTACCGATTTAAATCTTACTTGTACACACCTACATCTAAATATTCTTATATTCGTCCCCTTCTGACGAATCAAAATAAGTACAACAAATGTTTTTTTTAAATACTATTTTAAATCTTGTAATCTACAACTACTACTACTACTACTTTTACTTTTACTACTACTACTACTACTTTTACTTTTACTACTACTACTACTACTTTTACTACTACTACTTTTACTACTACTACTACTACTACTACTACTTTTACTACTACCACTACTTTTACTACTACTACTTTTACTACTACTACTACTACTTTTACTTTTACTACTACTACTACTACTTTTACTATTACTACTTTTACTACTACTACTACTACTACTTTTACTACTACTACTACTACTTTTACTACTACTACTTTTACTACTACTACTTTTACTACTACTACTACTACTACTACTTTTACTACTACTACTACTTTTACTACTACTACTTTTACTACTACTACTACTACTTTTACTACTACTACTTTTACTACTACTTCTACTACTACTACTTTTACTACTACTACTACTTCTTCTACTACTACTACTACTACTACTTTTACTACTACTACTACTACTTTTACTACTACTACTACCTTTACTACTACTTTTACTACTACTACTACTTTTACTACTACTATTTCTACTACTACTTCTACTACTACTACTACTTTTACTACTACTACTACTACTACTTTTACTACTACTACTACTTTTACTACTACTACTACTACTTAATCTTTAGTAAATAAAAGTTGGGTTTTTTTATCTCGAAAATATAGAATTTAGAAGGGGCGGACTGTGGTATACCTTAGCCACAACTTTTTAAAAATCGATTTGTTCAATAATTAGTCGACAATTTGCAGCAAGTCCATTCGGATGAACTGCATCTTTCCTTTCCAACCGTGATCCGCCGTGCGCCGCAAATCCTCCTTCATCCAACCGCGTTGGCCGAAAGAGGATTTGCAATCCACAGCTGATCATTTCGACGTCAAATTCCCAGAGGCAAGAACTCTTTAGCTTTTCTGCCACGTACTTCCTGCCATGACGTCATATCCCGCCACGTAATCCTAATTCTAAAAATTAAACTTCTAATAGAATTTTCCACTCTCTTACTTAATTTTAACCTTACATAGAAAATTACCGATTTTAACCTAACTTTTATACACCTGCATCTAAATATCCCTATATCGTCCACTTCTGACAGATCAAAATAAGTACAAAAAAAGTTTTTTAAATATTTTTTATTATCTTGTAGTCTACTGCTTAATCTTTAGTAATTAAGAGAAATTTCGGTGCTTGTTCAGTGCTTCGGCCATACGGAAAATATATTTATTTATGAAAACAATATTATGTACTTACTCAGTGGTATTTTATTGTTCAATGTTGAAAAAAGTAAGAAAAAATTATCCACTAGAACTTTAATTACAAGTATTTCCCCATTTTACGTATTATAGCAATCGCTTCGATGAGTATGCCTCCATCTTGTTTTGTTGGACACAATTCAAGGGCAGATAATTTGCACATTACTATAATAGGTAAAATGGGAAAATACTTGTAATTAAAGTTCTACTGGATAATTTTTCCTATTCTTTTCAACATTGAACAATAAAATACCACTGAGTAAGTACATAATATTGTTTTCATGAATAAATAATTTTTCCGTAAGGCCGAAGCACTGAACAAGCACCGAATTTTTTTTATCTAAAAAATATAGTAACCGTTTTTATAAGCGTCGAGAAAGGGGCTAACTAAGGAAGGACGATGACTCAAAGTTATAATTTACTAGTTAAAAGACAGGGAACCATTTTTTTTAAATAAAAGGTAAAAAAAAAAGAAAAATGTTTTCCAATTATTTTCTTTTGTTAACCTGTGTTTGTGTGCATTCACTGCACAGGCCGTGATCGTCCACTTGTTGTGCTCATCTGAATTCGGTGCTCGATTCCGACACCGACCGCTGTGTCAATCATGTGGTGTCTGTCACTGGTGTAACAGAAGGATTCTCCCTCCAAACAAAACCAGTAACAATTTTTAGAGGTTACCATGATACTTCTCCACTGAACGACAGACCTGCAATCAGAACTCTAAAACCGACCGTGATTACACTTCATTGGAGCTCAAAATAATTATGAAAAATAAATTCGGACAATGGGTAGATAAGAAAAACAAATCAAAATTCAGAAACAAAAACAATAAACAATAACAGGGTTGTGTACGTTTTCAGCATCCCAAATCAATGAAAGTAGTTAAGTAAGGTTATTTCCAAAAGTGGTCGACTGTGGATTCGTAATTTGGTTGGAGGCAGTGTATTATAATGTATGAAAAGAATTATGAAAAATAATGTATTACAATGTACGAAAAAGAATGTAAAAAATAACTTATTTTCCACAAAGTTTTTTTAACAAAACAGTTTTAAAAAATGAAATAAAAAAGATTTTCGTTTTCTCAAAATAGAAAAGAGTTTAAAATGAAAAAAAAAAATCAATTTAATGTAAATAAAAACTTCAGTTATTTCATTTTTTCTTTATTTAATTCCATCAAATGTTTAAAAGAATCGAAACGAGAAACCGGAAGTAAGTGTCCGGAAGTGAACTGGCTTAACTTTCATTAATTTAGGACGCTGAAAACATAGACAACTAAAAAAAATGCTCACGTTTAACTTGAAAAGTAACGTCCTATATTTGTATTACTGTGGCAGTCATAAATAATTACTTATTTTCTTACTCCAAGAAATGTCCCTGTTATGCAATACGGTCACACACTAACCGATCAGCTTGCAAGGCGCATTTATTTCATCTGTGCCCTGAAGAACTACTTCAGCTCTTTTGGCAATCATGACCGCTCATCAGAGAGATCCCGGGAAGCAAAGAGAAAAGACGTCCCCTTTGTCTCTCCTGTCCCTTCCACTGGACGCTCAACCATCAACTATCTTTCCCTGAAAATAATTGCTGACTTACGACAGCCCAAAGAACTTTCTATTTTTCCTTTTCACACTTGGACACTGTCCAACTTTCTTCCACCTATACCAAACGGTAATTGAATAAACATTTCGTTGTTGTTATAAAAAAGGTTTTGTTTTTCTTTCGTGCGACGATTTTCGTTACTTACTAATAATATATAGGAGTTGGTCTTAACAGCCCACTGATAATAACAGCTCTTTTATATTTTTTATGGAAATCGCTTCAGACAAAGCATGAAGCCACTTGATGTAAGGAGCTAAAAAAATAAAATTACCACTTTAAGGTAAAAAAAACTAGGGAACAATAAATATTAGATGGATATATTCCGACCCAGAAAAAAAGCAATTCTTCCCCCTTTGTCAGAAGAATTGCTCATTGAATGTGAGGACTAATAGACAAAATAAGGGAAGCGAGAGTTACGAGGCTTCCGAAAGTATACCCAAGGTCCACTTCTCTTGGCCTTTTGGCTAGGATCAAAGTGTAGTATCTGTTCCGATGGATACTGCACCCCATAGACTGGTATTGTCTTGGCCTTCGGGGCTTGATTCACGCCGGTCTATGGGACAGTCCTGTGCAGTTTTAGGAGGTCCATCCTCCCAGGCTTTGGGGAGGAGTAAGTTTATTGCTTACTGTCTGAGGCGCGCCTACCGGGGAATGCCGACGGGGCTGCCAAGGCAACTTTTAAATGGCCAGAGTGCTCACCTCTCGGGCGCTGGCTTTACTAATCCCACTTTCCCGACCTTGTGTCACATCTTACCTTGTGGGGGTAGATAAATCTCTTCCAATGACGTGTTTGATAACTCGTTTTTGGACACAATGGAAGAAATGTTTTCTATGCCAGCATGTTACAAAATCTACAAGAACTAGAATTGGTCAGAGATCGTCGGTGATTGACCATGTCTTCACCTGATACCCTAGTTCCGTTTCTTCTCTGCGAATTTTGCCTCCACTTGGCAAGAGTGACTATGCAGTTCTGAGATTTTGTATGCACATCTTGTTTGCACCGCCCCCTTGTCTCAGATAAGCCGAGAAGAAAATATTCTGCTTTGAATCATGATCTAATTAAAGCAGTTTCTGATTAGTTAGATTGATATAGCTTCACTGAGGTTTGGTATGGTTTGGTAGTTTTGTTTTACGGCATATCAACCCTTTTTGGGTTATTTAATGCCGAATCTGGTCTTGTTTTCTTCTCTTTTTTGTTTCTTTCCCCTTTTAATATCTGTTTCTATTTAACCCATAGTTGGGACCTTAACAGGTACTACCACTCCGGGTCAGGGTGGACCTGGGAGCAATGGTAATTAAGAGGAGGCTCCACATTCCCCAAAGTCCGTAAGCCGGATCTCACCATCGGATGTAGTTTAAGGTCATATCCAGGACCGGGAGTAGGGTAGGAAAAATAAAAATAAAAAAGGGGAGGGAGAAAGGGAGAGGGGCTGTTGTTTTTGTTTTTGGTTTTGTAGAACATACTTAAGTTTTACAAACAAAAAAAAAACAAAAAAAAAAAAAAACGTCAATGTAGGTGAATTTCGTCTCAGGGAGCCACAGGGCAGCCTGATCTGGTATCACCAGGCTTCACTGAGTATCAGACTATTGAAACATGATCTAATTAAAGCAGTTTCTGATTAGTTAGATTGATATAGCTTCACTGAGTATCAGACTATTGAAACATGATCTAATTAAAGCAGTTTCTGATTAGTTAGATTGATATAGCTTCACTGAGTATCAGACTATTGAAACATGATCTAATTAAAGCAGTTTCTGATTAGTTAGATTGATATAGCTTCACTGAGTATCAGACTATTGAAACATGATCTAATTAAAGCAGTTTCTGATTAGTTAGATTGATATAGCTTCACTGAGTATCAGACTGCTGAAACAATGTGGGCAGAAATAAAAAAATTTCGGGTATATGTTACAACGCTCAGCAGAGGCGCGAACGGGGTCCAAAAAAAAAACGAGAAAGGGTTTAAAAACATAAATTTGCAACAAGTGAAGTTGACCTACGACGAGAATAGATATTTTTCTACTTACCTATGTAATTTGTTTTTATTTTTACGTATTATAAATGGGTTTTCATTAGATGTAAAAAAAATAATTTCTTGTTTTTTTTCCCACCGTTTTCACAAAATTCAATATGGCCGCTCCAGGTGCATTCGTTAGTAAATCCCCCCCAAATCGGCCATTTTTTTTCCCCAAGTTGCAGTGACAAAATTATTGATTTCTAATAAATAGCGGTTGTAACGGTCTAAAAATACAAACAAATGCCACAGGCAAGTTAGAAAATAACTTTTGCAGCATACAGTTACTTTTATATATTGTATATTTGTTTTTTTAGCGTTTTTACTCTGTTGAGCGTCGTAAAAGATTCCCGACATTTCTGTTGCACCTTACGGATACGTCCGTACATCCGAAGACACCAAAACACAAGAAACACAAACCATGGATTACTAGGAAGATTTTCCTTCAACAAAAGCTGAGAAACACTGCATGGGTGCATGAATTGGAACAAATACATTGAAGACATTGCCAAGGCTGCCGCAAAGAAGGTTGGCTTCCTCTACCGTGCTAGTAAACTCCTCACACCTGACATTATCCTGTATCTCTACAAAGCCACCATCCGCCCATGCATGGAGTATTGTTGTCACATCTGGGCTGGTGCATCATCTACTAGTCTCTCCCTCCTTGACAAGGTCCAAAAAAGAATAGCCAACCTAATAGGTCCCTCATTGTCAACCAAGCTCCAACCTCTGTCCCATCGCCGCAATGTAGAATCCTTGTGCTTGTTTTACAAATACTTCAATGGATTATGCTCCGATGAATTGGCTACTCTGGTGCCCCCTCGACGTAAATTCACTGGAGCAACTCGACAATCAACTAAATCTAATTCATTCACTGTGGAGGTCCCCAGATGTCGGAGAGCCTTCTACTCAAATAGCTTCTTTCCTCGTACTGCTGGCCTCTGGAACTCCCTCCCTGCCCCCTGTTTCCCCAACAGTACAGACATGCAGAAATTTAAAACTAATGTAAACAGACACCTCGCTGCGCAGATCCCAATCTAGGTTGACCGCCCCCTACCTTCTCCCCTTTTTCTTTTTCTCAGTAGCCCCTTACGTCTACAGTGGCGGCCTGCATTGTTTGGGGTGAACTATGTTAAAAAAAAAAAAAATTTTTAATTACTAAGAGAATCGATGTTTTGGGAGGGATGTTGAGGTCTACAGAAAACAACGTAATCATGTTGAGCACATCTCCAGTAGAAGTAGATAAAATTTTGAGAGGCAGCTTGCTCTTGTTGCCGGACGTAATGTGAAGCGTTTTTACACTCTAGTGCAAAGAAATAAAAAATTGAACAACCAAATTTTAACTCTACATAATTGCGAAGGAGAAAAAAAACGAGCACTCACACCAACAAGCATCTCTCTCTCTCTCTTTCTCGTTGCCGATATTTTCGCAAATATTTTCAAAGATGATGATGGCAGAGAACTTGCAACGCTACACATGATAGCACCACAAATACAGCCGATCACCATCACTCAGGCTGGGGTCAAGAAGCAGCTTTTATCCTTGGATGTGAATAAGGGGCAAGGTCCAGATAGACTGCATCCAGCACAGCCGATCACCATCATTCAGGATGTTTGGAAATTAATTTCTTAAAGCCGTCGATTTGTAGAAAATTAAAACAAACTAAATATAGCTCACATTACCGACCCTTACGTCTAACAACTGTGTTCTAAATTTCATAATAATCGGTTAATTAGCTTAGAAGTGAATCTTGTACATACCATCAAATAAACATATGCACATACCTAACATTATATAAATAGAAATAAATATATGTACTTCCATCTTGTCATGCAAAAGTAAGCGAGTAGAACACATGTTTTTTTATAGCCCTCAGATGAAACCATTTCAAGCGAACAACCACAGCAATCTTACCATGAATTCAGAAAAAAACCCTTCACTCTATAATAAAAAATGGTGAGTGTTTTTTTATGTCATCATATAACGCTATCCTCACGTTCTTGATTGGTGAGGGAAAGTAAATAAAAACAATTCTTAAACGTCTCGGAAACGATCGTACGTCTAACCGTTGTTGATCTTGAATTCTTGGAATTGTAATAAATAATGTTGTAAATTTATTTATTTCTACTCATTACACACACACACACACACACACACACACACACACACACACACATATATATATATATATATATATATATATATATATATATATATATATATATATATATATATATATATATATATAATCTTATATTTGAATTCCATGGACTATGGTGAATTAATCCAAAACCATAATTTTCATTGGTTTTAACAACTTCTTTATTTCTATACTTCGATTAGTTTTTTTTTTACATCTCTCATTTTACACACAAAAGTAATTTATAAAAATGTAATTTTAATTTCTATCCCTTACGCGGATAAGTGTATTTTTCCAATTAGTCCGATGTTGTCAATCTTCAGAGGGTTACAGTGTTGTAGAGTAGCGAAAAAACATGTCAAAAACATCGGAGGGGAAATACGGTGAAAATCCAAGTTGATTTCTGATAAAGATTGGCCAAACTGAAGTATATAAAGGCAACACACTCACTTGGGAGAAGGTGATCACTTCAGAGAAAAACAAATAAAAATAACCCCTCCCCCTAAGATGTTCACACTCGAGAAAACACACAAATCAGATTTCTTAAACGACAGTCCTAAAGCTAATATCAACTTATATTTATATCTATCTATCTATCTATCTCTATCTCTCTTTCTGTCTGTCTCTCTCTCTATCTATCTATTTATATATATATATATATATATATATATATATATATATATATATATATATATATATATATATAAAGAGGTGTACTAAAAGCGAACTTTTAGGAAAGGTAAAACCCTATTGTGAAGAGTATACAGCTCAATATCCAGGATAGAGCAGGTAGAAATGAAGGAGAATGGAAAGGAATTAGAGAAAGCAAAAGCCAAATCAAAATTCAATTCAAAAGTTCAAAGCAAGGTATATTCCGCAAAAAGGCAATTTATTCAAGTTAAATTTTCCTTAAGCCAGGCTTTTCAAAGATCAAAATCTTATCATCAGAGGAAGTCGCTGGGATAGATAAGTTGGCAATGGCCAAGATTTAAAATTTGAAAAAATGAAATAAAATAAAAGTTTGAAACTTCTCTCATTACTTCTCGTGCCTCTAACGACCTACCTATCTACATCGTATCCTCTCCGATCGACTCTTCGACACCGGACTTTTTGGCAATCGGACATTTGCTTGCACCCTGGCACAGTTTTGCCCTACGTTTCTTTCCCTACAACTTTTATTTTATTTCATTTTTTCAAATTTTAAATCTTGGCCATTACCAACTTATCTATCCCAGCGACTTCCTCTGATGATAAGATTTTGATCTTTGAAAAGCCTGGCTTAAGGAAAATTTAACTTGAATAAATTGCCTTTTTGCGGAATATACCTTGCTTTGAACTTTTGAATTGAATTTTGATTTGGCTTTTGCTTTCTCTAATTCCTTTCCATTCTCCTTCATTTATATATATATATATATATATATATATAAAAGAAATTGATCACATTTTAAGAAGCATCCATTAAAATATGAATATTTTATATTAGAATTTGAAAACCAAAAAATGATGCAATATAAAATGAATAAAATCATTTTTATTTATTTTTAGGCAAGACTTTCGATAAATATATCATTTTCAAGCTAGACTTTTTACCTTTTTTTCACTTGGTTGGTATTAACCTCAGAGGGGGCGAAACCATTGGAGAGAGATGATAGTTTAAAGTGAGGTCAAGTCTGGCCGATGTATTGCACTGGTTTGTTGGCGTTTTTTTTAATAGGAATTTGATCACATCTTAAGAAGCATCCATGAAGTATGGATATTGTATATACTAGCAAATATATGCTCCCTCCGGTCGCATATTTTTGCTAGGCTTCCGCGTCAGAAATGAACGCTCACCCGTAAACCGATAGAGCCCAGTCATATTTCTTGGGTGGTTAGACATTGATTTTCTTTGTTTCCGACCAACAATATTTTTAGTTAAAAATAAAGAAAAAAAAATTCGATTAGAAGTTTAAGAGAAATGAATTATGTAAATTGTAAAACCCGTCTGGTGTCTGAGCGACTTTTTGTAACAGTATATAAGGAAGTTGAAAAAGTGACACGTTTTCTGTTCTAATCGCAGCCTCGTCTTGAAATTTCTTTCTACTTTATTTATATGTTTACAGCGGTTTTTTTTTTGTAGTACTATATATAGAAGTTGGCGGACTAAGTAAATAGTAATATTACTCTGATGGAGTTTCGGCTTCAGACAGACAGACGGACAGACAGATACATAATCTCCATTATTAATATGGCAAATGAAATAAGGTAAACCAAAATATTAATTAAATATCCATCTACGTTTCATCTTTATTAGAAGGTTTTATATTTTATTTTTCAGACTTTGGTACTTGTTGCTATATTTTTTATTTTTTATTTTTTCAATTTCCCGTCCTGATGAAAACTTATAATGAAGGTGAAACGTAGATGGATATTTAATTAATATTTTGGTTTACCTTATTTCATTTTCCATTACGTCGGAACATTTTTCCATTCTTTATCATCTCTCTCTCTCTCTCTCTCTCTCTCTCTCTCTATATATATATATATATATATATATATATATATATATATATATATATATATATATATATATATATATATACCATCTTTGTAATATAGCAGGAAAAATCCCAACAGAGTGCTTGATTAATTGAGAATTAAAGTTAAAAATTAAAAATTAAGATGGTAATATTTATTTATTTTGGCTGTACTAATTTTTCTGTACTAATATATATATATATATATATATATATATATATATATATATATATATATATATATTATATTATATATATATAAGTTAAGCGGCGTCTAGCCTGGCCAGTACTAAATGGGTGACCATTTGGGAATACCAGGTGTGTATGTGCTCTCTGCTTATCTCGGCATTGTTTCCAGTCGTATTGTACTACTACTTGCCATTGGAATCAAGCAATGCCGACTCAGGAGAGCGGTTGCTGGGATTGCGCAACCCTTGCAATTACAAATTCATGCGCGGGCAGCCCCTGACGGGGCACTCATACGTCGAAATCGACGGGAGAGTCCATCATATATATATATATATATATATATATATATATATATATATGAGAAAGGAAGGTAATCCGACGTAATGGGAAATGAAAAAGGAAAAAACAAAAGATGTTTTTTTATGTATTCATCAACGTTTCGTCTTTATTTGTAAAACTTCCTCAGGATGATAATTTTAAGAAAAATCTCATGCAAGTACGTGGAAATATTGGGTTGACATGATGGGTTAATGAGAAGAAAGTAGTAGCCCCTACTGGGAGCGCATGACCGAGGCCCGGGCTGAGAGAAGTCCGTGGCAGGGAATGAAAATAAATGTGGATGGCTGTGAGTGAAAAAGTGGAGGGTGGGAGTGAATGAACTTAATGTGGATGGCTGTGAGTGAAAAAATGTGGTGGGGAAATAGGAGGGGGAGGGGAGGGGAGAGGCTCTGTGTTTTTGGTGTGTAGGTAGTGTCATGGTTTTAGAAAAGATTTGAAGAAATGGAGGTGATTTGAAAGTGGGAGGTGTGGGTGGGTAATATATATATATATATATATATATATATATATATATATATATATATATATATAAAGAGAGAGAGATACATACACATTGGTCTTTATTATAGAATGGAGAATTTTATTTTACTTTCTCTTACGGCTCTATCTAGGGAGTGGACATCCACGGGAGGGGAGGGGAGGGGAGGGGAGGGTACTCCTCATTATATCCGGGTTCCTTATGTTTCAACTTGGAAATGAAATCTATTTCGGTCATCTGGCATTCATCATTTTCTTCTTAATTAATCATTCCCTTTTTCATTGAAGCACAAAATACCAGTATTTACAGTTCGGTCTCATTATCGCTTCAGTTATCCTTCCGACGGAGACTATGTTTCATCGCGGATCAATTCAGAAAATCTGAGAAAGCAGAAAATTAATAAAATTAAAATCAAATATAACATTTGCAACTAGATCTGGTTGTTAATTGTTCTAATCTCTCCTCTCTCTCTCTCTCTCTCTCTCTCTCTCTCTCTCTCTCTCTCTCTCTCCCTCCCTCTCCCTTCCTCCCTCTAAGTCTCTCGCTCTTTCTCTCTCTCTTCCTCCCTCTCCAGTCCTCCCTCTTTAAGTCTCTCTCACTCTCTCTCTCTCTCTCTCTCTCCTTCTCTCTCACCCTCCCTTTCTCTCTCTTTCTCTGATCTTTTGTAAAAAAAGTCCCGCTACGAATGGAAAAATGAGTTTTGCTCCCTCTCTAAAAAAATAGCCTCGCCATTCGTGCGCATGCGCGCACATCCTTGACCTATTTCTACGAGTGCACCTTGAGACTGTTGTCGTGTCCAATGTACGGCTCCGCAATCTTTGTAAAAAAAAACGGATGATGATCTTTCGCTAACTTCGGCGCGTGTAACATAAATAGTATTTCCACCACTAGACGCACAGATTGGATGAACGCATTTTAAGAATATATGTTCTTATATGAGTGCACCTAAGGACTGTTCCCCTGCCCCGTATACGGCTCTGCACTCCTTGAAACAAAATTGGATGTTGATCTTTCGAATGCTTCGGCGCGTGTGGCAGTGATAGCATTTCCACCACTAAACGCATAGATTGGATGGACATATCTTAAGAACATCCGGCATGTTTAACGAATCGTTTAAGCATTAATTAAATTGAAATAACTGTCGAGCTATGGTTTCATACAACGCCCTTTTTTCATGTATTTATTTTATTTATGTTGTTTTATTTCAGTGCTATTTTGTTTTTCGTATTTTTTTTAAATCTATTCATTTGTCCATTTTAGTTTATGTGTGTCGGGGGTGCGTGTGTACGTGGGTATGTGTGTGCATGTTCGTGTGGCTAATTTAGTTAATTACGTTAAAAAAAAACTTTTTCAATTTTTTAATTTTTTTTAATACAAACGCTTCCAGATGAAAAAACGCAGTCTCAGCTAAAAAATGTATACTATCATCTTTCACATGGACCCGTGGCGCATAGTTTAAAGGCGTTGATTAACAATCAGTAACTTCCCAGATGTTGAAATCAACTTACAGTAGACCAAACCGGGTCTATTCTTTTTGTGTGAAACTGGCATTAGCCCGTTAGCTTCTACTAATGATTTCATGATTAAAGGTTACTCGAACATGACAGGACCGGCGGCACAGTTATAAAAGTGTGTGGGGGGGGGGCTCTCCTAAAAAGTGGGGGGGCCCGGTTAAACACATGCATATATAACTTCATTATTGATGACCGTAAAGTGGGGGGCCAAGTCAAAAAGTGTGGGGGGGGGGCTTGGGCCCCTCCTGTCCCCCCCCCCCCGGTGCCGCCGTCCATGAATGACATTAAAAACTGACCTTCATGATTGCCATGGACATGGAATTTGCGCCTACATTAAGGGCAGCTTTCTATGTGCTAGGGCAGGGGCGGGCAACCTCCGGCCCGCGCGCCACATCCGGCCCGTGAAGGCTTAGTGTCTGGCCCGCCACCCTGCTATGCTTTATTATTGCAATTCGGTCCGCGGACCTCCCAGTAAAACTCATATCATTTTGTGACATAGACGTAAAAGTAGGTTTCAATTAAGATTTACAGTGGGATGAAAATGTATAAATATCAGCGAGCGATGATGTATGTGTATTTCATTTTTCTTTAACTATTAATTTCAAATCCTTGGCCTGAGATAAAAAAAATAGAAAAAGAGAAAGAGAGAGGCAAAGAGGAAACAAGAGACGAGGAAAGGGCATAAAACAGAGAACCTATGTGAGGTGTGTCAAAACGAATGCTGGATCAACTTGCTACTTCCCGTCATTATTTTTTATGATTCCAAAATGGCTCTTCGTCGGCGCCTTTTGTAACATCACACACAGAAGTCTGAGATAAAATATCAGATTTGTAGAGTGTTCAATGCAATTTTTCTACAATTTATTCATGTAAACAAAATATAGTAATTCTGAGATTTCGTTTTTCACTCCGGCCCGCGACCTCCTTCCAAAAGTCTCATCTGGCCCTCACTCTGAAAAGGTTGCCCACCCCTGTGCTAGGGCCATCTTCAAAGAAGACGTTAAATTGCCGTATATGTTTTTTTCCGTGTAGAACTTACGCCACCGCATTCATATTTGCCCTCTGTCGTCCACACAATGACAGAGTCACTATAGCCAAACTTTGCATCAAATTCCACCCTTTGCTATGAGGGTACCCTACCTCCTGAATTTCTGCCTATGATTGTAAACACTCTGAGCGACATTCATATATCTGTCCAGGAGGTTGCCAAACTTATCAAGAACCTTAATGCCAGCAAAGAAACTGGTCCTGTCAATATTCCAATAATAGAATCCCCAACCGGAACTAGCTCCTATCCTTACAAAACTGTCCAATCGTTGCTTAAAGAGAAATGCTTCCTATCACTGGTCCTGTCAATATTCCAATAATAGAATCTCCAACCGGAACTAGCTCCTATCCTTACAAAACTGTCCAATCGTTGCTTAAAGAGAAATGCTTCCTATCACTGGTCCTGTCAATATTCCAATAATAGAATCCCCAACCGGAACTAGCTCCTATCCTTACAAAACTGTCCAATCGTTGCTTAAAGAGAAATGCTTCCTATCACTGGTCCTGTCAATATTCCAATAATAGAATCTCCAACCGGAACTAGCTCCTATCCTTACAAAACTGTCCAATCGTTGCTTAAAGAGAAATGCTTCCTATCACTGGTCCTGTCAATATTACAATAATAGAATCTCCAACCGGAACTAGCTCCTATCCTTACAAAACTGTCCAATCGTTGCTTAAAGAGAAATGCTTCCTATCACTGGTCCTGTCAATATTACAATAATAGAATCCCCAACCGGAACTAGCTCCTATCCTTACAAAACTGTCCAATCGTTGCTTAAAGAGAAATGCTTCCTATCACTGGTCCTGTCAATATTCCAATAATAGAATCCCCAACCGGAACTAGCTCCTATCCTTACAAAACTGTCCAATCGTTGCTTAAAGAGAAATGCTTCCTATCACTGGTCCTGTCAATATTCCAATAATAGAATCTCCAACCGGAACTAGCTCCTATCCTTACAAAACTGTCCAATCGTTGCTTAAAGAGAAATGCTTCCTATCACTGGTCCTGTCAATATTACAATAATAGAATCTCCAACCGGAACTAGCTCCTATCCTTACAAAACTGTCCAATTGTTGCTTAAAGAGAAATGCTTCCTATCACCTTATAAAACTTCGTTAGTCTGTCCAGTATTCAAAAATACTGCAGATCGGTCTTCTGCATCTCAGTACAGACCAATCAGTCTCGTTTTCGTCATGAGTAAGTTGTTTGAATCTGTGATAAATCACTTAAGCAAAAACAATTTACTCAGTGACAATCAATATGGATTTCGTCCTGCATGTGCTAAGTGTAATATCAGTCTCGTTTTCGTCATGAGTAAGTTGTTTGAATCTGTGATAAATCAAGAAGTTGTAAACCACCTCAGCAAAAAACAATATACTCGGTAACAAATAATATGGATTTCTTCCTGCAAGAACAACATCCTGTTGAATGTGCTGACTGTAAGGATCAATGAATCGCTTCTAGAGCAATAGTTCTTGACATATCAAAGGACCGTTATAGGGTTTGACACAAAGTTGTTTGAATCTGATAAATCAAGAAGTTGTCAATCACCTAAGCAAAAACAATTTACTCAGTGACAATCAATATGGATTTCGTCCTGCATGTGCTAAGCGTAATATCACACAATATCACACTTCGTTTCTACAGTAATAGCTCTTGACGTATAAAAGACCTTTATATGGTTTGGCACAAAGGTTTGCTTCACGAGCTAGCTAGCTATAAAATATCTGGAAACGTCTTCTCAACCATAATATCCTTTCTCTTTGATCAGTTTATAAAAGTAGTCGTTGATGGGTAGAAGTCTGAAAAATATGGTATCAATGCCAGCGTGCCTCAATGATCTATTCTATGCCTAACTCTCTTCCTGACTTCATCAATAATTTCAAAAAATTACATTCTAAGATCATTTTGTTGACATTTATGCAGATGACACAAACATCTATGGTAACACTTCGAATAGCATTAATGATCAAGATCTCTCTCCTTATCTTTCTCTCTCTCACTCTCTCCCCTCTCTCTCTCCTTCTTTTCCTCTCTCTCTCTCACCCCCCCCCCCTCTCTCCTTCTCTTTCTCTATCTCACTCTCTCCTCTCTCTCTCTCTCATTATCTTTCTCTCTCACACTCTCTCTCTCTCTCTTTCTCTTTCTCTTTCTCTCTCACTCTCTCCTCTCTCTCTCTTTCTCTTTCTCTTTCTCTTCCAGCGTTAAGCACGTAATCCTCTACCTGTATAAGAGTCAAATAGCATTAATAATCAATATCTCTCCTTCTCTTTCTCTCTCTCTCTCCTCCCTCTCTCTCTCTTTCTCTTACTCTCTCACTCTCTCCTCTCTCTCTCTCCCCTCTCTCTCTCTCCTTCTTTTCCTCTCTCTCTCTCACCCCCCTCTCTCCTTCTCTTTCTCTCTCTCACTCACTCTCTCCCCTCTCTCTCTCTCCTTCTTTTCCTCTCTCTCTCTCACCCCCCTCTCTCCTTCTCTTTCTCTATCCCACTCTCTCCTCTCTCTCTCTCTCTCATTCTCTTTCTCTCTCCTCTCTCTCTCTTTCTCTTTCTCTTCCAGCGTTAAGCACGTAATCCTCTACCTGTATAAGAGTCAAATAGCATTAATAATCAATATCTCTCTCCTTCTATTTCTCTCTCTCTCTCTCTCCTCCCTCTCTCTCTTCCTCTTACTCTCTCACTCTCTGCTCTCTCTCTCTATCTCTCTCTCTGTCTCTCTTCCAGCGTTAAGCACATAGTACAATGATTAAAAAACGTGGCTGGTGACTTTTAATACATCTAAACCAAAGTTTATCTCCTTTCACCACCAACGCTCGGATTCTCACTTTACCCCAATTGAAATGAAAGATTATTTCCTTGAGGAATCCTCTGGCTTTGATAAGTTTCCAAGACTGACCTTTCCCCCAGACCTGTAATAGAAGTCTTACATCAAATCTGTTGGTAAGGTCGCTGGAAAAAATAGTTGGGTCATTCTACCACGCCAAAAAGAATCTCACCCCTAACGCAAATCGTCTACTTGTATAAGAGTCAAATACGTCCTAAGATAAAATACTGTTGCCACATCAGGGAGGTGCCGCTCAGAGCACCCTTTCCTGCCTTGATAAAACCGACTTCGAAATCTATTTGGGGATGTCCTCTTCTTTTTGCTGCAGTCTCTTTCTCACAGAAGAGGGGTTGCTAGTCTTTCTCTACTCTATCGTTATTTTCATAGTAGGTGCTCGACTGAGCTCCAATCTATGGTTCCCTCCGCTGTAAAAACATTCACAACAAAAACTCGTCTAACTACAACCACTGTAAATAATTTTTCTTTGTTCCTCAGTTTACCTAAAATTAAACGGAACTTCCATGAGAAAAGTTACTACCCACCTGTAGAACACAATACCACGGGGCTGCTTCAATGCTGACTATAACATGGTTGTTTTCAAGTCCAATGTAAACAAATTCTTGTTGAGCCGTCTTCTTAAATAATCAAATGTTGTCCAGTCTCAAGCATCTTTACCAATTCTCATGGTGTTGTCTCACCCTCCACCTGACAAAAGCATTAACCCTTATCCTCGAGTGGCTTTTGGGCCTTAATAAGCGGTGACTCGTTAGTAGATTAAAAAATTACAGTCTTCATGGGGTTGAAAGTCCAATCGTTACTACAGGCGATAATAAGAAAATGATAACATAAATATTAGCACTTTTATCCAGTCATGGCTGACGTGACGAGAACAATATACCTCCATATACAACAACCAAGATGAGAACAGTAGTTTGAATAGTACATATAATCAAAGTTATCAATCCTCATCTAAAAAAAATTCCGAAACAAAAGATTTTTTTTTTATTAAAAAAAAATATTTTGTTTCGGAATTTAAAAAAAAAAATCCAATTTAAAACGAATTATTTTTCCCAATTATTTATTTATCAATTAACAGCAGAATAGGAATAGCAACTTCTGCATTTTTTATTTTTTATTTTTTCATTTTTTTAACATAGTTCACCCCCCAAACAAGGCAGGCTGCCACTGTAGACGTAAGGGGCTACTGAGAAAAATAGAGAGAAGGTTTTTTTTTAGGAGGGGGGGGGGGGGACAATCTAAATTGGGATCTGCGCAGCGAGATGTCTGTTTACATTAAATTTCTGCATGTCAGTACCGTCGGTGAAACAGGGGGCAGGGAGGGAGTTCCAGAGGCCAGCAGCACAAGGAAAGAAACTGGGGACCTCCACAGTGAATAGATGGGATTTAGCTGATTGTCGAGTTGGTCTAGTGAATTTACATCAAGGGGGCACCAGAGTAGCCAATTCATCGAAGCATAATCCATTGAAGTATTTGTAAAACAAGCACAAGGATGCTACATTGCGGCGATGGGACAGGGGCTTGAGCTTGGTGGACAGTGAGGGACCTATTAGGTTGGCGACTCTTTTTTGGACCTTGTCAAGGAGGAAGAGACGTCTAAAAGAAAAGACATCGATCGGGAAAGAGGAAAGCGTCTGTGAGGTTAAGACTTTCCAATGCATTCATAGTTCATATTGTTGTATATGCAAGTAGGAACTTAGTGTCTTTGAAATAAAATGTTTAAGAATAACCCGTGGAGTAACATTGCGAGATAGACGAAGAAATGCCGATATCAGAACGAGGTTTAATGTTAACAGATTAATCAACAACGTTATTTGACAAAAGAAATTAACGTTCTTGGCCTTCTGGCCAAGATCAAAGTGTAATATCTGTTCCGATGGATACTGCACTCCATAGGCTGGTATCATCTTGGCCTTCGGGGCTTGATTTACGCCGGTCTATAGGACGGTACTGTGCAGTTCTAGGAAGTCCACCCTTCCAGGCTTTGCCTCCCCTCTTTGGGGAGGAATAAGTTTATTGCTTACTGCCTGAGGCGCCCCTACCTGGGAATGCTGACGGGGCTGCCCAGGCAATTGTTAATGGCCAGAGTGCTCACCTTCTCGGGCGCTGGCTTTTCAAGCCCCACTTTTCTGACCCGACCTTGGGTCACATCTTACCTTGTGGAAGTAAGATAAAACTCGCCTTGTGCCTAACCTCCTGACGAGGAGGTAAATAAAATTAACGTTCTTGGCCTTTTGGCCAAGATCAAAGTGTAGTATCTGTTCCGATGGATACTGCACCCCATAGACTGGTGTTGTCTTGGCCTTCGGGGCTTGATTTACGTCAGTCTCTGGGTTTGTCCTGTGCAGTTCTAGGAGGTCCACTCTCCCAGGCTTTGCCTCCCCTCTTTGGGGAGGAGTAAGTTTATTGCTTACTGCCTGGGGCGCCCCTACCGGGGAATGGCAACGGGGCTGTCCAGGCATTTTTTTTAGGCCAGAGTGCTCACCTTCTCGGGCGCTGGCTTTTCAAATCCCACTTTCCCGACCTTGTGTCACATCTTACCTTGTGGGAGGAAGATAAATAATATTAACGTTGTTTTGTTTTTTTTGCATGTTTCCCGGCTACCAGACTCCAGCTATGTAAAGAAATCATATCCAGATCTCATTCAAGAAAGATCAACGGAGCGATCAACAAATAGATGGGCCGATCAGATAAAGGTTGAGACTAGCATGCCGCTCCTGACAGCTGAAAGATTGGCTCAAGACGGTAATAAGCAATTTTCTGTTGACATCTTTTCACTATCATTTTGGGACAGATGGATATCACCCACCCCCCCCTCCCTACATTGAAACGACGTCCTCTCGCACTACTCCTTGTGGAGAGGCCATAAATAGGAATTGATACTCGATATATGCCATAGGCCTCCGTGCCACACTCTACACTAAGCTCGACCCTTGTCACATCCAGTCCTCGTGGGGAGGCTGATAAATAGGGACGTCGAACTTTAGAAGTATTTAGTTCTCGTTTCATGGAAGAGGGGCAATTTATTTGGAAGAGGGGCAATTTATTTGGAAGAGGGACAATTTATTTGGAAGAGGGGCAATTTATTTGGAAGAGGGGCAATTTATTTGGAAGAGGGACAATTTATTTGGAAGAGGGGCAATTTATTTGGAAGAGGGGCAATTTATTTGGAAGAGGGGCCGCTATGTAGATGAGTCTACGCTGATCACTGATTCTGACGATGGCGTATTAATATATCAGAAATGTTAATTGAGTTGTAGGTAAGTTAGGATGCAATGAAAAGGTAAAGTATGCCGTCAATTTTTACAGATATTTTCAATCTGCATTCTTTACATTAAAAAGAATTCCTTTCGATTTTATCGAATACATATTCCATCCGACCCGATAATTATTTCAGTAATAAAAACTTACAGAGATTCACCGTTAATTTTTATTGGCGACTCATCTATGCTGATTGGCCAATGAAATCGATGAGTTGATTA
Source organism: Sepiola atlantica (assembly GCA_963556195.1). Lineage (NCBI taxonomy): Eukaryota > Metazoa > Mollusca > Cephalopoda > Sepiida > Sepiolidae > Sepiola > Sepiola atlantica. The sequence continues at coordinate 22,291,407 of OY744548.1, read as the reverse complement.
CAAATACGAAAATTGCAAATGGCGTCAACGTTTTTACACTTGGTAATACTTGTTCCAAATAGATTGTCTTTAATTACATTAAAACTTACTTTTAAGGTGATTTCATTTTAAAAAAACATAAAAATCCCCCAAAAGTTATTTTTATAAGTATACATGAACTCGCTGTGCGGACAGTAATTATTCGTTTTTTTCTGTTTTTTTTACAAACGCGGTCTGCTTTTTCGTACATGGTCTAAAATATTTTTTAAATATAGACAGCTAACTTCACGTTACTAAGGTTATTGAAAAAAAGCAAATAACCATTTCTTCGTCAGCTCCAAGTTATTATTTTCATAAGTAGACAATGTTTTTCTTCAGACTGAATGTAAAAGTAAAGTATGCCGTCAATTTCCACGTCATGGTAACACTAGTATATAAAGAAAAGGTGGTCGGATTGTCGAAGTAAGACTACTATAGTATTGTATTGATAAATCAATTTGTTTGTCTCGTCAGTGAATTACGGATATTTTCTATCTGCATTTTTTATATAAAAAGAATTCTCATCGATTTCATCGAATACATGTTATATCCAATCCGATCATTATTTAGGTTATTTTTAGGTTACATAAAAAGAACTAACCCTTTCTTCAGATCTAGATTATTGTTTTCATAAGTAGTCGATTTCTTCTTGATCTTTAAAATAAAGAGAAAGCATTTAACAGTAAGAGATTTCTCATGTCATTTCGGTATTCAAATGAAAGTAAATTAATATATTTGTAAACTAGCTATTCAAAAAACAACTACTTCGATTCGTTCTTCATATTTAAAACACAACAAAGGAAATGACTTTAAAAAAAAAATAATTAAGCTATTTTCGTTATGAGCATAACAAAACAAGTCATATTTGTACTTAACTTGTGTGTTCTGAAAAAAAAATGGAGGTCATTCTAAGCACTCAAAGACTTTATTCATAACGTCCATTTATTTATTTAACTTTATTTAAAATCATACGTTAACAATTATTTTCGTTGATAAACAAATACATTAAATCAATATTAGCTTAACACGATTAGTTCTACTTAATTAAAGTTAAGCTCAGTTAATAGGTTAAAGATACGTTAATAATTACATTTAACTTTTTAATTACTATTTTATTGCTTGGTAAGTACCCTTTCGCGTATATGTAACTTTATTTACATGAAATTGTCGTTCTATGGGGATTTCTTTATTCAAATAAAAAACATTTCTTCAAAAGTGACTGTTTCAAAGTCTGCATGTATTGGCAGTGTGGACAGAAACAAAAAACATCGTTAAAAGATAGCATTTAATTAAGAAAAAAGGTGCTTCTGCATATCAACCCTGACATTGAAATATTCAAAGAATGTATAAACTTTATCATTTACTTACGTGTTAGCTGAAAATAAGATTGTGCAGAAAAAATTACGCAAATTCATCCAGTATTTATTAAATTATAAGAAAAAGAAAAAAAATGATTTTACGTAGATTTTGACATTTTTGTAAATAATGGAGACCCCAAACCCCGAAATCGTGAAAATGAGTTATCGTCCTTGCCCACTGGAAAATCTAAGATACAAAATGGTGGAAATATCTACCGAGTGATTAAATCGTTTTTTATTTATAATTAAATAAATACTGGATGAATTTGCATAATTTTTGGTGTACAGTCTTTTTTTCATCTACCACGTAAGTACATAACAAAGTTTATACATTTCTTTAGCTATTTTATTTTTAAGAGCTGTCTAACATGTCAGGATTGATATGAAGAAGCACCGCAAAAAATTGGCTGTTATGTTGCGGAAGTTTTTAGATGAGGATTGATAATTTGTATTATTTGGCTTATTCGGACTACTGTTCTCACCCTGAATGTTATTCTCACAACGTTTCGGTCGATGTAACCTCCGACCTCCTTCAGGTACGTCTTGCCTAAGTCGGGAATCTTTATGCTGACCTCAGGAATCTGTACGGAATTTCGAACGGACCACTTTATTTAATCCACAGGGGTAGCTTGTTCTCGTTCCGTCAGCCATGACCGGGTGGATGTCTTAAGTAATTCGTAATTGTATTCTTCGTATCACCCGTACAGAGGATTGAACCTGCAAGCCCCAGAAGAAAAGTCACTGATTATAACTTAGCACTTTTATCCGCTGAGCCACGGGTTAGTTAAGACTTCTACCCTGTCATGGTTGACGGAACGAGTGCAATCTACCCCTGTGGATTAAATAAAGTGTTCCGTACGAAATTAAGGATTCCTGTGTTTGACATAGAGAGTTCTGAGTTCGACAAGCCACACCTGAATAATATCAGAGGTTACATCGGCCGAAACGTTGTGGGAATAACATCAAAGATGAGAACCATAATCCGAATAATCGAAATAGGTAAGTAGTTTTATTGCCACTAAGACGTAAGGGCAACTGTGATTAGGGGCCAGACTTATAGGGTGCATTTTAAGTAATTTATAGGGGCCAACCTTGATTGGGGAGTTGTGAAGCAAGATATTTGTTCACATTACATTGAAATTTTTGCATGTTGGTACAGTCAGGGAAACAGGGAGCAGGGGGATTCAAAAAGCAAGTGGTTTGAGGAGGAAAGAAGCTATTGGAGTGGAAAGTTTTACGCCATCCGGACACTTCTAGGTGCGAATAACAAGATGTAACACTTCTAACCGGTCATGGTTACTCTTGTGGAATAGTGTTACTATGGTTAAATAAATAGAGTAGTTCTATGGTTAAATATATAGAGTAGTTCTATGGTTTAATAAATAGAGTAGTTCTATGGTTAAATAAATAGAGTAGTTCTATGGTTTAATAAATAGAGTAGTTCTATGGTTAAATAAATAGAGTAGTTCTATGGTTTAATAAATAGAGTAGTTCTATGGTTAAATAAAGAGAGTAGTTCTATGGTTAAATAAATAGAGTAGTTATATGGTTAAATATATAGAGTAGTTCTATGGTTTAATAAATAGAGTAGTTCTATGGTTAAATAAATAGAGTAGTTCTATGGTTAAATAAATAGAGTAGTGCTATGGTAAAATTAATAGAGTAGTTCTATGGTTTAATAAATAGAGTAGTTCTATGGTTTAATAAATAGAGTAGTTCTATGGTTTAATAAAAAGAGTAGTTCTATGGTTAAATAAAGAGAGTAGTTCTATGGTTAAATAAATAGAGTAGTTCTATCGTTAAATATATAGAGTAGTTCTATGGTTTAATAAATAGAGTAGTTCTATGGTTAAATAAATAGAGTAGTTCTATGGTTAAATAAATAGAGTAGTTATATGGTTAAATATATAGAGTAGTGCTATGGTAAAATAAATAGAGTAGTTCTATGGTTTAATAAATAGAGTAGTTCTATGGTTTAATAAATAGAGTAGTTCTATGGTTTAATAAATAGAGTAGTTCTATGGTTAAATAAAGAGAGTAGTTCTATGGTTAAATAAATAGAGTAGTTCTATGGTTAAATATATAGAGTAGTTCTATGGTTAAATGAATAGAGTAGTTCTATGGTTAAATAAATATAGTAGTCCTATGGTTAAATAAATAGAGTATCCCTATGGTTAAATAAATAGAGTACTTCTATGGTTAAATAAATAGAGCAGTCCTATGGTTAAATAAATAGAGTGGTTCTATGGTTAAATAAATAGAGTAGTTCTATGTGTAAATAAATAGAGTAGTTTTATGGTTAAATAAATAGAGTAGTTCTATGGTTAAATAAATAGAGTAGTTCTATGGTTAAAGAAATATAGTAGTCATATGGTTAAATAAATAGAGGAGTCCTATGGTTAAATAAATAGAGTAGTTTTATGGTTAAATAAATATAGTAGTTCTATGGTTAAAGAAATATAGTAGTCATATGGTTAAATAAATAGAGGAGTCATATGGTTTAATAAATAGAGTAGTTTTATGGTTAAATAAATATAGTAGTTCTATGGTAAAATAAATATAGTAGTTCTATGGTTAAATAAATAGAGTAGTTCTATGGTTTAATAAATAGAGTAGTTATATGGTTAAATAAATAGAGTAGTTCTATGGTTAAATAAATAGAGTAGTTCTATAGTTAAATAAATAGAGTAGTTCTATAGTTTAATAAATAGAGTAGTTCTATGGTAAAATAAATAGAGTAGTTCTATGGTTAAATAAATATAGTAGTCATATGGTTAAATAAATAGAGTAGTTCTATGGTTAAATAAATAGAGTAGTTCTATAGTTTAATAAATATAGTAGTCATATGGTTAAATAAATAGAGGAGTCGTATGGTTAAATAAATAGAGTAATTCTATGGTTAAATTAATATAGTAGTTCTATGGTTAAATAAATAGAGTAGTTCTATAGTTAAATAAATAGAGTAGTTCTATGGTTAAATAAATAGAGTAGTTCTATGGTTAAATAAATAGAGTAGTTCTATGGTTAAATATTAAGAGTAGTTCTATGGTTAAATAAATAGAGTAGTTCTATGGTTTAATAAATAGAGTAGTTCTATGGTTAAATACATAGAGTAGTTCTATGGTTAAATAAATAGAGTAGTTATATGGTTAAATATATAGAGTAGTTCTATGGTTAAATAAATAGAGTAGTTCTATGGTTTAATAAATAGAGTAGTTCTATGGTTTAATAAATAGAGTAGTTCTATGGTTAAATAAATAGAGTATTTCTATGGTAACATAAATAGAGTAGTTCTATGGTTAAATATATAGAGTAGTCATATGGTTAAATAAATAGAGGAGTCCTATGGTTAAATAAATAGAGTAGTTTTATGGTTAAATAAATATAGTAGTTCTATGGTAAAATAAATATAGTAGTTCTATGGTTAAATAAATAGAGTAGTTCTATGGTTTAATAAATAGAGTAGTTCTATGGTTAAATAAATAGAGTAGTTATATGGTTAAATAAATAGAGTAGTTCTATGGTTAAATAAATAGAGTAGTTCTATGGTTTAATAAATAGAGTAGTTCTATGGTAAAATAAATAGAGTAGTTCTATGGTTAAATAAATATAGTAGTCATATGGTTAAATAAATAGAGTAGTTCTATGGTTAAATCAATAGAGTAGTTCTATGGTTAAATAAATAGAGTAGTTTTATGGTTAAATAAATAGAGTAGTTCTATGGTTTAATAAATAGAGTAGATCTATGGTTAAATAAATAGAGTAGATCTATGGTTTAATAAATAGAGTAGTTCTATGGTTAAATAAATAGAGTAGTTCTATGGTTAAATATTAAGAGTAGTTCTATGGTTAAATAAATAGAGTAGTTATATGGTTAAATAAATATAGTAGTCCTATGGTTAAATAAATAGCGTAGTCCTATGGTTAAATAAATAGAGTACTTCTATGGTTAAATAAATAGAGCAGTCCTATGGTTAAATAAATAGAGTAGTTCTATTGTTAAATAAATATAGTAGTTCTATGTGTAAATAAATAGAGTAGTTCTATGGTTAAATAAATAGAGTATTTCTATGGTAACATAAATAGAGTAGTTCTATGGTTAAATAAATATAGTAGTCATATGGTTAAATAAATAGAGGAGTCCTATGGTTAAATAAATAGAGTAGTTCTATCGTTAAATAAATAGAGTAGTTCTATGGTCAAATAAATAGAGTAGTTCTATGGTTAAATAAATTTAGTAGTCCTATGGTTAAATAAATAGAGTAGTTCTATGGTTAAATAAATAGACTAGTTCTATGGTTAAATAAATATAGTAGTCCTATGGTTAAATAAATAGAGTAGTCACATGGTTAAATAAATAGAGTAGTTGTATGGTTAAATAAATATAGTAGTCTTATAGTTAAATAAATAGAGTAGTCCTATGGTTAAATAAATAGAGTAGTCCTATGGTTAAATCAATAGAGTAGTTCTATGGTTAAATCAATAGAGTAGTTCTATGGTTAAATAAATAGAGTAGTCCTATGGTTAAATAAATAGAGTAGTTCTATGGTCAAATAAATATAGTAGTTCTATGGTTAAATAAATAGAGTAGTCCTATGGTTAAATAAATATAGTAGTCATATGGTTAAATAAATAGAGGAGTCCTATGGTTAAATAAATAGAGTAGTTTTATGGTTAAATAAATTTAGTAGTTCTATGGTTAAAGAAATATATTAGTCATATGGTTAAATAAATAGAGGAGTCCTATGGTTTAATATATAGAGTAGTTTTATGGTTAAATAAATATAGTAGTTCTATGGTGAAATAAATATAGTAGTTCTATGGTTAAATAAATAGAGTAGTTCTATGGTTTAATAAATAGAGTAGTTATATGGTTAAATAAATAGAGTAGTTCTATGGTTAAATAAATAGAGTAGTTCTATAGTTAAATAAATAGAGTAGTTCTATAGTTTAATAAATAGAGTAGTTCTATGGTAAAATAAATAGAGTAGTTCTATGGTTAAATAAATATAGTAGTCATATGGTTAAATAAATAGAGTAGTTCTATGGTTAAATAAATAGAGTAGTTCTATAGTTTAATAAATATAGTAGTCATATGGTTAAATAAATAGAGGAGTCGTATGGTTAAATAAATAGAGTAATTCTATGGTTAAATTAATATAGTAGTTCTATGGTTAAATAAATAGAGTAGTTCTATAGTTAAATAAATAGAGTAGTTCTATGGTTAAATAAATAGAGTAGTTCTATGGTTAAATAAATAGAGTAGTTCTATGGTTAAATATTAAGAGTAGTTCTATGGTTAAATAAATAGAGTAGTTCTATGGTTTAATAAATAGAGTAGTTCTATGGTTAAATAAATAGAGTAGTTCTATGGTTAAATAAATAGAGTAGTTATATGGTTAAATATATAGAGTAGTTCTATGGTTAAATAAATAGAGTAGTTCTATGGTTTAATAAATAGAGTAGTTCTATGGTTTAATAAATAGAGTAGTTCTATGGTTAAATAAATAGAGTATTTCTATGGTAACATAAATAGAGTAGTTCTATGGTTAAATATATAGAGTAGTCATATGGTTAAATAAATAGAGGAGTCCTATGGTTAAATAAATAGAGTAGTTTTATGGTTAAATAAATATAGTAGTTCTATGGTAAAATAAATATAGTAGTTCTATGGTTAAATAAATAGAGTAGTTCTATGGTTTAATAAATAGAGTAGTTCTATGGTTAAATAAATAGAGTAGTTATATGGTTAAATAAATAGAGTAGTTCTATGGTTAAATAAATAGAGTAGTTCTATGGTTTAATAAATAGAGTAGTTCTATGGTAAAATAAATAGAGTAGTTCTATGGTTAAATAAATATAGTAGTCATATGGTTAAATAAATAGAGTAGTTCTATGGTTAAATCAATAGAGTAGTTCTATGGTTAAATAAATAGAGTAGTTTTATGGTTAAATAAATAGAGTAGTTCTATGGTTTAATAAATAGAGTAGATCTATGGTTAAATAAATAGAGTAGATCTATGGTTTAATAAATAGAGTAGTTCTATGGTTAAATAAATAGAGTAGTTCTATGGTTAAATATTAAGAGTAGTTCTATGGTTAAATAAATAGAGTAGTTATATGGTTAAATAAATATAGTAGTCCTATGGTTAAATAAATAGCGTAGTCCTATGGTTAAATAAATAGAGTACTTCTATGGTTAAATAAATAGAGCAGTCCTATGGTTAAATAAATATAGTAGTTCTATTGTTAAATAAATATAGTAGTTCTATGTGTAAATAAATAGAGTAGTTCTATGGTTAAATAAATAGAGTATTTCTATGGTAACATAAATAGAGTAGTTCTATGGTTAAATAAATATAGTAGTCATATGGTTAAATAAATAGAGGAGTCCTATGGTTAAATAAATAGAGTAGTTCTATCGTTAAATAAATAGAGTAGTTCTATGGTCAAATAAATAGAGTAGTTCTATGGTTAAATAAATTTAGTAGTCCTATGGTTAAATAAATAGAGTAGTTCTATGGTTAAATAAATAGACTAGTTCTATGGTTAAATAAATATAGTAGTCCTATGGTTAAATAAATAGAGTAGTCACATGGTTAAATAAATAGAGTAGTTGTATGGTTAAATAAATATAGTAGTCTTATAGTTAAATAAATAGAGTAGTCCTATGGTTAAATAAATAGAGTAGTCCTATGGTTAAATCAATAGAGTAGTTCTATGGTTAAATCAATAGAGTAGTTCTATGGTTAAATAAATAGAGTAGTCCTATGGTTAAATAAATAGAGTAGTTCTATGGTCAAATAAATATAGTAGTTCTATGGTTAAATAAATAGAGTAGTCCTATGGTTAAATAAATATAGTAGTCATATGGTTAAATAAATAGAGGAGTCCTATGGTTAAATAAATAGAGTAGTTTTATGGTTAAATAAATTTAGTAGTTCTATGGTTAAAGAAATATATTAGTCATATGGTTAAATAAATAGAGGAGTCCTATGGTTTAATATATAGAGTAGTTTTATGGTTAAATAAATATAGTAGTTCTATGGTGAAATAAATATAGTAGTTCTATGGTTAAATAAATAGAGTAGTTCTATGGTTTAATAAATAGAGTAGTTATATGGTTAAATAAATAGAGTAGTTCTATAGTTTAATAAATAGAGTAGTTCTATAGTTTAATAAATAGAGTAGTTCAATGGTAAAATAAATAGAGTAGTTCTATGGTTAAATAAATATAGTAGTCATATGGTTAAATAAATAGAGTAGTTCTATGGTTAAATAAATAGAGTAGTTCTATAGTTTAATAAATATAGTAGTCATATGGTTAAATAAATAGAGGAGTCCTATGGTTAAATAAATAGAGTAATTCTATGGTTAAATAAATATAGTAGTTCTATGGTTAAATAAATAGAGTAGTTCTATGGTTAAATAAATAGAGTAGTTCTATGGTTAAATAAATTTAGTAGTTCTATGATTAAATAAATAGAGTAGTTCTATGGTTAAATAAATAGAGTAGTTCTATGGTTAAATAAATAGAGTAGTTATATGGTTAAATAAATAGAGTAGTTCTATGGTTAAATAAATAGAGTAGTTCTATGGTTAAATATTAAGAGTAGTTCTATGGTTAAATAAATAGAGTAGTTATATGGTTAAATAAATATAGTAGTCCTATGGTTAAATAAATAGCGTAGTCCTATGGTTAAATAAATAGAGTACTTATATGGTTAAATAAATAGAGCAGTCCTATGGTTAAATAAATAGAGTAGTTCTATGATTAAATAAATATAGTAGTTCTTTGTGTAAATAAATAGAGTAGTTCTATGGTTAAATAAATAGAGTATTTCTATGGTAACATAAATAGAGTAGTTCTATGGTTAAATAAATATAGTAGTCCTATAGTTAAATAAATAGAGTAGTTCTATGGTTAATAATAAAAAAAATTTAATAAATTAAATTTAGGAACATTATACTTTTAAAATAAATATTAATTGAGAAATTTGCACTTGATATATATATATATATATATATATATATATATATATATATATATATATTGTAAATCTCTTAGTACCCCCCCCCATCCCTTTTCAAATGTGTCTCTTTTCTCTCGTTACTATAAATTTACTTTTTATTCCACAATTGATTTCAATTTTTTCAGTTTTTTTCTATTTTTAAGTTAATTGTTAGTTAATTCTTACCAGATTCTGGATTTCAAAGGATTTCAAAGTTGCCTCCCTCTTGACTGTTCGTATTCTTTTAACGGCTCACATTTATCAAATTCAAATTTAAAATTAAGATTGAATTAAAGAAGAAAAGGGAAAATAAATCAAATAAAATAATAAAATTATAATAAATAGTACATAAATAAACAAATATTTATAAGATGATAAGCTTTAGCTGAATAATTATATAATTAAATTATAATATGAATAATTAATATTGATGTCCAATCAGCTTATCTTAATTCTTTTTCTGCATATCTACTTTCAATTCTCTGCGGTGTTTCGTCAACAGTTGATCCCATCAGTCCACCTTGTTTTGTCGACCACTCGGTCATATTTTTTTAGTCTTTTGATAATGAGAATAACGCTCTCGAAAATTTAAGTTTACCTTATTCCGGAACTTTTAATTGCCTGACAGTAACCACTTTTTCATTTACTGTTCTGTTATTTAATCTGTTTTACGTGAAATATTAATAAATTGATTTGAGATTCCATTCTTATTTTCTCTTCTCATTTATTTTTGTTCATCTGTTTCTACCTTCCGGTATCTATATCACATTGCTCCTGCCCCGGATTACAAACTTACACTTATATTTCCAGCAATGCTTCAAGCAAACTACAATTTTCTTTTATATATATATATGAGAGAGAGAGAGAGAGATTCGGCACATATTGATGCAATGCAATAAATAATTATAACTTAACCACAAAATTATATATTTAATTGAAATGTGCTGAATACTATTAAAACATATAACAGAATATATATATATATATATATATATATATATATATATATGTGTGTGTGTGTGTGTGTGTGTGTGTGTGTGTGTGTGTGTGTGTGTGTGTGTGTGTGTGATTGCATATATGTAATTTAATGAGTGCGTGTGTTGACTCACATGAACAATTACGATATCTGATTACGAAAAACGGATAATGTATATTATATAGTTTAAGCTGAGTTAACGAATTCTAAACATTCTTTGATCTGCAGATAAAAATTCTAAAGACAAATTTTAAAAAAATGAAACACATTTGTAACGTTTATAAAACGAGTGTACACCCCGCGTGAAAAATGACGGGGAAAAATATGCTTCACCAGTGTTCGCACTAATATTCATATTCATATCAAATAACGTATAAATCGGTGAAGTTAACAAAAAGAAATATGAAAGAAAGAAAAACAAGAAAAAAAGACAGAAAGAAGGAAAGAAAGAAAACGTCCCAAAACTTGAAAGTTTTCAAAGAAGAAAAAAAGGAAAGAAAAACGCATCGATCGGTACAGAAAGCAGAAAGATAAAAAGAGAGAAAAAGTCTCATTATTGAAATAGATTGAAGCCGAGACTTGTCTCAATTTGCTTAAATACTTGAAACGTATTCATCCAGCAGTGACGGGACGGATATATAGAAACAAATAAATATTCGTTGCTCTTTATTATAGAGTGGGGGATCGATGGTGCTCCCCACTTCTCTATTATAGAGTGGAGCATGGGTGGTGCTCCCCACTTCTTTATTATAGATTGGGGGATGGATGGTGCTCCCCACTTCTTTTTCGGCTATTTGATAGATTCTTTTGTGTTTAAACAAATATATATAAAAGTCATTAATCGGAATCGGGAATCGGAAATATCGGAACTTTTTGGGCTATCAGAATCGAAATATGTCCGATTCCAAAAACGATTCTTTTATTTTTGTTTTTTGTTTAAAACATAATTTTCTATTTCTGGTTCTAATGATAAAATGATAAATATTTATTGATTTTTAAACTACCAGTGAAATGAAAATCGATAGATCATTCATAACATCTAAATACTGTAGAACCATGTTGCCCCACTCGACGACCCTCAACCCCAACCTTGTATGTCCGTGGCCTTCTTCTTGTCTTCATCATCTAGCCGAGTCGTCTATCCACTGACGAATCGTCGAGGGCACAGCACTGGTCCACAAGTTAAATAAAAGAAACACAACTCTCGAGAAAGAACACAAACACATATACATTGTGTATAATTTAGTTGGAACTATGAGTGTGTGTGACACCGTCGCGGACTGTCGAGACCCCCATTGTCGTTACTCAAGTCGTCAGCTCATCTCATCGTTTTCCAGTCCGATCCGCTCTCTGTGGAGGTTCGATCCCTAACTCCTCGGCTTCTCTCCGAAACCCAAACTCGTTAACTTTTTGCCATAAACCTTACTATCGTCAAACTGTCGTAAAACTAACTTACCATACTGTCGTCAAACTATCGTAAAACGTTGTCACTCCTAAATGTCGTGTCCGGTATTCTTTTCTGAGTCACCTGTCCTGAACAATGGAAACTGACCACTCCCGCATTTCTTTTGTCTCTGTCGATGAGTCACTTCCTATCCTCGCGGCCTTCATTGTATCACATGATATCGGATGATGATAACTCGAAAGATGATGGTTACTAAGTGGTTAACGACACGGGCTGACCACCTGTGTGTGCCAAGTTCGAATGCATTCGTTCCACAGAAACACTTGCAGATAAATTTGCCGTTGTGTAGCTTAGTACTTTCGGTTCCTTCCGGAGCTATCTTCAGGGATGGGTATCGAGTAAACGACATATATTTCTAAATGTTTAGTGATTGTTTTGGCGGAAACCGTGTAATTGGTTGTAGTATTACTAGAATATTAATACTAAAAGCATTTTAGGGCATTTTCACTGTTACTGAAAGAACCGAAAGTTCTAGGGTACACAACACTTACGGCAAATTCATCTGCCAGTTACAGCCTGAAACTCGAAAATTGACCAGGCATCGAGAAAGGACCAAATAAAAAATACACAGACACAAGTAATCTGTGATATTTAACGAAATATGTCTTCAAGAAAAAATGCTGCCCACACACACACACACCCACACACACACACACACACACACATATATATATATATATATATATATATATTATATATAATATATATATATAAGCAAGTAAAAGATGAGAATAAAAATTGTGCAATATATATATATATATATATATATATATAAAACAGAGGAATGAAGATATGATGTATACCTTTAAAGCAAAACGTATTATGAAAAATCGATGCTCGATATACGAGATAGAGCAATTATATATACAAGTAAAAAATGAGAATACAAATTGTGCAAAATACAATATCTACTAAGTCATCAGTTGTTCAAAACAAAGCGTTTCAATAAAATAAATTTTATAATTTTTCCTTAAGCCATGGCTTTTCAAAGAATGATATCCTATAGTCAGAGGAGAACAAACAAATAAGTTGATAAAGGGGAAATTACCAAAAGTAAACATTTAATGGCTTAAGGAAAGAATAATAAAATTTCTTTTGTTTAAAACCCCTTGTTTTGAACTGATGACTTAATAGATATTGTATTTTGCACAATTTTTATTCTCATATTTTACTTGTAAATATAATTGCTCTATCTCGTATATTCAGCATCAATTTTTCATAATAAGTCTTTTTGCTTTAAAGGTATACATCATATCTTCATTCCTCTGTTTTATATATATATATGTGTGTGTGTGTGTGTGTGTGTGTGTGTGTGTGTGTAAAGAGAAAGAAAAGAGGGAAAGAGAGAGAAAGGTCAGTCAAATTCACAAAGTTAGATCGCTATAGCATTGGATCTGACAAATCGATATTTGATTCTGACTAGCTAGTGATTTTCAGTGTGTGTTGTTTACATAAAATAAAAGAAATTCCAATCGATATTATCGATTACATATCCTATCCGGATCGATTATACTTTCAGTAGCCCACACTTTGCGAGGTTCACCGTTTATTTTCATTTAATAATCAACAGATATCATTATCCAGTGTAAACGCTGCATTTATCACAAATGGAAAAATCTAAAATTGCGTCTATAATCGCTGGGTACGTATTCATTCATTTCTTGTATTTTACGACTACGTTTTACAAATTACATTCAAGCATATCATTTATAAGCTTACTCATTCACAAGTTCCTTATTGTTATTGGGAATAGTAAAAACATATACACTTAAATAATGTCGTTGGATTGCAAACAATCATCTTAATTTAATCTGAATGTTATATCAATAAATTAAAATATTTATTTTCATTCTGTTCATTTTTAAAGCTTCAAACATGCCGTTTCGATATCCATTTACCGTCATTAACAAACAACATTGAAATGTTAAAAAATAATAAAACTTCCCGAATCACATCGTTTCAATAATGATAATTTTTTCACAACTGAGCAAAATTTGAAAATACTTTGCCTTTAAACTGTCGATTCGAAAAATCATATAAAATATGTATATTGTATACGCACCGGGGCGGCGATAGGTACGTATATAGGATTCGCACAGGGCCAGCGATAGGTATGCATATAGTATTCGCTGGTATGTATATAAAAGCCGAAGACAGAGGTGGTACTTTTTATAGAAATATGTCATACTTCTACCCTGGACAACGGAAGGGGAATGGTGGGGAAGAAACAGCTTTCGCAAAAGGCAAAGGGAGAAAGTAGCGGTGAAATAGGGCGATCGGGGAAGAGAAAGGTAGAAAGATAAAGAGAAGGCTATAGAGAGAGGGAGAGAAATAGAAGTTTGAATATAAAGATGTTACACACGCGATTTTTCTTCTATTTTGTGTTTTTATGACCCCGAACAACGCCGGGTAGCACTGCTAGTCTATTATATAAATCTCAGTTTACAGAGTCGTGAAAGCCATATAAAAACTTTAGACTCGCCAGCTAAGTAAGATGCTAGATTCGGTTACTAAATCCTCCACTTCGGGTGGAATGATATTTTTGGAGTTTCCGGAAATAAGTGCATTATTTCGTTGGCTAGTATAATTCAAAGGGAGATCAGTTAAATATGTTTAAAGGGCGATAACTGTTGAATATTCTGAGCCAATACTGTTAATCTTCTGATTTTCTCAGAATCAATTCATTAATTTTTCAGGAAACGACTAAAACAGACAGAGAGAGATTTGGGGAAAGAATCAGGTTTGTCTCTCGAAAGATATGATGGAGGCTAAAATACTCCAAATGGTCAAAATGGCAATATTTTTGCAAATATCTACATTTCCTTCATTAGTTTTTTTTTTTTATCTCATTCCGCTAAAAGTTAATATTATCTCCCTTTTTACGTTGACACTGTCGCTACATTTAGAAAAATATTCTGTTATTTTTTGCTGGTTAAAACATTTCCTGGGACAAAAACGATGTTAATTAATATCTACTTTTCTCAGCAATTCAAACTATGGGACTTCCTGTTTTTCTACTACGCATCATTGCTGAAATTTCGCCTACGCGAACATTCCTTGATAGTAATATATATATATATATATATATATATATATATATATATATATATATATATATATATATATTACGTATGTAGATAGACAAATATTTATAATTAGTTGTCGCCCAATATAGTCTGTGTACTGTAGTCGTCGTAGCTTTAATGCATGTTTTTTTATTAGTTGAACACTGTTGACGACAGCTGCCTATAATAGGTTTAAACTCTCACTGATTTATCTAGTTGTTCATAGTGACCGAGTAGGTTAAGACGTCAGAATTCGAGTTAAAAACATGACTCGTGTTGCGGGGTGTTGAATCCTGCGACCGGTATGAATAATTATCTCTACGCTGACGATTCTCGAAAAGATGGAACTCAAGACCAACGTCACCTTTAACTTTCTAGTCTGAACTTCTACCACACGGTCAACACAACAGCCATGGAGAAAGGGGAGACTTAAACTCTATTTATGTCAATACAAGCGGACATATTTTCGTCGGCTGTCATAAGAGTGGTCAATGAGCCAGGCGGATAGAGCTTTTCATTACGCATTTAATTGGCAGCCTATTATTAATTATTTTAGAGTGCCCATAATTTTTATCTACATACACATGTGTTTCATCTTTTTTTCCGGTAGTGTGGAGGATTACTGTTCTGCCGGTCACACGATTCGAACCCCAGACCAGTAGATAGCTAAATAATTAAGTATCATTTATCTATAGACACGCTTGCTTCGTCTTTTGAAGACTCATCAGTATAGATTCTAACAGTCGACCTCCCTACCAACGGGTTCGAACTTGCAATCCTGGGTCTTGTAACCCAATGTTGTTAACCCCTTGGCTAGCAGATCAGCTGCACGTTTGAGACGTGTAAATACGGTTTTCATACCAGCTTATATCGGTGATTACAACTAAAGTGTTCAATCGAGTGGAGGGAATTATAGAATTACTACCAGTATAATTATTTTGTCTTAATCAAAGTGCCCCCCCCCATATATAAAAGGGGCTTATAACAATAATTGATTAATTAAATATTATTAATTTATCTATAAACAAGTTTGTTTCGTTTTTGAAATATATATATTTGTCTTATATATATATATATTATATAAATCGTCTTATGTATATATATTTGCGCGAGCAAAGTTCCGCTCGGGCGTAGAACACTAGTGGCATCATGACGCTTATCCCCCGCATCCTGGGTAAGTGTATCTTAATTTCAATTACTGTCTGTGATGATTTCTCGCGGCCGTGTTGGTCTGGGCGTCAGGCTCGTAATTCTAGGCTGAATATACGAACTGCGTTCGAGCCCATACGACCGCCTGAAACTACCACCTCGTGTGTAAAAACACTTTAATATTTAATTATATATATATATATAGTAAACTATGAAAATATATTTATGGCAATTAAGCTACATAGAGGCTCCCGCGTTTAATCCCCGGGGGGAATCTTCAGGCTAAAAAGCATATTATTAATGCATCTATAGACAAGTTTCTTTCGTCTTTTAAATATATATATATATATATATATATATATTCGTCTTATATATATTCTATAAATTAATATATATATATATATATATATATATATATATATGTGTGTGTGTGTGTGTGTGTGTGTGTGTTTATCGTTCAAGTTTCAAAGTATTGCATGGAAAGTTAATAAAATTGAAATATAAGCCAAATTAGCAATACAAGATTAATTTTTTTTCCCTTACATTAATCCTATCGATTACGAAATAAAATTCCTTCTTCAGGGGTGACCAGTATTGAGTCATTTTTTTTTTTTTTTTTTTCATCAAAAAACAAGAATAAAGAAACTTATTTCTTTGTTAATTTGATAAACGTCAATGATGGTACGACGTCATCGCCTTGCTGTTATGAATGGCGGGTAGAATTCAAAAAACCGGTGTCGAACGAAGAATGCGTTGGCACGCTATCAAGTAATGTGTGTGTGTTTATCGTTCAAGTTTCAAAATATTGCATGGAAAGTTAATAAAATTGTTGGGTACCAACAATGAAATAAAAGAACAACAGGTTTAGAGATAATACTAATGAATTGTATTGAACAGAAAAATTATACACAAGTCAGTGTTGGCAGTGCTAGTGCCTAAATGTGGTACAAATGTTCTTCCGGCAAAAGCCGGTATTTATGGTAGCCGGTTGCTACCATTTAGTCATCACTAAAGGGTAGGTAGGTTCACCCACAACATATATATATATATATATATATATATATATATATATATATATATATATATATATATATATATATATATAACCAAATATTTATAATTATATATATATATATATATATAACCACGAACTTTTTTTCACTCTCCATTTCTTAATTTTTTTTCAAATGTTGAATTTTGGCTTTTCTACTACCAACTTATCTATCTGCATAATTCCTCTGATGATAAGATTTCGATCTTTGAAAAGTCTTGGCTTAAGGAAAGAATAATAAACATAATTTTATTACAGAATATACCTTGCATTGAAAAATTGAAGTTTGAAATAAATCTGCACATTCGTACATGTTTATCACTCTTCTTTCATCTATCTTTATAATTGCTCTATCTCGTATATTGAGCTTTTACCATTTCACTATAGGTTCTATCTACTAAAAGTTTACTTTTAGTTTCATATTTGATTCTATATATATATAACCAAATATTTATAATTATATATATATATATATATATATATATATATATATATATATATATATATATATATATATATATTATATAAATAAGACATTTTCAAAGATAAAGGACTGTGTTATTTTTATCTTACCACGCATATTTTATGCAAGTATACTTGTCTGCCTCTATGCAAACCTTTGTCTCTGTCTCTGTCCCTGTCTGTCTCTATATACACACACATACACACACACACATATATATATAATGTGTGTGTGTGTGTGTGTGTGTGTGTGTGTGTGTAAGACATTTACTAAGATAAAGAACTGTGTTAATTTTGTTTTTCCACGAATATTATAGGCATGCATGCATTCTTGTCTGTCTGTGTGTATATGTGGTTGTGCATGTATTTCTCTTCCTCCGCGTGTGTGTACATTGTCCATAAAGATTCCAAATTAATCCTATTGGGTTTCCAAAACGTCATTTGATTTTCTCCTCCTCCCAAAAAATGGTTCAAGTAAACAATCCCTGCACATTTAAGGAGTATTTCACTGTTCCCATCCATTTTACGAATGCATACAACCACTGAAAAAGGCAGCGGAAGAATCTCCGGAAGAACTCTCATAGAATACGGTAAGTATATTCTATGTACTTCATTCATTGATTTTAGTTTCCATACTAAAGTGGCGTGCAGGGTAACCTGGTGATGCCCGGGGAAAATCTTGATTGCATGAGTCCCCCCTCCTTGCAAAAGACTCGCGTATCAAGCCTCATATACGACAGAATATCATGAGATAAGAAAACATTTTTTCAGGAAAATATGCATAACGTAGCAGTAGCATGCAGGGTAACCTGGTGATGCCCGGGAAAATCTTGATTGCATGATTCCCCCCTCCTTGCAAAAGACTCGCGTATCAAGCCTCATATACGACAGACTATTATGAGATAATGAAAATATTTTTTCAGGAAAATATGCATAAAGTAGCAGTAGCATGCAGGGTAACCTGATGATGCCCGGGAAAATCTTGATTGCATGACCCCGCCACCATCCCAAGATTCGCGTATTAGACATGGAATACTGGAAAATATTATGAAAAGGGAAACTATTTTTAAGGAATCATAAGTTATCAGTGGCGTCAATTTTAACCATGGTGATGCCCGGGACAAATATTTTCTGCATGCCCCCCATAAGACTCAAGTATAAGTCCTAAACTACTGTAAAATATTATGAGAACAGAAAATAGGATGAATTATATAATAAACTAGCAGGGTCAGTGTTCCGGCGTTGCCCTGGGCTATAAAAGAGTGATTTAACTTTAAATTTTTTAAAAACTATTAGAGCAGCAGCACGTTTTATGTTCGTCTCTGGTCGCCATTGGCCGCCACCAATCACAATCAAGGATTTGTCTCACGTGACTCAAATTAGTCAATCAATTGCAACCATTTAAAACTAAAGAGAATCGTCTGCCTTCAAAATTTAAAAAATAATACAATTCGGTGCTTATTTTTACGTCCCCGCTTAATATTGACTGACGTTACAATATTTTTTTTTCTTTTCGGTTCATTTTTATTTTTATTTAGTTACTTTTTAAAATAGAATAAACGTTGATGGATTTTCCTCGCATTAAAAACCGACCTTTTGTCTTACTCTGCTCTCGATTTAAATATTTGTTTACTTTTCAGTTTATTTGTATTTATTATTTTTTTATTTTTTTTCAAAATAGGATTAACGTTGATGGATTTTCCTCGCATTAAAAACCGACCTTTTGTCTTACTCTGCTCTCGATTTAAATATTTGTTTACTTTTCAGTTCATCTGTATTTATTTATTTTTTTATTTTTTTTCAAAATAGAATTAATGTCAAAGTGTAGTATCTGTTCTGATACTATATTTAATCTTTTCTATCCTCGCTCAGTGAAGAAGAAATTCTTCTAGACTGCGGCAATTTTTGTTTTTGTCTCAATCTGGAGTGAGTGTCCCTTTTGGGGGAGATGGATAAGTTCTTCCTGGTGGAAAAAAGGCATATGTTTTCATGAAATTAACTTTGCGCTATTTGATAAATTATAAGAAAAGAAAAAACAATAGTTTAATTTTTTTGTTTTAATTGGTTCTTTTTATATTTTGACAATTTTTTCATTTTATTGATCTGAACAGTCTGTGCGCATTTTTGATCCGCGCGCTCTTTGAATACCCCCTGCATACACAGACTGGTCCGATTTTTTAAATTATAAAACAAAACAATATTGACAGAGTTATATACTTAAATATAACTATGTGCTTCTACACTATACGAACCAAACTTTTTTACTTTGTTTACCCTAACCCTAAACTAAGTTTTAGGTTTAGTTCGACAAAAGTGGGTTTCGTTTGGTTCGTGTTGTGTAGAAGCACATAGTTATATATATATATATATATATATATATATATATATATATATATATATAATTATTTTTTTATTTACACAGACATGCAAAAAATCTGCGGCACTGGCATGTCGATGTTATCAATCAACAGCTATTCCAAATATGATCTACGGTTAAGATCTGATTTTAACTCTGCCTGATGAGATCTCAGTTTACAACAGCTTTTGATCTATAACATCGACATACCCATGTTGCAGATTTTGTACACGTCTCCGTAAATAAAAAATAATCATATATAAAAGCTCTATCTGATATAGAGCACTTTTTAAAAGCCCGGTTGAAATTCTTTGGATTACTATCCTGTGGATGTTTACCTTGCCTGGATTATATATATATATATATATATATATATATATATATATATATATATATATATATATATATATATATATATATATATATATATATATATATATATATATATATATATAAATTGTTCGTTGTTGATATTTTTTGTTAATTGTTCGGTATAAAATAAATTAAGTTATATTTAACTAAGAATTTTTTTTTAATTGTTAATTGAAAACATGATTATTTTATTTTGTTTTGTAATAAACTTATGGTACTTTTTAGGAATAAGTATCCAAGGAAATGTCAGTACTTACGTCATCAATTCCGAGTGTCACCGAACACTTCCAAAAAGTCGGTTTTTGATGTGGAGAAATCCATCTCTCCAAAAAGGAGCACTTCGGATTGGGACAAAAATAAAAATTGTCGTAGTCTAGAATGATTTCTCCTTCACTGACCGAGGAAAGAAAAGATTAAGTATAGTATCAGAACAGATACTACACTTTAACGTAAATACTATTTTTAAAAGTAAAAGTAAACGAAGTTTTAAATAAGAGAAACGTTATTCTTTTCTAGTGATGATAACAATAGAATTAACAACTTACAAAATAATAATAACAATAATGAATGTAGTTGTAGGGATAAGAATCATTGCCCGTTACAAGAGAAGTGTTTAACCAAAAAATCCTTTTTTTTTATTATTTACATAGGGAGTACAATTGCTGACTTTAAGACCAGATACAATAACCACAAATTTTCATTTAGTAACCCAGATAATAATAAAATAGGCACTTCACTATCCAAGTATATAATATCTTTAAAATATAAGAATATAGTTCCTGTAATAAAATGGAGCCTTTTTAAAAAGTCTACGACACCTCCACTGCACAAACCCACTTGTTTTCTTTGTCTTAGTGAAAAGTTGGCCATTGTTATGTTCCCTGATAAAAGCTGTCTACTTAACCAACGAGATGAGCTAGGTTTTAACTGTAGACACTTAAAACGGTTAACTCTGGATAAGTTTGTTAACAATCTAGAGAATTTAACATAAATAATTTTACAATATAGCATAAAAATGAATGCCTTCCTGGATAAGTATAATTTGTTGTAATGTAGTAGAATTTCAGCAAACTAATAAAATTGGGAGCTTTAGTTATAATTAAACTAAAAAATGAAAAGGAAATAATACTATAAGGTTTATCTGTGAGTCTAATATCTTAATACGGGTGTATTTTAAGAATAATAAGTTATAATATTACAGATTTAAATCAAGGTCTATTCTTGTTGTTTTTGTTGTTGTTGTTGTATTAATAGTAATAATAGTAGTAATAATGATAGTGGCAGTAGTGATAATGGTAGTAGTAGTAGTAATACTGTTAATAATAGTAATGATAATAATACTAATTATAATAATAGTACTAATGATAGTAGTTATAGTAATAACAATAGTAATAATAGTAGTAATTATAATAATAATAACAATAGTGATAATAATAATAATAATCATAGTAATAGTGATGATAATAAAAATAGCAGTTAAAGAAATAATCGTAATAATAGTAATAATAATATAATAGTTGTTGTAGCAATAATGAAAATAATAATAATAGTAAAAATAAGGATAATAATAGTTATAGTAGTAATAATAATAATAATAATAATAATAATAATAATAATAGTAATGATTATAGCAATAATAATAATGGTAATAATAATAATAGTAATAATAATAATAATGATTATAGTAATAATAATAATGGTAATAATAGTAATAATAATAATAATAATAATAATAATAATAATAATAATAATAATAATAATAATAATAGCAGTGATAATAATAATAATAATAATAATAATAATAATAATAATAATAATAATAATAATAATAATAATAATAATAATAATAATAATAATAATGGTAGCAGCAGTAATAGTAGTAATAATAATAGTGGTAGTTATAAGAATAATAAGTTTGATAATAATAATAATAATAATAATAATAATAATAATAATAATAATAATAATAATAATAATAATAATAATAATAATAATAATAATAATAATAATAAATGCTACAATGGTTTATTTATTTGTGTGACTTACACTTATTCAAATTATAGTGCTAACTCATATAGTTATTGGTTGGTTACGTGGTAGTACCTTACCCAAATTGCTAGTAATAGATTAATTAAAATTCTTATGATTTTAATTATGATTTCAATATATTTATTCATATTATTTAATAACAGTTAAATCTTCTGATCAAAATGATTTAAAGATGACATTATACATTACCGGGCTAGAAAACTTAGAAATTATACATTACCGGGCTAGAAAACTTAGAAAACTAGACATTATAGGTTTTAGTTTTATTTAAATATTTCGATAAAATGTATTTTATCTAAATATGAATTAGTTTAAGTATTTTTAGCTTTTCGCCAGATATATTTTTTAATTGTCTATTTTATTTATTTTTCTGAACTTTCTCTTTCCTATTCTGTCTAGCGTATTTCAAAATGATAGTTATATATATATATATATATATATATATATATATATATATATATATATATATATATATATAGAGAGAGAGAGAGAGAGAGAGAGAGAGAGAGAGAGAGAGAGAGAGAGAAAATATATATAAAAATATATAGTACATGTATTAGTTTCTGTAGATGCACATTTTTATTTATACAAACGTTATTGCTTACATATGTGCATATCTCTGTTATCTTTGGTCTGAACAGGTTGACTCTCTGTGAAGAGTACAACCGAAACATGTATGCACATATGTAACCAATAATGTTTGTATAAATAAAAATTCATACTATATAAATAAATATATATATATATATATATATATATAGAGAGAGAGAGAGAGAGAGAGAGAGAGAGAGAGAGAGAGAGAAAGAAATATATAGGGTGAGAGAGAGAAATATATATAGAGAGAGAGAGAAAGAGAAAATATATAGATAGATAGATAGATAGAGAGAGAGAGAGAGAGAGAGAGAGAGAGAGAGAGAGATGGAGGGAGAGAGAGAGAGATGTTACTGTATCACCCTACTAGCTTTAACCAAGCAGAACATGCACTTGATAACATTAAATGCATATTAATAAACTCTAAATTCCCGTCGACATATGCACGCAAAAATATGAATACAAATGGATATTAAATGGCCATTAAAACTTAACACACACGAATCAGGTCAGAACTGAGGCGATCGTGTTTTTGAAAACGGATAAGTGTTTTTTTGTTTTTTTTTGAAAGACGTAGAAAATTTCATTTTAACTATGAACGAACGAACTATTTTAATTTAACGGAAATAATAAACGCATATTTTTTTGTTTGTTTTCTCTTTAACTTACATCCGCCCCAAACTAGACACTTTGCCACTGAGACACAAGGGGCTAGTGTGAATAGGGGCCAGATTAATAAGTGGGGAGTTGTGCGGCGAGATACTTTGGCTAAGATCAAAGTGTAGTATCTGTTCCGATGGATACTGCACGCCTGTCCTGTGCAGTTCTAGGAGGTCCACCCTCCCAGGCTTTGCCTCCCCTCTTTGGGGAGGAGTAAGTTTATTGCTTACTGTCTGAGGCGCCCCTACCGGGGAATGCCGACGGGGCTGCCCAGGCAATTTTTAAATGACCAGAGTGCTCACCTCTCGAGCGCTGGCTTTTCAAACACCACTTTCCGACCCGACCTTGGGTCACATCTTACTTGTGGGGGTAGGATAAAATTGGCCTTGTGCCTAACTCCTGGAGAGGAGTAAATAATACTTGTTCACGTTATATATAAATTTCTGCGTGCTGGTATAGTCGCAGCGGGAGGGGGGGCAGGGAGGGAATTCCAAAAGCAAGAAAAAAGCAGCTATTAGAGTTGAAAG
Source organism: Sepiola atlantica (assembly GCA_963556195.1). Lineage (NCBI taxonomy): Eukaryota > Metazoa > Mollusca > Cephalopoda > Sepiida > Sepiolidae > Sepiola > Sepiola atlantica. Next base: position 22,267,296 of record OY744548.1, on the reverse strand, counting down.
CCTTCCGGCATCCGAGGCCCTCAACAGTGAAGGGGTACGATTTTGCTGATTGTCGTGGTTACGTTGAGAGGACAGCAAGTTCGTCGGAGCACATTCCATTGAAGTGCTTGTAAAACAAGAAATGGGACGCAACATTACAGCGATGGGACAAGGGTTGGAGCTTGGTAGACAGTGCAGGACCTGTTAGATTCGGTGCTGTTTTTGTTTTTTTAACCCTGCGTAGGAGGGAGAGACTAATTGTTGGTGCCCCAGACCAGATGTGGCAACAATATTTCATGCATGGGCGAATGGTACTGGCAGGTGAGAGAAGTTTTCTAGCCCGGTAAAGGGAGCCCACCTTCTCTGCAGCAGACTTGGCAGTATCTTCTACGTATTTGTTCAAATTCATATTACCTGTGAATATTAGGCCGAGGAGTTTGAATGTTAGACTCTCGGGTAGGGTGCTATCAGCCATGGCAATCAATGGTTGAAAAGGTTTCTCATAGTTGTTAAAGGAAAGGAGCATTGTCTATATGTAATCATCCATTCTTGGCCCCATTCCACTACAGACAGGGGGGGGGTCATTTTTTTTCACGTAAAGTCGCTGGACACGTGCAAACACGACAGCGTCATCAAAGGACAGTTAGTATAAATATATAAGTATAATATATAAATGTTTTATATTTATTTTTATCATAAAATACATTTTAAAAAAGGGGCGGATTGCAGTGTAAATCTGCATGTCTTGGTGGTACATGGGAATGGCAGACGTTGCAAGTGGATAGATGTTCGGCAAAGGGCTAAAGGCCCTCCCTTTAGCCCTTTGCCGAACACAGAGGAATTTGAAAATATCTCTGATTTTGTATTGGGCCACACAGAATCTTATTTTTCTTTGAAATGAAATAAGTGCCTCATAAAAACAGGGAATCATGCTGAGACCAAAAAGTAATGTTCATAGATTGGCTCCATGATGAACCACTTTGAGTGGACACCGTCTGGCAGTTATCTCCAGTAAATATCTCCAGTAGGCATTATCTTGGGTGGTTGAATAAGACGGGGGCTGACATCTCGGATTTACAGTCAAAAGTACATATATATATATATCAGCCCATGGGAGAGGTAGATTAGTTAGACCTGGCCTTCTGGGCATGACACAGGCAGTTGGTTTTTCGGAGTGTTGGCATGTAGTTGGGCCGGTGGCCTCTCCAGGTAAGGTAAGCCTTTGAGGCTATTAGCTAAAGGATTGTGTTTACTGGTTTCATGTTTTATTTTGCAAGTCTGCCATTCAACCTGGGAGCACGAGTTTCATTTGTGACCGCCAATAAATAAACCTGTTATTTGTTTATAAACTGGACTTAGGATGAGAATTTTTTGTTGCGGCACTGACTGAATCTAACAATAACTTTGGGCCGGTACAACGAGTGGAACGATCGCAATCAGTGCAGTGAACGCACTCATACAGGTTCACAGCCGTCCAAAATATTAAAAATTATATTAACACCTATATATTAATGCTTCTACGTTTTTCTATAAATTTTTATTTTATTTTTCAAATGGAAAAAAAAAAGTCTGTAGAGTTTCCCAGATGCCGCAAAACTTTCTTCTTTCCTCAGACCGCTTTCCTGTCGAATTTTCTTCCCTGCTCCCTGTTTCCTCGACTGTACCAAAATGCAGAAATTTAAATGTAATGTGAACAAACATCTTGCTGTGAAACTCCTTACTTAGGATGTCCTCTATAATAAACCAGACCCCTAATCATAGTAGCCCCTTACGTTTCAGTGGCAATATGTCTTGATTAGGGTGAATAACAAAAATGTTAAGTCATCATTTTTAGTAAACAAAATACATACATTTTATTTATCTACCTCCTACAAGGTAAGATGTGACACAAGGTCGGGAAAGTGGGATTAGATAAGCCAGCGCTCGAGAGGTGAGCACTCTGGTCATTTAGAAATTGCCTGGGCAGCCTCGTCGGCATTCCCCGGTAGGGGCGCCTCAGACAGTAAGCAATAAACTTACTCCTCCCCAAAGAGGGGAGGTAAAGCCTGGGAGGGTGCACCTTCTAGAATTGCACAGGACCAGCAACCCCCAATAGACTGGCGTAAATCCAGACCCAAAGGCCCGGACGATACCGGTTTATTAGGTAGGGTAAAATCCCCTGAACAAAAAAAAAAACATAAAAATAACCTCTCAAAATCGGAACAGAATCGAATTAAGACAAACGATATTGGACAAACAATGGACTCAATATCCTTTCGGATAGAACCATATCTATAATAAATGATAATAAACTGTAGTTAGCCTAACTTTTTACTGCAGTGTCACGACCAATGCGATCGTCCAAAGTGTTACAAAAATGCTCTTAAACATGTTTAAAGAGACATGTTTAAGAACTTTTTTTTTAATCAGTCAGAAAATACATTAAACTTTAGAACATTACTGCAGTTTCACAATTTTAACAGATCACCTATATAATAATATGTTCGTACGTACGTTATCACCTTTCACACACATTTAAAAATTAGATCGTTTGGTGATTAATCTGATATCGCTAGGGTATCTGGACTTTACCCATTTTAAAATGAATTGTTCTAAAATCAAATTATTTCGTCGCGTCAACGAAAATAGTACAATTATAAATAAATACATTTTTAAAAGTGACATCCGTTTTATCGATTTGAAGAATGTTTAGCTGACAATTATTTTTACCGTAAAGAAGAAATATAATATTTATTGTTTTAAAAATAATTAAATTGATACAATTTTAAATAAATAACGAAGTCATATTCGTTTTATTTATTTTAAGATATATCTAGCTGAAAATGACAATTATTAATTTTTTTTTAGTTTCTTCTTAATAGTATTCACCCTGAGTGACATTTATTATTTCAAAAGGAACATTATTATAAACAGTACATTATTGAAGCCCGCGAGGATAGGAAGTGACTCATCGACAGAGACAAAAGAAAATACGGGAGTGGTCAGTTTCTATTGTTTAGGACAGGCCACTCAGACAAGAATATCGGACACAACATTTAGGAGTGACAACGTTTTACGACAGTTTGACGACAGTAAGGTAAGTTAGTTTTACAACAGTCTGACGACAGTAAGGTTTATGGCAAAAAGTTAACGAGTTTGGGTTTCGGAGAGAAGCCGAGCAGTTAGGGATCGAACCTCCACAGAGAGCAGACCGGACCGGAAAACGATGATATGAGCTGACGACTTGAGCAACGACAATGGCGGTCTCGACAGTCCGCGACGGTGTCACACACACTCATAGTTCAAACTAAATTATACACAATGTATATGTGTTTGTGTTCTTTCTCGAGAGTTGAGTTTCTTTTATTTAACTTGTGGACCAGTGCTGTGCCCTCGACGATTCGTCAGTGAATAGACGACTCGGTTAGACGATGGAGACAAGAATGCCACGGACACACAACGTTGGGGTTGACGGTCGTCGAGTGGGGCAACATGGTTCTACATTATACAGATTTGTGTAGAAAGCGCCATGGAATTTCCACGGAGTCCCACTAGTCAGAAATAAAGCATCATGGAATTTCCACGGAGTCCCGCTAGTCGGAAATAAAGCATCATGGAATTTCCACGGAATCCCGCTAGTCGGAAATAAAGCATCACAGAATTTCCACGGAGTCCGTCTAGTCGGAAATAAAGCATCATGGAATTTCCACGGAGTCCCGCGAGTCGGAAATAAAGCATCATGGAATTTCCATGGAGTCCCGCTAGTCGAAAATAAAGCATCACGTATAGTTTGGTATGAAACAAGATGGTCGCCACTGAAAGAGATGAGAGTTCTCTAACCATGCTTATTCATTTATTTTTTATTTATTATTTATTTATATTGAAAGTTATATATTTACCAGCATAGAGACCCGATGTTGCTCGGGATTGAATGAGGATCCCTACTAAGTATTTATAACACCATGTTATATTCTTTGTTTTTACTGCCCCCTCCTACCGTTTCGCTCCTTAATATAGTCAGAAGAAGCCGACATTTTGGAAAACTCTCTGAATTAGTGTCTTATACATATGGTTTAAATATCATTAAAAACACATATACGTATTTGAAGTTTAAGGGTGTTCTGTCCCAATGGGTCACTTAGAGGTGAGAGCATGTAGATGTTCAGCACATAGAGGTCAACGTAGAAATGCTGGACCACTTCCATTGTCTTCCCGGCATAATTTTATACGTATATATAAGTTTCATCAAAATAGGATATATTTGAAGTTTTAAAAGAGGTTCGGCCTTCATTGCTCCCTTAGGTTAGTAAGGCACTTAGAGATTCTGGACCGCTTCCATTGTCTTCCCGACAGAAGATTTTATACATATGATTTAAATTTTATAAAAACAGGTTATATGTGAAGTTTTAAGAGCGTTATGTCCTCATAGCTCTCGAAGAAGTGCACTTGGAGATTCGGAAACACTTCCATTGTCTTCCCCGGTAAATTTTACTAAAGATATTTTGTAGATTTTCTAACCTTTCGTTCTATAGGGATCACATACACATACATACAAACATTGTGTTTTATATATAGCGATTAACATATTTCTATTTTACTGGGTTTGTTTTGATCACAAATCGTAATTTATTTTTATTCTACAATTTTTAGCGATTTAACTTTGTTTTATATATTAATTGTTGAATTATTTGTACACCAAAGGACAATTGTTATTTTTGTTCTATATTAAATATTGATTGTTAATAATTTTGACAATGTTTTTTTTTACCTAATATGGGCTTAAATAGCAAAGCACGTGTTTGTTTATGTGTCCAATGTTTAATAAATTAATTTTGTTTTTGAAGTTTATAATTTAATATTTTACCTCTAAGCATAATTTACACTTTCTAATATTTATATTGCAAAGAAGAATTGTAACGTTTTCAGATTGATATTCGAGCTAACAGTTTTGTCCCCTTATGTATTTAGAGAATGTTGTGCTAGTACTGTATTTTTCAGTCCTGAATATCATCATATGGTGATTATACCTACATTTAAAAGTAATTACCGTAGCCCCTATGTATACTATTTGTTCGTTGTTTATGTTATTATTTACTGTTCCTTCGTATGTGACACACCCATTGATCCAACATTACACCAGGTGTTATGCCTCTGAGAGACAATCGTCAGAAGCAATATCCAATAATTGCCCCTCAAGACATAAACCCCGTGTAATGGTGGATCTGAGGGATACGCTTAACTAACATTTCATTCGTTTTGAAACGTATTTTTTCTATTTTTATTGTAAAGAATTATATATATATATATATATATATATATAATAAATATTGTGTATAAAATAATTATATATCTATATATATACATAAAATTATTTTTATAAAAATATTTATTATCCATAAACATATATTTCATGTTCACTAAGAATTATCAGTGTTATTTATATAACTGTACCGCCTGTCGAATGATTTGAACCCTGGACCCAAGTAACTCCAATCAACATACTTAACCATTTGGTCACCGTGCCAGTCATATTAGATCTTAGTGTACCCCACCCCTGTACGGTGCCACTAAAATGTACCTCTTTGGTGAGGCACCATTAAAATGTAGCACTCATGGTTGCGGTGACATTAAAATGTACCCCACCCTCTTTTGACGTCGCCGAAGTTACCCGTTCCTGGTTTTCGGTTGGTCATCTGGTACCTGTTTGCATAAAAGCTTGCTATACTGATGAAGACCGTCGATGTTGAAAGATCCTTCGATTACCACTCTCCCCACGTTGTGATTAGATCAAGGGGGTAATCAGCTGGCGCTGGTCTCCAAAGTTTTTACCTCTGAGATGCGAAGGCAATTTCAAGCCAAAAAATAAAGGACGATACGGATGTGTTTTTGTATAAAAATAATTATGAACATAAAATATACAAGACTATGTTTGCTCAAAAACTTCAAACTTTTAACTTCTAATTTCTGCGTTTTGGACCGGCAATATTACTAAGTTTGGGCGATGTTGGTTTCTGGTATTTTAACCCTAAATCCGCGATGCGTCTCTGAATGGCATGGATTCGATGGGGAGCAAAGTGGAGTTTTCTTCCAACCCTGAGTCTCGGACCAGCAAAGCCCCAACACGCTCTGGGCGATCATGATCTGGCGACACCAACCCCAAGTCCGGGGATGGGTCTGTTTCTTAATGACGTGGACTCTGGTGGCAAGCAAAATGGAATCTCTGAACGTTTCTTACACTTTCCTTATATTGAGAATTAGGTGTGTTGAGACTGGGCGTGACTTCGCCCCCTCCTCCAACAGAATTCAATTCAACAACAAAAAATATATTCTCATTATAGCTACTTTCCATATTGGGAATTTACAATTCACTCTTCTCACTCAGGAATGGACAAGTGTATGTTTAATCTGCCCCATTCGTCTTCTTCATCTGTTTCCATCTCTCACTGTTGCCTCCGTGAGAGGGAGGAGATTCCCCCTCCTTCGAAACTCATTCACAGAAAAACACTTCTTCTTCATCTTTATCCATCTCCCACTGTTACCTCAGTGGGATGGAGGGGATTCCTCCTCCTCCTCCTCATCGAAACTTTTTCATAGAAGAGTAAAATATATTTTCATTAACCTGAAATGCGGGGAATGTCATTCCGCAGACACCTCCCCCCCATCACCCCACACAGCCACACAAGGCCGACGATGTATGGAGGTTCCCGTAAAAGAATTTAATTCTTATCCTTTTTGCAAAATGTAGGCTTATTCCTGGACGCATGTT
>OY744548.1:22243072-22255572 GCA_963556195.1 Sepiola atlantica | reverse complement strand
AGAGAAATATGCGTGAGCAAAATAGTAAATGTAACTTACTTTGTGTAGTTTGTGTTTCTGGGAGCTTTTTATAACATTCGGGTAGGCTCCTGGCGACTGTGTGCCTTTTCTTAAAAGTAATTTTGGTGCAATTTTACTTATAGGCCAATCAAGTTAATTGTTTTCATGTAAAAGCATTATTTTGTACTTACTCAGTCATATTTTATCTCTCACGCCCCGAAAAAGAATTTTAAAATATCAAGCAGAACTTTAATTAGAACGATTTTTACATTTCCATAAGGGTTATATGAACTGGCGAGTGTGCGATTTTCGGAGTGGCCGGTTAGCTAACTAAGGGCAGATAAGTGTCGCTAAATTGGGTCCCCTAGGTAGGCACGTGTGACCTAATTAGTAATTTTGAAGAATTTCTCTTAAAGTTATATCGTGGAAAGTATCCCGGTGAACAAAGTAAAAATAATTATTTAATTTTCTATTTTTTAATTTAATAAATATATATTTTATTATTATTGCTTATGTGTTTCTTTCTTTTTATTATCCTAACAATAAAAACGGAGTTAATGCCCTTGTCTATTCTCACAGCCCAAAATGTCGGCTCGGGCACAAATACAGGTTGAACATCGAAATGAAAAAATCGTTCTAATTAAAGTTCTGCTTGATATTTTAAAATTCTTTTTCGGGGCGTGAGAGATAAAATATGACTGAGTAAGTACAAAATAATGCTTTTACATGAAAACAATTAACTTGATTGGCCTATAAGTAAAATTGCACCTGTAACTTGTAAGAGATAGAAGAAAACTAAGCTCTGCGATTTGATTGAAGAACATTTTAATAAAATATTTAAATCCTAAAGGGATTTTTGCATGAAAATATTGATTGAATTGCGTAGTTACACTATACTCGATTGGAGATTATATCAACGCCATCTATCGTATTTTTCAGGTACGACAATGAAAATGGCAACACTGGTTATCTGTCTTCTCGTGTTCCTACTTCCGGTTTGTTCGAGTTCAGTTCTGAGGAAAAAAGAAGAATTCGGGGAGAAAGCGGAAGTGGTAATAGCTGACCAAAAATCGCCCGTCGCTGACTACGGATGGAGGATAACTTCTTACTGGGATGAAAAAGACGGTTCATACGTCATTTATATCTACAACATATATGACGAAGACTTCCGAGCGTAGATCCAACTTTCAACGGGGTACAGCGAGCAAATCCAACCGTATATTTCACAAAAAATACTAAATAAAAACGATTTCTATGCAACTAAGTGTATTTTATTACTTATTAGTCATTATTTATATATATATATATATATATATATATAAAATTTAAAGTTTATTTTTTTAAGCATCTAATTGAAATTTAATAAGGAATAAGGTAAAATAAATACCTTTGAAGCATGTTAAAGATGCGATATTAATCTTAAAAGAAAAAGAAATCGAAACCGATTTTTTTTTTATAAACTTTCATTTTTTTAATGAAAGGTTATAAAAAAAATCGGTTTCGATTTCTTTTTCTCTTAAAATTAATATCGCATCTTTAAGATGCTTCAAAGGTATTTATTTTACCTTGTTCCTTATTATATATATATATATATATATATATATAATTATTAATGACAATATATGTATTAGCATATACTATCAGTGCCCTTTTACTTTGCAGTCTCCTTAAAATAGTCAGCTCGATGATTGTCAATTAGTGACAACAGAGCAAATATAAGTCAGGTTTATATTATATTCCAATAACCATGTTTTTATTTTATTTTTATTTTTATTTTTTCACATTTCCAAAAAACCTAATATTTCTGTGAGATATATTTTTACGGTCCATTTCATTTGTCTTGCGCACAAGACAAATGAAACGGACCGTAAAAAATATATCTCACAGAAATGTTATGTTTTTTGGAAATGTGAAAAAATAAAAATAATAAAATAAAACCATGGTTATTGGAATATAATATGAACCTGACTTATATATATATATATATATATATATATATATATATATAACTCCCTCTGTCCACCCAGCAGTAAATGGGTACCTGACTAAAACTCAGGGAAGGTTCAATGCAGCGGAAGGAGAGGGATGGGCTCCGCCTTCCATATGCTGTGCCCTAGACACGGTGATTCTTAACAAATCACCGCCGCTACGGCCATGGGCAGTGTGCGATGTCGGCAACGACACTCGTGCGCGTCCAGGCTATGCGACCTTTACCTTTACCTTTTATATATATATATCATAATTTTGTTGAAACAAACCAATTAAGTGCTCGCTCGCAGGTTCTACAAGAGCGAATATCAAGTATTTTATTTAAAAACTATACATTATAGTGTCTGTTGGGTGTACCGGGGTTTCATCAGTACAAACCAACAATCTGTTGGTTAGAAACCATCTTGTAATAGTCTGTTCCAATCATCAGCACCTTACAGAGATCGAAATAAAAATAAGACTTTTGATCTCGGTAGGGTAGAGTGGACTATGACAAGACGGTTTCTGCCCCAGCGACCGTTTATCTATCCATATCGATGAAACCCAGGTACATCAAACAGACACTGTAATGTATAGTTTTAAAATAAAATACTTTATATATACTACATATTTCTAGACAGAGAGTCTTGGTCCGATGATAAAACGCTGACATATAGACATCAATATCGAAGGTTCGATCTCTGTGTAAGTTAGCAATGCTGATGACGGCTGTGAGCCAGAAACACGTGTCCATGGATTACTTTTATGTACGTATAAAAAATAAATAAAATTATATATATGTGTGTGTGTGTGTGTGTGTGTGTGTGTGTGTGTGTTAATTATCGTGTCTTATTCTTTTGTAATACTTTCTCCGATGCCAAAACATCTTTTTTCTTTTGGATTGTTACATATACGAAGAAGTTAAAAAAAAGACCTAAATAATCTAAAACGAATGAATAAAGCCGATTATATATAAAACTAAAGAGTTCTGATAATCTTTATACCATGTTGTCTAATTGCTTTTCTATTCTGTCTTTCATACATTCTGTCTCCACAACATCTTATTTTATGAAATATAGTATATTTTGTCCATATATATATATATATATATATATATATATGTTATTTTTTAAAGTTTACCAAAACTGACAATAGCCAATGTGGTGTTGCCCTAATTGAGGTAATTTAAGAAGAAAACAGAAGAAAAAAGGAAAAGAGAAAAAACCTCTTAAAAAAGTGGCTCATAAGATTTTTGCATTATGGTTGCTACTATGCAACATCACATTGAGTATTGTCAGTTGTTGAAATTCTTGTTCCAGGTACATAATTCCCCTGATGATCTGCCAAGCAAGGACCTGCTTCGTAGAGAAACACGTGTAGGAAAAAAACACTTTAATTTTGATAATTCTGATGAATAAATAAATAAACTTTGAAAGGAAAAAAGTCTTTTGTGGTGATGAATGATTTCGTGAATGAAATGTTTTGGTAAACTTAAAAAAAAACATATATAAATGCTCTGTATCCTGTAATCGAGTATCATCGAGCTTATTTTTATTGGCCTAATCCCGGTCTTCATTGAATAAAATATCTTCTAAGTGAAAAATCTAAATATATATATATATATATATATATATATATGTGTGTGTGTGTGTGTGTGTGTGTGTGTAATTGTCCTGATACATTTATATATATATATATATATATATATATATATATATATATATATATATATATATATATGTGTGGGTGTGTGTGTAATTGTCCTGATACATTTATATATATATATATATATATATGTGTGTGGGTGTGTGTGTAATTGTCCTGATACATTTATATATATATATATATGTGTGTGTGTGTGTGTAATTGTCCTGATACATTTTTATATATATATATATGTGTGTGTGTGTGTGTGTGTGTGTGTAACTGTCCTGATACATTTTAATGCAGAAGATTGCATTATTAGTCGCCCTCAACTTTTATTAATTTTATACGTACATAAAAGTAATCCATAGACACGTGTTTCTGGCTCATAGCCGTCATCAGCATGGCTAACTTGGATCGAACCTTCGATATTGATGTCTACGTTTTACCACTGGACTACGACGCCTTGCCTAGAAATATGTACGATTTTTATCACTTACATATTTAATATATATATATATATATATATATATATATATATATATATATATATTGATACAGAAAAATTAGTACAACATTCGTACCGGTGGTTTCAAGCACAGAAGAACTTAGCCATCCGACTCTCTTCAGCTTCTGTTGTCATCTCCAGTACGAATGTTGTACTATTTTTTCTGTACCAAAATAAATAAATATTACGCTCTTAATTTTAAATTTTTAACTTAAATTCTCAATTAATCGAGCACTCTGTTGGAATTTTTCCTGCAATATTACAAATATGTTTATATATATATATATATATATATATATCTTTGTAAGATCAGTGGGAGAGAACCCCAGCAGAGTGCTCGATTATTAAGAAAAGTAAAAAAAATAAGAGCGTAATATTTGCATATGTATTGCAAAAGATCAGAACAACATTGGTACCGTCGGTTTCGAATACGACAAAGAGAAACATCACGTGACCATCCTTTGTGGTCTGTTGGTTTGGATTTTTATTATTCAGAGAAACATTCCATATTTCTTTTAAAAAATATGGAATGTTTCTCTGAATAATAAAAATCCAAATAAACAGACCACAAAGGACGGTCACGTGATGTTTCCCTTTGTCGGATTCGAAACCGACGGTACCAATGTTGTTCTGATCTTTTGCAATACAAAGGACGTTCACGATGATGTTAAATTAAGAGTTTTAGTCGTACACTGTTGAGCTACTACATAAACCTTTAAGTTAACATAAAGAAATCTATATAATATATAGAGAGATTATTATTATTTTATTTATACAGACATGTACATAATCTGCGACATTGGCATGTCGATGTTATCGATAAACAGATGTTAGAAACTGAGATCTCATCAGACAGAATGAAAATCTGATCCTTCTCTTAGGTCATATTTGGAAAGAACTTTTCTAACAGCAGTTGATCGATAACATCAACATGCCAGTGTTGCAGATTATGTACATCTCTGTATAAATAAAAATAATAATTATATATAAAAGCTCTATTAAATAGTGAGCACTCTTTATAAGCGTGGTTGAAATTCTTTGGATTTTTATCCTGTGGGTGTTTACTTTACCTGGATTAATATATATATATATATATATATATATATATATATATATATAGTAAGCTATGAAAATATAGTTATGGCAATTAAGCTACACAGAGGCTCTCGCGTTTCATTTTAGCCTGAAGATTCCCCCCGGGGATGAAACGCGGGAGCCTCTGTGTAGCTTAATTGCCATAAATATATTTCCATAGCTTACTACCTAGCTCTACTTACGTATCGAGCACTGTTGAAGTAAATACTGAAAATTGATACATAAAAAATTATATCTCCTTATAAAATTTCATGTGGATACATGAAATACTAATATATATATATATATATATATATATATATATATATATATATATATATATATAAAATAAACATTGGTGGTACAGTCGACACTAATTAATTCGTGTTTCACCGCATTGGCGTCTTCTCAAGAGTGTGTCAAAAAAATTTCAAGAGAGTGAGCAACAGGATTAATCGGTCAATCAGTCTGGAACACATCGGCTGTTTAGAACTTATACATATTAGATTAAGTAACCCTCCCACCTCCCCCTCCTCGCTATAACGTCGTGTGATTTCCACTTATCTAATTTAATTATGAAATAAAAATTAAACTTTATTTTGAGTTAAATTACTAAGATATATTTTTATATAAAAAAATTTAATTTAATTGTCATCCCTATAAAATTATGATCAAGAATATTCAACCTTATCTTTTATGTCACTGGCAATCGGAAGGTGGTACATCCGCTAAACCATATTATAATTATACGGGTGTGTACAATATTTTTACTGCTTGAAATAAACTATTTTTCATCCTCGCATTTAAATAAATGGAGGACACACCTAAAACCTTAACTGTATTATCATTATTTTTAGTAGTAGTAGTAGTAGTAGTAGTAGTAGTAGTATTATCTATCTTCTATATATTAATACGATAGCGTGTGTGTTCATGTCACGCTTACACCAAAAGCTCTGCGCATGCGTGCCGCACCTAGATTCTGAAAAGCATTCAAGTCACCTAATTTTCGTAATATTTTCAAGTATTTCCCTTTGGCGCAACGGTTAGCAACATAGGATTTTGATGTCGGTTTTTGACGTCGGCCCGACTGGTTTATAGTTCGATTCCAACCAACCTCTAAGATTTTTTTTTTCTACATCGAAGGGGGGAGGTATGGAAGGGACGACTGGGAAGACATATTAGTACGATAGCATGTGTGTTATTTTGTGTGTCACGCTTACATCAAAAGCAACGACCTTCCGAATCTTTGTATGCTACTCATGAATTGGAGCCAAATTTAATTTAATCTAAAACATTTACAAAGTAAGGTTTAGTCGTCGAAATATTATTTTCACTAGAAATATTGTATATAAAGAAGTTTTGTAAATTGTTTCATGTATTGTTCATTTTTAAAATAAATTAGGAAGTAAGTGTAGTATCTGTTCCGATGGATAATGCACCCTTTAGACGGATGTCGTCGTGTCCTTCGGGGCTTGATTCCACCTGTCTGTGGGTTTGTCCTGTGCAGTTCTAGGGGGTCCACCCTCCCAGGCTTTGGCTCCCCTCTTTGGGGAGGAGTAAGTTTATTGCTTACTGCTTGAGGCGCCCCTACCGGGGAATGCCGACGGGGCTGCCCAGGCAATTTTTAATGGCCAGAGTGCTCACTTTCTCGGGCGCTGGCTTTTCAAACCCCACTTACTCGACCCAAGCTGTGGTCACATCTTACTTGTTGGAGTAAGATAAAACTGGCCTTGTGCCTAACTCCTGCAGAGGAGTAAATAAATATACAAGTCAAATCTTATCATATTTTATTCAAACATGTTTAGGTTATGAACAAGATAATTAGTATTGAAAACAACATTTCCGCTAGTTAATTATTAATTAATGTAATTACAAACCCTGATTAACCTAACACATTTTTTAACTAGTTACCAGTTCATTTAAAATCTACTCCGCTTTAAAAACGTGGAGGTCATACCGATAAAGCTAACTGTATTATTAATTTAAAATATTATTAACCGTTAAGTTTTTATTTATTAATTTTTTTGTATAAAAAAAGACTGCCCTAAATTTTCAAGTTAGGGTTAAAAAAACACATAAATAACACACTTATATATATAGGGTACGACAATGTAAGGGGGGTAACTCCCTCATAGCATTCAGGTAAATGCTTCACCGTAGATAAGTGAACCTTGTCGTTGTCAGCAAAACCATAACAACCAAAATTAATGTGTACGTTATATATATATATATATCCAAAAACAGACTGTTTCGCTGTATCACAGCTCTTCAGTGTGGCTAGATAATCAACTGCCTCAAACCGGGATCGAAACTCGACCGTCTAGACGACAGTCGGCATTTTATAACCTCTAGACTGTTTGGCTGCTGCTGAGATAGGTGAAATCGCAATGATAAACGTTGTCAAATGCCGGACGCTCCATTTGTTTAGATAAAGAGCATTGCGTTCTTACGCTAGTGACCGTATGTTATTTCACTTGCCAGTATGCTCAATCCAAGAAAGAGCATAATTTTAGTCATCCACAGACAGACTTCAGTGCGTCTAGACAAGCCACTGCCTCAAGCTGGGAAACTCGACCGTCTAGGCCATATATATATATATATCTTTATATATATATATATATATATAAAGATAGATGAAAGAAGATGGATAAACATGTACGAATGACAGATTTATTTAAACTTCGATTGTTCAATGCAAGGTGTACTCGGTAATAAAATTATGTTAATTATTTTTTCCTTAAGTCAAAATTTGAAAGAATATTAAGTAATGGAGAGTGAAAAAGAAAGAAAAAAGTTCGTGTGAAAAAGATATGGGGTTTGTCCAGTTTGTAATTGATAAGGTGTCCAATGAATGGAGATTTAGATGGAAAAGAAATGTTTTCGTGAAGGCAGCATGGAAAATCGTTCAGAAATGAAGTAACTCCAATAGTGAGATGTTGAGTTCAAATCGTAGGTGGAGCGCACTTAATCGGAATTAATTATGAGAAATCGAACCATATAAAAAAATACTATCTCGTATATTGAGCTTAAACGTGGCCACCGAGAGTTACTACAGGCCGGTTGGCTAGAAAATGACGTCACTGCATTGCGTGTCAAAACAATGGCCGTCGTAATAACAATAAGAAGGCATTTCGACTTCTCCATTCACTAAATAATCCATCAAAATTCAGGAAATCAACCAATTTTAATGAAAATTTCAGTATTTATTAATTAATGATCACGAAATATAATAAATCAATTACTTTATTATAAAGCTTGGTGCAAATGTATTATTTCTTGTAAACAAAAAACACCTTTACTAAAGTTATCCAAAATATCAAAACATGTTGACCATACGATATTGTAAATATTTAAAACAAAGCATTAGAAAACTTTAAAAATTGCATGTAAAAAAGAAAAGAAATGGTTGATTGGGTTAGAAGTTTTAATAATGGTAATTCATAATTCAGTTTTTTGCAGTATTTGATCGTGAATTATTATTTTCTTTAAATTTATATTGAATAAAGATCAGTTTCAGGATAAATCGAATCGTGTTCCTTTCTTTTCTTTTTTACATGCAATTTTTAAAGTTTTCTAATGCTTTGTTTTAAATATTTACAATATCGTATGGTCAACATGTTTTGATATTTTGGATAACTTTAGTAAAGGTGTTTTTTGTTTACAAGAAATAATACATTTGCACCAAGCTTTATAATAAAGTAATTGATTTATTATATTTCGTGATCATTAATTAATAAATACTGAAAATTTCATTAAAATTGGTTGATTTCCTGAATTTTGATGGATTATTTAGTGAATGGAGAAGTCGAAATGCCTTCTTATTGTTATTACGACGGCCATTGTTTTGACACGCAATGCAGTGACGTCAGAGGGGGGGGCAAGAAGTTAGTTGCTTGGCCTTGTCAACTCTCGGTGGCCATGGGTTAAACCACTTCACTATAAGCTCTATCTACTAAAAGTATACTTTTAGTTTCATATTTTATTCTATATATACATTATATATATATATATATATATATATATATATATATATATATATATATATATATATATGGGAAGAGAAGGATGAAGGTAATCCGACGTGATGGTAAAATGAAAAAGGAAAACCAAAAACTGGATGTTTTTTATGTGTACATCAACGTTTCGTCTTTATTTATAAGACTTCATCAGGATGATGATATAGGGAAAAGATATCATGCAAGCACAGATACATGTAGGGTAGATATGTTGGGAAGAAAAATAAAATAAAATGAAAAATAATGGCAGCGTCTTGCTGGACGTCCGTACTTGTTAGAGAATGAAAATGAGTGGGAGAAAAAAGGGGAAGGGTGGAGGGAGCAAGGACTACTGTGGCTGGCGATGAGAGAAAGAGGTGGGGGATGAGCAGGGGTAAAATGGATGGCAGAGAGAGATTGGAGGAAGAGGGGGAGGGGGTCAAACACCCCTCCCCCTCTTCCTCCAATCTCTCTCTGCCATCCATTTTACCCCTGCTCATCCCCCACCTCTTTCTCTCATCGCCAGCCACAGTAGTCCTTGCTCCCTCCACCCTTCCCCTTTTTTCTCCCACTCATTTTCATTCTCTAACAAGTACGGACGTCCAGCAAGACGCTGCCATTATTTTTCATTTTATTTTATTTTTCTTCCCAACATATCTACCCTACATGTATCTGTGCTTGCATGATATCTTTTCCCTATATCATCATCCTGATGAAGTCTTATAAATAAAGACGAAACGTTGATGTACACATAAAAAACATCCAGTTTTTGGTTTTCCTTTTTCATTTTACCATATATATATATATTGTAGAAGAATACCCACCCCAGGACGACTAAAATTAATTCTCTTCCCAAACAGAACAGTTTATGCCCTTTACGAAGATTAAAATCAAGATAAAATGTTACTAAACCTTATGTCTAGAATCCTTATTAAAAATTTGATCAAAATGCATTACATGATTTTGATTCAAGTAAATGTCTAAGATTTGAGGATGAAACTAATGGGTCTTAACAAGAAATTGAAATTCGGGGAACTTTTCTTAATTGGTGTCTAATGACTATGGGTCAAATTTAATGCAAATCTGAAATATTTGAATGTTTAAATGGGATCTTGTGCCCATATTATGCCCCCTAAAAACCCTTTACAATTCTCCAAAGAAACTGAAATTTGAAGAATATTTATTAATTGATGTTTAATACTTATTGTTAAATTTTCTCAGAGATATCTGAATTTTTACGAAGGGCTTCCACACCCTGAATTAAACTAAATATAGCACACATGTTGACCGCTAACGCCTAGCAGATGTGTTCCAAAATTCAGAATGATCAGTTAATTACTTTAAAAGTGAACCATACACCTATAAACATATCTAACTTTATATATATTAAAATAATTGAAATTAGAAGTCTTTACTTTACAATGTGAAAAAAAACAAGTTTTTTTATTTTTACTTCAATCTGAAATTTTTCTGAATATAATTCCTTTCTTCAGAGATGACCAGAATTGCATCATGTTTCTTTTTTCTTCTGTTTTGTTTTTTGTAACGTCTGCGTGTGGACTGATCGTCCGTAAGTAAAACCTTGGGTTTATCAACGTGATGCGTGTGGCATATCAAAATATATGTCGTTCACATAAGCATCTTGTTCATATGGTATAAACAAAGATACAAACATTTTTATATGTAAAATAGGTTTATGTAAATAGTTTATATGACATATGACGCTGTAATTCATATAAAGTTACGTTGGAAGATATAACACATATCGAAATATTATGAGAACGAAATAAAACCTATTTCACATAAAAAAAAAGGCCATTAAATGCAGGAAGCGGATTGCTCAAAGGATTTTCATTGGCCGATGGTGAGCGTTCATGTCACATGATATTGTTAGTTTTTCATTTTGTTTGCAATGTTTATGCGACATGCAACATAAGGTCAGATTCGAAGAGCAAGCATTTTTCTTTTGAGACATGCTTGGGTTACTGGTGAAGCGAGTCTGATGATTTAAAAGCAAAAACCTGCAGTTAAACCACTTCATCACTGATAACCCATTTCGGAGCATTTGCAAGATATATTTTACGATTTATATATATATATATATATATATATATATATATATATATATAGACATGAAAGAAGTAAATAGACACCCAACAAAAACAATTTATACATTTGGAAAGTTTTTGCTGCACGGCCAGCATTATTTTATTTATATTTTACACGAATTGACATAGGGGTTTTTACACCGCCTAATAAACCGGTATTGTCCGGGCCTTCGGGTCTGGATTTACGTCCTGTGCAGTTCTAGGAGGTGCACCGTCCCAGGCTTTGCCTTCTCACCGTTTGAGAAGGGGTTAGTTTATTGCTAATCGCCTGAGGCGCCCCTACCGGGGAATGCCGACGGGGCTGCCCAGGCAATTTTTAAATGGTCAGAGTGCTCAAATTCTCGAGTGATGGTTTTTCAATCCCACTTTCCTGACCTTGTGTCACATCTTACCTTGTGGGAAGAAGATAAATAGAATCAGTATATCTATCATATGTCACCATTTAAGGATGGCATGGATCAAAGAAGCATTAGAATTCTTAGAGTTTCAGAGGAGCCATATTATAGGTTACTCAAAAGGGGTCTTAATCACCATCAATTAACTGCAAACCTCGGGAGTCCACTGTTAACCAAGTGATTGTTGAATTCATAAGGGAAAATAATCAATATTATCTCGCCTAGGTCGATCAGGACACTCTGACACTAGTCTTCATTATTATTGATAACAAATGTGTCTAGTTACTTTATTCATGTCTATATATATATATATTAGACATATGTCGTTGAAGACCACGGAGTTCTCCCTCTTTATGATCTTTCTGGTCAGTTTCTCGACTCTGCGGGCGATTCGTCAGGTTTCTGGTATCAATTGATGGATCATGGCGCCTAATGTTGTGTCTTGGGCCATTTATCGAGCGCTTTCGGTCTTTCGGTTCGGTATCCATCAATTGATACCAGAAACCCGACGAATCGCTCGCAGAGTCGAGAAACTGACCAGAAAGATCATAAAGAGGGAGAACTCCATGGTCTTCAACGACATATGTCTAATAAACGACTTGCTGCCGAAATATACATATATATATATATATATATATATATATATATATATGTGTGTGTATATATATATAATTTTTTATTAATTTCATACGTGCATAAAAGTAATCCTGTACCCCATTTCCCAGCTCGCGACGTCACCAGTTCGGCCGTTCCGGGTTCGGTTCGTCACCCGGTACTGCTTGTTCAAACGCCTTGTCCAGCGACTACT
>OY744548.1:22168072-22240572 GCA_963556195.1 Sepiola atlantica | reverse complement strand
AGAGGAAAGAGGAAAAAGAGAAAGAAGAGGAAAGAGGAAAAAGAGAAAGAAGAGGAAAGAGGAAAAAGAGAAAGAAGAGGAAAGAGGAAAAAGAGAAAGAAGAGGAAAGAGGAAAAAGAGAAAGAAGAGGAAAGAGGAAAAAGAGAAAGAAGATGAAAAAGAGAAAGAAGAGGAAAGAGGAAAAAAGAAAGAAGAGGAAAGAGGAAAAAGAGAAAGAAGAGGAAAGAGGAAAAAGAGAAAGAAGAGGAAAGAGGAAAAAGAGGAAGAAGTGAAAGAAGAGAAAGAGGAAAAAGAAAAACAAGAGGAAAGAGGAAAAAGAAGAGGAAAGAGGAAAAGGAGAAAGAAGAGGAAGAAAAGAAAGAGGAAAAAGAGGAAAAGGAGAAAGAAAAGGAAGAAGTGACAGAAGAGGAAGAGGAAAAAGAGAAAAAAGAAGAGGAAGATGGTTTGGTTTGTTTTACGGCATATCAACCATCTATCGTTATTTAATTCTGAATGAAGTTGTCAAATGGAATCCTATAGGTAGGATAATTCTTTCTCTTAGAAAACATTACTCTTAGCATAATGCGGATTGGGGAAATACAAACAGAAAGTGAAGAATTATTAATGCAATTAATGTGATTTTGATGTTATCAAAAAATCACATTGAAACACGAAAAGGAAAAATGTCCAAGTAATGAGAGAAATATATAATCTAACACGTGAAGTCATCTCGATTGGAAAAATTTCATTCTCAGACCAAATTAACAATTGAAAATTATTAATTGGAAATAATTTCATTCTCAGACCAAATTAACAATTGAAAATTATTAATTGGAAATAATTTCATTCTCAGACCAAATTAACAATTGAAAATTATTAATTGGAAATAATTTCATTCTCAGACCAAATGGACAATTGAAAATAATTGGAAATAATTTCATTCTTAGACCAAATTAACAATTGAAAATAATTAATTGGAAATAATTTCATTCTTAGACCAAATTAACAATTGAAAATAATTAATTGGAAATAATTTCATTCTCAGACCAAATTAACAATTGAAAATAATTAATCAGAAAAAATTTAATTCTCAGACCAAATTAACAATTGAAAATAATTAATTAGAAAAAATTGAATTTTCAGACTAAATGGACAATTTAAAATAATTAATTGGAAATAATTTCATTCTCAGACCAAATTAACAATTGAAAATAATTAATTGGAAAAAATTTCATTCTCGGACCAAATTAACAATTGAAACTAATTAATTGGAAAAACAGGTGTCCCTGTTTACGGAGCGGGGAGTTACCCCTCTGCATGGGGTTGCAGTCGGCAAATTCATGGCCTCGCCGAAAGGGCAGAAGTAATCATGGAAGGGTGTGGCAAACCGCTAACTGTCTAGAGTCAACTAACAGCAGCAGAGAATGCGTGAAGAGGCGATTCTAGCATAAAACATCATCAACTAAAATTTAAATCTAACTCTCAAGGAGTTTTTCACCTCGGTGCCAAGTCGTGGTCTCCATGTTCTCCAGCAAAAGATGTACGATAGTCGATTTAGTCTCATTTGAAGAAAGGCAACATTCTCTGTCCGGATTTCTGCTCCGTGGAAAAGCCTACCATAGACAGTGACGATGTTAATCATATCCAAGATTAAAGTCGCCTTGGACAAAACATTCACACGATAAATAGACGTACACATCTTTTGACTGTCCTTTTACTTGGCTTGTTGCACTTTGCTATTTTTTGCCAATAAATTTGATTTGATTTGAATAGCAAATACGTCCATCTCTTGAAACCTTAAAGAAAAGAGGGAGAGAGAGAAAGAGAGAGAGAGAGTGAGAGAGATAGAAAGAAAGAGAGAGAAAGAAAGAGAGCAAGAAAGAGAGAGAGAGAAATAGAGAGAGAGAAATAGAGAGAGAGAGAGAGAGAGAGAGAAATAGAGAGAGAGAGAAAGAGAGAGAAAGAGAGAGACAGAAGTGGAAATGACCCTCTTCCAGCTCTGAAACCCCCCATCCGAGTTGATCAGACAACTCGTCACCCCCCCCCCCCCCGGCCCTCCACACTTACAGTATTCAACAAGTATCCATTTTAAAAATGGAGTTTTAATAGCAAAGTGAACTAATAACTTATTTATAACACACAATTGCTGGTGAAATAAATTTTGTCGCAAGATTAAAAACGGCCGACTAATAATAATGGTAGTTTTCCACATAAGGCTGAAGTAAGCTTAATGTTAAAATAGTGCAACATTCCATTAGAAGTTAACGATGTGGCAGGATATGACGTTATGGGAGGAAGTGTGTGTTGTAGGGAAACAAGATCGATTTTGTCTTTTTGGGTGTAGGACATCAAAATGAACAGCAGTCATTTTCAAGGTCTACCACCCGCACGGGGTGGGGCAGGAAATTGCAACTCATTTCGATGTACATTCTTGTAAAATGCTGAGAAAAGTAAACTAAACCCCAGAAGCAAATAATGGTGTTATTTGTTGTTGTTTTTTTTATTATTCCTCCCATTATTAGATAGAATGAGGGAGGGTTGAAGACATGTGTTGCACGGAGATAAATCATATGAGAATGATACAATGGGTGTGTAATGTGAGTATTAAAGACAGGCTTAGATCTGATGACCTCAGAGGAAGATTAAATCTGGACAGTATAGGGAGATGTGTGCAGAACAGGAGACTTTGATAGTATGGCCACATTGAAAGAATGGGTGAGAATTATTGGGTTAGCAGATGTAGCAGGGGAAGGCCAAGGGAAACATGGATGGAAGTGATAAAAATGGACTTGAGAGAATGAGGGATAAATTAAGACCTGGGCAGAGATAGGTCAGTTTGGAAGTCAATTTCTAAAAACCGTCCAACGCATGCCAGCATGTAAAATGGACGTGATGATGATGATGATGATGATGATGGTTCTGATGATGATGATGATGATGATGATGGTGGTTCTGATGATGATGATGATGATGATGATGATGGTTCTGATGATGGTTCTGATGATGATGATGGTTCTGATGATGATGGTTCTGATGATGATAATGATGATGATGATGATGATGATGATGATCTACTAGAAAGAAAGAAGAAAAAGATGTTGAGAGAGAAATATTCACAGAGCAATTTGCAACGACATGTCTGTCAGCAAAACAGAACTTCAGACAGAACGCTGTCAGAGTTGTTTTGCTGCAGTCTGGGATCAAAGACCCCCTTCCACCCGATATCACACTTTGACTTCTATAGCATTATCATTTTCTTTTAGTTCACACGATGAAACAGACATTATGAGATTTTTTAAAAAAAAGGACAGACAACTCATCCTAGCTCTCAATTACAGTATTCAATAAGTGTTAAAACATTTCGAATAAAAACAAAAAAGAATTTTTATTTTGAAAAAGATATTTTTTTTTTTATTCAACAAATTTTTTTAATTTTTTATTTAAAGTCAAATTTTTTTAAAATTAATTAAATAAAATATTTTTTTTTTTTTTTTAAATTGTAAACGTGCATCTCCATCTTGATTGTTTTGCTATTCACACTTCAGCAATTTTAAGGGTCTTGAGCTTGCCGACCACAAGTCAATGTCAAATGCTTCACAAATGGCGTATGATGATATAGTAATGTACATAATCTAATCATAGGTTAGGTTTAGGGTTCGCTAAAATTATTGCATCCTTTTCATGTCACAGGCCGTCTGTGACTATTAATAGTTCCGAGACACGTTATTCGGGCTACAGTGGTCTTGTATGTATTAATGCTGTTAATAAATTTTATGAACATAACATTTTCTTCCCAACTCAACATCTGTTCCTTTTAACATATTTATTTTTCCTTAAAATCTTACATAACAGCAAGTGTGGTGTTAGCTGTTTGTGTGTTGTCCGGATGATTATAAAAAATCATTTATTTAATATTTCGGGAAAAAGAAACTTCCCTTTGTCAAAAATAATAAATACCAGAGGAAAACTCTGTCTGTGCTTTCTTTTTCCCGAAATATTAAATAAATAATTTTTAATAATCATCCGGACAACACACAAACATCTAACACCACACTTGCTGTTATGTAAGATTTTAAGAAAAAATAAATAGTAAGTTCTATTTCGATTTCGATTTATTATTTTTGTTCCTTCCAGCTTACATCCTACCCGGGACTTTGTATTGCCCACAGCCTTTTAAAAACATACTACTACTATATATATATATATATATATATATATATATATGTATGTATATATATAGAACTTATGGAATTTTTAACTAAAAGAAAAAGCAAACGAAAACTAGCAAAATTTGCTTCTTGTTATATCTTATTTTTTGTGTTATCAAAAAAGGTAAGGAGTCGACTAAAAACAATCCGACTCCCAATGACAGGGTCAGATTTAGAAACCCGACTTTGCCTCCTGAATCTCCATCTCAAAAAGAAGAAATACAAATTATCCATTTTGGGGCTAATTTAACGCCACATCACTTACTAATAAGTCACCACATATCAGGGCCAAAAGCCACTCAAGAATAAGAATTAAAAATATTTATCATAATAGTGTGTGTGTATATATATATATATATATATATATGGATAATCACAGAAGAAACAAAAACAAACAAGAGATTGACCGGTTTTGGTTCAAATCTATGAACGTCTTCAGAAAAAGTATTGATTTACTCCTCTCCAGGAGTTAGGCACAAGGCCAGTTTTTATCTTACTCCCACAAATAAGATGTGACCCAAGGTCGGGTCGAGAAAGTGGGGTTTAAAAATTGCCTGGGCAGCCCCGTCGGCATTCCCCGGTAGGGGTGCCTCAGGCAGTAAGCTAGCAAACTTACTCCTCCCCAAAGAGGGGAGGCGAAGCCTGGGAGGGTTGACCTCCTAGAACTGCACAGGACAGACCCATAGACCGGCATAAATCAAGCCCCAAAGGCCAAGACAATACCAGTCTATGGGGTGCAGTATCCATCGGAACAGATACTACACTTTGATCTTAGCCAAAAGGCCAAGTCAGTCTTCAGAAAAAGTAGATCCAAACGAAATCAGTCAATCTCTTGTTTGTCTTTGTTTTCCACTTCATTTTGTCTCCACGACATTTTATTTTATGACATATCATGTATCATATATACATATATATTTTTGTTTCATCTTACTCCAGTCGAAGTTCTCAGAAATCAAGGGGCCCCTTCCTGGGGCTAACACTTGATATCTATATGAGATACATAGATATTGGAATATTCCATGACAGTTTTCCTTTACCTGTCAAACATTGAATTAGTAAAGAAGTTAAGAACATTGATTTTCCTCTCCCCAATTGACCAGTTAACTATGTTATAGTATATCTTTCTTGTGGTCTTACCAAATGCCAGGACAAGAATTGATCTAGTCTGGTGGAGTTACTTGAGGTAACATCACTAGGAGAAGGTGCACAGTTCTTCGTATGAGCAAGTGTATAACCGTGCTGAAGGGATCTTATTTGTGCTGCGAATACTATTTTATTTTGAATATTTGGTTAGGGTTTACTTGTAGGGTGAAGTATCTTCATGTCAGGTTGTCCTGACAAACCCTTGTACAGAGAGACCGAGGACACTCGAGGATGGTGTCTAGTAGGTAATTCAAACTCTCTATATTCTTCGGGGAGAATAGATTCTTGGATCTTATCAGCTAGAATCTCATTGGATGTTTTGCTCCACTTTTCAAACTTCGAGTAGTGGTAGCAAAACAATAGCACCTTCTTTTGTGCAACAGACCATGGTTGGGCTTTTAAGCCTCTTATGTTTCTTTTTGTTGTTGCTGCATTTGATGTATATATATATATATATATATGTGTGTGTGTGTGTGTGTGTGTGTGTGTGTGTGTAAGTTGAAGTTAAAAAAACTTTTTAGTTAAGATTTAAAAGTAATCAAATACGCTGCATTTTGCTTCTTTTTTTTTTTTTACTAGTTTATCAAAGATGAAGGAGTTGAAAGAAAACAAAAATCTTAGTCCCGACTATGGAGTCGGATTTAAACAACAGACTTCGACTCCTGCAAAAATTGCTAACTCCAAATTCCCACCTCAGAAGTGGAGAGATAACAAATTAATCCTTTTCAGGTTATTTAATGCAAAAGTACTATTTTTGTTCTTACAAATGCGTCACCACTTCTTAAGGCCAAAAGCCACTCAAGGGCAAAGGTTAATGAGATGGATGGATTGTCAGTTGATGATATCTATTATAAACGATCTATTGTATACAATTCACCAAACACAAGTTGTTAGTTTACTGCGAAGGAAATTGCAATTTTATACTCCCCCCCGAACAAATAACCACAACAAATCCGATGTTAATTGAATTTGACAAAGACAATTTCAGTCTGAATTCTTTGGTAAAAATCTCTCGACCGACTAAGAAGAATGAAAGATCATTGGTGAAATGAAAAGACGGAATTTCAAAAGCTGCTCTGAGAAGGAAATTAGAATAATTAATGAGTTGTAGACGATGGGTGGACTTTGAGGTTACCTTCAAACAATTGCATCATAAGACTTCACTTTTTCTCGGTATCCTGCAATGATCAATTCCGTATTTCCCAGGTCGTAGTTTATGCAGAGAAAGTGGTACGCGATGTTGGAAAAGACGACGAGGTATTCAAAAAGTGCAAACATTGTGTAGGCTGAAATTATAAAATAAAAATAAAAAAGAAACGTGCAGACAATATATCATTACAGGAATATAAGTGTAAAATTAGAATATTTGATATTTATTTCTATGTTTTTAAATAAATGTTTTAGTTTCTGGAAGTAGAGTGCATTCTCTAATTGGCTAGTTATGATTCAGTAGGATAACTTGGGTCTGGTCCAAGGGGGATAACTCCCTGATAATTCTTAGCCAACATAAGTATTTTCCTACAATATATGGAATATTAAAAGAAATATTCAAAATTCATTATATCTTGATTCATTATTGGATTCATATTTTGATGGGAGGACGTAAAAGTAAGGTTAAAATCGGAAATTTACACATAAGGTTAGAATTAAGTAAGAAAATGGAAAATTCCATTAGAATTTTTTTTAACTACTTAAATCACTGCTTATCAAGGCTAAAAGATACTCGAGGATAAGGATTAATGGGATGGATGGATTGTCAGTTGAATGCTGATGAATGTTATGAGAGGATTAAAAATGATGAATGGAATGAACAAAGATTATTTACGGAAACCATTTATGACCAAGTATTTGTTTACATTGGATTTGAAGATGCCAATGTTGCAGTCAGCAGAGAAGCAGTCTCATGGTAATAGGTTCCACAGATGGAAAGTTCTTGGAAAGAAACTGTTGTTCATGGATATTCAGCCTGACGCTAGGCACACAGAAGAATTCCACTGTGGTAGAGAGACGAGTTCTTGCTGTGAATGTTTTACAAAAAGGAATCAGGGATTGGAGCCCAGTCGAGCATCTTCCATAGAAATTATAATAGAGCAGAGAAAGACTAACAACGTCTCTTCTGTGAGAAAGAAGCCGTTGGTAACAGAAAAAAAAAATCATCCCCATACTAGATTGTTTAAAGTTTTAGAATTAGCTGGATATGACGTCATGGACAGGAAGTCTGAAATGAGACGTGGTGAAGAATAGAGAAAGATCTGCTGATTGTGTTTGGACGTTTTTCAAAGCTCTGTCACCCTTCACCCTCCAGGGAACGGGCGAATTCTGTAAAAAAGATGAAGTAACAAAGCACACAAGTAATAATGTTGTTGGCATTGTTTTTTTTATTTTGAATCCATTATTACAACTACCAGGGAAGAGAGGAAGACGGCTGCTGCTACCATCACAACTAGAGAAGAGGAAAGCCAACAACTCTGTTTCTGCTGTTCTTCTTCTTTCGTGTGAATCAGATGATTCTGGTGTCGGCATTAGTTTCCCCAACGTTTTTCTAGTTAGAAATCTTTCTGGAAAGACATCGGGTACTTACGGGAAGGACCAAGAGAAGGTTGCCAACATCCCTAAGTGAAAGTGGTACTGTGGAACCGACTGGATTCGAACTTGGAACACCCAGGTCTTCAGTCCGTGTCGATATCCACTTAACCACCGTCACTTCCCTTTCTGCTGTTAAAACACCATGACGATGACGGCTACTGCCACAACCATAGAGAGACATCACTACCCCCTGAGCATCTACTGACTTACATGTCAGAAAGACAAGCAGCTGTTTCTCTCGATGAAGAGGACTATGGACAAACTGTAAGAAAGAAAAAAGCCAAATCACGCTATGCTACACAATTATATTTTCCTGCACATGTGCCGCAGAAAAGAAGCAGTATCAAAACAGATGCTACACTTTGCTCCTAACCAAAAAGCCAAGGAGCCTTGAGTCAATATATGGTTTAACCCTGAATAAATCGACACAAACTATTTGCAATAGATTCTCATACTGTTCGGGCATGCTGATTAACATACGGAAAGTAAACCGTGTTCGGATATTTTCTGAAGTTATATCTTCACTCGCTCCTCTGAACGGGAGGGGGGCAAGGGACAGCTAACGTAATGTAAACGAATAAAGCAAGAAGAACATGGCGATTTTTCTTTTATTTTGAATCCATTATTACAACTACCAGGGAAGAGAGGAAGACGGCTGCTGCTACCATCACAACTAGACAAGAAGAGAGCCAACAACTCTGTTACTGCTATTAGGTTTCAGACACGTGGCGCAACGGATAAAGGTGGTGAAGGGTTATTTTGCATGTAGAGAGTTTGAATGAAACATGGTGGACAAGTCAAGAATAGACTGAAGTTTTTTTGTCTTTTTTGTGTACTAAATACGGTGTAATTGTAGAAAGGATTGTGCATTTGGTATTTCTCCAGATTAGGACCCAAGTCAAGATCGACTTGGCGTCGGTACTTTCCGGATGTTTGCGTAAATCGCCATAAATTACTGATGCGAAATCGACTTTAGCTTCTTTGAAATCTTAAAAAAAATAAAAAAAAAAAAAAAAAGAAAAGGGTGCTTATCCAGATTAAGACCCAAGCTAAAATCGACTTGGCATCGGTTAAGGTTAGCTTAGGTCCTGATCTGGAGAAGCACGAATAAAGAAAAAAATACTGTTTCGTGCGAAAAAAAACTTTTTTTACTACTTGTTCAGTGAAATTTTTCTTTAAATGTTGGTTTTCCTCCTCACTTGTAAATCTAGCCTCGTTTTGGATTTTTTTAGACGCAGGTAAGTCAACCGACTTTTCATTCGCCAGTTTCCATCGGTTTACGTAAAAGTCCAAAGAGTACTGACGCCAAGTCGATTTTAGTTTGGGTCCTAATCTGGAGAACTACCATGAATTTTATTAACGATTCCATAGGTGGTATTTGGTGGGTAAATCACCCAACCGATAGCTTTTAAAACTATAAGTCTTATGTTTGTGCATACGCATAACAATATATATGTATGCCAAGTATGGTCAACCGTAAAGTACTACTAGTACTATGCAAACGAGTATTACTTGTCACATGCTCAGATGATAGTCTACTGACCTGGTTTCTCTACCACCTCAAAAGGGTGAGGAGGCGAACTAGACACCCAGCAAAATAAAAACAAAACCTGGTAAAAGGGCAGATAACCAATCTTGCAGAGTTGACACTCATCTGATGCTGTAGTAGCGTTTGATGTTGAGTTGACTTCACGTAGCGTATGGGAGAAGGTCCTTAGCTGTGCTATGTACAACTCATCTACTAGTAAGTAAACTATAGATTCAAACATAGCTGGTTCTTTCTTTTTTATCGTATATCAACCCTTTTCCGAGTTATTTAATACCGAATCACATCTTCCTTCCTTCATCTAGTTTTGGTATTTAGGAAGTTGCGAATGTCTCAGACTACGATGGGCAACACTAGGCAACATCTCACCCCTGCTAATGCATGTAGTCCAGTCCAAAGGGTTGACATCAGTAAGGTTGCATATTTGGCTAAGATCAAAGTGTAGTATCTGTTCCGATGGATACTGCACCCTATAGACCGGTGTCGTCTTGGCCTTCGGATCTTGATTCCGCCGGTCTGTGGATATGTCCTGTGCAGTTCTAGGAGGTCTATCCTCCCAGGCTTTGCCTTCCCTCTTTGGGGTGGTGTAAGTTTATCGCTTACTGCCTGAGGCGCCCCTACTGGGGAATGCCGACGGGGCTGCCCAGGCATTTTTTGTAGGCCAGAGTGCTCACCTTCTCGAGGGTGCAGGCTTTTCAAATCCCACTTTCCTGACCTTGTATCACATCTTACCGCTGTGGGAGGAAGATAAATAACATCGCTTCTTATGCACTTGAATCACGTTCGCTTTGGTCTACGATGCTTTCTAGTGCCTGAGATATGCAAACGCACTATGGAGTTGATGCAAGACGTGGCATGTCATACATGGCCGAACTATCCGCGACGCCGAGTGCGTAAGGTATCAGTAATGTCACCAATACCAAGTTTCTGACAAAGCACAACTGGTGAAATTTTTTTCTTCCAGTTTGTAGTCTGATCATGGCATGATCATTATGCCAAAGAGTTTGAGGTCTATGTCTCACTGTGTGGTTGAAAAGACTTTGCTGCCAAATCTTGAAGGAAATGTGCCTAGATGTAAAAATTGGCTGCAGCTTCCTGAACCTTTCTTTGCAACACAACAGCAAGCCGTAATAGTGCATTCACAGCCACCACATGCATCGCCATTGCCATTTTAACCAAACAGCAGAAGGTGACTTTTGATATTAAGTAGGGCGCCATCTACATCCACGCAAATCTCAGATCGACCATCGATTGGTGGATGATGATCCGATATCTACGACAGACATAATCCAGAAAACCGACGCGCGCATATCTGAGGCAATGGCTGAATCCTTAGAAAATGCCTTCAAGTCTGTAGTGGATTGGGGTCAAAAATGGATGCTAACTTTTAATGCCGCAAAGACAAAGCTACTTTCCTTCAATAACTACAAGAAACCTCTTCAACCATCGATTGTCATGGCAAATAACACCCTACCTGAGAGTTCATCATTCAAACTCCTTGGCCTAACTTTCACAGATAATATGAATTGGAACAAATACATTGAAGACATTGCCAGGACTGCAGCAAAGAAGGTGGGCTCCCTTTACCGTGCTAGTAAACTTCTCACCTGACATTATCCTATATCTCTACAAAGCCACCATCCGCCCATGCATGGAGTATTATTGCCATATATGGGCTGATGTATTATCCGCTAGTCTCTCCCTCTTAGACAAGGTCCAAAAAAGAGTCGCCAACTTAATAGGTTCCTCACTATCCACCAAGCTCCAGCCCCTATCCCACCGCCGCAATGTTGCTTCCTTGTACCTGTTTTACAAGTACTTCAATGGACTGTGCTCTGATGAACTTGCTGCTCTGGTGCCCCCACGACGCAAATTCACTAGATCAACCCGACAATCTGCCAAATCCCATCCATTCACTGTGGAGGTCCCCAGATGTCGAAGAGCTTTCTACTCCAAAAGCTTCTTTACTTGTGCTGCTGGACTCTGGAACTCCCTCGCTGCTTCCCTGACGGTACTGACATGCAGAAATTTAAAACTAATGTAAACAGACATCTCGCTGCACAGCTCCCAATTCAGGTTGACCCCCCCCCCCCCCCCCCCAAAAAAAAAAACTCTCATTTTTTTTCTCAGTAGCTCCTTATGTCTACAGTGGCGATCTGCCCTGTTTGGGGTGAACTATGTTTAAAAAAACTAAAACAAAAAAAAAAAAATACCAGCCTTGCAATAAGACTATTTTACTTCTTGTGGATCCATAGTTTACACTGGGAGCATTCGATGGAGTTTACACCTACACCTATGCAACATACAATCATTTTGGTAAAAGTTTTTCAAATATTTATTCCTGGGGTTTGTCTTTAATTAGTAATCCATGTAAATTTATGTTATATTCGGTTTAACGTCTGTTTTACATGCTGGTATGTGTTGGACGGCTTTAAGAAAATGGTTTCCAAAGTAATTTATCTTTACCCAGGTCTTAATTCATCCCTCATTCCATCAGATCCATTTTTTCACTTCCTTCCATGTTTTATTTTGCCTACCGTTGTGAACTGAACCTGCTACCTCAACTGTTCAACATCTACTAACCCAATGGACTCTAATCCATACCATCGAAGTCCACTCTTCTGTGCACATCTCCCTGTACTGTCCAGATTTAATCTTCCTCTAAGGTCATCAGATCTAAGCCTGTCTTTAATACTCACATTACACATCCATCTTATTCTCATATTTCTTTTCACGCAGCATATGTTCTCAACCCTCATTGGACAGGTTTCACTTCCATACATCATCACAATTGTAAGCATGCTTAATATACTCTTCCCTTGGTCGAAAGTGGTAACGCTCTGCTGGTTAGTAATGGCAGAAGTTCCCTTAAATTACTCCATCCACTTCTAATTCTTGCTATCACACTAGCACCTGCTCCACCCTGTGCTCCAATTGTATCATCAAGGTCACAAAACTTTGAGAACGTCGATAGCTTCACTATCCAGATATACTTTGTTCACATCGCAGTTCTCATCCATCTCCATTGTCTTCCACTTCTTGCACACAAACTGGTTATCATCTCCCAACCTACCAGTAATTCCATTGCACTTCTTGTGTACCCAATGTTTACAAGTACCATAAAAAAAATTGAGCTGCACTAGACTCCTTTTCCAGAAATTGAACGGGGGGGGGGGGGAGGAACTTTCCTCTTTTTGGGAGCTTTCCAATACTACAACTATTGATCATCACTTTCGTTTTGGTAACATTCACTCTTAAACCTTCACTTTCTATAGCATTCCTCCAAGTTTTAACTTAAAGATTGTTTGACAGACAAGTACTAAATCATCAGCATGTGGCATCTTTTCCGGACAACCCATACAAAACTCCCTGAACAACACTTCTAAGACACAAATGAAAAGTAACAAACTTAGTACAGAAACCTGATGTACTCCTACTTTAACATTGAAGCTCTCACTAAATGTGCTGTTAATTCTAACACAACTTTCTGTACATTGCTTAAACAACCTTCATTAACACTAACACAACACGACTTTCTGTACATTGCTTGAACAACCTTCATTAACACTAACACAACACGACTTTCTGTACATTGCTTGAACAACCTTCATTAACACTAACACAACACGACTTTCTGTACATTGCTTGAACAACCTTCATTAACACTAACACAACACGACTTTCTGTACATTGCTTGAACAACTTTCATTAACACTAACCCTAACACTAACCCAACACGACTTTCTGTACATTGCTTGAACAACTTTCATTAACACTAACCCTAACCCTAACCCAACACGACTTTCTGTACATTGCTTGAACAACCTTCACCAACACTAACCCAAACCCAACACGACTTTCTGTACATTGCTTGAACAACCTTCACCAATACAAACCCAACACGACTTTCTGCACATTGCTTGAACAACTTTCACTAACACTAACCCTAACCCAACACGACTTTCTGTACATTGCTTGAACAACCTTCACTAACACTAACCCTAACCCAACACGACTTTCTGCACATTGCTTGAACAACTTTCACTAACACTAACCCAAACCCAACACGACTTTCTGTACATTGCTTGAACAACCTTCACAAACCACTCGTTTGCCTACCAGAAAACCTCTTGGCACTTAGTAAAAAAAACTTTCACAAAGGAAAAATACAGGTCCTTCTTCTTACCAAGGTACTTCTCTTGCATTTGTCTCAGGATAAATATAGCACCAGTGGTACTTTGCCCAGGCATAAAACCAAACGCATCCATTTTAAGATACATCGTGGTTGAAACTTGAAACTAGAGTTCTCTCCTCCTTATTTGACTCTTCTCAAATTAAAGATTAACAAATTTTTTTTTCGGACCTACAATCCACAAGCACCAAAATTTTATATATTTTATTGCTTGTATCGAGTATTTTTGTCAAATTGTTGTATGTAGGATCCGTAAGTTTTATGTTCCATTCTTCACGAGTACTTTCAATTGATTCATTCAATCGTCTTCAGGCAAGGATTAGTCTTGATGTGTTCACAACTGCAGAGTTCGAACAGGGCAATAATATATGGTTTTTTAAATGAATGTATGGTTGATAAGATGCCGTATGTGGGACGTGATCATGTGCGAAGTACGTGAAAAATTATGACTTTTTTACTTTAACATATCCACCTCTCGAGCGCTGGCTTTTAACCCCACTTGCTCGACCCGAGCTTGGGTCACATCTTACTTGTGGGAGTAAGATAAAACTGGCCTTGTGCCTAACTCCTAGCGAAGGAGTAAATAAATATCCTTAGTTGTCAATGAAAAGAATAAAAAACGTCTTAAGCAGAAGCATTCCGTGTTGTTCAATAATGTTTGCCACTACCCGCCACTGCCAGCTGCTACCTGCCACTGCCCACCACTGAAAGAAATTGCTGAATAATTCTTCAGTACAGGAAATGAGTCAGTATTTTTTCAAATTTAAATTTCAGTAGATGCTAACTTGCATTCTATTTGTCGACATTGCGTGATAAATCTATAATGAAGATAGGGTAGCTTAATCCTCTACCGCACCTCTTCTTCTGAACCGGAACTACTTGATGAGTCAGAGCCGGAGGTTTGGGAAAGAGTCAGAGCCGGAGGTTTCAGAAAGAGTCAGAGCCGGAGCAATAAATGTAAGATTACAGTATTACTTTTAAAACAGATAGCTCCGGTAAATGAATTACATTATTAATTTTTTTTTAACACATTAAAACAAGAGAGAGGAGTAAGATGGATGGAGGAGACCGAAAGGGTTGGGGAAAAGGAAGGGAAATAATTGGAAGTGGGAAAGAGAGAAAGACAGAAGTCTGAATATAAGGATGTTACACACTTTTAATTTCTTTTCTTTTTATGGTCCCATGCAACGCCGGGTAGCCCTGCTAATATATATACGGGGATACGTCATCCTATAGAAAACAGAACAATAGAATAGGAAATAGGAAGTAAAATCAACCAAACCTTTGTTCGTGAGAAGCCCAATGATTGGTTAAGAGAACAACAAAGAATCTGATTGGTTAACTAGCTAGACGTGCCTATAAAAACACCCGGCAAAACTAACTCCATGCATTTTAGCCTGACGATTCCTTCCGGGGATGAAACGCGGAAGCCTCTATGCAGCTTAATTGCTATAAATATATTTTCATAACTTACTACCTAGCTCTACTCACGTATCGAGCACTGTTGAAGTAAATACTAAAAATTGATACATAAAAAAAGTATATCCCCTTATAACATCTTATGTGGATACATGAAATAGTAATTATATATATATATATATATATATATATATATATATATATAGATAGATAGATAGATAGATATATATAGAGAGAAGGGTAGAGTGTATTATTTTAGATTAATAGAGATTGAAATTATTAAAAGAGAACTACAAGAGAATAAGTCCGGAAATATCTAGAAGTAACGGTATAGCTTGAAAATATAATTATATTTCTAAGAAGATCACGTATCATAATTACGTATATTTAAAACTATAAATCGTTTTGATTGGTGGCTGAATTTAATCCACCTATATAAATACTGAAAGAGAATAAGGAATTTTATAAATTTTAACTTTAAAGGGAATTTGGGATGACTGAACCCCCACCTTCTCAATATAGACACATCCTAGTTAACAATACTAAAATAATACACCACGATACAAATATCAAAAGGTCAAAACTTCTTGAAGCACTCTGCATAAAAACTAAACATCTCACAATCAATAATGTGAATTACGAAACTAGTCACAACATTTTAAAGTGTCTTGTATGGTAATGAACGTTACTAAATTCTTAGCCGTTAAGCAATCAAACTATTGAATCTTGCACGCTCTTAGAACGTAATCACGCTCTCATGTATACACACATACATATATATACACATACATACATATACATACACACATATATATACACATACATACACATACACGTATATATACATACACATACATGTATATATACATACACATACATGTATATGTATATATACATACACATACATGTATATATACATACACATACATGTATATGTATATATACATACACATACATGTATATATACATACACATACATGTATATATACATACACATACACGTATATATACATACACATACACGTATATATACATACACATACATATACACGTATATATACATACACATACATATACACGTATATATACATACACATACATATACACGTATATATACATACACATACATATACACGTATATATACATACACATACATATACACGTATATATACATACACATACATATACACGTATATATACATACACATACATATACATACACATACATATACACGTATATATACATACACATACATATACACGTATATATACATACACATACATATACACGTATATATACATACACATACACATATATATACATACATACACATATATATACATACATACACATATATATACATACATACACATATATATACATACATACACATATATATACATACATACACATATACACATATGTAAAATTATAATTTTGTTTTTCACCTAAAAGAAATGAGAATCATGAACTTATCAAAATAGTTTGGGAAGCAAGAGTCAAACAAAACATTTATTGAAGGATTTTCTTTTATTTCTTAAGCAATTTGTGTCACGTCTTAGCTTTTTTGAAAACTGCAGGATAAAAGTTCTGATTGAATTACAAATAGAAATAAATAATGCAAGAAACAGCAAACATTAATACAAACAGAATTCATAAAAAGAAAACCAAGAGAGACAAATATGTTTTTACATAGTAAAATGATCAGCACCTTATAGTCCTAGAACATTAGCATTTAACCTGGAACCAAATGTTAAACTGATTTTGTCATCTGGGATAACATGACAAAAATCTCAAAGTTTTCACCTTGTGCTTTTTAATATTAGGTTGTCCCGAAAGTTCGTGAACTTGCGAAAAATTGAATTTTTATGCAATTTTTAATTGTTTGTTTGCGTTTATATTGTTACAGTTATTTTCATCTTTATATTCCAGATGCCATGAATAAAATCGAGCTGTGAGTTTTGATTCGTTACAACCAAGTGTTTACGAACTTTTGGGACAACCAAGAGTTTACGAACTTTTGGGACAACCAAGAGTTTACGAACTTTTGGGACAACCAAGAGTTTACGAACTTTTGGGACAACCAAGAGTTTACGAACTTTTGGGACAACCAAGAGTTTACGAACTTTTGGGACAACCAAGAGTTTACGAACTTTTGGGACAACCAAGAGTTTACGAACTTTTGGGACAACCAAGAGTTTACGAACTTTTGGGACAACCAAGAGTTTACGAACTTTTGGGACAACCTAGTATATGAAAATCGTGTAACATGAAACAGGAGACGTAATTCAGTTTACTCACGAAGTAGACAAAACTTGAAATTATAAAAATAAAAAGACAAATCTTTTTGTTAAAAATTTTTTAAAATGTAATTGGGGTTATGAATTTTTATGACCTCAATCAACGGACAATGAACAGAATAGTTTATTAAGATTTGGTAAATAAGGGGATTCCAGAGCGTATCTGTTAAATTCCGACCAGAAAATATCGTTGGTTGGAATCAGAGGAAAATGTGTGGAATGTGATTGATGTCAATCGTGATGTAGGCAACATAAATATATATATTTGGGCAGCATTTTTTATTCAATATATGTTTGATTAAACAGTGACAATTCCTGTTTGTTTCTTTTTTGATCCATCCTTTCTATTTGGCAGGCCAACGATCTAATGTTCTGCCCAAGCGTGAACAGGAACTTGCCATATCTGCAAACGTGTTAGGCTCTCATGAGTCTTCGTCAAGCACAAAATTAAAATTGGTGAATTATATAAATATATATATATATATATATATATATATAAACAGGCAAGGATAAGAGATCGCAGAGACAGACAGACGGATAAGGAATTCTATGTTAAGCCAGACACACAGCAGATGACTAGTTCACTTGTAACAATACACACACACTTGCAGAGATTCAAGTAACAGTCTATCTACTAGGGCAACAATGAACTAACAGATTTTTGTTATCATATATGAATCATTAATAAACAAAGGAAAACATTTAACAGCAAAAAGAAGATACTACTTGTAAGTGTTTTCTTTTACTGTCTTATGTGAACTAACAACAAAACAACAGATCAAAAGCCGCAGTCACTCAGATTTTGAAGAGGTGTAGAAAGTCGTCTCTTTTCATACACCAAGCATACCGGTTAAGGATCCGTCCTCAACAATCAGTCCGGCAGCGACTGGAGCATTATGACAGTGACGGCCTTCCCTTTTTTTTTTTACTTTTATTCACCCCAAACAAGGGGTCATGTTGCCACTGAGACGCATGATTAGAGAACAGATTTATAAGGGGATTCCTAAGTGGGGAGTTGTGCAGCAAGATGTTTGTTCACATTACATTTAAAACTTTTGCATGTTGGTACAGGCAAGCGGTCAGAGGAAAGAAGCTATTATTAGAGTAGAAAGCCTTCCGGCATCTAGGAACCTCTACAGTGAAGGGGTGGGATTTTGCTGCTAATCGGGTTGGTCGGAGATATTTATGTTGCGGGTGAACAAGTGCAGTAAGTTCGGAACACATCTCATCGGAACATATCTCATCGGAGCACATTTGAATAAAAAGAAGGAAAAAAAAAAAAGAGAATGTGGAGGCTTTTGATATGTTATTCCTCACAAGGTAAAAAATAAAAATAAAAATAAATCATAAATAAATAAAAACCTCTAGCCAGATCTTGAATTTATCCCTCTTTCACTAAAATGCATTTTTATCACTTCCTCCCATGTGAACTGAACCTGCTACTTCAACTGTTCAACATCTACTAACCTAAGAACTCTCATCTTTTTTTCAAAATGGCCATACCATCGAAGTCTACTCTTCTGCACACATCTCCGTATACTGTCCCGATTTGTTCTTCCTCTGAACTAAGCCTATCTTTAAGACTTACATTATAAATCCATCATCATATTCTCATATAATTTCTCTCCATACAACGCATGCCCTCAACTCTCACTGACCAGGTTTCACCTTCATATATCATCACACTTGTACACATGCCTGATAGACTCTTCCCTTGGTCAACAG
Source organism: Sepiola atlantica (assembly GCA_963556195.1). Classification (NCBI taxonomy): domain Eukaryota; kingdom Metazoa; phylum Mollusca; class Cephalopoda; order Sepiida; family Sepiolidae; genus Sepiola; species Sepiola atlantica. The sequence continues at coordinate 22,221,472 of OY744548.1, read as the reverse complement.
TGATAATGCTCTGCTGGTTAGTAATGGCAGGAGTTCCATGAACTTACTTCATCCACTAGCACTTGCTTCATCCTGTGCCCCAACGGTATCACCAACGTAACAAAAATTTTCGACAAACTCGATTGCTTCGCCATCCAAATATACTTTGTCCACATCAGAGTTCTTGTTTACCTTCATTGTCTTACACTTCTTGCATATAAACTGGTTATCCTCTCTCCAAACTGGTTAATATATTAATGGGTTGATGTGATGAGTCCAGGCTGTATTATTCGAGGCAAGATTTATAATTTTGCCATCACCTTACAGAAAGAAATTCTAGCGGCAGACAGTAGCAACAGTTCTCGCTTTACAAACTCTCAATTGGCTGGCTGTTCTTGTCACTGGCGCACAGTTTTATTAAACATCCTTTTTCATTGAATGAGAAATGAAGGAAACTTCACTATCTCTCTGACCAGCAAGATCTCTTGTGTCACTCAGGCACAGTAGTTGATAGTCTGTATCTATCTCTCACTTCTCTTCTCTAAGGAAATCCAAAGCATCTTCTCACTCAGTTATCCTAAAAGAGGACATTGATGATCGACACATCTGGTTGATCTCTTGGGCCAGCCTCAATCATCTGTACGACCCCTTCGCCAAGTCTGGAGTATTCAGTTTGTGTTAAACTATATCTATATTCGTTTTCATCAAGATAAATACTTTGCACTGAACAATTCATAATTCGATAGGAGCAAAGTGTAGTATCTGTTCTGACACTACACTTCAAGCTTTTTGTCCTTGGTCAGTGAAGAAGAAATCCTTCTAGACTATGGCAATGTTCATTTTTGTCCCAATCCAGAATGTTTTTTTGGGGTGGAGCTGGATTTTACACATGTAAAAAAAACGAACTTGTGGCTAACTTTGCCCTCGTGGGGAGACAAGTAAATAAATAAAAGTCTTGAACCAATCGATTGTCGAAATGGAAGAAAAAAAAAAAAAAAAAAAAAAAAAAAAAACATCAATTCCCAATTGTACTGTAATCCGGGATTTATGTCGTTACATCAAATATAATAATTAGTTTACAAGTAATTAATGTTTTAATGGATTCTTAGACGCCATATTTGAAATGAAATGAGAAACTTTGCGAATTTTTTATCTGTTATTTCACACAACATATTGAAGCAATTCTGAAAAAAATTAAACATCAGCTTGATAGGATTTAGTTTCGAGTTTTTAAATGCTAATGCCTTAGGACTATTATTTAGAGATGAGAAGCACAAATGTAGCATTGACACAGAAAACAATAAAATAGTAATAATATAAGAAAAAAGGGTGTGTCACTTCAGACACAGGAAAAAGAGACTTGGTGCGAATGATAAAAACAAAAATTTTTTAAAAAAAATTTTAAAAAATGGTGAACAACTTGGGCAATAATTCATACCAAATTGTTAAGAAAATGAAACAAGGAAAAAGAAAATGAATGGGAAAAATAAACTCATTGCGTTTTAAACCCTTAACCCGTCATGAATGATTGTCTAGATAGTTTCTCTGCAGATTTTTTGACAAGATATTCTGATGACTTATATATATATATATATATATATATATATATTATATATTCCTTGTGACAGGTCTGTAAATGAATACATTTCCTCATATCATTTTCTCTTTCTTACAAGATAACGGGAACAAAAACAGGTCAGGGCACTGTTTGAAAACCAACAAATTATAAAAGACACTGAACAAAAATGTATACAGCTACTAAAAATTATAGAGCTACTGGTTGAAAAAGAAAATGCTATAGGGATACTGGTTGAAAAAAAACAATGTTATAGGGCTACTGGTTGAAAAAAAACAATGTTATAGGGCTACTGGTTGAAAAAAAAATGTTTTAGGGCAACTGGTTGAGAAAAATGTTATAGGGCAACTGGTTGAGAAAAAAAAATCTTATAGGGCTACTGGTTGAGAAAAAAAAATCTTATAGGGCTACTGGTTGAGAAAAAAAAATCTTATAGGGCAACTGGTTGAGAAAAAAAAATGTTATAGGGCTACTGGTTGAGAAAAAAAATCTTATAGGGCTACTGGTTGAGAAAAAAAAATCTTATAGGGCTACTGGTTGAGAAAAAAAAATCTTATAGGGCTACTGGTTGAGAAAAAAAATCTTATAGGGCTACTGGTTGAGAAAAAAAATGTTATAGGGCTACTGGTTGAGAAAAAAAAATCTTATAGGGCTACTGGTTGAGAAAAAAATGTTATAGGGCTACTGGTTGAGAAAAAAAATGTTATAGGCTACTGGTTGAGAAAAAAAATGTTATAGGGCTACTGGTTGAGAAAAAAAATGTTATAGGGCTACTGGTTGAGAAAAAAATGTTATAGGGCAATTGGTTGAAAAAATGTTATAGGGCAATTGGTTGAAAAAATGTTATAGGGCAACTGGTTGAAAAAATGTTATAGGGCAACTGGTTGAAAAAATGTTATAGGGCAACTGGTTGAAAAAATGTTATAGGGCAACTGGTTGAAAAAATGTTATAGGGCAATTGGTTTAAAAAATGTTATAGGGCAACTGGTTGAAAAAAATGTTATAGGGCAACTGGTTGAATAATTATAGGAGTACGGTTTTAAAAAATGTTGGTTAAACATAGAATCATGTTTTTTGGTCATGAGTGATCTCTTATAATAAAAGAAAAAGAGCTTTAAACGTCAGAAGACACAACACTTACATAGATATTCAAGAATTATTGAACTTTGAGTAAATATAAAAAGCAGCATTTTTCTTGCGGAATCACACAGGTGCATATGAAAAAAGAATAACTAGCATTAAAATGCAGCGGGGAAGAAATATCTGCACCAGTAGATCATAGCTATTTCATCTGTGGTCACGTATAATTCACAGCATAGCAACAAATACACAAGTGTAGGAATTTTGCAAACTAATTCTCAAAGGATGGCCTGGATTTTTCTCTTGGATTCAAAAATCTATGGACAACTCCATTAAATAAAAATTAGATTCATTTTTTCGTCTCATAATGGATTTTTTTGTATTTCTTGTCACAGGAACTTGAAAAGTTTTACATTAAAACAAAGTAACAAAGTTGTATATCAAGTCACAAAGTGTTAACAGCATTTATTCAGAGAAGTGTGACACAATGGTAACAGTGTTATGCAACAGTACCACATCACAATGAGTTAGTAAAGTTTCAGCATAGAAGTGTGACACAAGAAACCAATGTAACACAACTGTATCTCAAATCACAAGATGTTAACAAAATGTAGTCAGTGGTGTAACACATCAAGCTATAAACTATTAATAATCTTTTATCAAGAGGTTGTAACACAAGAATATCAAGTCACAACGAATTAACAATCTTTAATCAAATCAGTGTCACACAGTAGCAACAATGTGTTACACATGAGTATAATAAGTCATAAGGTACTAACAACACTTACTCAGAAAAGTGTGACATGATTACCACAATGTAACTAGCAATATTTTAAATCACAAGGTGTTAAAAGTATTTGAAGTAGAATCACATTATATATTGGTGTGTTACATTATTGGTAAAGTCACAAAGTATAACTCTCAAGTAGTCAGTGAATGGTAACACAATAGTCACAATGTAACACCTTGGTATATCAGGTTACAAATTATAAATAGCATTTTGTCTGAGACGTGTAGCATTAAGCAAGAAATGTAACACATGCATATCAAGTGACAATGAGGCATTAACAATGTAACATATCAAATTATAAAGTCACAATGAGTTAATGTTTGGCTAGAATAGTGTAACACAGTTAAAACAATGTAACACCAGTAGATGAAATCACAAGGTGCCAACAAATTTACTGAAAGTAGTGTAACATAATAATCCCAACTTAACATACCAAGATATGAAGTTGCAAGGTGTTAACAGAATTTTGTCACAAGTGTAACACAGTAGACACAACATCAAGTTACAACAAATTAATCTTGAAACGGATAAATGTGGAAGTAAAACCTTAGATTTTGTATATCAAGTCACAAATAACATTTGTGCAGTGAAGTGTGACATGATATTGAGAATGTAACACCGTTTATCAAGTAACAATGTATTAAGAGCATTTGGTCATAAAATTGTGATACACAAAAGCAAGAACACACCAGTATATCAAATCACAATGACTTAACAAGAATCTAACACCGGAATATCATGTCACAATGAGTTTATCTTTAACCAGAGTAGTGTGACACAACATCAATAGTAGCAATTTACAGTTCAATCAAATGTAACTTTAATGTTGTAAAACAAAAGCCATGCTAAGAAATGTGTCGAAACAGTGATATAAGAGTAACATTAAAAGTTCAGTGTAACACAATGGTTTAAAATATTGCAACAAAGTTGTTACAATAGTATTAAAAATGCAAAAACATGAAAATGTGCGTACTGTATAAGATTGAAGTAACTTAACAGATTTTATAACAAGAACAGTGTAACGAGAGTCATGTGACAGACAAATAGGCAAACCATTGGTATGCGGTGTCACACTAAAACTGGGAAACAATATAAAAAGGTGACACAAAGATAAGTAATAACAGCAAATAAGTTGTAGCAGTCCGGAAACTTATTTTTGGTAAAAAAATAATAAAATATGTTACAAAAGTAGTCACTGACACTAGTCGGACACAAATTAGTCATTTAGATTTTTTTTAAATGTAAAAAGTTTCTGTAAAAGTGTTTGAGTGTGTCGTATTTATAGATGAGACAAAGAGGCTCTATCTGCCCGTCCGTCGCTGTTTAAGTTTGAAATAGCATTTTTAGATGCGTCGAAGCACCTCCATAAAAAGCTTTATCAGCCGATCGTACGAAGTTTTAAATAGCGTTTACATCATAAAACATGTAGACTGAATGGAGACATCAAAAATATCTCTTACTACATGTGTATAGCCTACTTACATGAAGACATAAGCACTTCTAGTAATTAGAAAATGGGGGGTGGGGGTAACTTGGTGGCAGTGACGTGCAGAGAGGAGTGCCAGGACGGTGGCATTTGACACCTAGATTGAGAGGCGCATCCAATCATATTGAAGCTATCTCCCTTTCTCATAATATTTCTCAGTACTAGGACTTATACTTGAGTCTTTGGGGCATCGAATCACATTCAAACTATCTCCCTTTCTCATAATATTTCTCAGTACTAGGACTTCTACTCGAGTCTTTGAGGCATACAATCATATTCAAACAATCTCCCTTTCTCATAATATTTTTCAGTACTGGGACTTATAGAGTCTTTGGGGCATACAATCAAGAAATTAACCCCGGGCATCACCAGACCTCTGCATGCCATTGCTTAGGGGTACCGCCAAGATCAATATGTACATATTTGAGAAGGTGCATGTGAGGTTGAACCCATTTTGAAATTAATCTGGTTTTCGAATCGGAGTCTTCATTTTGATGCACGTTTTTGGGTTTTTTTTAAAGTTATGAGGTCATTCCGACAAAACATAAAAAGGGAAGGGGGTAACCACGCTGCGATAAAATCGGAAATAGATAAAAAATTTACAAATAATTATACCACTTTGGCATAAATATTCATTTTGCTTAGAAGTTTGGGCACTTGTCCATAAAAATATGCAGGGGAAAATCGCAGTTTCAAATAAATTAACAGGAAAACTCTTTGATATACTTACATATAAGGCAAAAGTAGGTATCTACGGGTCACAAGTACGTTTAGTAGCACATGAAAGCGGCCGTCATGCTAGAGAGATCAGACAAAATTCTACAGGAATCCCTCTATCACACTCCTGAAAAATTGTCACCTGTATCTATTTGATCTGTTGATAATTTTTCCCAAAGTTGAAATCAACTTACTGAAGTCACACAGTAAAGTAAATAAAAGTCATCATGATTTCCTGTAACTTTCTTGATTTTTCTTCTATTTTGCAAGCTTTCGACTAACTTTAGTCATCTTCTGAAGGAAGCATAAACATAAGCAGAAAGTGTAATCAAATATAGAAAATACGAATGAGAAGCATTACGGTTCATTATGAAAATTTGTGCGTGTGAAAATCTAAATTATAACTAATAAAATTGATGCCGTCTTTCGTAAGTTGAATCTCCACTCCTGTTTGAGCTTGAAGCCTCTTATGTAAAATGGAGGATGAAAGTGAATACAGGCAAATACAAAATAATTTCTTCCTCTGGCGATCATATTTCAGTAGACAACAAAAAAAGATCTTGTGTTTCTTAGCTCAGCGGTTAGATATTTGATTCTGCCTAGCCAGTGAAATACAGAAATCTTCAATCTGCGATTTTTAGATAAAAAAATTCCAATAAATTTCATCGATTACATATTTTATCTGACCCAATAATTTGTTAAAATTAGATATTGTAAATGACATGAAAAATCTTTTTGCTGAGTAAGTATAAAACCTTTTCCTGAGATTTACATTTTTCATTAGTCTTCAGGTGATTTTTTTTTAATTCTAGAGAGATAGGATGACAGATATCCATGAAGACAGATGGAGATCAATAAAAGGAGAAAAAGAAAACGATGAAAAAAAGAAAGACATTTTACACATTTCATAAGATGAGTTTATTTCACTATTTACTAATACTACGGATTCTCATTGTAGTAATAATCTATCACATTTCTGCAATTACTATAAAGGTTGGCTAGAAAGATCTATCGTTGTAAAATGCTATTTAGATCCGTGGCGCATCACTTTCAAAAGAGGGTTTGAATTTCTGGTTGAGTGATGTTGAGAAAAAACAAAACTAATGTTAAAACCAGCACATCATTGAAGACTCACCTCAAAACATCTTCAAGACATTTTTTTTATCAATATGTTAAAAAAAAAAAAAAAAAAAAAAAAAAAATATCAGTTTAGACCAAAATAAATTTACAATGATAGAAAAACAATTAAAAAATTTTGTGTAGCAACATTTAGTAAAGAGAAAACACTGATTTTTTTTTTTTTAATAAAAACATTTTAATCAATATCGTAATTAAAGTAAATAGACTGAAAGTTTAATAATAAAAAAAAAAGAATATTTTTTATTTAAAAAGTACATAAGATATGTTAAATATCAGTCAAGTTTCCTTACAAGATTATAAACTTTTACACAGATATTTTTTTCTCATGGAAAAATAAACCCTTTTTATTTAAAAAAAAAAAAAAAAAAAAAAAATTATTTTCAAAATCTTTTGTTTGTTTTTTGTTAGTTTAAAAATACAACAAAATAACGAATATCCATTTCAAATATAAAAATGTCAATATTAACAACAACAACTGATAAACAGATAAAAAATATTTACAAAATATTGTTCAAACCATGCAAAAAACATTAACAGGTAAATAATAAAAAGTGACAGCATCTCACGTCGGAAATATTGTCAAATTGGTCTTTTTTTATAAAAGGGAGATTAAAACTGAAGCCAACGAGTGAAAAAGGGATATTTTAGATGCGTCCAAGCATTTAAATAAGAGGCTCTGTCCGTTTGTCTGTTTAAGTTTAAAATAGATGCCTACAAAACAAATGAATCTATAAACCATATGAATGGTGTGTTTCCGGCATAAAATGACATTTAAAAGGGTTGAGATGTTATAAAATACAAAAAAAAAAACAATTTTTTAGATGCATATGCAACGGCTTCAGCGTAACGACTGTGCCACGATCAGGTGGATGTGTGGCAGCAAACTAGAAGAAAGAATTCCTTGAGCCGTGATCTATCAGAAGCTTTTTGGTATTGGTGCGATTTTAGATGCTTTACGCGCTTGGTGTCTCAGTTGGTTTGGCCATATACAGCGTGCCACTTCCTGCATCAACTCAAAAACAGACATGGATACTCCAGGCACGAGGGTGCGTACAAGACCAAAGAAAACCTGGCTTGAGTGCGTATGAAGTGACTTGACTGGTATCAACCCTTTGGATCAGATTGGACCATATAGAAAGCAGGCGCTAGACATTGCTTGGTGTTGCCCACCTTGCTTCTAGCTTGCTTCAGCGTAACGACCGTGCCACGATCAGGTGGATGTGTGGCAGCAAACTAGAGGAAAGAATCCCTTGAGCCGTGATCTATCGGAAGCTTTTTGGTATTGGTGGGATTTTGGATGCCTTACACATCCTGTGTTTCACGTGGTTTGGCCATGTGCAGCATGCCACCTCCTGCACCGACTCAATAACATGCATAGATACCCTAGGCTTGATGGTGTGTGGAAGACCAAGGATAACCTGGCTTGAGTACATACAAAGTGTCTTGACTGCTTGCAACAAGACTGGTATCAACCCTATGGATCGGGCCACATGGAGAGCAGGCATGAGACATTGCCTGGTGATGCCCAGTCCGGAGTCCCAGACACTTGCAGCACCTTAAATACCAAAACCGGATGATGATGATGATGATGATGATTCATACATCGCTGGTTGATCAGTCTATCATGTTAAAGTTTAAAATAGTATTTTTAGATGCATACTAAGTTCGATTGGTCAGTCATGCTTAAGTTTGAAATAAGCATGACAGACCAACAAAAATGCTAAGTCTAAAATAGCATTTTTGTTGATCTGTCATGCTTAAGTCCAAAATAGCATTTTTGTTGATCTGTCATGCTTAAGTCCAAAATAGCATTTTTGTTGATCTGTCATGCTTAAGTCCAAAATAGCATTTTTGTTGATCTGTCATGCTTAAGTCCAAAATAGCATTTTTGTTGGTTTGCAATGCTTAAATTTAAAATAGCATTTTTGTTGGTTTGCTATGCTTAAATTTAAAATAGCATTTTGGTTGGTCTAGCATGCTTAAATTTGAAATAATATTTTTAGATATATCCCAGCATCTCTATAAAAGGCTCTATCTGTCCGTTGGTCTGTCACGCTTTAGTTTGAAATATCATTTTCATGGCTAACCACACAGAATGAATGGACGTATCTTAAGAATATCCGTTTTCGCTTATGATTCAGTGAGATACAGCCAAGATACACAAAGGATAAACAGCAAAGCCTCTAATGTGAGATAGATATAAAAATTAAAAAAAAAAAACAAAGTGTCATGCATGAAGTGTGTTTCAATTTAAAGAAACAATGAAAGCACTGTAGTTTGTAATTGGGTTTTGGTTCTCGTTTAATTTCACATGTATTTGTGGATATAAAAATCTATTTCTACAAGGAAAAGGCCAACTTTTTTAGTCAGTTGAAAAAAAAAAAAAAAAAAATATTTTGCAAGTTAAATGTAAACATGTTGAAATTAGACAAGAGACGCCTGCTATGAATTGAACCATCAAACCGGGAAGTAAGCAGCCAGGTGACAAATGTAACAATATGCCAGCATTTTAAAAATTTGAATTATAAAAATGATAAGTATTCAAGTCAATTCTGCTGGGTTAACAACTACTGCATTGATCCTGGGAGGAAAAAAAAAAGGATGCAGAGGTGAGATTTTGATCTACTGCAGAAAAAGGAGGTAGAGAATAGTAACATTTTGATTTAAGAAAAGGGGGAAGTGACATGGAAGAGATACCTTGATCCGGGAGAGGGAATAGACATTTTTATCCAAGGGGACAAGAGAAAGGAAAGTGACTTTAATGTAAAGGTGGACATCGAAGTCTAAGTTTAATCCAAGATCCAGGGGCATAACACTTTTGATCATGGGAAGTAAGATTTTTGATACTGGGAAGTAAGACTTTGATCTTATATGAAAAAAAAAAGGAAGTGACACCTTGATCCAAGAATGAGGAAAGAACATTATACGTTGATCCAATTAGGGGAGGGGTAGGGAAGTGTCATTTTGATCCAAGAAAAAGGAGGGGAGAAACAGGGAAATGACATTTAAATAAAAGAAACAGGGAAATGACACCCCCCCCCCCATAATAAAAAAGAAGAATGAGCAGAGAAGTGACTCTTTGGAATGAGTGAAAGGGAGGGAGATACAATAGTGACACCTAAAGGGGGGGGGGGCAAGAAAGTGACAATTTGATCCCAAAGAAATAAAGGTATTTAGCTCAGTTGCTAAAAAGGCCATAATTGGTCCCTATGTTGGATGTACAGTTGATCCTTTCAAAACTACATTTGTTTATTTTGCTTGGCTGGGCTGATCAACATTATTCCAGTTGTTTATACAAACACTATTGGCTTCACATTTTCAAACAGGTTTCAGCCATAGCTGTAAATCAGCCGAGCCTCTTCAGGCCAATCTGTTTAGTATGAAGAAAAAGAGCACTAATTTTATACTAAGAGATTCGCCTGAAGAAGCTCAACCACCGAACCTTCTTCGAGTGCATTTTACGGAACTTGAGAATCTAGATGGAATTTCAACCTGAACCTTTATTTGATCCGCATGGGTAGATTGTTCTCGTTCCGTCAGTCATGATTGGGTAGAAGTCTTAAGTAACTTGTATTTTGTACTTAGTTCATATCGTCTGTAATGGGGATTGAACCATCAACCTCCAGAAGACTGTCACTTAGAACTGATTGTCACTTAACACCTTTATCCGTTGCACCACTAGGCCACGTAGATCTACCCCCATAAATTAAATAATGGTTCAGTTCGACATTCTGTATAGATTCTTGAGTTCAACAAGAAGCACCTGAAGAAGGTCAGAGGTTACATTGGCCAAAATGTTGTAAGAGTAATATGCAAGAGATGAATAGTAGTCCGAATAATCCCCCCCCCCCCCCCAAGAAAAAAAAAATACAAGTTATCAATCCTCATCTGAAAAATTCCAAAGTATAATTTGCTTCAAGTTTCTTTCCGAAAATAATCATTCCGGCAAAGAAGATTATTACAATGGCGATAATTTTAAATAATGACCTAAAAAGCTAAAAAATGTAAGGGAGATAAAGCAATACTATATTTTCTAAATTTCTATTATATCCCATGAGATTTTTTTATGCATATGAACAAATATTGACAAACAAATTTTATAAAATCCGACAAAAATTGAAAAAAAGTTGATAACCAACACAATGTAATCAAAGTAACCATGTGGATTGTTAATACTTTCATCCACAGCCACCATACTGCAACAATTTCAAACATAACTACATTTTCGTTCCATGTGTTTCTCATTTGTTTCCCCCCCCACACACACACACACACACACACACCCAAGTGGCAAGCAGCTCACATGTTGCAATAACGTTGCTCTTATTTGTTTTTTCTCGGCTCTTCCATATGTTTTAGCTTTGCCTAATTTCATACACATGTGATGCCGTCTAGACATTTTTGTTTAAATGTTTTTATACAACACCCCCACCCACCCTTCTCTTCACTACTATTCTTCTTCTTGTTGTTGTTTCTATCTTTCTTTCCCCTCAAGACGTTTTACCTTCTAATGTCTAGACTTTTTTTTTTTTTAATTTTGATTTAAACTAGTGTTGGGACGATTAATCGGAATCGGGTTGTTTCGTTTTATGGCATATCAACCCTCCTCGGAATTATTTAAGGCCGAATCCGGTCATTTGGGTGAAAGTTATTATGCTTCAAGTTCTTTATATGTTCAAGTATTTGGTTGAGTGAAAGGGAGAAGGGGGAAAGGGAGAGGTAGAGGGGGAAGAGAAAAGGGAAAGGTAGAGGGGGAAGGGAAAAGGGAGAGGTAGAGGGGGAAGGGAAAAGGGAGACGGAGAGGGGGAAGGGAAAAGGGAGACGGAGAGGGGGAAGGGAAAAGGGAGACGGAGAGGGGGAAGGGAAAAGGGAGACGGAGAGGGGGAAGGGAAAAGGGAGACGGAGAGGGGGAAGGGAAAAGGGAGACGGAGAGGGGGAAGGGAAAAGGGAGACGGAGAGGGGGAAGGGAAAAGGGAGACGGAGAGGGGGAAGGGAAAAGGGAGACGGAGAGGGGGAAGGGAAAAGGGAGACGGAGAGGGGGAAGGGAAAAGGGAGACAGAGAGGGGGAAGGGAAAAGGGGAGGGGGAAAAGGGGAGGAGAAAAGGGAAATTGTTTTTATTTGGTATTTTGCAGAACATGATTGAGTTTTGCAAAGAGAAAAAAAAACAATAAAACATCAATGTTTGGTGCATTTTGGGTCAGGAAGCCGATATCTTCAGACAGCCTGATCTGGTAGCACCAGGAATTGGAATCGGAAATCGTAAAAATCAGAATTTTTGGAAGTATCGGAAAAGAATTTGTGTTGATTAAATACGATTGGTTTTTTTTTTGTGTTTTTTTTGTTTAAAACTTAATTTTCCATTGATGGTATTGATAAATATTTATTGATTTTAAACCCACAAGTATATTTTACGTTTGCGAAAATACATGCCCATATTACATGGGCGTTTACGTAAATCCGAAAATTAAAAAAAAACAAAAAACTCTATAGCTAAATATTTAGAGATTTTAAAAGAATTGGAATTTATTAATTTCCGATAAAATTATTATGTATCGGAAAACATTATTTCGTAAAGTTATTTGAAAATTTTAGAATACCAAGTAATGTTATAATTATTTTTTTTTCATATTTATTAAATGAATAAAATCATTTATTTAAATACATACCTAGGCTTTCTGTGATATGCACCTTTTTCAAAGAGTACTTTTTTTTTTTATCATTCTGCTGGTATTAACCACGAGAAGTTGTCCACTCGTGGATAGAGCAGTTTCCCAAAATCGTCAACAAGACCGGATGTACAATTTGCTCTATCCACGAGTAGGCAATCCCCTCACGCTTAATACCAGCAGAAAGAAAGTACTCTTTGAAAAAAGGTGTACATTACCGAAAGCCTAGGTATGTATTTAAATACATGATTATATTCATTTAATATATATTAAAAAAAAAAATGATAACATTTCTTTGTATTCTAAATTCTTCAAATAACTTTACAAAATTATTTTTCTAAGATGTGCAAACCCCTTCCATTATATATAAATGTGTGTGTGTGCGGCAGAAGCACATAAAAAACAAGAAAGTTAGAAACTGCGTGTATCCGATCTGTTCTTCTGCATGTATCAGAGATGTGGACTACAGATTCCAATTCCAACCTTTTGGCCAAGATCAAAGTGTAGTATCTGTTCCGATGGATACTACACCCCATAGACTGGTATTGTCTTGGCCTTCGGGGCTTGATGACGCCGGTCTGTGGGTTTGTCCTGTGCAGTTCTAGGAGGTCTACCCTCCCAGGCTTTGCCTCCCCTCTTTGGGGAGGAGTAAGTTTATTGCTTACTGCGTGAGACGCCCCTACCGGGGAATGCCGACGGGGCTGCCCAGGCAATTTTTAATGGCCAGAGTGCTCACCTTCTCGAGCGCTGGTTTATCAAATCCAACTTTCCCGACCTTGTGTCACATCTTCCATAGCCCGTGTGAAACAAGTTGACAAATCTATGACTGTAAGAACAAATTCGTCAATGAAAGAATTGAGAGTCAGTGTTGTAGAGGAAATTATCCGAAGTAAAAGATTAAATTGGTTCAATCATGTCCAAAGGAGATTTTCAGAAGATCTAAGGAAATTAGTTTTAACAGAAATAGGTGGTCCAGAAAAAGTGGGTAGACCTTGAAGGAATTGGAAACGGTTAGTGACTGAAGATATGGAACAGTTGGGATTGACGAATCAAGACGCAAGAAAATTTCGGAGACAATGAATGAAGTAGTATAACTGTATCAAAGAAAAAAGGGATTAAAAACATATATATATATATATATATATATATAGGGTTTGTTTCTCATCTCGTCAGTAGCCATTCATGGTAGCCTCATTGATTAGAGCGCTCGGAATTGGAGTTAAATGTGACTCTTGTTTCTGAGTTCGAATCGTGTGACTGGTCCAACTGGTTATCTCTACACTGATGATTCCGTAAGGATGAAGCATACATATGTAGATAATATTTAAAAATATTCATTATTAAATAATTACATATATATATATATATGAGAAAGGAAGGATGAGAGTAATCTGACGTAATGGGAAATGAAAAAGGAAAAAACAAGAGATATTTTTTTTATATATTCATCAACGTTTTGTAAGACTTCGTCAGGATGATAATTTTAAGAAAAATGTCAAGCCAATATTTCGATGTACTTGCATGTCATTTTTCTTAAAATTATCATCCTGAGGAAGTCTTACAAATAAAGACGAAACGTTGATGAATATATAAAAAAATATCTCTTGGTTTTTCCTTTTCCATATCTAATATATATATATACATATATATATACATTATATATATATACATATATATATATACATATATATATATATATATTATATGCGTTTTTATTTCCATTAAAAGCTGAAATACGATCCCTAAAGAGACTTAATTAATTTGTGCACTACGTACGTTTTCTTTGATAATTTTAAAAGGGGGGTGGGGGCTCGACCCCTTGTACTTTTTAAAAGGGTCACTGCAGAGAAAATACGCCCCCCACCCCTCAAATTGAGTTATTTGTAATCCTGTTTATAAGATGTAAACCATAATTAAAAGATAAAATTACAAAGTTTTGGATTTTTTTTTTTTTAAATGGAGATTGATGATTTGTAGTAATCCGAATAATCCAAAAAATTGTACAGATTCCAAAAATTAGGCAAAACTGCCATTATAGCCACCACTACCACCACCCTCTTCAAATGGAAGCTTAACACTAGAAAAATTAAGTCACACAACGCATTCTTTTAGTTACGTTGATATATTTTGGGGTCGGATCTCTTACGTTTTCTCTTTGTTATTACAATCCCACTTCCTCTTTCTCTCCGGTGTTCACAGTCTTGTCAAATTAAGTCAAAGTGTTTTCTAATCAGAAAAAAATAAATGGCAAAATTGGGGAGGGAGGAAAGGATAAAAATTAAAAGAGAAAGACATTTTTTTTTTTTCTGAACTTATTTTTTAACCATTCATCTCCACAAAGTTAAAAATGGTTTCTTTCAAAGACATTAGAACAGATTGACTAAAATTTAGTTGAATAGCAACCACGACTTTATGCTCACATTGTGTTTGAAAATATATTATTTACCTCTTCTCCAGGAGTTTAGACACAAAGGTGTTGTTTTGAGAAGCCAGGGCACTAGGATAAGCGCACGCTAGCCTACAAAAAATGCCTGAGCAGCCCCATCGACATTCCCCAGTAGGGGCGTCTCGGGTGATTAACAATAAACTAACCCCTTCTCAGATAGAACGTAAAGCCTGGGAGGATGAACACATGTTTTCAATTTACAAAAAAAAAAAAAATAAAAAAAAAAAATAAATAAACTTTGCTGTGCATATTTTTTTAAAATTCAAGGACAATGATAATTTCTTTTAAACATACAAAAATTTATTCTGTGTCCTGCAGTTGAACACTACAATTTATCAAGAAACTCTAGTTAGAACTCTATCAAATGTCCCCAGGACAAATTCAAATCGCCACCTGTGCGTTCCGGGGATTCACCACATTATATAAACCAATCCACATCAATGAAAGTATAGTTTAACCCCCCCCCCCAAAAAAAAAATGCCACCAATGAAATCACTAATAAAAGTTGCAATCCTTTCTGCAATCTGAACTTATTTGGTACAACTAAACTTTAGTCTATGTCCGTCCGACTTGTCCACCAAGTTTCAGTCATGGATGTCCAACAGTCTTTGTTTTATCACTATTCATTGCTATGCTCCAAATATGCATATGTGCGCTACAAACAGACCTGGATACGGCTGATGTTGGTTGTGGTGTCCCCTTCAATTCAAGAATAGTTGAGAAGATAACCCCGGTGAGTGTAAAGCCTATTCAAGATCACACCTCATATTGATGAGACAATCACCAAAGTGTCCCCAGTCATTTCAACACATTATTTAGAGTGTATGGGAGCTACAACCCCACCGGAAGATTGTCTTCAACGGTTACTGCACTCCATCAAATGCACTGCATGGAATCATTGGCCCTTATTGGTTTAAAGTTTAGCATGAACGGTCAGTCATGACCAATAATGAGTGCTCCGTAGTGGTCGTTAATAAGTTTTGAGCAGCTTTGGACAGAAGAGGTATTGTGAAGAATGAACAGCGGTTTCAACAGGATGAGGAGCGTGTCAGTGCTTGCACATGGCAACACAGATGTGCTTGCAACACAGAGGTGCACATTTGGAGCATATTATCTAATGGCAATGAAAAAAAGACCGTTGGACATTCATAACTGAAACTTCAAATGACTCATTAGAATGGCTGCGAGGACACTTTGGTGATCGTCTCCTCAGTAGTAGGTATGATTCTGAATGGGCTTCACATTCACTGAACCATAACACCCCATATTTGGTCTCCACAACCATCCATTGAATTTCTCTGAAATTTTGCATGAAGTTGTAACTTTGATCAGGTTAGAAAGTGACATTCTGATTTTTGAAAAAAAATCTGGTTAGCCCCCCAGGGGGTCAAAAGACCCCGAAATGGCAAAAAAATGACATTTTTTACCCCATAACGTTTCATCCATCCATTCAATTTCTCTGAAACTTGGCCAAAATGTAGAGGCAATTGTTCTGGATATAAAATGAGCATCCTTGACCTCAGAAAAATTCTGGTTTGCGCCCCCAGGGGGTCAAAGGGGGGTCAAAAATGCCCCAAATTTATTGCATTTTACACTCGCCACATCGAGTCACATACAGAGGGAGACCACGCACACGCGGCTTGTTTTATCTGTTATCTCAAAGATAATGTCTATCAAAACAGTCCTCATATCATTCCTATACTAAAGAGGGGCATCACAGCCCCAAATCAGGGCAGTGTCGAGAGGGTGTGTCAATGTTATTGCCAATTTTGCACATTGTATGCAGGTGTGCTTGCAATGCAGAGGTGCACATTGGCAGCATATCATTGAACGGGAATAAAACAAAAGACTGTTGGACATTTATAATTGAAACTTGGTGGACAAGTCAGACATTGAGTGAAGTTTATTTGTACCAAATATGGTTGGATTACAGAAGGGATTGTGAATTTTATTAATTCCATTAGTTGCATTTGGAGAGGGGGGGGGGGCAGCCTGTATAATAAAAATAGATGCAAAATGTCACAAAATACTTATATTTAGATATAAAAAGCGTCACTTGATCAAAATAAACTAATTTTTTAAATGTTAAAAGTTTAGATTAAAAAAATAGAAAAATAAAAAAATTTAAAAATAAACAGATTAAAAATTTTCAAATTCAAAGAATGTTTTGTTTTTTTTTGTGATTCAAATTTTCATTTAAAAAATCATTATTTTAAGGATTAAAAGAATTAATTTAATTTTATAAACGTTTGATTTAAAATGTGAATGTAAAATTCGATTTTTTTTTTAAATTTAAATACAAAAGATTTTTATGTCAACTTTTAAAGATATTTTATAAAAAAAAAAAAAAATAAAAAAACATTGAGATTCAAAAATTTTTTTTGACATAAATCAAATGTAAGGAATTTATTGTACACACATTGAAAGACAGAAGTAAAGAGATTTTTTTACCCAATCTCATATTTTATATGATCATTCAAAACAAACAAATAATAATTAATGCAAGTTTTTGATAGTAAATAATTTTTTTTAAATAATATGAACAAATGTACCAAGACAGCACTTACCTTTATCTAAACCCCAAACCTGACCTCATAGGAGTAACATTCAAATCTTCAATCTAAATTTTTAGTGTTTCTAGGATACCACTACAACACATTTAAACGTGTCTAATGTGTAATTTTATTTCTGACAAGCAAGGAAACCCGGTGTTGCCCCGGAGAAATAACTTATTTGAATTTTGTTTTTTTTCTTAACTTTTTACTATTTTGATACTATAAACACCCCCCTCCTCCAGAGCCAAGATCCCCCAATCAATGGGAGGAAATGATTCACCCAGGTGCACAAAATAGTCAGCTGTGAGTGGCTGATAGGGCGAGCACAGAAGTAGCCAGTTCTATTGATCAGGGGTGGCAGTGACCAAGATAAAAGACCGGATGTAGGATTTCCAGTATAAGTCAAGATATTTAGGAGTCAGAGTTTGAGTTTAGTTTTAGGTTAGCTTGAGTTTAGTTTTGAGTTTAGCTTGAGTTTAGTTTTGGGTTAACTTGAGTTTAGTTTTGGGTTAACTTGAGTTTAGTTTTGAGTTTAGCTTGAGTTTAGTTTTGAGTTTAGCTTGAGTTTAGTTTTGGGTTTAGCTTGAGTTTAGTTTTGGGTTTAGCTTGAGTTTAGTTTTGGGTTTAGCTTGAGTTTAGTTTTGGGTTTAGCTTGAGTTTAGTTTTGGGTTTAGCTTGAGTTTAGTTTTGGGTTTAGCTTGAGTTTAGTTTTGAGTTTAGCTTGAGTTTAGTTTTGAGTTTAGCTTGAGTTTAGTTTTGAGTTTAGCTTGAGTTTAGTTTTGAGTTTAGCTTGAGTTTAGTTTTGAGTTAGCTTGAGTTTAGTTTTGGGTTAGCTTGAGTTTAGTTTTGGGTTAGCTTGAGTTTAGTTTTGGGTTAGCTTGAGTTTAGTTTTGGGTTAGCTTGAGTTTAGTTTTGAGTTTAGCTTGAGTTTAGTTTTGAGGTTAGCTTGAGTTTAGTTTTGAGTTTAGCTTGAGTTTAGTTTTAGGTTAGCTTGAGTTTAGTTTTAGGTTAGCTTGAGTTTAGTTTTAGGTTAGCTTGCAGCTGTTGGCAGTTAGCTTGTATACAATTAGTTGAACCAAAGTCGCTACTTTACCCATGACTAAGTGAAGTAATGGTGTTAATGCATAATTGAACACAGTAGATCTGATCTATGTAGTGTAATGTGTTTTTTAGTATAGGAGAAATGACCAGAGTGCTCAATTACGTATGTTAAGAGCATATATTTTTTTCTTTCAAAGAACACTATACATTAGTTTGATCATCCATCGATATCTTCAGTTTCACAGAACCACTGGAAACTTAACCTACAGGCCAAAAGATACAAAGTGTACCTGTTCTTCAGTCGATGTTATGTTGACTGAACAGATCTTTTTGATGTGATTTGAAATGATGATTTGAAAAGGATGTGTTAGGTGATTGTAACATTGAACAATTGAGGCACTTGGTAGTTTACAGTGTTTCCATGAAACCGAAGGTATCGATGGACGATCAAATGTACAGTGCTCTTTAAAATTTGTTTGTGGGCAGATAACTCTGTGGGGTTTTGTGGACGAGTTATTTCCTTATATTGGTAAATTTATACATTTTTTGTATATTGTTTTTACTAATTAAAGGTTGGAGGTTACATCGGCCGAAACTTTGTGAAAATAACAACCAACATGAGAATAGTAGTCCGAATAATCCAAATGATACAGACATGATATTTAAATTATCAAACTCTGTAGACTGCATATCTATTACATTATTATTTAACCAAAAAAAAAAAAAAAAAAAAAAAAAAAAAAAACATTTGAGGAGAAAAAAAAATTTTCAATGAGGTTTTCATTTTATTTTTAGAATAATAAAAAATAATGCAGAACTTTTAAATATTTGTTTGAGATTTAAAAGAATTTTCCCTGAAAGGTTTGCAATTTTCATGCATAAAATAATTTTTGAACCACAAATAATATTTTAGGACAGAAAAAAATATAAATGAATGAAAAAATGAGTTTTAGATTTAAACAAATTGCTTAATTTTTCTTTTTGTACGAGATATTTATATTTTTGATATTTTGAAATATAAAATATGAGATAAAGGTAATTATATATAATATATCTATATATATAGATATATAGATATATAGATATATTATATATACGCACACATACACTATAAAAAAAATAAAGCATAAAATACTTTTAAAAAATATGCACACATATTTTTAGAAGGTCCAATTACAAATAATATTAGCATTGTTATTATAATCAATCGTTTTATTTATAACTAAAACTTGAGCACTTTAAAAATACACATACACAAATATACATTCATTTTGGATGTACATGCATACAGGGTCCACCATAAGTAACTATATATTTTCTTCTTTAGTTTGTAACTTCGTTGACACTTACATTTCTTCTATTTCATGTGTCATTCGAAAGTTAAAATCGTATCTTTTTTTTATGGCATCGTTGCTCAAGTGTCGTTGCAGCTGTGCGCCAAAGTATGCCGATCAGTCTCAGAAAGATTAGTAAAGAGCATTGAGCTCCACAAAGCTTTAATAAATGTTTTAATAAACATCGTGTTTTATGTTGCAAAAAACTTAAGTGTTTTACCTTCTGTTAATTTTTTCTATATTGCAGTTGTATGTTTCTTCCATGTTACATTTAGTATGTTAAAATAAAATTACATAGTTACTTATGGCAGACCCTGTAATTATATATATATAATTATTTTTATTTATACAGACATGTACAAAAAGCCGCTACACTGGCATGTCGATGTTATCAATCATTAGTTATTAGAAACTAAAATCTCATCAGGCAGAAAAGTTTGATATTTGAAAGATCAGACTTTTCTGCCTAATGAGATGTTAATTTCTAATAACTATTGATTGATAACATCGACATGCCAGTGTAGCGGCTTTTTGTACATGTCTGTATGAATAAAAATAATTATATTAATAGCTCTATTTACTATTGAGCACTATTATATAAGTCCGATTGAAATTCTTTAGGTTTTTTTTTTGTGCGTGTGCATGTGTGTTAAAATAGAAAAAAAATGGAAAGATTTTAGTGCCAATGTATTTCATTCTTTAAAGAAATTCTTCCAAAAGAACTAATTGAGAATATTTTATGTTCCGGAATTTTTTTTTTTTTTTTTTAGATGAAGATTCATTATTTGGATTATTCAGACTACTGTTCTCATCTTGGATGTTATTCTCACAAAGTTTCGGCCGATGTAACCCCCAACTTTATTCCAGTGCATCTTTTTAAACTTGGGAATCTTTAATCGAACTCTGGAACCTATACAGAACTTCAAACTGGAACTTTTATTTAATCGACAGGGGTAGATTGTTCTCATTCCATCAGCCACGAGTGTGTGTGTGGGGAGGGGGGGATCCTTCCAACAGTGCACAGAAGTGCAGCAAAGAAGGGTTGGAAAGTGCAGTAGACTCAATAAAGATGATGCTGAACGGCTAACCATGTCGTTTCTTTGGGCTTAAAGTAAATTATTTGTGAAACCACTTCGAACACTTCACAAGGTTCAAGCACTTCACAAGGTTCAAGCACTTTATACACAGCCAATACTTTTCTAATCTCTATATAGAAAAGACAAGAACAAATGTACATCTGTCGGGTCGCTAACTACTTTATATTATTAGACCTATGAACATGCAATTTGGTATGAAGGATACCCTACCTATACAGATTGTTGGAGGAGAAAATCATCATATAAAGAGGTGTGGAGCGACTATCTCTCATCCACTAACAGATAGGGGAACTGTCTTTAGATATGAAGGTCAGCTGTGAATACCCAATAAGCAGTATCCGACCAACTGGCAGTCTACTCAGAGGGTGTATGTGGGATATGCTCTAGTCAAGTAAATCTTCATGAAATGCATACAGATGGCCGATGTAAAGTTTATACTTGTCGGGATGTCAGCTAACTACTTCATATTATTAGACCTATGAAGATGCAATCTGGTATGAAGGATACCCTACCTATACAGATTGTTAGAGGAGAAAGTCATCATATAAAGAGGTGTGGAGCAACTATCTGATCCACTGGGTCCCTAGGTGGCAGATAGGGGAACTGTCTTTGATATGGAGGTCAGCTGTGAATACCCAATAAGCAGTATCAGGGTGTATGGGTTATGGTTAGGGTGTATGGGTTAAGATGTATGGGTTAAAGTATATGGGTTAAAGTGTATGGGTTAAAGTGTATGGGTTAAAGTGTATGGGTTAAAGTGTATGGGTTAAAGTGTATGGGTTAAAGTGTATGGGTTAAAGTGTATGGGTTAAAGTGTATGGGTTAAAGTGTATGGGTTAGGGTGTATGGGTTAAAGTGTATGGGTTAAAGTGTATGGGTTAAAGTGTATGGGTTAAAGTGTATGGGTTAAAGTGTATGGGTTAAAGTGTATGGGTTAAAGTGTATGGGTTAAAGTGTATGGGTTAAAGTGTATGGGTTAAAGTGTATGGGTTAAAGTGTATGGGTTAAAGTGTATGGGTTAAAGTGTATGGGTTAAAGTGTATGGGTTAGGGTGTATGGGTTAGGGTGTATGGGTTAAAGTGTATGGGTTAAAGTGTATGGGTTAAAGTGTATGGGTTAAAGTGTATGGGTTAAAGTGTATGGGTTAGGGTGTATGGGTTAGGGTGTATGGGTTAGGGTGTATGGGTTAAAGTGTATGGGTTAAAGTGTATGGGTTAAAGTGTATGGGTTAAAGTGTATGGGTTAAAGTGTATGGGTTAAAGTGTATGGGTTAAAGTGTATGGGTTAAAGTGTATGGGTTAAAGTGTATGGGTTAAAGTTAGGGTGTATGTGGGATATGCTCTAGTCAAGTATATCTCCATGAAATGCATACAGATGGCCGATATCAAGTTTAGACTTGTCGGGATGTCAGCTTCCATAAAAGCTGACTTAGTTGAGTGTGGGCTATTGACTTTGGTTGATAACACATTTACTGTCAATCATGAAAAAGCGTTGGGCAAGGCAGGGCAACCATCCATAAAACTTTTTCCTCAAATAAACCTTCATAGATATTTTCCATTTGTGCAGCTAGCCAGCGACTAGGATGAGAGGGGTGGAAGGGGGGAGGGGCACCAGTGTGGATGATATCCCCCCCCCAAACCAGCACACTAATAAAAAGAACCAATGAAGAAGAAAAAGAGAGTGTCCCTGAGAGAGCAGGAACGTCCCTTTGAAAATATGCTTATCTCTGATTTTTATTAAATAAAAATTATAGTGAAATCACTCAAAATACAAAATTCTCAAAATACAAAATTCTCAAAATCTGAGCACATTTTAATGATTTTAAATTTTAAGACACTTAAATGGGGAGTTGACTTAACTAAATTAAACAGTCTCTATTTACTTGCTTCCCCATGAGGACAGAGTTAGACACAAGGTCGGTTTTTAATGTGGAGAAAATTAGTGGACCATAGGTTTACTTTCGGCAGCTTCGGAACTCTCGCTTCCCTTATTTTGTCCTCATATTCCATGAGCGATGTTTCTGACAAAGGGGGAAGAATTGCTGTTTTCCGGGTCAGAATCTATCCATCTAACACTTATCGTTGGCTAGTTTTTGACCTTTGAAGTAGTATTTTTTTTAGCTCCTTACATTAAGTGGCTGTATGCCTTGTCTGGAGCGACTTTCATAAAAAAAAAAAAATTAAAAAAAAATTTTTTTTTTTAAATTTAGCTCCCCAAAAAGGGACACACTGGATTGGGACAAAACTAAAAATGGCTCAGTCTAGAAGGATTTCTCCTTCACTGACCGAGGACAGTAAAGACGAAGTGTAGTATCAGAACAGAGACTACACTTTGCTCCTAGAGTATTCGCTAGAGCAGTATGTTTTTGATTGACATGAACTATTTTGTGGCCTATCATCTAGATCTTCAGTCGTGTAATCGCTATGTGGGTGCATATTTGCGGGGGGGGGGGGAGAGGGTCTAACCATTATCATTCACGTTTTACAATTTCTCTCGTACATTTACATCATTCATCCTTCGTTCCATCACCATCTAAAACATTTACGTCGAAATAAAAAGCATGCACAGTGGCAGGCAAGATCAGAGATTTAGAAATATATACATAAACGTTGTTTAATGTATAGAGTTATAGCATTGATTTTTTTATTTTTATTTTTATTTTATAACACGAGCAAATGTGCACTCCCTCCGGTCGCATATTTTTGCTAGGCTGTGAGGATTATATAATTGTGAAAGAACTACATGCAATACGCAGTTATAGCAAAATAATTTGTTTTGGACTATTAAAATAATGTCTAACACTATTGATAATGTTTATCCATTCATTTATTTTTTCTATTGTCGTTTATATTTAAATTCATGTTTTGAAACATGACGTGAATCAGAAATCTATGACATCACGCAAAAGCTATAATTATTTTGTCATGGTAATGTTCTCGGCTCTATTTTATAATAAAGTCGAAATAGGTTAGTTGGTAGAACCTCAGACTGAAGATCTCAAGGTTTGGGTTTCAATTTCCGGTCATGGCATCTGTTTTATTTGTTTGGAATTTATTATTCATGATTGCTGCAATATTCTCCATTTCAAAAAGTAGTTAAGATCTGATATTTCAGAATAAGACAAATTCCGCAATGTATGTATTACGTTTCAAAAAAAAAAAAAAAAAAAAAAAAAAGAACTGACTGACGAAGATAAAAAAAAATCTCTATTTTTTGGTGAAAGAATACCTTTTTAGATCAGTTTACGCCCCTTTCTTTTGCATTCTCCTCTTGGTTAAATAATAGTTTTTCTAATTCAATTTCTGCACATGTTTCACCATAACCACCACCACCACCCGGTTTATTTGTTGAATCCGGCCACAATTAATCCTCTGATGAGGGTGAGGCCTGATTGTCTAGTCTTGATCTAAGTCTTCCCTTCATTTTGGTCTTTGGTGAGGCCCAACGGAATCTATACCCATGACTTTCCTATCACGTCTGACCACGTCCTCCCAAGACAACTTGGCGGTCTTCTCTGCTGGCATCTTAACTGTCAGACTTTAGCAATCTAGCCATTGCTGCGCTCAACGTGCCCCAACCAACGCAGTCTGCTCTTCTGCATGATGTTCGCGAGGCTTTTCAAGTTGACTTGTGCGAGCAGAAACCCAAAAGGTATGCTTTGTTCAGGCCTCACCAAACAGATCCATCTGCTAACCATTACCTTGTCATTATGGTGCAGGATTTATTTATTCATTCATGCATGCATGCCCCTTTGGGGTTTATCTCTGTTTTAACAAATTTCATGTAAACTTTTTTTTTTTTAAATCCTCAAAGAATATATAATATGAATATACAAATCGAATTCTAAATATTTTATCTGATAGACCCTAAAACTGTCTCAGTACATTCAATTTTTTTTTTTTTTTAATTCATCTAGTTCATTCTTAAAAGAGATATTTATTAGAGTTAGGGTTCGGCAACTTGTTCCAAAAATACATTGCGCTATTAGAAGACAAAATCTAAATTATGGTAGATTTAGTTTTTGAAACCAATATGAGGAGAGACATTAAGAAATCCCATTATCTTGAAGGTCTCAATTAAGTCAGCCCTTAATTTTTCTCACTAGTAAAGTAGTTAAACCTAAAGATTCCAACATATCTTTATAATTGAAATCCTTTAATCCTTGCATTAGTTTAGTCACTTTTTTTTAGACATCTTCTAATTTTAATATTATATCCTATTTAGGGAAAGGTATGAATCCATATAGCACCCTCCCCAGCTGCAGATTAAATAGTGCAGACTAGACTCTCAAGCCTTGGTTGTGTAACTAATCTAGAAGGTAAACTCCAAAAATTCTAAAATAACTCTTCTCTGCTAATCCCGGCATTGCTTCCGATCACCCCGAACTTCTCATTTTCAACTGGACTTAAATAATGCCAGTTGAGGAAAGGTGAAGTTGATGATTGCACAACCTTTGCTTCACTATACACTTCTTATGCATACATTCTAACAAGGAGTATCCATTGTCTCTCTTGAGAGGAGTCTTCGAGTCCTAATACCGATTCATAGCTCCCTGTTCTCAGAATTAAGTAGAATATTCTATACGAGGTCTTATTAAAGTCTTAAATATTCTAATAATAAGAGTTGCTTCCCTTGGAATAAAATACCTAATCATTAATGAATCATCAAGTGACAGTGTTTTGGAGGTTGACGGTTCAATCCTCGGTGCGGGCGATACGAAGAATACTTAAGACTTCTACCCAGTCATAGCTGACGGAACGAGAACAAGCTACCCCAGCGGATTAAATAAAGGGTCTCGTTCGAAATTCCATACAGATTCCCAGAGTTCGACATGATGCACCTGAAGAAGGTCGGAGGTTACATCGGCCGAAACGTTGTGATGATAACATCTAAGATGAGAACAGCAATCTAAATATTACAAATTCGTTGAATCATTTGATTTGTGTTTGAGACAAAATATGTTTATTTACCTCCTCTGCAGAAAGTTAGACACAAGGTCAGGTTAGGCGAAGTTTTGAAAAGCGAATGCATTAAGTGAAGTGCACCCTGGCCTACAAAAGATGGCCGCGCAGGCTCGCCGGCATTCCCTAGTAGGTCTGCCTCAGACGATTAGCAATAAACTAACCCTTTCTCAAAGAGAGGGTAAAGCTTGGGAGGAACAAAGCCAGTCGGACTGAATGTCGAGGACGTATCCTCGACTAGTATTTTATTTACCCCCTCTCCAGGAGGTTAGGCACAAGGCCAGTTTTCGCTCGACTAGCATGAACAACAGCTATTCAAGTTGTGCCAAGTGAGACCAAATATGACGGAGATGTAAATGGATTTGACATAATTTAGTATTTGATTTCTTGCATTTGTGAAAATGGTGGAACTTATTAATATTAAACCATTTTGGAACAGGCATTCCAGCTCGTACGTGTACATAAATGCTTTTTGGTTTTTATATTGTTTGTCTTTTGAATTACATAAAAAAAATGAAACGTGTGGCACTGAAATAAAAAAAATTTAAAAATTGTGTCTTTTTTTCTCCAAAGATTTTGCCTTTCGGATTTATTTATTTAAAGATCTTATTCTTTTCATGCTTTCATTTATATATATATATATATATATATATATATATATATATATATATAGATATATATATATATATGAAATGAAAATTTCAGACAAAAATGGAAAAGTAAAAAATCATCAGGCTGAAGATATTCAGGTTGAGACTAAGGATCTCAGGAGAGAAAAAAACACAAACGCTTTTGTGTAGCCATCCCAAAAAAGAATAGATATTTTAATAACAAATACATCATTAAAGCTGATATTTTGGTCGATTCATTCGACCATATTCATTTGGCGAACATTCACCAAATGAACATTGTCAAATAAATCAACTAAAACATCTTGGTTCAGCTTTGATGATGTTTTTGGTTTTTATGTCCTTATTTTTACTAGTCTGTTGTTATGCTTATCCACTATTCCATGAACTAATATTCCATATATATATATATATATATAGTCTCGGAAGTTTCTCAACCATTAAAACTATATAAAAAAAAAAAGTTAAAAAAAAAAAAACCTGAACTCCCAAGTTGTTCAGTGGAAAATCACTCATGTAAGTCAATTTAATTTTTACAGTTATTATATTAGTTTGCTTCTAACATTATTTAAGGGATCATCAGTTGTTTACCATGAAAAACTGTTTCGGGAATTTAAAAACAAGACATATATATATATATATATATATATATAACAGTAATAAACAATTAAAAGGGGCTTGATAATAATTAAAAAGGTTGGAGATTTTCAGGTTGAGACTGAGGATTTTATAAGATGCATAGCCAGCCTTAAAGAGAATATATATTTTAATAATAATAATTACTATTATTATTATTAACTTTTGTACTGAGCACTAGTCAATTATTTATTATTGTTATAAAGCTCTATCTGAAAGATATATTGAGCCCTTTGTGTGTACAAGGTCTACTGTCTTGGATCGGATCAGTTCAGACTTTTCATGTTATATATATATATATATATATATATATATATATATATATATTATTATGGGGGAGGGTTAACTCCAGAAAAGTCTTTGTGTTTCACTCTCATACAATCCTCAGGGTGAGGATATTCAGGTTGGGACTAAAGATTTCAGAGGAGAAAAAAACACAAACACTTTTGAGTAACCATCCCAAAAGAGAGTATATATTTTAATAACAATTATAAACTTCTGTATTGAGCACTGTTGAAATAAATATGAAATCAAAAATTGTACACATAATATAAAATGTAATAATATAATTTAATATATATATATATATATATATATATATATATATATATATGGCATAGATCTGTGCATGTGTATGAGGAAGACAATCACATTTTTGTTAAACCATAAAGATCACTGTTCAACAATAATAAATAATATATAATAGAAAAGCACAACACTTAAATGTTAAAAAAAGGTTCCGACTCGAGATCATTTGTCTTTGCGTTTGATGGCTTGTGGCGTTGTATTGGCCGTCAAGCATAGGGAGTATCCGCAGAAATCCAGAAACCAGGTGTAGCCGTGGAAGGCGATGTTAGAAAAGACGACTAGGTACTCAATCAACGCAAATACAGAGTACACTGAAATGACAAACAGAAAAGGTTTCAGTCAGACGTATAGAATTGAGAGAGAAGGAGAACGAGAGAGCGGGGGGGAAGATGAGATAGAGCGGGGGGGAGATGAGATAGAGCGGGGGGGGAGATGAGATAGAGCGGGGGAGGGGGGATGAGATAGAGCGGGGGGGGAGATGAGATAGAGCGGGGGGAGATGAGATAGAGCGGGGGGGAGATGAGATAGAGCGGGGGGGAGATGAGATAGAGTGGGGGGGAGATGAGATAGAGGGGAGAGAGAAGGGAGGAAAGGGAGGGAGAGGAAGGAAAGGGAGGGAGAGGAAGGAAAGGGAGGGAAAGGAAAGAGAGGAGGGGAAGGAAAGAGAGGGAGGGAGGGAGAGGAAGGAAAGGGAGGGAGGGAGAGGAAGAAAAGGGAGGGAGGGAGAGGAAGAAAAGGGGAAAAAGAGGAAGAGGTAAAAATATATTTGACCAGAAGAATTGAACTTCAGCACTCCAGTTCTGCCAGCTTCTGAAAGGAACGGTTTTTGCATGACACTCAAATACCACACATTTTCAAACAAAATATAAACACATTTTCAAATTTGGTCTTGTAAGAATTTTTTTCCCATTTAAATACAGAAAAGTAAAACTTGAGGGTGAATTCGTTTCTTTACATTCTAACATATTTCAGTTACTTTATGGATCTAACAGATAATTGCCCTTAGTGACCCCACATGGAATCGAAGGAGATTTTTAATTGTGTCTTTAGATTCTGGGAAAATTTAACCCTTATTGAAACTTATTTGAACGTTTTAACTATTAACATATCGATTTCTATAAGACACAAACAAACATTGACTTTATATATGTGTTATAGAAAGCGTAATGCAAAGCTCTTTGTAATTAAACAAATAGAACACTGTCAAGTGGCAATCAATGTATAACAGCAATAGAAAAAATATTGTAAAACAGCAAGCAAACTGGAGCAAAGATCTCGGACACTAATTATACTGATGAAATGTATTTATTTGCGCGCACGTGGCCAACGCTGAACTATAACATCTTTTCACTATAACTGGAAATACATGAAAATAAACAAGTCTTACAAACATGTCCTAAGACAAAACAAAGCAAATTATAAAAGAGTAAAAATTCAAATAGGTTTAGAGAACTATGCGTTGCTTACCTCTATTTTTGCCAAGCTACTTGCCCCAGAGTCAACGTCTATCACAAGCAGAACAAACGTCTGACTCCCATGTTGACTGATTTGAAAAGACCGCCTCTGGGCAAGCAGACAGTGTAGAGACACGACAGTTACCCCATGCACATGTCTTCCGGAAGAGGACGGTGCTGAATACAAAATATCCCCTTCCTGAATTATGACCGGCCAACATGTGAAACTCCTACGTTTACACAATGTTTATATAAAAAAAGAAAAAGAACATTGTAGATATCATTTACCAAAAGCACCTGTCCTATGGCCTGGTAGTTAAAGCTACCGACTATAGACTTAGAGGGTTGTTAGTTCGATCCCTGGTTTGGAATGGGTACTATATTTTTTAAATGAAAACCAGTGTTTTGTTTACGTCTGCTTTGAATATTTGCCGATTTTACAATATTTTTTCTATTCTGTTTATTTTAATTTAATTTTTTACTTTTCAAACTAGAATTAACATTAAAGTGTAGTATCTGTTCTGATACTATACTTTATTTGCTCAATCTAGAAGGATCTGTGACCAAAGACAGAAAAGATAAAGTATAGTATCGAAACACATGATACACTCTACCGTGAATTCTATTTTGAAAAGTAAAAAACTAAAACTAAACCAAAACAAAAAAAATATTGTAAAGTCGGCAAATATTCAGAGCAGATAAAAAAAAACATTTTTAAAATATTAAAAGCAGACGTTTTTTCTTAAATTAGTTAATTGGTTGATTTGAGTCACATGAGAAATCCTGGATTGTGATTGGTGGCAGGCATAAAAAGTGAGGGGGCGGTTTCTATTTTTTTAAGGCGATTACGTATGTTTTTACGACTTTGCTGGTCAGATTTAGAGTTATTGGTAAAAAAATAATTATCTGCTCTAAAATGTTAGAATGGCCCAAAAAATGAGGGATCATTTTATATTAAATTTATATGCACAACTAATCTCCCACTCTAAATTCTAATTCAATTGGAAGTTGTTTTTTTCAGGGTATTCACACATAATCGCCTAAAAAAAAAAATTTTTTTTTAAAGTAGCATCTCATTTTTTTTGGGGGGGGGGGGGTATTTTTAATGTATATATAATTTCTTTTTAATTTGACAAACTTCCCTTTATGTATGGTATCCAAGATTTTGTATAAAGTCATTGTGAGATTTTCATCAATATTTTTCCTTTGTGCCATTTTTACCTATTTATCCACTGGTGCCATTTTTACCGGTGCCATATTTACCTAAACAGTTCAAGATCTTTTTCAAGGGAGCAACACTATCTAAATTTTCGGTTTTACCATAGCTTTTACAATGCGATAAGTTTTATGGTTATCCTTTTCATTCTCATTAGTCTTAGAACCATAAAAAAATTTTTTTAAATCAACTCTGGAATGTTTTCGTTTGGAAAAACAAAAAGATGCGTTCACTGCACAGGTTGTGATCGTCCGTTCATGGTCTTCGGCCAAATTTGGTGCTTGATTTCGACGTTTGCAATAGTGTCAATCATGTAGTCTCGGTCACTGCTACAATAAAGGATTCTCCTTCCAAACAAAACCACAATTCAAGTTTAAAACAAGTAACAATGTTTTATTTTGAGGTTACAATCGTACTTGGTATCTTTACTAAATTCAATTCAATTCATTTGGCAAAAAATAAAACAAGCATGTTTCAGTTGCCATGTAGGGAAAGGGTAGTAGAAATTTACACAGAAAGAGGATACAGTATCCCAGCATCTGTCCAAATTCATCTTAAATTGCCAAGTTGTTGGCGCATTTATTACCTCTCTTGGGAGACTCTTCCAAGGTCCAGGAATCCTGATTGAGAAGACATCCCTCCTCCGGTTCAATCACAATCATCTGTAAAATAGTTTCTTGTGGTGTCCATGTAGACCTCTTTCTAGTGCAGGAGTGAATAATAGGTCCTGAGGTACATCGTAATGACCATTGAGGAGATTGTAGGCCAAAATAAGATCACCACATAATCGTCAGCACTCAAGTGAGAAAAGGTTACGTTTCTTTAGTTGGTTTTCATAGGGCAGATCCCATAGATCCTGCACCATTCGAGTATTGATTTACTCCTCTCTAGGAGTTAGGCACAAGGCCAGTTTTTATCTTACTCCCACAAGTAAGATGTGACCCACGGTCGAGTTGGGAAAGTGGGGTTTAAAAATTGCCTGGGCAGCCCCGTCGGCATTCCCCGGTAGAGGCGCCTCAGACAGTAAGCAATAAACTTACTCCTCCCCAAAGAGGGGAGGCAAAGCCTGGGAAGTTCTCCCAGAACTGCACAGGACAGACCCATTGACCGGCGTAGATCAATACCCGAAGGCCAAGACAACACCAGTATGGGGTGCAGTATCCATCGGAATAGATACTACACTTTGATCTTAGCCAAAAGACCAAGAAAAAAAAAATTCAGGTAGCCAGTCTTTGAACTCTCTCCAGGTGCTGGATATCATGTATTAGATATGGAGCAGAGGCCTGGACACCATATTCTAACAGTGGTCTGATGAGGATGACAAAGTAGGAGAAATATTTCAGGAGCAAGTTTGCAGAAAGATCGTCGAATGAGAAATAGAATGTTCCTTGCTTTATTTGCAGCCTGAATGCAATGTTTATAGATGGCTTTAAGGACGAGTCGATCAGGAGCAATGACAGACTTGCAATCAGGACAAACATCTCTTCCAACCAAACACTAACAGTCTCTCCACTTGATGCCCCGAAGGCCTCCTCTGTCTCAGACCAAGCAGAGACGAACTGACCTCCTCTACCCGTTTTGCTAGAATATATAGATATCCATTGGATCATACGACAGGACCACTTGAGATTTATCAGCTGTTAATCTAGGGGCATAAAAACTGACTGACCATAAGAGTCCACCACCATCTCGAATGAAACATAGCTTTTGTAGAATCTCAAGTGGCTCGCAATCACACCATTGAACCTTGCCTAAAAGAGGCAATAACTTTTCCAGGTGAAGAAATCAAAATTTTTTATTTTTCCCATCACAAGCCTGTCGTCTGATTGCATTGAAACTATGCATCCCCACAAAACATGTATCATGTTTACAGTTACAAATCTTTCCCTGCTGAAAAGAACAGTTCAATTAACTACATAGTGACTGCACAAAGTTATCTGCCGATGCTACAACAGCAGCTTTTGTCGTTATTACAACAGCAGGATAGTGCAGAGGGTCTGTACTTTCAGTGGGACGGGGCACTAGAACATTATGCTGTGCTTGTGCAAGATGACAACCTGCCTAGTCAATGGATTGGCAGGCGTGGATCGTTTGAGTAGATGTCTCAGGCGCCAGATGTAACACCAGACTTTTTCATGTGGGGTTTTCTCAAAGGCAAAGTCTACCCAGAAAAGACCCGTAGCATTGTTGAACATAAAAAAACAAATCCAAGCTGCCATTGCTCAAGTGATGTTGGAGCTGTAGTGTAATAGTGTGAAGATCCACCGGAATGCATTTCAGTTTCTTATCTTATTAAAAAGAAAAATGTTTTCCTCACCTTCACTTACACACCAGACCAACATCATGTAGCCAATTTCCCCCTCTCCATTTGTCACATAAATCTTCACTTATTCTCTCTATGATCTTGCTTGCTGATATTGTAAACATGTCAGGTTGCTAAACTAACCATTTTGTCTGGGTTTCTTTTTTGCTGAGTTTGTCTTTTTGGAATTGTATTTCGACTAGTTTCCAGACGATACTGTCTTTTTAGACAAAATAAACAGATTAGGACTCGGAACAGGCTACCAAGACGAACCCGAGCCTTTAGCAGGTACAAAATCGATTGATTTATTGAGTTGCGAGCGGCTTCTTTCCTCCCCTCTCTTTTTGTTTCCACTTTGCTCGATCAATTCTTCTACACAAGAAAACCTATCTTTTTGATTTTAGTTATAGTTTTAATAATTTATTTCAATTAATAATTTAATGACCAAACGATGATAATTAAACTTTCAAAAATTAATTAACCCTTAAATGCTTTTTGTTTAAAATAGGACACATTCCAACAAAATGCCTATTTAATATAATATTCAACGAAAATGTGTAATCAAGCTGCAACGTGTTTCACGTCTGCAATGAGCCTGTTGACAAGTGTAAGTAGGTATTAGTATGATGTTGCATCAGCACATCTGCTAAATAGGTAATCATTATCTTCGATGTGTCATCTGCCTAATTAAAGAGCCTAAACTTTTAAATTGTGAATAAAATTGATTTTATGATTCTCTAGTGTATTATGATTATTTAGATGCATATATTGTAGTGTTTTGTTATACATGTAAACTTTTATGCCATTTGTAACATCGGTTATTTTTGTTTAATAAATATATTTTTCCAAAAATCATTTATACTACTTTATATTGCCCCTATTAAACGTTTATCACTGGATAAAAAAATTTTCAAACGAATATAAAAAATAAAGCATTTATGGGTTAAGAGAAAAGACAAAGAGGTGACGGAGGGGGGGGGGCAATGAGTGAAACAAAAATTGAAGTAAAAAAAAACTCCCGGGCAATGCCGGGTAGGTATAATTAGTCTATAATAAGAATAATGAACTTTTAAATCCTCTGATAAAACAGAGTTGAATAAAGATATCAGGATGTCGAATTAAATTACCAATTGAACATCCAATTCTCAGATTAGTAAAAAAAAAAAAATCAGAAATTTACTGTTCAATTTTTAGAGGGTTTTGAGGTTAAAGACTGGTTTATCCTCATATTCCTTTTAACAGCTGTTTTCCGTTGGCATATGTTGAACGGCTTTCCGAAATTAACTTCCAAACTAACCTATCCCTGACCAGGTCTTTATTTATTGCTCTTTCAAGTTCATTCTTATCACTTCCTCCCATGTTTTCCTTGGCCTTCCCTGCAAACTGACCCGGATACCTCAACGGTTCTAAATCTACTAACCCCAAAACTCTCATCCATTTTTTCAATGTGGTCATACCATCTCCCTATATTGTCCAGATATAATCTTCCTCTGAGGTCTTCAGATCTAAACCTGTCTTTAAGACTTGCATTACACATCTATCGTATCATTCTCATATCATTTCTTTCCATGCAACGCATGTCTTCAACTCTCACTAGCCAGATTTCGGTTTCATACATTATCACACAGCTTACACATGCCTGATAGACTCTTCCCTTGATCGACAGTGGTTAACGCTCTGCTGGTTAGTAATGGCAGAAGTTCTCTGAACTCACCCTATCCACTTCTAACTATTGCAACATCACTAGCACCAGCTCCTTCCTGTACCTTAAGGGCATCACCAAGGCAACAAAACTTCTGAACAACTTCAATAGCTTCGCCATTGTGATGATGTATGGAAGTGATACCTGGCCAGTAAGGGTGGTTGAAAAATCAAATACAGGAGTATTTAACATTAAGCTTAAATAGAAAATTGAAACCTCTACTAAAAATTGAACAATAAATTTTCCCTGAGGATTGATGATTTGGACTACTATTCTCATCTTGGTTGTCATTTTCAGAACATTTCGGCCAATGTAACCTCACAACTTTTACATAGACTTGTGATGCAACATCTTGGTTGTCATTTTCACAACGTTTCGGCCAATGTAACCTCACAACTTCTACATAGACCTGTGACGCAACAGATAAATCCCTCGAAAAACAATCAGTTCTAAGTGACAGTTATCTGGAGGTTGATGGTTCAATCCCTACTACAGGCAATACTAACTAAAAATAAAAATTACTTAACGCTTCTAGCCGGTCATGGCCAGGATCAAAGTATAGTATCTGTTCCGATGGATACTACACCCCATAGGCTGGTACCGTCTTGGCCTTCGGGTCTTGATGACGCCGGTCTGTTGGTTTGTCCTGTGCAGTTCTAGGAGATGCACCCTCCCAGGCTTTGCCCCCCCCCCTCTTTGGGGAGGAGTAAGTTTATTGCTTACTGCCTGAGGCGCGCCTACCGGGGGATGCCGATGGGGCTGCCCAGGCATGTTTTGCAGGCCAGAGTGCTCACCTTCTCGGGCGCTGGCCTTTCAAATCTCACTTTCCTGACATTGTGTCACATCTTACCTAAATAAAAATAGATAAAATCGCTTACATAATGAGAACAATCAACCCCCGTGGATTAAATAAAAGATCCAATTCGAAATTCCTCATAAATTGGAGACGTGATCCTAACTGGGCTTCACTCACCAGAAATAAACCCGCGCTATCCCCCGATTTTTATCTGTAGGGTTATCTCAAAAATAATATCCATTAAAAATGTGCCAAAATTATTGACACTTTTGAACATCATATCCAGGTGTGCTTATCATTAAACAGCAATAAAACAACTGTTGGACATTCATTACTGAAACTTGGTGGACAAGTCAGACATCGACTGACGTTTATTTGTACCAAATATGGTTGGATTGCAGAAGGGATTCGATTCTAGGGGTAGCATTTATGGTGAGGAGAGAGGGGGGGCACCCTATGTTTTATGCCTGTAGATTAAGATGTATTTTGTAGTGTGGCTCAAAGTAAATGAACAAAGGACAGGAGGGGGAGGGGGTGATAGACATTATCGTTGGAACATAAAATTGATTACTCATTCACTTGTCTCCCCATGAGGGAAAAGTTAGACACAAGGTTCGTTTTTAGTGTTGAGAAAATCCAGGTTTCCAAAAAAAAGCATTCTGGGCTAGAATAAAAACTGAAATTGCCTCAGTCTAGAAAGATTTCTCTTCTGAGCGAGAGGAGAGCAGATACTACACTTTGAACATAATCTAAAAGCCAGTACTTGTTGGCCAAATATCTATCAACTTTTTTCAATAACTGACGTTTGATAAAGTCGAAAAATTTGAAAAATATTTTATTCGGATTTACTAAGTTACCTCCCTTTGATTAATTCTTTCGAAAGCAAAACCTAAATTTGGCATCAGATGAGGATACATGAAAATGTAGCGTAATAGTGAGAGATAATACTATAGCCTACTCTCTCCAGAAATCTTCACCATATGATTGAGAACAGAACTTGGTGCTTGTGCTGTTCAGCGGCCGTATCAAAAATATTATTTTTTATGAAAACAATATTATATACTTATTCAGCGTTATATTCTTACTCACTGTACAAAAAAGTAGAAAAACTTATCCACTAGAACTTTAATGACAAGTATTTTTCCATTCTGCATATCGTAACAGCGATTCATTCACTAAGCCTCCATCTTTAAGATTTCAAGGGCAGATAATTCGAAATCTTAAGATGGAGGCTTAGTGAACGAATCGCTGTTATGATATGCAGAATGGAAAAATACTTGTAATTAAAGTTCTAGTGGATAAGTTTTTCTACTTTTTTGTACAGTGAGTAAGAATATAACGCTGAATAAGTATATAATATTGTTTTTATAAAAAATAATTTTTTCATACAGCCGCTGAACAGCACAAGCACCCAGAACTTCTGCCATGGGGCAGTTGTTCTATTGTGTCAACACGTGCGGATTAGCAGGTTATACTGAAGTACATGCTAAAGTATATATACGGCATAATCACGTTGACACACTGGTTCTCGTTAGATCACCGAAGTTAAGTGACGTTGAGCCTGGTCAGTATTAAATGGGTGACCATTTGGGAATACCAGGTACGCTGTATGTGCTCTCCACTCATCTTGGCATTGTTTCCAGCCGTCCTGAACTTCTTGCCACTAGAATCAAGCAGTGCCGATTGAGGAGAGGTGCGGTTGAGAATTGTGCAACCCTTGCTTCACAATTACATGCGCAGGAAGTTATCAAGTCTCTCAAGACGGAACGGAGGTTATGACTTACTAAAGACATTTTCAAGACTAATTGTTTTTTCACAGAAGGGTTTTGCCGTCCTACCACGTACAGCATCTAGTATTCTCAAATGATGGTTCATCTTGTACTGGCTAGGCTACAAGTCGCTTAACTCCTTGGCTTTTTGGCTAAGATCAAAGTGGAGTATCTGTTCCGATGGATACTGCACCCCATA
The DNA here is from genome assembly GCA_963556195.1 of Sepiola atlantica. Taxonomy (NCBI): domain Eukaryota; kingdom Metazoa; phylum Mollusca; class Cephalopoda; order Sepiida; family Sepiolidae; genus Sepiola; species Sepiola atlantica. The sequence goes on along the minus strand of OY744548.1, from coordinate 22,184,312 downwards.
CTGGTGTTGTCTTGGCCTTCGGGTCTTGATTTACGCCGGTCAATGGGTCTGTCCTGTGCAGTTCTGGGAGGTCCACCTTCCCAGGCTTTGCCTCCCCTCTTTGAGGAGGAGTAAGTTTATTGCTTACTGCCTGAGGCGCCCCTACCGGGGAATGCCAACGGGGCTGCCCAGGCAATTTTTAAACCCCACTTTCCCGACCCGACCTTGGGTCACATCTTACTTGTGGGAGTAAGATAAAAACTGGCCTTGTGCCTAACTCCTAGAGAGGAGTAAATCAATACAAGTCGCTTAACTTTGGTGATCTAACGAGATCAGCATCTGATTGTCCTTAATTTAAAAAAAAAAAAAAATTAAAAAAATTCGCACAGCATTTTATTGTTCTTGAGGATTGGCTTTTTGACCGGTTCTATATTGCTGCTTATTACAAGACATGGAGGAAAATAAGAAACAAAACAAAGACTATCGTACGTTGTAAAAACAATAATGGCTTCGGTAGATAGAGAGGGGCAGAGAAAGAAAGAGAGAGTCAACAGATGACGATTAGAACGGAAGTGACGCCGCCGTTACTGACATAGCGTTGCCACGAACGATAGCCAGGGAGATGCGTTGGAACAACCAGGCTGACTCACGGGGCTTCTGTTTATTTATCATTTGTAAAATGATTCTTTTTTCTTTTTGTTGACAATTCATTCACGCAGTCGGCCACAATAGTCATGTAGGTACTCTGCTATTGAGACTGAAGGTGCTCAGACTGGAGTCAGCTCTTTGATACTACTGCACAGTCGCAACGCAGAGCTGACTCCAGTCAGAGCACCTTCAGCCTTGTTGCACCTGTGCAGTAGTATCGACATTGTTGAATGATGCTCTGGATTGATAAACGGATGTACGCTAATTAAGGGTAAGCGAGAAAAGGGCAGGGTCAGAAAAATATGGAATGACTGTCAAAAATGATCTCAAGCAACGAAACAAAGAAACCAACTTAAGTGATAGAATTTCATTGAGAACGTCACTTTGTGCTGCCATGACCAACGTGCAATCCACATTTGATGTGGAAGAGACATGTTAAATCAAGAAAAAAGAATAGTCCGTGTGTGCGTCCCTGGCCATTTTGCGCAAACTCATAAGTCACGGTATAAATTCTCTCCGCCTAGTGGTCTCCGTCTCTTTGTTATTCAAAATATTTTATTCAAGTTTTCGAAATTACCACTCTCATTTTGGTTTCGCTTGTTTTACGGCATATCAACCAACTATCTGTTATTTAATGTTGAATAAAGTTTGTATAATTTGGATTATTCGGACTACTGTTCTCATCTTGAGTGTTATTCTCACAACATTTCGGTCGATGTAACCTATTCTCACAACATTTCGGTCGATGTATAAATAATAAAAAATAAATAAAAAATAAAAGGTACTTTTATCGATCCTGAACCAGCTTCTGTGACGTTTGACTCGGAATTGTTCGGCTGTCCTACGCAAATGGCCAAGTGTTGACGAGCCGAAGCAGCGAGCAGCCGATAACTTTGTTACTAATTGAAAATAAATGCTTTTGAAGACGGATTTTTTGTCAGGAAGTTTTTTTTTAAGAAAATAAACCCAAAATGAATTACGAACAGCTTTGCACTGCAGTATCATCGCGAGCAAGTAAGAATAAATAATAAAATTTAAAAAATATGTCGTGATAAAAGTAATTTCGGTAAGTTTTTGTTTTTTTATTTCTTCAAAAAAATTCCTTGTAAATAAAAATACAGTATTCATTTTATAACAGTAACCTCGCTATGTTTTTTTTTCCTGTTGTTTCTTTCAAAAAAATTCATGTAAATATGTTTAATTTTCTTTGTTGTTTCTTTAAAAAATTCCTTACCCTAACCCCTAACCCCTAAGCCTAAACCCTACCCCTAACCCTAAACCCTAACCTAGAACAGCTGAACGCTTCAGAGTCGAATGTCACGACAGCTGGTTCAGGATCGATAAAAGCACCAAAATAAATAAATAAATAATAAAAAATGATAAAAAATAATGCTTCTATATAATAAGAATAACTTGTTACTGAAGGAGATTTGGTATCTGTCTGTCTGAAGCCGAACTATACTATTACTATCTTTTCATGCTCAATTCAGGGTGAGGGTAGTATAATGTCTGTTCTGTTATCATGATACTATCCTCTCAGGCATTACCTCCTCCTTTGGGGGAGCAGTGTAGTATATTTTTGATTATCATATATATGAACAAAATTATGCGACCAGGGGAAGCTAACAAGAACGAAATATGATTATCGCAAAGACAGGAGATGCCTATTGACCTTAGTCTTGAAAAGACCAAGGCTATAGGTAGGAGGAAAACAGTCAGCAGGAAGAGAGTTCCACAAGCCTGCAGTTCTTGGAAAGGAGCTACTTGTATAGGAAGCTGTATTACAATGAGGTATCGAAACAGCGAATTAGAAACCACTAGACCAATAAGTCAAACGGGCTGGAACAAAAGAAGCAGTGAAAATAGATCACATAATTCTGAAGAATACATGCCATAATAGTATTTATAGAAAAGACTGAGACTAGCAACATCACTTCTATGAGAGAGAGATGGTGCAGAGAAGAAGAAATGGTGTGGGCAATCAAATCACAGATAGATTTCTGCACCTTATCAAGAACCCTCAAATGAGACAGATTAACCAGTTAAAATATGACAACAGTACTCCATACATTGTCTGATAGTAGATTTGTAGAGATAGAGAATAAGCTCAGGTGTGAGAAAGTGTTTGGAACAATAGAGTGTTTTGCGAATATATCTGACGAACAAACATAATAAGGATAACAGAGAAGTAAAGAGATTTATTATTTTGAGTTATGCAAGGATAATGTTATAAATTTTTTTTTTTTTTTTTCATTTTACTTCAGTCGAAGTTCTCAGAAATCAAGGGACACCTTCCTGGGGCTAACACTAGATCTCTATATGAGATACATAGATATTCGAATATTCGATTAATGTTCTCATTTACTTGTCAAACGTTGAGTTTGTAAAGAAGTTTAGAACATTAATTTTCCTCTCCCCAATTGACTAGTTAACTATGTTATACTATATCTTTCTTGTGGTCTCTTTGTCTTACCGGATTCCAGAACAAGAATTCATCTAGTCTGGTGGAGTATCCAGCTAAGTGATGTTACTTGAGATGACATCACTTGGAAAAAGTGCACCATTCCTTGTATGAGCCAGTGTATAGCCGTGTCGAGGGGATCTTATTTGGGCTTCGAATACTATGTTATTTTGAATATTTGGTCATGGTTTACTTGTAGAGGAAGTATCCTCATGTCAGGTTGTCCTGACAAACCCTTGTACAGAGAGACCGAAGACACTCGAGGATGGTGTCAAGTTGGTAATTCAAACTCCTCTAAAAACTCCTCTTAAAAGATATGTCACAGTTTATAAATTTTCAAATGAAATCAAAGTAGAATAAATATTGGTAGTAGTTGTGACCCAACGGGTCATGGGCACATCTAGTTTTCATTAAAAAGGAAAAGTTTCTCAAATAAGGTTATTATAGTACACATAAATAATAGCTTATATTTAATAATAATTACCGTCACATCCATTATTATCATCTAATAATATCAACATTATCATATTTGGTTCAAACGTCCATTTTACATGCTGGCATATGTTGGACGCTTTTAGAATTTGACTTCTAAACTAACCTACTTCTGGCCAAATCTTTATCCCTCTTTCAAGTCAATCCTTATCACTTCCTCACATGTTATCCTTGGCCTTCCCGTGTGAACTGAACATGCTACCTCAACTGTTCTACATCTACTAACCCGAGACCTGTCATCCATTCTTTCAACATGACCATACCATCGAAATCTCCTGTCCTGCACACATCTCTCTATACTGTCCAGATTTAATCTTCGTCTGAGCTAATCAGATATGTAAGCGCGTCTTTAAGACTCACATTGCACATTTATCGTATAATTCTCATATCATTTCTCTCCATGCAACGCATGTCCTCAACCCTCACTAAGTTTCACTTCTATATATCATAAAACTATGTACACATGCCTGATAAATATGGTTTTTATTATTTTCAAACATTTTATTTATGATGATAATATTTTAAAATGTCTAATATTTGTTTTCGACAAAAAAAAAAAAAAAAAGAATAAACATGAATGGGAACGGTATCTTACCTCCAGGTTCGCAATAAGCATTGTGCCGCCAAAATACATACAACGCTAAAAAGCAGCAGCTTATGTTGAATATAAACAACATTAATTTGGATTTATAGGAATATTTCTCCTGAAATTAAAAAAAAATATAAAAGTTATAAAATTTTATATCAAGAAAAGTTTTATAAAAAAAATTTTTTTTTTTAAACTTCAAGCTGAAAAGCTTTGTCTTTATTTTAAAAATCTTCAATTTAATGAAAAAATTCAAACGATCTCTTGTTAATAAATCCATAATTCAACATTTCGCAAAATATGATTGCCTGATTTAAAAGTTCAATTTTGTAGATGCTAAAAAGTTTACGTAATTGTTTACTGCTGTCTTATTCTAAGTAATCGGCTGCGATGCGACTTGTGTCATCACGTTTGTGCCTCCGTCAATAACAGACTTGGTGCCGAACCCTGGACATGTGGCAGTACCAGCAGAGCTACAAGTAATCAAAATACACCAGTCTTCAACAGATTCGTATTCCAACCGATAGATGTGGAGACAAGTTGAGCTAGTGGTTCCACCACATGGGATTTCCTCAACCACCTGGGTACATCAATGTTGTGCCACACTGTTGGCTTGGCTCTACGAGCACCCGCTTCATCTGCATTATTCAAGGGAATTCTTTGAGCCTGTTCTCCAACTGCCAAGACATCCGCTGAAACTTCTTGATGTTCCAGATATATCCACAATTTAGCCGTATAAAAATTCACAAAAAATGTTTTTAAGTTGTATATTTGTATCTTTGATCACAAAAAGCGACACTTGTCCATAAAAATACACAGGTGAAAATCGCAGTTCCAAATAAATTAATAGGTAAACTCTTTGATATACTTACGTATCAGGCAAAAGTAAGTATCTACACCAAAAATTAGGGAAAATTATCGAGTAGAATTTTAAAAATAAAAATCAGTTTTATTATATTTTTCCGGTTCGCTATTGATAAGCGTGAAAATACAGTAAAACAGGGGAGATAAGTCAGTCTGTTGTTATTTTGTTAGTGGTGAATCGGAAAAATACGATAATACTGATTATTATTTTTAATTAAAATTCTACTCGAGAATTTTTCCCAACTGTTGGTGTAGATACCTATTTTTGCCTGATACGTAAGTATATCAAAGAGTTTTCCTGTTAATTTATTTGTAACTGCGATTTTCACCTGTACATTTTTTTAGACAAGCGCTCAGAAAGCCTCACACACGTTATGTGGAACAATTTTGAAAGTGTGTGAGTGCCAGAGCTGTGCAATTGATAGCCAAAATATGTGACTCCAACTGCAGAAATTTTTAAAAGCTACAAGTTTGACCTAAAAAAAATCTTCTACTTGTAATAATTATTATATAATATATACTTTTATATAAAATATATATATATATATATATATATATATATATATATATTTTTATTTTTAAATACAGATTTTAATCAGACATGGACCAGTGGTTTCTGACAAGAAACGAGTTTAATTCCCGATTCCGTCTTCTTCAGCATAGTCTGAAATAGTAAATGATGGAATTTCTTCAAAAAACACTTATAACCGTTATGAAACGCTATGTACACAGAATTTTGAAATGGAGGGCCGATGAGAACGCTTAGATCAGAAAAAGCCGTTAAGTAAGAGATTCTATATTTAGAAGTGAAGAACGAGAAGGAAGGAAGAAAGAAAGAAAAGAGAGAAAGAAAGAAAGGAATGAGGGGGGGAAATAAAATAAAATAAAATAAAATTAAATTTATAATAATAAAATATTATTTTTATATTTATATATATTATCTTTATATGTAGAACATAATTAAGGGTACGCAACTCTAATTAATTAAATTATCTAAAAAAGGGGAGGTAACTATTTATTATTATATAAAATATATATATGTATATATAAATTTCCGATTGTTTCAATTAATAAATATCAATTTAAAGTAAAAATATAAATATAGATAAATATATAAATAAAAAATCAATAAAAAATCAATATATAAATTAAAAAATCAATCAATATATAATTAAAATATCAATATATAAATGAAAAATCAATATATAAATAAATCAATATATAAATAAAAAATCAATATATAAATAAAAAATTCAAAAATCTAAAAATATATATATATATATATATATATATATATATATATATACACACTACTACTACTACTACTGCTAACTGTACCTATCCAATTTTGCCTGGGATGCAGTGAAGACATTCTAGTTTTTAATTCTTATTTGTTTACAATTTTTGTGCATGCAGATAAAAAGAATTTAATTGTAAGGGAGACAACTCTTTATATTTTTTTTAATTAAAAATATGAGTTATTCCCCTTGTTGATTTGGATTTTTCAGTTATAACATAAAAATGGTTGCATATTACTTGTTGTCTGAGTGGAATTACATAATTTTTTGAATAAACTGTAGCAAAGTACGTTATTATAGTGCCAATAAAATGGTACAACAAGAACAGAAGTCAGTTGAGAGACTGCATATCTCTGCCTGACAGCGTAAGGATGGGCCAAAGTCTTATCTTAGCCTTACTTTTCTATATTGTATGAAGTATTTCCAAAGTTATGTCATGGAAACGTTGATAATTCAAAAACTATTTATCTGATCCAGCTGAAATTTTACATGGTGGTTACTGCTATCAAAGAGCATCAAATCCATACATCAAATTTGGAAAAAATATCGAAAGTTAAAATTCTATCAATTTCAAACTTGACCAAACTTTTCATGGTAACGGTCAACATCATAAGGTGCAGGACTTCATTGGCCAAGTAGCGAGTCACTACAATAAACAAAAACAAAGTTATTGGCAAGATTGTGACTTTCACCTTTTTGTGACTTTGATTTTCGACCTAGATATCCCAAAAATTAAATCGGTTCTAAGTTAGACCATGACCAAGTCTGGTGACGATTAATCAAGTGATGTGAAAGTGATGTGAAAGCAAGTGATGTGAAAGCAAACAAACTCGACTGAAAACATAACCTCCACCTTGGCAGATGTAACTATAACAACTGAAAATTTGAAAGTCAGAATCAAAGTTTAATATGTCAGCGTAAATGCTATTTAGGTCCAACTTTTTAAATCCCACAAGATAACTTTATATGTTCGATACATTATTTATAGCATTAGAAAGAGGAGGATTTTCAACAAAAAAAAAAAACAAAAAAAAAAAAATCATCATCATTTTATAACGAGACAAAATTTTAATATTTTTTTCTGTTTATGAAAGGTTTCATCATTTTAGTTCACCTTTTTAGTTATAGCAAGAAAATGTTCACCGACTCCGACCCTTAAAACTATGAATTTGCTCAGACCTTGCAGCTCTGGTGAGTCCTTCAAAAAAATAATAGGTGCTTACGCTGATTAGCGGCCATATGAAAAAATTATTTTTATATAAAAAGAATAATATATACTTATTAGGCATTATATTCTTACTCACTGTACGAAAAAGTAGAAAAACTTATCCACTAGAACTTTAATAACAAGTATTTTTCCATTCTGCGTATCATAACAGTAAACCTCCATCTCGTTTTTAAGATTTCAGTTATCTGCCCTTGAAATCTTCTTAAAAAAACAAGATGGATGCTTACTGAACGAATCGCTGTTATGATACGCAGAATGGAAAAATACTTGTAATTAAAGTTCTAGTGGATAATCTTTTCTACTTTTTGGTACAGTGAGTAAGAATATAATGCTTAATAAGTATATATTATTGTTTTTATATAAAAATATTTTTTCCATATGGCCGCTAATCACCATAAGCACCAAATAATATAATCTCTATATTGAATTTATTATGTCATTGAGGCTATAATGAGCCATGCAGTTACCTCAAGGTGAAGATATCTACAAGAGATCGTCCAATTTATCTAGCTGCATACCAAATTTGAAAAACACCAACATTTCTTTCATGTAAAAAATAAATTGCCCATTATTGAAAATAGTATACCAACTTGAAGTAGCCTGAAAAAAAAAAACTTAATAACACAAGAGAAAGAGAAGGTTAAAAAAATTTTTGGTGCTTCTGTATTAAAAAGCCGAAAAAAAGTTTTTTTTGTCTTTTAGTGTAGGAAAGGTAAATAAGGGGCAAATAACTCTTCACAACAGCTCTAGCTTTCAAACAATATGTTTTCATAAAATGTAATTTAAATAAATTTAATTAATAATACCCCTAACCCTAACTGTCTGCAGTAAAATACAGTATATCTTCGAACTTGAAAGTGTTAACATCCATGTTCCTAATTTCAGAGAAAATCTTGATTAAAAGTTGTAGTAAGAGTCACCTGCCCCTTACTTACCTCTCCAACACTATAAGACAATAAAAACTTTGTTTCGGCTTTTTATTACAGAAGCACCACTATTTTACATCTAAATTTTATCCAAATAAAAAAAATAAAGATACAAGTTCAAATTGAAGGGAATTTCATTATATCTATCCGTTTTCACACTCTAAACTGGTTTATGATAGCAACTTAACACATTTATGCAATGATTTTAGTCGAAATTAAAATTCCATGATTCTAAATAACAAGTAGTGGGTGATAATGGCTGTACTAAATCAGAAATCCACTACGCTAAGCTACATTTGTACTTTTAATCCCTCAGCAAGTAAAAAGAACAATCACTGTTGTGCACATTTACCAATAATGCCGCCTGTTACTACGACTGTGGCGGAATTGATGATCTTGAGCCAGAATCGAGCGGTGGAGATGGCCCGGACTTACTTCATCCCCGCAGTAAGAGGGTCCGCGTTTGCCTGGCTTGCAGATGGAAAGGGAAATAAGTTTTGGCTTACTAGTTTTCTAGTGAGGATTGAACTCGCAACCTCGAAGTAACAAATCTACTGGTTGCTGCACAATAATACGTGGATTCGCCTTGACGACAAATAGTCAGCCAGCGAATTATGTTTTTTCTGATTGGTCAAGCGAAATCAACTGAAGGAAAATCTGCTAATAAAAAGAGAAGAAAATCAAGGGAAGGCGAAGTGAGTGTCGAGTGAGATTCTGCGGTGAGCCGAATTATTTTTCGTTCATTGGAGCTCAAAGTTACAAAGAGGGTTTTTGTGCTTCTACAGGAATTAAACCGAACTGAGTTTTTCTTTGTTTAACATTTGGAGTATAGTCATAGACTTCTGAATTCCCATTTTCAACTACTTAACTCTAAACTTACAATGATTCAAGGGAAGATAACTTCAAGCTCATAAAGATGCAAATGAGACTCACCTGACCCCGCAATCATCAGAGGTGAAGATATCTACGAAAGATAGGTCCAATTTATCTGGGAGATACACATTTCTTTTATAATGGTGCTGTGACCAGAATTTTAGAATTTTCATAACAAAATAATGAATTATGGAATTGTAGAACCATGCCGGCCCCTCTCGACAATTGCTGACCCCAACACTTGTGCCGCGGTTTTCTTCTCCATCTTCTAATTGTTCTTGTTCTGGTCGTCTTGGCGATCGCCAGAAGTGTGTGAACTGATTTATATGTATATAGAAAACAAAACAATGCAGACTCACAAGAAAAAACACAAACTCTGATACACAGTGTATAAATCAGTTATACTATGGGTGGGGGTGTGATACCGCCGCGGAAAAAGATCCTCACATCTTAGTTAAGTTCCAGTATATTAGCCAAGACGGTGCTTATGCTGATTAGCGGCCATATGAAAAAATTATTTTTATTTAAAAACAATAATATCTACTTATTCAGCGTTATATTCTTACTCACTGTACGAAAAAGTAGAAATAATTATCCACTAGAACTTTAATTACAAGTATTTTTCCATTCTGCGTATCATAACAGCAACTCGTTTAGTAAGCCTCCATCTTGTTTTTTAAGAAGATTTCGAATTATCTGCCCTTCAAATCTTCTTAAAAAAACAAGATGGAGGCTTACTAAACGAGTCGCTGTTATGATACGCAGAATGGAAAAATAATTGTAATTAAAGTTCTAGTGGATAATTTTTTCTACTTTTTTGTACAGTGAGTAAGAATATAATGCTTAATAAGTATACATTATTGTTTTTATATAAAAATATTTTTTTCATATGGCCACTAACCAGCATAAGCACCGCCAAGACCCAACTGAAATAATCGTCTGTTGAGGCATCACCGTTGCTCAGTTGAAGTCAGCTAATCTCAGGTCTACGCCGATCTCTGCTGAACTCTCTCGGAGGACCTCCAAACCACCAACTCCTGCAAACTGTCGCCAACTAACTCAAACTTGACCCAGGACCGGAAATCCTAAACACCTCGTTTTTGTCTCAGAGTTACTGATAAGCGTAAAAATGACTTGCCCTTTCGGCCACTCCCAGCTAACTACTCATCCAATTTCTAATCGCCTTTGTGTGCCTTGATGAATCATTTCCTCCCATCGTCCAATGTCCTGGCTCTTAAACAATCCATAGTATCACAGAATAACCTATTTGACATTTTGCTGCAACTCGTTTTCTTTGTTTTTACCAGCAATGCCACCTGTCACTAGTGACTACTTTACTCCGAGCTTACAATGATGAGAAAGTAAAAAATCTGATAAAACAATCGTTCCGAATTTTCAAGTTTGAAGTTATTGCTCCTGGGCAATGCCGGGTTCATTTGTAAATCAATCTAAGCTTTCTTTGTTATGATATCGACGGATGTATACACCACCCACCCTCTATCTCACTTACATTTTAATTCTACAGAGGGTTAAAGGGTTTGGGCCATAAACTCACCTCTGGTGTCATGATTCTTCCTCGATGTGTCCGGCCCCATTTGATGAGAATGATTGTAAAAAGCATATAGATCAAAGATGAAACAAGGAACGTGATGAAGAATTTTTCATGAAGATCTGAAAAAGAAAAGAAAATTCAGACAAATAATTAAACTCGAATAAGCTTTTTTAAAAGGTCACTCTGAATAAAGCATATAGACCAGTGGTTCTTAACCTGTGGGGAATGACCGGTCGGACAGAAGAACCACTGCTTCAAAATTTAATACATTACATCCAAATGTTGACTTACTTTGACCATTTTCTTGATTCAATGCCACTTCTGTTGTTCGTTTTTTGTTTCTCTCTTGTATGATTGTCACTACTTTCTTTTCATTTTATTTCTCTTCAGGTACCTTATTATTATATATTTTTTCCTTATCTCACAGATACATACCCCAAAGATGCAAAAGTCTCATTAACCTGTATGCGTCTAGTGCTAGTGTTACATTTTTTGTATGCTTTTTATAGGCCAAATATATTTAGAAAAAAACATAACGAATCTTTTTGTATGTATTTATTTCCATGTGATAACTGTGGTGGGAATGGAGAGCTGGCTCACTAAATAGTGGGGAATTGGAGAAAAAAGGTTAAGAACCACTGATATAGACACTAAGACATAAGGGCCTACTGACATGAGGAACCAGATTTATATAGGTATCCTTAATGGGGAGTTGTGCAACAAGAAGTATGTTCATATTACATTTAAATTTTATGCTTGCTGGTACAGTTGGGGAAACAGGGAGAAGCAAGGGAATTCCAGAGTCAAGCAGTTTGAGGAAAGAAGCTATTAGAGTAGAAAACTTTCTGACATCTGGGGGAACTCTACAATGAAGGGGTGGGATTTTGCTGCTTGTCAGGAGTATTTACGTTGAGGGGGCACAAGTGCCGCAAGCTCATCAAAGCACATTCCTTGAAGTACTTGTAAAACATTACGGCCATGGGATAGGGGCTGGAGCTTAGCTAGAAGCCCCTTTTTAGACTCAGGCACGTGATTACCTCTCTCGGTGAGATGGAACTATAGATCTTGCCGGATATTAGCTCTATGACATAAGTAGAAGAAGCAACATCATACTTAACCATCTGAGGATTTTTACAGACTTTTGCATGTGGCCGCACCCTCACAAAGAATTGAATGATGAATATGTTTTACAATGTAAACGTGTGTCTGTGTGCGTTCACTGTACAGGCCGTATCGTCCACTCGATTCAGACACCGGTCGCAGTGCCAATTGTGTGGTCTCAATGCTGCAGCAGAAGTTGGCTCCCTCCAAATAAAATTTCAACTCCAGTTTAAAACAAGTAACAAAGTTTTATTTTGTGGAGGTTACAATGATACTCATTTTCTTCTACTGAACTTGCAAATGAGAATTCTTAGCCCGATCAAATCAAAACACAAGTTCAACAGAACACAATCCATCAGCTAGGAGTCCCAGGACCCATCTGTCTGTGAGAGGCACACAAACCCCAATTGACTGTGAGATGCCCAAAAAACCAACTAACTCCCATCTCACAATCTACTGGAATATATATAAATATTCTGAGACCACACCAGAAAAGCCCACTTAAGATAATCAGTTGCTAATCTATGAAACATAAAAAAATTACTGTCTAAGGGGGTTCCGTATCTAGCCGGCCATTATTTTTGGAAAAACTCAAGTGGGTCATAATCAAAGCAGGAAATCTTGTATCTGTAGAATCATTACTGTCCGTGCTGCGATAGAAGTATTCTCCCTCCAAATCAAATTTCAACTCCAGTTTAAAACAAAAAACAAAGTTTTATTTTTTGGGGGTTACAATGATACTCATTTTCTTTTACTGAACAACAGACTTGCAAATGAGAATTCTTATCCAGACCAAATTAAAACGCAAGTCTAACCGAACACAATCCATTAGCTAAGAACCACAGGATCCATCTTTGAGAACCATTGACTGTCAGATGCACAGAAAACCAACTAACCTCTCTACCTTATTTCTGATATATATATAAAGATATCACTAGACAAACAACTCTCCCTTACGTAGATTGGAGGATTAGTCGGCATAAGAGAATTAACTCTTTGAAAAAAAAAAAATATATCAGAGTTCCTTCCCTTTAGTTAGTGGTTGGAAAACAGACCCCAAGCCCCTGATGAAATTTGCACCAGTTAAGGGTCAAAGTATGAATATTGGTTTCTAAATTTTAGAAATTTAACCAGAGCAACGCTAATCAAGGAAATACCAACTTTGTGGTGGGTGTTTTGTAGTTTTAGATGAACATACACACATACAAAGACAACTGCCCTTTATATAATAGATAAAATAATATTTGTATTATTTAGACTACTGTTCTCATCTTAGATGTTGCTATTCTCACATTTCGGCAGATGTGACGTCTGACCAACCAAAAGGAGGACACAGTGTTGACACGTGTACGTATTGGCCACACAAGACTGACCCACATGCACCTACTGGGAGGAGAGGAAAAGCCTCGGTGTAACTACTGCAATGAAGGACAAACAATAAAACACATATTACTTAAATGCAAAAAACATACACATATACGCAGTAAATACTACAAAGCAACTAGTATAAAAAAATTATTTGAAAATTTAGCCCCGTCTCAAATAATAGGGTTTCTCAAAGAAACCAACTTGTACAATAATATTTAATTTACAAAAAAAATAAAAATAAAAAAGTTTGACCTGAGATGACCTTATAAGGATTGAAAGGTCGTTAAAACTCAACAAACAAACAAACGTGACCTCTGACCATCTTCAAGTGCATCTTGTCAAACTCGGGAATCTGTATGTTGAACTCTAGAAACTGACGGAAGAAGAGCAGGCTCCTAGTGTGGATTAAATAAAGGGTTCCCTTCGAAATTTCTTACAGATTCACCAAGTTTGGCAGACATACCTGAAGAAGGTCGGAAGTTACATCGGCCGAAATGCTGCAAAAATAACATCGAAGACGAGAACAGTAATTTGAAAAATCGAAATACAAAGTATCAATCTTCATGTAAAAATTATGAAACAAAATAATATTTCTTTGAAACAAACTGCCTAATCAGGTGAACAATCATTACATTCAGTTTAACATCCATTTTAGGCGCTGGCATGTGTTGGACAGGGAGGGGGAAAAATAACTGATGCAAATCATTTTAAGAATGAACTGGATAAATTCAGAAATAATGGTAAAAAATGAATTTACAAGGATATTGTTGAGGTCTATCTGATGAAATATTTAGAATTTTTCCATTTTCTCTGCTTCTGCTGTTTCACAAGGACAAGTTAGGCCTCTCTTAAACAAAAGAAATAGCTGTATAAACTTTGTAATGTACTTATGTGGTAGCTGAAAAGAAAACTGTACACAAAAAATTATGCAAATTCATCAAGTATTTATTAAATTAAAAATAAAAAACAAGCTTATCTATATGTCGCCATTTTTCTTATATTTTTACTTTTTCCGAAAAAAAATCGAGTTATCTCCCTTGCCTACTTAATAAGCTGAAATGTCTACAGATACATAAGATCGTTTTTTTTTTTCTTTTCTTTTTCTCATAATTTGATAAATACTGGATTATTTTTTTTCTGTACAATCTTATTTTCAGCTAACATGTAAGTAGATAACAAAGTTTATACATTTCTTTAAATATTTTAACGTCATTGTGAAACAGCAGAAGCACCCTGTTCTCTTTTAAACTTTTAATTTCTTTGCAATGAAAGTGAAACAATTTTACTTGCGCATTACCGCGAGGTAAAAACTTACCATGATTTTCGTTGGATGCCACATAAGTTAGACCAAGTAAAGCCATATTCTCAACGATGTGCAAGATACAGGCTACGAAAGCAATGCGTCTATATGTTTTATTTTGAGATAAGTCGACAGACATGTGGAAGTTGTAATAAGCCACCGCAACCATGAAGCGTGGAGCAGAGTGCAGACCGATACATGTTCGCCAAACGTAGCGCTGTGGGGTGAAACCTCCGATGGCGGCACTGATAGACGGCAAGTAATTTGGAACCTGGTGAAAGAAAAAAAAAATGATTAAGACAGTTGATTAATTACAACTTAACATGAACATGTAACCCAATATAATCTGTCACCTATTGACCAGAGATGAAATTGGCTCTGGATAGTGCTGAGCTCAATAGCCTACTGGAGAACCATGTTGCCCCACTCGACGACCATCAACCCCAACCTTGTATGTCCGTGGCCTTCTTGTCTTCATCATTTATCCATTGACGAATCGGTCCACAATGGTCCACAAGTTAAATAAAAGAAACACAACTCTCGAGAAAGAACAAACACATATACATTGTGTATAATTTAGTTGGAACTATGAGTGTGTGTGACACCGTCGCGGACTGTCGAGACCCCCATTGTCGTTGCTCAAGTCGTCAGCTCATATCATCGTTTTCCGGTCCGATCCACTTTCTGTGGTGGTTCGATCCCTGACTGCTCGGCTTCTCTCCGAAACCCAAACTCGTTAACTTTTTGCCATAAACCTTACTGCCGTCAAACTGTCGTCAAACTAACTTACCTTATTGTCATCAAACTGTCGTAAAACGTTGTCACTCCTAAATGTTGTGTCCGGTATTCTCGTCTGAATCACCTGTCCTAAACAATGGAAACTGACCAGTCCCGCATTTTCTTTTGTCTCTGTCGATGAGTTACTTCCTATCCTCGTGGCCTTCATTGCATCACACTGTACTGCGCTTAGTTGATTTTGCGGCTGCCTTAGAATGTTGACAACAACACAATATATAAAACAATCATTATTCTATCTTGTTGATATTCATCCACTCTTTTTTTGTTTCATTTTACTTCAGTCGAAGTTCTCAGAAACCAAGGGGGCCCCCTTCCTGGAGCTAACACTTGATCTCTATATGAGATACATAGATATTTGAATATTCCATTAAAGTTCTCTTTACTTGTCAAACATCGAGTTAGTAAAGAGGTTAAAAAACATTCATTTTTCTCTCCCCAATTGACCAGTAAACTGTTATAGTATATCTTTATTGTGGTCTTGGTCTTGCCGGATTCCAGGACAAGAATTCATCTAGTCTGGTGGAGTATCCAGCTAAGTTCTGTTACTTGAGGTAACATAACTAGAAGGTGCACCATTCCTCGTATGACCATGTCGAGATCTTATTTGGGCTTCGAATACTATATTATTTTAAATATTTGGTCAGGGTGAAGTATCCTAACGTCAGGTTGTCCTGACAAACCTGTGTACAGAGAGATACCGAAGACACTCAAGAATGGTGTCTAGTTCTTATATTTTTGTTTTACTTGGGGATGGGGCATCCTACCG
>OY744548.1:22080572-22163072 GCA_963556195.1 Sepiola atlantica | reverse complement strand
GCGACGCATTCGTACAAAAATGTTGCCGCCGTCGTCGTCGGGTTAGCCTTGGCTGTCATTAACTATGTCAATACGAGAAAAATCATACCAACACGCACGGACTAATTTAATGTCTAACAAAACATTGTAATTAGTAAAGTAAGGTTACTAATTATAACTATTAAGAGGCATGAAATGGCGTACACAATTAACTTTATTAAGCAATAAGAGTTGAAATCAAATTTAGTAGAAGTCACAACGTACATGACACGATTGTTTTGTTTTACGGCATATCAACCCTTTTTGGGACATTTAATGATGAATCCAGTTATTTTGTGAATAGTTTGCTTCAAGTTCTTCAAATCTATTATTATACTTAACGCAAGTTAGTCTACGTTTGTTTCCGTAAGCCTTTTTTTCTATATACTTTAATAACACAAAATGCATGCTAAGATCAAGGGAGGCGCGAGAGAGCTCTATCCCTTAATAGACTTTAAGAATGGCCTATGCTGGAAATCTCATTTCTTTGATCAATCATAACTCAAAAACCAATAAACCAAATTAGTAAAAACTTTGCACAAAATTTTTATTTGATAGGTTCTATAAGTGTGTAGAATTTCAGCATCATTAGTCAAGGCAACCCAGAGATCCAGAAAGTTCAATCATGAAATCATGTTATCTGTGTGTACGTACGTACGTATGTGCCACCCTGTATCTCATCAACTATTTGATGGATTCAGCTGATTTTTGGCAGAGATAGAGGTTCTAGAGTCTAGTTGATGGCATTTTAATTGCAGTTTACCATATAGCTTAGTTTTCCAGAAAATTCCTAAAACCTTAAAAATGACCATTGTATTGAGGCATAGCCTTTACAAAAGTAGTGACATTCCATGATAAATGTCAGTATACTGAAATCATATGCCCTTAATAGGGTTAAGATGAAAATTCATATACACTAAATGTACAAAAGCAAAGAAATTCCCAAATTTTTACACTTTTATTGTCATTAAGGGTATGCGAGCACAACAGGGATATGTATTTTACTGGTAGGAATTTTTCTTCAGCGCACCTCACACACTTCATCCACTCATGCATAGAGATTTATACTGTAGTGATGTGATAATGAAATGGTTTGGTTGATATGTAGTCATACCCTTAATTAATGAAAATAAAAGTGTCAAAATTTGGGAATTTCCTTGCTTTTGTACATTTAGTGCATATGAATTTTCACCTTAACCCTATTAAGGGCATATGATTTCAGTATACTGGTATTTATCATGGAATATACCTTAGTTCTGGGATTGAGTTATGTTTGAAAACTTTGTTTTAATTGTTCTAATTAGCCGTAATTTATAATTAACTAGACAAGTAACCCATCTTTCACTTAGCTATCTATGTACTTCTGTCGTCGAATCTCATTGACTATTGATTCAACCACTCTCGAATATTTCTTAAATGTTTGTGAAAATTTAGAGAAAGACTCTTTTCAACATAATAATCTAATTTACATACGTGTGTCCGCACAAACCACAAACACATATGTAAATTAGATGACAAAATAATAAGTGACTTTACTTAAGGTGGAGCAGGTGCTAGTGTGATTACAAGAGTTAAGAGTGGATGGAGTAAATTCAGGGAACTTCAGCCATTACTAACCAGCAGAGCGTTACCACTGTCGACCAAGGAAAGAGTCTATCAGTGTGATCATGTATGGAAGTGAAATCTGGCCAGTCAGGGTCGAGGACATGTGTTGCAGGGAGAGAAATGATAAAGAAAGATGATGGATGTTAATACGAGTCTTAAAGATAGGCTTAGATCTGATGACCTCAGAGGAAGACTAAACCTGGACAGTATAATGAGATGTGTGCAGAACAGGGGATTATGATAGTATGGGCACGTTGAAAGAATAGATGAAAATTCTTGGGTTTGTAGATCTAGAACAGTCAAGGTAGCAGACTCAGTTCACAAGAGAAGGCCACAGAAAACATGAGAGGAAGTGATAAGAATGGATTTGAGAGACTGAAGGATAAATAAAGACCTGGTCAGAGATAGGTTAGTTTGGAAGGCAATTTCTAAAAGCTGTCGAACGCATACCAAGATGTTGGCCGGGGGAGGGGAGGGGTCTATACAAGAATAATAATATAAAGGATAATTATATATATATATATATATATATAGAGAGAGAATTATAAAAAGAAAAACTATACACACATTAAGGTTGTACACATAATAACTTATTTATCATCTGAGGAGACCTAATTAAAGGGGTCGAAATAAGTTATTATGTGTACAACCTTAATGTGTGTATAGTTTTTCTTTTTATAATTCTGTTTTGCTCTGTTTAAATTACATTGAGCTCTGTTATTCAGATTCTCTACACAAAATTGAAATCTACACACTATATATATATATATATATATATATAATGTTCTATATAAAAGATAATATAGAAGTAAAGAGACTTGTTATTTTTAGTTATGCAAGAAGAATGCCTTAAAAAGATGTTACAGTTAATGAATTTTTTAATGAAATCAAAATAGAACAAATAGCGGTAGTAGCTATGACCCATCGGGACACAGGTATGTAGGTATTTAATAGATTCTAATGCAAATATTTTGTAAATAAGTCTGTAATTCTATTAAAGCGATGGAACCCTGCCTGGATGTCAAAGTAAACGTGGAAATAATGGTAAGTATGGAATGACTCGAAAACTGCCAAATTCAGTTGGCCTTTTGGCTAAGATCAAAGTGTAGTATCTGTTCCGATGGATACTGCACCCCATAGACTGGTATTGTCTTGGCCTTCGGAGCTTGATTTACGCCGGTCAATGGGTCTGTCCTGTGCAGTTCTAAGATGTCCACCCTCCCAGGCTTCGCCTCCCCTCTTTGGGGAGGAGTAAGTTTATTGCTTACTGCCTGAGGCGCCCCTACCGGGGAATGCCGACGGGGCTGCCCAGGCAATTTTTAAACCCCACTTTCCCGACCCAACCATGGGTCACATCTTACTTGTGGGAGTAAGATAAAAACTGGCCTTGTGCCTAACTCCTGGAGAGGAGTAAATCAATACCCAAGAGGGCAGAGAGAGTTCAATTAGTTGATAGGGTTTTGAAATAGGGTAGGCAGAAACAAAAGTAATGGTTGGGAATGATTTCCGGATGGTTGGATGAGTGTCCGAGATAGTTTAGTGTTGTGCCAGGACAAATTCTATTTGACTCATAAGTAGGATGCTGACAGGTACTGCCACTGCAAGTGGTCAGAGTGGACCTAAGAGTAATCATTTTTCATTTTTATTATCTGGTAAAAATCCATTTTGTCATTTTATTACTGCTCTTTCTTAAGTTCAACATGTGTGGATGTACATGCAGCTATTTTGCAACACTCCTTTTCCTGTATTGAGGAATTGTCATTGTTGCTAAAGGCATTTACATAGAATACACTTAACATATAAAGTTATCTTGTCGGATTTTAGAAGGCAGACCCAAATAGCAATCCATCAAGACCTTAGGGGCAGGGAGAGTGAGTAGTTGACAGGGTTTGGAAATAGAGTCGGCAGAAACAAAAATAAGGATGAAAATGTTGGGCACAATGGATTTTGGGTTAGGGTTAGGTGGAATAGACACGTACACCTTTCCAGGAGTGTCTGATACAGTTTAGTTCAGTTCCCAGAAAAAATCCTATGACGTACAGACCTATCAGGTACTACCACTCAGAGTCATGTGAAAATACAATGCTTGGGTTTGAAATAGCATTCTCATTGCCCTGTCATGCTTGGGTTTGAAATAGCATTCTCATTGCCCTGTCATGCTTACATTTTAAATAGCATTCTCTTTGGTCTGTCATGCTTACATTTTAAATAGCATTCTCATTGGTCTGTCATGCTTACATTTTAAATAGCATTTTCTTTGGTCTGTCATGCTTACATTTTAAATAGCATTTTCTTTGGTCTGTCATGCTTACATTTTAAATAGCATTTTCTTTGGTCTGTCATGCTTACATTTTAAATAGCATTTTCTTTGGTCTGTCATGCTTACATTTTAAATAGCATTTTCTTTGGTCTGTCATGCTTACATTTTAAATAGCATTTTCTTTGGTCTGTCATGCTTACATTTTAAATAGCATTTTCTTTAGTCTGTCATGCTTAAATGTGAATGAAATAACACTTTAGATATGTCCATACATCCATATGAGAGGCTCTGTCGCTTGGTCTGTCACGCTTCAGATTGAAATAATATTTACATTGTTCAATGCACAAATTTAAATAATGGCTGCATTTTGTAAGAATTCCCTCATTCTTGTTACATTTCTCCCTCCTCCGCGTTCATTTTTAAATTAATTTTTACGTCATCAACATTTGTTGTTACGAAACTGAATTCTTAAAGCTGATTAAATGACTCATAAAATAGTCTCTGAAGAGACGGAATCCCCATTTTCCCAAAAAAGGGGGTGGGATCACCGAGGGAGGAGGAGGGGCTGACAGGAAGAATCCTCTCATCTTGTAGAAAACGTTAAAGAATTCTCAACGAAACACAAAACGAAAGAGGAAAAGAAAAAAAAGAACAATGCTTATTGATTTCGTAAAGTTCGCTTCCTGCCAGGTTGTAATTAAAAAAAGAAATGGAAGAATTGAATTTGAATAAATGTTTAAAACTATTTGTCACTCGCAAGGTTACCTGGCGTCACCAAACGGGTACAAGTTTTGAAATAGCATTTTTTTATAAATAAATGCGCAGCTTGAATGGTTGCAAGAATAAATGCATTCCTGTTTTTCCTTTCATTAATCTTTTATCTAAATCGGTTTTTATAAAAGTTTAGCAAACACCATTTTTGAAGAAATATGCAAACACTGGAAAAATATTTTTATTTTTTTTAAGTTGCATATTTTGGTAAAAAAAACAAACAAAAAAACGACTCCACATTCAAATAAAATAAATAGAAAAAAATATTTTTCAGCCAATGAGAAGAGTTAAAAACTATCTTCATCAAAAGGAATAAAAAAAAAACAACTGTTAAAGATTTAGCATTAACCTGCTGGGATCCAATCCTCATCTTCTTCTATTATATAACTAGCAGGGGTACCCGGCGTTGCCCGGGGCTCTCCCTCCTCCTCCTCTCCGCAAGCAAAATTTTTCCCGGACAACGCCGAAGCCTCTGGGTCCTAAATTGACGAAGCCCCCCCCCCCCGGTGCTGGGTCCTATACTGTAAAAGCACCCCCAGTGCTGGGTCCTATACTGTAGAAGCGCCCCGGTGGCTATACTGCAGAAGCACCCCCCCCGTGCCTGTACTGCAGAAGCCTCTGGATCCTATACTGTAGAAGCACCCCCGGTGCCTATACTGCATAAACACCCCTGGTCCCTATACTGTAGAAGTACCCCTGGTCCCTATACTGCATAAGAACCCATGGTCCCTATTCTGCAGAAACACCAGAGAGAGCGTATTATTGCTAGTATTTTATTTATGTCCTCTCCAGGAGATTAGACACAAAGTCAGGTGTGGTTAGCCAGCGCAGCACTAGGATTAGAGCGCTTTGGCCTACAAAAAATCCCTGAGCAGCCCCGTCGGCATTACCCGGTAGAGGTGCCTCGGGTGATTAGCAATAAACTAACCTCTTCTCAAAGAGAAGGTAAAGCCTGGGAATGTGGACCTCCTGAGACTGAACAGAATTCTACATCAGTCCAACAAAGTCACTGTCGGACTGATGGTGAGGACATATCCCCGACTGGTAAGAACACATTTACTCAGCCTTGGCCTTTTGGCTAAGATCAAAGTGTAGTAGCTGTTCCGATGGATACTACACCCCATAAACTGGTATTGTCTTGACCTTGATTTACACCGGTCTATGGGTCGGTCCTGTGCAGTTCTAGGAGGTCCACCCTCCCAAGCTTTGCCTCCCCTCTATATATGACTTTAATTAGTTGTTTAACTAGTGCCCCCCCCCCCCCTCGACGTAAATTGAATAGACCAACCCGACAATCAGCCAAATCACATCCATTCACTGGAGGTCACCAGATGCCAAAGAGCCTTCTACTCTAATAGCTTCTTTCCTCGTACTGCCGGCCTCTGGAACTCCCTCCCTGCTCCCTGTTTCCGCGACATGCAGAAATTTAAAACTAATGTAAACAGACATCTCGCTGCACAGTTCTCAACTTAGGATGACCCCCCCCCCCCAAAAAAAAACCTACACCCTATTTCTCAGTAGCCCTTTACGTCTACAGTGGTGGCCTGCCTTGTTTGAGGTGAACTTTGTCAAAATAAATAAATAAAAAAATAAATAATAATATAAATTATTATGCAAAACGTTATGTTTTGACACCCCCCCCCCCAGTTAAACTTAGTGTAACAGGAAGTGCTGCCATCAGTACAACAGGAAGTGTTGCCAGGAGTCACAATCAAAGTAAAATTAAAACAATCTTTTGTTCCTCCATGTTAAACATTCACAACAAGAACACTTCTTTCTACCACAATTGAAAAGAAAAAAGAAAAAAAACATCCGCTTCTTTCTCCGTGTGCCTAGCATTAGGCAGAATTCCCCTGAACAGAGTTTCTTTCCAAAAACTTCCCATCTTTTTTTTTTATATACTAAGGTGTCACCGCTTACCAAGGCCCGAATACCACTCGAGGATAAGGATTAATAAGATTGTCAGTTGACGATGAACAACACCATGAGAGGATTGGAAACGATGGGTTAAATGGTTAGAATTTGATTATTGAAGTCGGCGGCTCGACAAGAATTTGTTAACATTGAACTTATAAACGATCATGTTGTACTCAGCTGGAAAGTAGCCCAGCAGTATCGTATTCCACAGATGGGAAGTTCTTGAAAATAAACTTCTTTCATGATAGTTTCGTTTAGTGTTTAGGTGCATAGATGGAGAAAAGAAAATTCTTTGCTGTGGTTGACGCTAGAAGAGTCGTTTTTTTATAGAAATCGCTCCAGACAAGGCATGAAGCCACTTGATGTAAAGAGCTAAACAAAAAAATAAAAATAAAAAATACAACTTCAAGGTAAAAAAACAGCCACCGATAAGTGTTAGATGGATAGATTCGCTGTGAATGTTTAACAGGGGGATTGTGGAACACATAACCACAGAACTGCTTCCCTGCACACTACAACATGGTAGTCTTCAAATATTCGGTATAAACCATCCTCATAAGTCGTCAAATTTGGCTCATTCCATTCATCATTTTAGGTCTTTTCAATAAACTTCATAGTTCAACTGACAATCGATCCGTCTCATTAGTCCTTATTCTCGAGTGGCTTTTGGCCTTGAGGAACGTATTAGTAAGAAAAAGAATTCTTTAAGACAGAAGGAAGTAAAGGAGATTTTTTTACTATTCTTTTATATTCAGCCACCCGTCTCGGGCGGAGGGGTAGACAAGGTTTGTTTTAAAAGTTGAGTAAAACAAAAACTTAACAAAAAAACGAAAAAAAAAAAACGAAAAAAAAAAGATCGATGGCAAATTTTAGACATTTTCTAGAATCAAAATGATTGTAATGGATTTTGATTAAAATTCTAGACTAGGATCAATTCTCCTTCTCACATATGGCCGTTACACCGATATGTCAAGGATCGAGCCCTGACCCTCTACTCCGTGCACTCATATGGAGAGCCGTCTACATGAGCTGAGTTTAATTTAATAGGAACAATAGGAAATAGCAACAACAAACAACGCTATGGTAAAATTATTGATTAAAAGAAAGTCATTATTTTAGGATAACAGTAAGTACTTGCATAATGATGTGAATTTGGATTCACAATGTCATACGAACGTGAGAAAAGGTCGAATTCGCTAAAATAATTGAGAAAAAACGTTTGCACTTTCCTAGTCACACTAAAAAAAAAAAAAAAAAAAATCAATGAAATATATTATATAAAGTTAGGTATGCGTATATGTTTATATATTTGTATGTACAGAATTCACATTACTAATTAACCGATCATTATGAATTTTGGAACATAGCTGCTAGGCCTAAGGAATCCAAATGTGGGCTGTATTTAGTTTTATTCAGTTTTATGCAAAAGGCATAAAAAGGGGGCAGAAGCCTGTCGAGAAAATTCAGACACCTCCGATTTTTGTGAAATTTGAATACTAGATGTTAGACATAAATATTCCCAAAATTTCAGCTTCTTTGGAGTATTTTAAAGGATGTTTAGAGGGTGTAATATGAGTACAACATCCTATTTGAAAATTCAAATATTTCAGATTTGCATTAAATTTCATCCATAGTCATTAGACACCAATTAAGCAAGATTCCCTGAATTTCAATTTCTTATTAATATCCCATAAGTTTAAGCCTTAAATTTGAGACGTTTTCTAGAATCAAAATGATGTAATAGATCTTGATTAAAATTGGAATAAGGATTCTAGACTAGTATCATTGTATCTCCATAAAATTGGTGCAAACCTGTTCCATTAAAAGAATTCATTTTACCCGTCCTGGGACGATTCTTCTCTTAGTGTGTACCTATATATATATATATATATATATATATATATATATATATATATATATATATATAACATTGGTTATGATGTTCAGATCTGAGTTAAAAAGGCGACTCGTGTCTGGGGTTTGAATCGTGCGACCGGCTAACAGACAGTTATCGCCAAACTGATGATTCCGCAAGGATGAAACATATCTGTATGTGGATAATAATTAAAAAATATTAAATAATTATTAATTAATTATATATATATATATATATATATATATATATATATAAATTAATAATTATTTATAAATAATATTTTTCAAATTAACCCATATACACATATGTTTCATGCCAAACCTGCAATCATCAGTATGGAAGGAGACAATCCCTGCCGGTCACAAGGATCGAGCCCCCGATACGAAAGTCATATTTAACTCAGTAGGTAGAGCGTGTACCGATGCCCCACCACGCATTGTCTGAAAAAATGGCAAATTCGGCGGCCATATATATATATACATACATACATATATATATATATATATATATAGCCTGAATCTACAAATTGCGGTCGATCCCATGCGACTGTCTGCAACCACCACTCTTGCACTGATGAGGGCAAAAAGCCCGAGACGATATCGTCTGTAGGTAAATAACACTTTAATATTTAAAAAAATATATATTTATAGTTATATATATTTAGTTATAAAATACAGAAATCCAATGTAACATCAGTACCGTCGGTTTCAAAGCGGGAGGTTAATCCCGATTATCGTCAGCTGATAAACATTTTAGAAAAGGTTAACCTCCCACTTTGAAACCGACGGTACTGATGTTACATTGAATTTCTGCATTTTATAAATAAATATTTACGCTCTTAATCCTTCGAAATCTCGGATTTCTTAATCAAGCACAGTACTTATATATATATATATATATATATATAACTATTTATTAGATATTATAAATATTAATATATATTTTAACCTACAGACACTAGTGTTTCATGCTATATGCAATCATCAGTGTAGGAAATGTTAATTACTACTGGTCTAAGGATTCAAACTCATTCACAAAATCACCTTCGACTTTGCAGGCTGAGCTTTTACCCCAAGGCCACCACTAATTAACATGGAAAGAAGGGAATTTAAAGTCTATAATATCAAAATCGGCCTTCACTCTCAATTTGCAGTCTTCCTTTCTACACAAAATTCATCAGGGTGGCCAATGCATCGACCTCAGGGCTTCAGTTACCACTGAGTGTGAAAGTCCAATCTCTTTGCTACCTCAGCCAAGTTGTTCGCCGAAATACCCCGCATCTAATCATGATGAATGAGTTTCAGTAGAGGATTCAATTCAGGGAGAAGAAACTTCCATATTAGCCAAGCAGAAACCTTTTTCGACGTCAGAGTGCTCTCCCCTAGGACAACGAATCTATATCATCATTATTATTGGTCCCCCGATTTATAAAATCGGGGGACTTATGTTTTGAGGCATGTCCGGATTTTTCTCCGCAACCATCCATTGAATTTCTCTGAAATTTTGCATGAAGTTGTAACTTTGGTCAGGTTAGAAATTGACATGCTGATTTTTTTTTTTTTAATCTGGTTAGCCCCCCCCCCCCCCTAGGGGGTCAAAAGGCCCTGAAATGGCAAAAAATGACATTTTTTGCCCCATAACTTTTCATCCATCCATTCAATTTTTCTGAAACTTGGCTAAAATGTGGAGGCAATTGTTCCTAATAGAAAATAAGTATCGCTGACCGTGGAAAAAATCTGGTTCGCACCCTCAGGGGGGGGGGGGTCAAAAATGCCCCAAATTTATTGCATCTTACACTCGCCACATCGAATCACATACAGAGGGGGACCACGCACGCGCGGCTTGTTATATATTATTATTTATTTCATAGACATTAACATCTGCAGATACATGTTTCCTCTTTTCAGGCTCATCAGTATGGCTAAACAACAAATACTAATGATATTGATGCACAATTAGAAGAGAGCTTAATACTTTACTGCAGTTTCACTGTAGGTCCGATTGCCAGAAGTGTATTTCTAGCCACCTTCAAAATATGAATAAAAGTTCAACCTCTTCATTTTTATTCAAATGTTTAAGGACATTATGTATACACTTCTGACGATCGGTCCTACCGTGAAACTGCAGCAAAATGTTAAAAACCTCTTAATTGTGAATTATTGTTTCAAAGCTCCATTTTGAAAAAAATATCGAGTCCTTTGTGAAAAATCTGCTGTCTTGAATCGGTTCTGTTCAGATTTCAAGAAGCTGCTTTTTTTATTATAAGTGTGTTTGTCAACTAAAAATGATAAATTTCTTCGTTTGACAAATAAAGATAGCCTTATCGCCTTCTTTTCTGTTCATTCGTTTTTGTCACCTGAAGATGATTTGACGAAGAATGAAACATTCATGTATTTTTGATAGAAAAAAAAGATTAGAAAAATTGAAAAAATAAAAAGTATATCAAGCTTGAGGATTCTGTTATGTTTAACAATGCTTGGTTTATATATATATATATATATATATATATATATATATATATGAGAAAGGAAAGATGAGGGCAATCCGACGTAATGGGAAATGAAAAAGGAAAAACCAAAAGATGTTTTTTTGTGTATTCATCAACGTTTCGTCTTTATTTGTAAGACTTCCTCAGGATGATAATTTTAAGAAAAATGTCATGCAAGTACATGAAAATATTGGGTTGACATGATGGGTTAATGAGAATAAGTAGTAGCCACTACTGGGAGCACAGAACCTAGGTCCAGGCCGAGAGAAGACGGTGGCAGGGAATGAAACCAATATATATATATATATATATATAACATGAAAATCAACTTCTAAAAATCGAAACAAAGCCGAATCAAGACAACAGAACTTGCGCACACAAAGGCTTGGTATCTTTTTAGATAGAGTTTACTCTAAATCTCTGTATTAATAAAATTGACCAAAAAGCGTTGACAGTGTTATGGACCACCCAGTTCTTGTCTACGTAGCATAGGACAGAACGGATAACCTTTTTTTTTCAAAATGGCTAGTATAGTTTTCAGTAGACTTCACCTCCTGTTTTTTTGGGGGGTTTTTTCAGCAGAAAAAAAAATGCCTTTCATTAATGTCAACCGTAAGTCTGGGGTGGCAATATATGCAAAGGAATAAATAAATAAAAATCAATATACTTGAAGTCCGGAGAAAAAAATATATATATATATATATTTAAAACAGTGAGCATTTTAGAAATACAAAATAAATGGTTACCAGTTCTGTTCTACGCTATGTGGTCAGGAACCGGGTGATCATTTTACGCTAAATTTATATAATATAGTGAACCTACGCTCTAAATGTATTTTTCTTACCCACCCACAAAAACGAAAAAAAAAAAAAAAATTTTTTTTTTTTTAAATTGTGCTACTTTTATGTTAGTCATTTTTATTTTTGCAAAATATGCAATTTATATCTAGTATCTGGTTCAGTGATTTAGGATAATATAGACAAAAGAGGAAATACTTATTAATTTTTTTTACACCTGTTGTTTACTTGAAACAAAACAATTGTTTTTTTTCGTGTTTTTTTTCTTATTATTTTTTCCTTATCTATAAATATACAGAAATCCCATTACAGGCGAATTCGACGTCTTTACGGGATGAGCCACCACCAGTCAATGCAGCAAATTCAAAAAATAAAAAATAATAATCGACATTGTGAGCACTTGCCGATCTTCGAGCCAGGGTCAGAGTATCTGTTCGATCCAAGGAAACCAACCTCCCATGCATTATCTCCTCTACCTTTCGGGGTTGGGTGAGGGGCATTGGTCCAATGCCTATCGCCTGATGAGCCCTTATTCGTAAGGGAATACCGAGGGGGTTATTACACAGGTTGTTCTTGTTTCGAATCCAAAGTGCCCATTTTTGGGGATAGAGTTGGGTTTCCCCCACATAAAAAAACGAGTTTGAATCTAACGTTTACCCTCGTGGGGAGGAGGTAACGTTTTTACAAGATGAGCCACCGTCATTCAATGCAGCAAATTCTATAATAATCGACGCTATTTGGTTGTACGTTTCCGAATTTCTCGGATGGAAGTTGGATTATCCGGACCATTATTCTCATCTTGGTTGTTATATTCACAACGTTTCGGCCGATGTAACCTCTAATCTTCAAACTTAGAAATATTTATGTGGGACTGACCCCTTTATTTAATTAACGAAGTAGATTGTTCTCATTCTGTCAGCCATAACCGATTGAACACATGGCCTAACAGTTAAATACGTTGGTTAATTCACAGGGTATATTGTTCTCATTCTGTCAGCCATAACCGATTGAACACATGGCCTAACAGTTAAATACGTTGGTTAATTCACGGGGTAGATTGTTCTCATTCTGTCAGCCATAACCGATTGAACACATGGCCTAACAGTTAAATACGTTGGTTAATTCACAGGGTAGATTGTTCTCATTCTGTCAGTCATAACCGATTGAACACATGGCCTAACGGTTACATACGTTGGTTAACAATCAGTTCAAAGTGAGTCTTCTGAGGATTGAAGATTCAATCCTTACTACTTTAATCTTACTTGCAACTAAAAATAAATAAGAACTGATTATTAACAAACACAGTTCCCGTTAGGCCATATGTCCATGGCTGACGGAATAAGAACATTCTACCCCCATAGATTGATGTGCTCAATCTAAAATTCCCTATAGGTTCTCGAATGTGAAATAAAGATGTCCAAGTTCCAAAAGATGCACCTGAAGAAGGTCGGAGGTTCCATCGACAGAAACGTTGTGAAAATAACAACCAAAATGAGAATAGTAGTCCGAATAATTAAAATAAAACTCAGATTTTTTTAAATTCTATTTAAAAATAGTGAAATAACTTCATTATTTATTCATTTATCATACAGTTTGTTTGCTTATTCATTTCTTGGTTAATTTAATGAAAAAAAATTATTTTTAAATAAGGTACTTGTCCAGAATAGCGCACCAAAGAATGTCAGTATTTACGGAGATTCCCGAGTCTTGACGTAGATACTCGAACGCTCGGCGAACAGAACAAACTTTTCTTCTCGGTTAATGGATGTTCTTTGTAAGTTTTTATTTATTTATTATTCTTTCGGGGGGGGGGGCTATTGCCACATGGACTTAAGGTTAGTAAGGGAGGAGGGTTCTAGTGTTTGCTTTGTTTTTGTGGAGAAAGGAAGACTGCAGATAGAGATCGGAGGCCGATAAATTGAAGGCATATTTACGAAATATCAGAATAGATTTCATCGTCAAAACTCGGGAATCTCCGTTAAAAACGTGGTGCGCTATTCTGCACAAGTATCAAAAAATGACTTTATTTAGTGAAGTTAATGTTATTTAAATTTTCAAATTAACAATAACCACATGTGCACTGCATAACATGATTTCTGGTTTGTGTAGGTTTTCAGCGTCCCAAATTCTCTTTTCAAAAGATGCGCGTTTTCGATTTACAGTTTTAAAATTATATTGCAATTTAAGATGTAAAAATATTCATAAATTTTTTTGGAGTTTTTTTTATTGATATAAATGTTTTTGTTTTTGTCACCAAGTTTTACATTTGTATCTATCGCCCCCCCCCCCCCCTCCCAAGTCATCCGTTACTTTAGGGTTAGGGTTATTTTTCTTTCTCTCATGTTATTGAGTTTGGGCGAAATTTACTTTAAAAAAATACTTAGAATTTACTATTTAAGTAAATACACTGGCCGCCGTATCTGAAAGCGGAAATTGCGAACCGGTGTTAATCGCCCCCCCCCCCTAAAAAACTCCCCAATTATTTTAGCTTTTGGCGAAATTTTTATTTTTATCATTTATAAAAAAACAGTTTAAATTTATTATTTGTTAATAATTGTTTGTTACCTTTGAATATAGTTATATTTGGTTAATAATTAAACTATTTAAAAAATATTTTCGAAATTAAAAAAAACAAAACATTCAAATTATAAAAAAAAAGGTGTGGTTTTATTATTTGTTGAAACATTGATTATTTATTGAAACATTGTTGGAAAAAAATTATATATTACATATTTTTCGACCTCACAAATGAGTAAGTAAACCCAAATAAATTGTTTGGGACTAATTTCACAGTGTATTTTAAAAGAAAATATAGTTGGGAAATTAGTTCAAAACAATTCATTTGGGTTTACTTACTTATTTATGAAGTCGAAAAATAGCAGACGATTCATTCATATCAGAGTTGTCCGCCATTTTAGAGTTGGGAAATGACAAATTTACCAAATTAGCTTTACTTTGATTCAATTAATAATTGAATCGTCTAACGATAGGGTAATAATTTAATTTTTTTAAATCCTATTTAAAAAAAAAAAATTAAAAAAGAATTGGAGCTCTGATAGCAGAACGGTACCAAATTGGAAAGTGAATTTTGGACGCTAAAACTTACACAAATCAAAAAAAAGGTCTCAAATCCACGGTCTAACTTAATTTTTACGGGAATTTTTCTTTTTAATTTATTTAAAATCAACGAAAGTGGAAAATAATGAAATGATATTAATTTCTAAAATGCACAGATCTTTAAAAAAAAAATAAATAATAATAAGATTAGTCGAATTTAAATGTCATGTTAATTTAATAGTCTCGAATCCACGGTCTACATTTTCTTTCGTTGTAATAATATAATCACTTTTAACTTAAGTCTAATGTAAGGAATTAACAATAACAAAAAAATTGTTTTCCACTCTCGTTGGTTTTGAAAATTAAAAAGAAAAATTGGTTGCTTTTTCCAGATTAGGACCCGAGCTAACTTTGCCCCAACCCTAATTCTAACCCTAACGACGGCGTCAAAGTTAGCTCGGGTCCTAATCTGGAGAAGCGCCAAAAATTGTCTTAAAAATTAATTATAATTAATAATTAATGTACATTATACATGAAGAAAGAAAAGATAGACGATGGATTGAGACCATTTTTTAATTGTGTAGGTTTAGCGTCCCAAATTCACCTTTCAATTTAGTACCGTTCTACTACCTGAGCTCCGAAACTGAAATGCATTCTGATGGATTTAATTCTTAATTATTATTTTCTTTTTAATAGGATTTTCTTTAAATTCACTTTGGTACTTTACGCTATTGCATTTTTTATTTAGTACTTATACAGTTTACGGACCGGGCTGAAATAATAAATAAGAAACGACAAATTTACCAACGGGTAAATTTGTCGTTTCTTGCTGAAAATGGCGGACAACTCTGGCGCCAATGAATCGTCTGCTTTTTTCCGACTTCACAAATGAGTAAGTAAACCCAAATAAATTGTTTGGGACTAATTTCACAACTGTATTTCCTTTAAAATAATTTAAGGTAAATTTGAAATTAGTCCAAAACAATTTATTTGGGTTTACTTACTCATTTGTGAGGTCGGAAAAAAGCAGACGATTCATTGACGCTAGAGTTGTCCGCCATTTTGAGCAAGAAACGACAAATTTACCATAGCGTTATTATTTAGAAAGCCATTCTTAACAGGGGGGGGGGCTTTATTAACTATTCTGTACTTTCACCTAACAATTTAATAAATAAAAGATACTGTAAAAATTAAATTTAAAACCTATCTAAAAAAAAAGTCCGGTCTGTAAACTGCAGAAGCACCTTTTTATTTCAATTAATAATCGATCAATAGTAAAGAAAATAATAATCTGTAAGTCACGCAGAGGCGAGAAACACGACGACATAAATAATACAGAGATTATTACACAACTCACGACGAAAGAAAATGTGGTGTTCCGCTTACCTTACAGTGCGTATGGGTAGCTCGTTCGAAATCGTACAATAAAGACCAGACGACAGAGAAAACGATGCCGAAAACCGGCAAAAATGTGACGATACAGGCAACAACAAACGCCGTCACGCGAATGTAAACTTGCGGCTGCCCGCCATAGAGACGAGAACTGCGAACGGAATCAGCCATTTTTAAACTACACTCAATAAACTCACTTTCGTGTTTTCATTAGACTGAAGAGTTCCACACACAGGAAAGCTGAAATAGCAAAACGGGCCCCACCCTTTCTTGAAGGACACAGGCCCTTGGGGTTTATATTAGAGTGGACCACCTGTGGCCCGTTGGGTCAGTGCTTGTTATATATATTATTAAATATATAATTTGTAATCTTTGACATTAGCTAATAATCATGTTTTTACAAAGGATTTCATAAAGTCAGAATACATAAGGAGAGAAGGGGTGGGGTATGTTATGACATCACAATGTATTCTGACTTTGTGATGTCAGGAGAGAGAAAGGGTCTAAGAACCCTCCCCCTCTCCCCCTCTCTCTCTCTCTCTCTCTCTCTCTATCTATCTATCTATCTATCTATCTCACACACACACTTCTCTTCTGACACCACAGTCAAAATACATTGTGATGTCATATAGACCCTCTCTCTCTCTCTCTCACACACACACACACTTCTCTTCTGACACCACAAAGTCAAAATACATTGTGATGTCATATAAAGCCTGTCTTTCGTCCCTCTCTCTCTCCCTCTCTCTCTCCCTCTCTCTCTCCCTCTCTCTCTCTCTCTTTCCCCTCTCTCTCTATCTCTCTCCCTCTCTCCCTCTTTGTTTTCCGTATTTGCATCATTCCTTTAACTCTCACCACTTCTCCTACCATTTTCCCTTAATGTACGTTATTTGCTGTTCAAACAACCATGTGAAGTGTGCACGGTGACAGGCAAGATAAAAAAAATTATCAGAGTTTTAGTAATATATACTAGACCAGTGGTTCTAAACCTTTTTGAGCCCGTGAACCCTTTCATCATGGATTAGAAAGATAGCCCCTCCCTTTCAAAAAATGTCTGACTCAAAATGTGCATCCATACTAACAATAATAACTAATACTAACATAATAGCATTTAATATAAACGCTAGCAGAGAGAAAATCCAACATGACCTTTCAGTAGCGATGGGCGATGCACACTGCGTCTTTTTTTTTTTTGCGGCCCTGGATTCAGCTAGTGTCTGTTATTTTCTGGTGCCAATCCCCTCCCCCATCCCCTGAAACTTTGAAATTCTTCCCCCAGAAGGGGAATTCCCCCCTTGGTTGAGAACCACTGTACTAGACCATTTGCGATCCACTTGAGTTAGTATTTGTTATATATATTATTAAATCTCTCTCTCTTTCTCTCTCTCTCTGCCAAATTATTATTTTCAAGAAATATATATAATTTATTAACTTTAACATTATTCCATAATCATGCTTTGCTCTGTACCTACATTGATCTCTCTAACAGAAGGTATTCCCGACAAGGACAATACTCGTATCTACCATGCTATATATATATATTTCAGAGAAACCCTTTCTTTATTTTTATTATTTTTGTTTTTAATCTTTAATTTTTAATTTTTAATTTTTAATTTTTAATTTTTAATTTTTAATTTTATTTTTTATTATTATTATTTTTATTTTATATATTTTATTTATATATTTTTATTCTTTCTATTTTTATTCTTTCTTTCTCTTTTTTATTTTTTATTCTCTATATATATATATATATTTTTCTTCTTTTTATACCTTTTTATACTCTTTTTCTCTTTTTCTTCTTTTTTCTTTTTTTCTTTTTTTCTTTTTTTCTTTTTTTCTTTTTTTTTCTTTTTATTTTTTTATTTTCTTATTTTTTTATTCCTTTATTCTTAGTATTAAAATGTTTTTATATATATATATGTTTTTTTATATTTATTTATATAAATATATATATATTTTTTCATATATATATTTTTTTATTTTTTACCCCCCTTTTTTATTCCCCTTTTTATTCCCTTTAATCTTGAATTCTCTTTCTTCTCCCGTGTTTTAAATCTCAACGGTCTTATGACACTAAATTCAAATTTAAACAAACACACACAACACACTGAGCAAATAACGCGTCCCAACAAGAGTGTCATGTGACATCACATTTCCAAAACAGATGACAACAGAAGCTGAAGAGAGCCGGATGGGTAAGACCTTCCGTGCTTGAAACCGACGGTACGAATGTTGTACTAATTTTTCTGTACCAGAATAAATAAATATATATATATATATATATATATATATATATATATATATAACTTCTTTGTAAAATGGTAGGAAAAATCCCAGCAGAGTGCTCGATTAATTAAGAATTAAAGTTAAAAATTAAGAGCATAATATTTATTTATTCTGGTACAGAAAAATTAGTACAACATTCGTACCGTCGGTTTCAAGCACGGAAGGTCTTACCCATCCGGCTCTCTTAGGATGACAACAGAAGCTGAAGAGAGCCGGATGGGTAAGACCTTCCGTGCTTGAAACCGACGGTACGAATGTTGTACTAATTTTTCTGTACCAGAATAAATAAATATATATATATATATATATATATATATATATATATATATATATATATATATATATATATACTAGCAAATATATGCTCCCACCGGTCGCATATTTTTGCTAGCCTGGGAGGATTATATCATGCTGAACGAACATTTTCTACACTGACCGCTAAAGGAGGAGGTAATGACTGAGAGTATAGTATCATGACGAACGCCCTCTTCCCCCTTCCCCAAAAAGGAGAAGTTAATGCCTGGGAGGACGATCTTATGACAACATAACCGATACTACACTACCCACCTCCCTTAAAAGATAATACAATGTTTCCATTCATTTCAAAATGTCTAGCCATAAATAATATTCCATGAAAAATGCCAGTATACTGAAATCATATGCCCTTAATAGGGTTAAGATGAAAATTTATATACACTAAATGTACAAAAGCAAGGAAATTCTCAAATTTTGACACTTTTATTGTCATTAAGGGTATGACTACATATCAACCAAACCATTTCATTATCACATCACTACAGTATAAATCTCTATGCATGAGTGGATGAAGTGTGTGAGGTGCACTGAAGAAAAATTCCTACCAGTAAAATACATAGCCCTGTTGTGCTCGCATATCCTTAATGACAATAAAAGTGTAAAAATTTAGGAATTTCCTTGCTTTTGTACATTTAGTGTATATGAATTTTCGTCTTAACCCTAGTAAGGGCATATGATTTCAGTATACTGGCATTTTTCATGGAATGTCACTACTTTTGTAAAGGCTATGCCTCAATACAATGCCATCAACTAGACACTAGAACCTCTATCTTTGCCAAAAATCAGCTGAATCCATCAAATGGTCGATAAGATATAGACTAAAGTGTATGAATACTGGTCATTTTAAAGGTTTTTGGGAATTTTCTGGAAAACTAAGGTATATGGTAACCTGAAATTAATATGCCATCAACTAGACCCTAGAACCTCTATCTCTGCCAAAAATCAGCTGAATCCATCCAATAGTTGATGAGATACAGGGTGGCACATACGTACGTACGTACGTACGTACGTACACACAGATAACATGATTTCATGATTGAACTTTCTGGATCTCTGGGTTGCCTTGACTAATGATGCTGAAATTCTACACACTTATAGAACCTATCAAATAAAGATTTTGTGCAAAGTTTTAACTAATTTGGTTTATTGGTTTTTGAGTTATGATTGATCAAAGAAATGAGATTTTCAGCATAGGCCATTCGTGTAGTCTATTAAGGGATAGAGCGCTCTCGTGCCTCCCTTGATTATTTTATGGTTACTTAGATGTTTGGCTAAGATCAAAGTGTAGTATCTGTTCTTAATATCTATTCTCAGCATCCCAACGACCTCAGACGTTTTACTACCGACGAAAATATTGTGTATATATAAGAAAATATGACAATGCAAAATTACAACTGTATATTACAAAATATTAATGGATTAGAAACTGTTTATAAAATAAATATGCAAATTAAGAAGAGTTAAATGTGTTTGAGAGTATATGCAGTTTCCTATATATACAGCATTTCAAAGGACTATTTTGTATCATAGAATTAAGCATAACTTATTTTGATGTTAATATAGTTAGGATAGACGGAAAAATCTTTCATATTTATTCATTTAGATAATGTATAGGATGAAGCAGTAATGAACCAATCAGCATGTTCAGCATGAAAGTAAAACTTTTTAGAATGTTTCTTGTGATCATCTATAAACACTAAGACAATTGAATGACTGACTAGATTTGAAACCAGATTTTCATCGATGCATCATAACTCCATGTCAAAACAATTTACACATTTCCCGCCAACAGATTCATGCAGTTTTAATCTCAGCCAGAATCTCTGTCGAAGAAATACTACCTGCTATATTCGCCACACATGTGAAACTCTTAATCAGACACCAAGCATCATCATTGCACACATCAACCAGCCAATGGAAGAAACAACAATAAACAGCATCATCCACTTGATCAAGAAAACGATGAAACCTTTCGCAAACAAGTGAACAATCTAGAAGGACAACTAAACTGCCACCTCTGATTAACTCACACATACATCTAACTACTCAAACGAACACAAGAGACTTTTCACTCACATAGAAACTCTCATACTAACGCATATACACATTTTTAGTAGATTATGTTGATTGGTAGGATGTCAGGATGAAGAAGTCCGCTTGGTTGCATTAGTCGTGTCTGTATGTATCCGACTGGAATTGAATATTGAATAAGAAAAAGGGTCACAACTTTCCATGGAAAACACCAACATCTCCACTAAAATATAAATCAACTTTATTCAAAGGAAACACTGAAATATAAAGAGAGTTGTTTGGCAGGCTGAGCTTTTGTCAAAAACAGAATGTGGTATCCTGCAGTTCCATCTCACCGGGCCGCTTCTGGCGAAGAACGAGAACAGGATAGAACGTCTTGCCATGTCGAAATCGTTCCAGGAACTGAATCATCTTTGCTGCCAACTCTCTGAGTGGGAATTGGTTTGGTAGTTTTGTTTTACGGCATATCAACCCTTTTTGGGTTATTTAATGCCGAATCTGGTCATTATAGTAAAAGTTTTTATGCTTCAAGTTCTTTATATCTTCAAATGTTTAATCATCGTTTTTGGTTTGGTAGTTTTGTTTTACGGCATATCAACCCTTTTTGGGTTATTTAATGCCGAATCTGGTCATTATAGTAAAAGATTTATGCTTCAAGTTCTAAAAATAAAATAAAAAAGGGGAGGGAGAAAGGGAGAGGGGCTGTTGTTTTTTTTTTTGGTTTTGTAGAACATAATTAAGTTTTACAAAAAAAAAAAAAAAAAAAAAAAAAAAAAAAAAAAAAAACGTCAATGTAGGTGAATTTCGTCTCAGGGAGCCACAGGGCAGCCTGATCTGTGAGTGGGAATTGAAGTTGAGTCTGCGCATAGGTGATCTCACGTCTACGCAGTTATATAAGTCTGTAACTGTCACTAAATGGACTTCTTAGTGAGTTATATATTTTTATTATTATTATTATGTACATTTTTATCGTATATTTAACGTAAATACTTAGTTATTGGAATAGTTTTGATAACTTCATAATTAACCTTTTTTTATCGGTTTGTACTGCCCTTATTTACTGCAAGCCTTGTGACTCAAACAGGAAATGGGGATCGGATAAAAGGACAAATAGCGTTCCATCTTCATTCCAAATATTGCTAGCAAAGAGACAACACGGTAATTATGACTTCTCCCCTTTTTGAATTTGTCCATTTCCTCCTTGCGTCTACTTTAATATTAAAATGTATTCTCTTG
The DNA here is from genome assembly GCA_963556195.1 of Sepiola atlantica. Lineage (NCBI taxonomy): Eukaryota > Metazoa > Mollusca > Cephalopoda > Sepiida > Sepiolidae > Sepiola > Sepiola atlantica. The sequence continues at coordinate 22,141,023 of OY744548.1, read as the reverse complement.
TCCCTTTTTTTTTTTAATGGTATCTATATCTTCGTTTGTTGTTTTCTATGGTGATTTCTTGGCCTTTTGGCCAAGATCAAAGTGTAGTATCTGTTCCGATACTGCACCCCATAGACTGGTATTGTCTTGGCCTTCGGGGCTTGATTTACGCCGGTCTATCGGTTGTCAGTCCTGTGCAGTTCTAGGAGGTGCACCCTCTCAGGCTTTGCCTCACCTCTTTGGGGAGGAGTAAGTTTATTGCTTACTGCCTGAGGCGCCCCTACCGGGGAATGCCGACGGGGCTGCCCAGGCAATTTTTAAATCGCCAGAGTGCTCACCTCGCGGGCGCTGGCTTTTCTAATCCCACTTTCCCGACCTTGTGTCACATCTTACTTTGTGGGAGGTAGATAAATCTCTTCTATGGTGATTATTCAATAAAATTGATAACATCAGTATGAAGAATCAACCCCTTTCTCTTTCAAAGCTGGCAGATAGTTGCAAAGTCCAGACATCATTGCGGATGTGCCAAGCCTAACCACAACTCAAGATATTGTGCATAGATACAAACAAAATAGAGCTGTCAAGCAACTGCTACACATTCAAACATCCTCAAACATCTTTCTCGCAATAAATGTGGTTCCATTTTAACCACTGTATTATCGTAATCAATTTTTCATCGTTATCATCTGTATTTTGAACTGTAATTCTATTTGTTAATAACTGACTTATTTTATCTTTTATGCCAAATTTTTTTATGGGCCTTTCGTTGAAGAGTCCAGTTGGGGCAGCTTATACGGTTAACCAAAATAGCTTGATGTTACACATCATTTCTATTTATTAATTTGTCTATGATAAGTTAAGCGACGTTTAATCTGGTCAGTACCAGATGGGTGACCACGTGAAAATACCAGGTGCTGTATGTGACAAGATAGCGACACTTCCCTGCAAAAAACTGCAAAACAAACTAACAGTAAAATTATCTCGCTTGAACAGGATACACATGCGATTGGGGACCACTTGTGAATTTGATATTCTGTGAAACAGTGATTTCAGCCGACGCAATCTGTCTTTTTAGGGTGCACCAGTGTGCATCTCAGCGAGGATGCTGGATCCTACGTAGAAATGAGGTAGAGTTACCACTAGTATATGTTCGGCCCAAATCGGCTGTTTTGGCGAAGAGGGAGAACGGCGCCAGCCTGGCGGGAGAGAGCGTGTAGGTTGTCTGTAGCAATTATCCAGATACAATGGATGAGTTTGACCAGCTGAACAATTTGGTCATGGGTCTTTTAGATACGATGGATGTCAACTCGAGGGGTGGTCCAATAGAGAAAGAGAGGCTAATGGTTTTCTTTAGTGTAGATAAGATCTAAAGAGAAACTAAAACGACGAATTACAATTGCCCGTACCACCCCACTCCGGGAGAGGAGTGGGGACACCGAAGAAGGGATGGGGGAAAGAAAGAGAGTAAGTCAGCATCGCGCGTACCACACGACGAGAAGAGAGAGAGAGAGAGAGAGAGAGTATGAGTTATACGCTTTTCGTCTTTGTGATTTTGAGGCGAAAAGGCGATCACAACGAGTTAGAACCGAGATCCCGGACGAGCTGGTCGTGATTCCCTCGGATCCCGAGGGAGCCGTTGCCCCGGGCCCCACCATCGTTTTCCAACAGAGATTAATGTCTCAATTAATACCAACAATCGTAAAGGGAGTTTCACACACACACGGTTCTCCAGACATAGATTAAGTCCAGCTGTTTAACACTGGGAAATCGTAGAGATTCACACACGCACACAGAGAGATAAGATAGTTAGTAAAAAAACCATTATCGCAAAACAGACTTTGGGTTAAAGTTAAAAACCCACCGTTCATTTTTGTTAAATAATTATTGCTATGAAAAGACCTAACCGTTTGTTGAGTTATTCTATCGTCGAATTGCCTGCTAAGTAGTCTTGCCTTCACAGAATCACGAAATCGTCATTCATCAGACCCGGAGGAGATTCAACGCCACCACAGACGACATCACGAGCCAAAGAAAAGGTGTTCACAGTCAGGAAGGATTCCTGCGCCGAGACGGTTCTCATTACATTTGATGCCGTCACAAGGAAGAAGAGTGTGGGGTACCTGTTTGTAGGTGGCGCCGCGACCAGGATATCAAACACCTGTGCGCGAGTGGCCGACTACGATACCCACACGGGAAGAAGAGTAAAAGGGCGTGGGGTCCGCGTTATAATTCCCTAGAAACTTTCTCCTTCATATAAAGCTAGATGAACCCTACCCATGATACGTGCCACACCAAGAGACCAGAAGTAAAGCCGCTATGACTACTTTTTTGCAGAATGGGCCAAGTAATTGGTATACCACTAGTTCTTTGCATACCTTTTGCTTGGTTGGGCCACAGCATTGCCCGGGAGTCTATTGCATGCCTCCATAGCTACCAGACCTCGAATAAAAACAGGCACTGTTTTTGCAAGCCATCAACCCGACCGAACCAACTCTTATTACATGTGCTCATCGTTGGAGGGTGATTTTTACAACATCATCCTCATCATCATGCACCAGCTCCGAATAAAAAATGAACAGCTCCAACTCCTGCTCATTAAAAACAGAGCAGGTCCCATCTCTGTTTAAATAAAAACAACGACGCTCCTGCTCCCAAAAAGAATGAGCCACCCCTGCGCCGTAAAAAACAGCTCATCTCGTTTCGGTTTAAATAAGAGAGAGCCACTTCTGTTCTTGCTCTGAAAAAAATGAAATGTTCCTTGCCCCCTAAAAAAAGAGCTGGTCCCGTCTCTGCTTAAAGAAAAAAGAGTAACTCCTGCTCCGGATAAAAATGAACTGCACCCGCTCTTGCTCCCCCCTCCCCCCAAAAAAGAGTCGGTCCTACTCTGAATAAAAATGAACCGCTCCTGCTCCTGCTCCTGTTCAGTATAAAAAGAGCCGGTCCCTCTCTGCTTAAATATAAAAGAGCCACCCCTGCTCCAAATAAAAATGAAATGCTCCTACCCCTGTCCCTGCCCCTGCCCCTGCCCCTGCCCCTGCTCTATAAAAAAATAGCCTGTCCCGTATCTGTTTAAAAAAAGAGAGCCACTTCGGCTCCTGCTTTGAATAAAATGAACCACTCCCGATCTTGCCACTGCTCCTGTTCTATAAAAAAAGAGCCGGTCCCATCTCTGGTTAAATAAAAAAAAAAAACGCTTTTGCTCCTGTTTCAAATAAAAATGAACCGCTCCGGCTGCGACTTCCTAAAAAAAACGTCTCTGGTTAAATAAAAAAGAGCTACTCCTGCTCCAAAAAAGAAAAATGAACAGCTTCTGCTCCTGCTCCCTAAAAAAAGAACCGGCCATGCGTCTTCTACAATAAAAAGAAAGTCACAAAATTCTCCAAATAAAAAAGAACTGCTCCTGCAGTTGCCCCTACTCCTGCTCCATAAAAAAAGAGCCGGTCCCGTCTCTGGTTAAATGAAAAAGAGCCGCTTCTGCTCCTGCTCCAAATAAAAACGAACAGCTCCTGTTCCTACTCCGTAAAAAAGAAAGAGCCGGTCCCATCTCTGCTTGAAGAAATGGAACCGTTCCTACACCTGCTCCGAATAAAAATAAAAGCTGTTAATTTCCCTGCTCCTCTGCACTTTAAAATAACCTGATGTACTTTTAACGATCTTGCCACTTATAGCCATTTTGTTGCCACAAACTGGATGTTGGGGAAGTTAGCAACTCTTATCTATCCGTCTTCTTCATTTTTTAAATTTTTTTTTTTGCAGCATTGCCAGGAAGTATCAGTTTGATTTGAAATGTGAGCAACAAATGGATAATCCATATCAATCGAGAGTCGGGACTTCAGGTTTTTGCAGAGTAAGATGGGTAATCTTGCTCATTTAATGTGTACAAATCTGTTCAAATGGGGGGGGGGGGTTAAAAGATAAATAATCAAAATAAAGAATTTACGATAAATAGCATTTTAGAAAACTTTTCTTTTTTTTTTACTTTAAATTTTTTTACTTTTTTAATAAAAAAAATTATAAACAAAAAAAATATTTCTTGTAGACTTTGATGGTATGGGCACGTTGAAAAAATGGATGAGATTTCTTGGGTTAGTAGATGTAGAACAGTTGAGGTAGCAGGGTTAATTGGGAGAAGAATGTCAAGGAAAACATGGGAAGAAGTGATATAAAAATGGACCCGAGGGAAAGAGGGAAGTGATAAGGATTGATTTGAGAGAAAGAGGGGGATAAATAAAGACCTGGACAGAGATAGGTTAGTTTAGATGTCAATTTCTAAAAGCCGTCCAACACATACCAGCATGTAAAACGGGCGTTAAACAGAATATGATGATGAAATAATGGATAAGAGTTCTTAGGTTAGTAGATGTAGAAAAGTTGAAGGAGCAGGGTCATGGCTGAAGGTGATAAGGATGGACTTAAGAGAAAGAGGGATAAATAAAGACCTGGTCAGAGATAGATTAGTTTGGAAGTCAATTTCTAAAAGTCGTCCAAGACATGCTAGCTTGTAAAACGGACGTTGAACTGATGATGATGATGATGATGATGATGATGATGATGATGATGATGGTGGTGGTGGTGGTGGTGGTGGTGGTGGTGGTGGTGTCATGATGATGATGATGATGACAAATAATGATCATGATGACGATGATGACGATGATGATGATGACAATGATGATGATGACGATGATGATGATGGTGATGACGACGACGACGACGACGATGATGATGGTGGTGGTGGTGGTGGTGGTGGTGGTGGTGGTGGTGGTGGTGATGTCATGATGATGATGATGACGATGATGATGATGACGATGATGATGACGATGATGATGATGACGATTATGACGATGATGATGATGATGATGACGACGACGACGATGACGACGACGATGATGATGATGATGACGACGATGATGATGATGATGATGATGATGAGAACAATGATGACGATGATGATGGTGATGATGATGATGATGTAAGATGATTACATCTAGGTATGAAATGGAAGTGTATGAATGTTCTATGGTAAATCTTATTTACAGCTAAAGTCTCGACTCTCGACTGATATGGATTATCCATTTGTTTCTCAAATTTCAAACAAAAATCAAAATCAGACTTCCTGGCAATGCCACAAAAAGAGAGGGGGGGGGGGGGTAGATAAGGATTGCTAACCTCTCCAACATTCAGTTTGTAATAACAAAATGGCTATAAGTACATCAGGTTATTTTAAAGTGCAGATGGAGCAGGGAAAGTAGCAGCTCCTTTTTTTTTTTTTATTTGGAGCAGGAATGGGAGTGTTTTGTTTTTTACAGAGTGGGAGCTGGAGCGGCTCTTTTTTATTTAAGCAGGAATGGGAGTGTTTCTTTTTTTTTTTTTTTTGAACATCAAACCATGACAACCAGCTTGTGGGAGTGTTTCTTTTTTTTGTTTTTTTGAACCTCAAACCATGACAACCAGCTAGTGGGAGTGTTTCTTTTAAAAAATTTTTTTTAACCTCAAACCATGACAACCAGCTAGTGGGAGTGTTTGTTTTTTTTGTTTTTTTGAACATCAAACCATGACAACCAGCTAGCGGGGTTAACATCTGACCTTCCCATTGTCTGCTGCAGTTTTCAAAATGGGACTAGATTAATCTCAGAAAATTGAAAACAATATTGTTTGTATCAACTTTTTTATATTCTGGTTCTTTATCTCGCTGTCCCTTACACGGATTCCCAAATATATACTAGCATCCTAATCTTTTGCAATTCTTTGCGGGGTACCGTCATCTTGTTACAGTTGCTCTTTCGTTTTTAGAGCAGGGCAGCATTAACAGCAGGAGTGCAGCAGCTCTCTTTTTATTTAATCAGGAATGGGAGCCACTCATTTTTCATTTGTTCAGAAGTGGCAGAGGCACTTTTTTATTTGGAGCAGAAACAGGTCTTTGGGGGGAAGGGGACTCTTTTTTCTTTTTTCAGAACAAGATCGGAAGCAGCTCTTTTCTTTTTTTGAAATTAAAAGAGCGTCGAGGAAAGTTTTAAAAATCTAGCAATAGATAATAAGCTGTCTCCATCTTTCTCACTCCGCCCCGTGATGATTAATGATGAATAGAGATGCCATCATCGTCGTCTGTGGCGAGTCTTGATGGCATCATATTTTTTTAGCCTACTGATTAAAAAAAGATTTTACACGCTCAAAGAAATAGTCACAAGACGATCAGGCTTCTTCTTTGCATGTCTGAAGCATGTGGTCATACAACAGTTTCACGCCTTTTTACGCAGTCGTTTGCTTTATTGTTGTACTCTGCAAGATTTTTGAAGCTGCACCCGTTGGGCAGTAGAGGTCAGACAAGGCAGTGTTGCATCGTATGGTTCACCCCTCCACATTCGCAGATGGTTGGGTCAATTTTGTAGCTCCATCTAGTCATAGCAACTTTTGATTGCTCCATTCCCGTTCTCAGGCGGTCGAGTATTTTCCACTGGAGCCAAGGTGCCTCTGAATCGGGGGGGGGGGGGGGGGGGGGGCTCAGAAGGAGGGGGGGGAGTTCTCATGTCAATAAGAAGGGGGCCATTCTCTAGCCGTCTGATCCACAGTGGTAGTTTTGTCTCTTCCTGAGATGTTGTTAGGGGTTCGACATGGCTGAGGAAGCTTCTCCTTGATTTCAGTACCGTCACTGATAGCCTTTGTGATCTCTACTAGGCTGGCAACTTCCCATCTCACATCGATCAGGCAATATAGACATAGCCGTCGAAGGGACGAATTCACACGGAAAGAACGCCTCAAAGAAAAAGTTATACATTGAATTTCACATAATATTGAATTTTTTAAATCACTAGTAAATATATGGTCCCTCCGGTCGCTTATTATTTACTCGGCTGGAAGGATTATATAATTGTGAAAGAACTACATAGAATATGTAGTTAAATCAAAATAAATTGTTTTGGACTGTTAAAATAATTTCCAACGCTATAGATAATGTTTACCCATTCATTTTTTAAAATTTTATTATCGCTTATGTTTGAATTTATGTTTTGAAACATGACAGAAATCAGAAATCTATGACGGCATGCCGAAGCTATAATTATTTTAGTAAGGTAATGTTTTAAGCTCTAAATAGCTTTTTCGTTGGCCTGTCATGCTTACGTTTGAAATAACATTTTCGTTAGTCTAATACACTTCAATTTGAAATAACATTTTCGCTGGTGTGTCATGCTTGAATTTGAAATAGCATTTTCGGTGGTCTGTTACACGTAAGTTTAAAATAGAATTTTCATTGTTGTGTCACGCTTATATTTTAAATAAAATTTTCATTAGACTGTCAAGCTTAAATTTGAAATGGCATTTTCGTTGTTCTCTTAGACTTAGTTTCTAAATAGCATTTTCGTTAGTCTGTCATGCTTACGTTTGAAATAACATTTTCGTTAGTCTAATACACTTCAATTTGAAATAACATTTTCGCTGATCTGTCATGCTTAGATTTGAAATAGCATTTTCGGTGGTCTGTTACACGTAAGTTTAAAATAGCATTTTCATTGTTGTGTCACGCTTATATTTTAAATAGAATTTTCATTAGACTGTCACGCTTAAATTTGAAATGGCATTTTCGTTGTTCTCTTAGACTTAGTTTCTAAATAGCATTTTCGTTAGTCTGTCATGCTTACGTTTGAAATAACATTTTCGTTAGTCTAATACACTTCAATTTGAAATAACATTTTCGCTGATCTGTCATGCTTAGATTTGAAATAGCATTTTCGGTGGTCTGTTACACGTAAGTTTAAAATAGCATTTTCATTGTTGTGTCATGCTTATATTTTAAATAGAATTTTCATTAGACTGTCACGCTTAAATTTGAAATGGCATTTTCGTTGTTCTCTTAGACTTAGTTTCTAAATAGCATTTTCGTTAGTCTGTCATGCTTACGTTTGAAATAACATTTTCGTTAGTCTAATACACTTCAATTTGAAATAACATTTTCGCTGATCTGTCATGCTTAAATTTGAAATAGCATTTTCGCTGGTCTGTTACACTTAAATTTGAAATAACATTTTCAGATGAGTCTATGCATCTCTGTAAATGACGTTGGTGCGTTCGCTCCATTACATTTATAGATTGCATGGCCGCATCCTCAGAATACCGTTCTTCTTTTTTATTTTTATTTTTTTAGCTGTAGTCGAATTTGCCAGTGTAAAAATATATTTTGACGGGTGAAAAGAAATGAGCAGAAATAATGGGAATCCTTGTTTTTAGCAAAGGCGAGCGTAAAGCTTAATGGGTGGTGGGTTGCCTCCCTACCCACCACGATGATGGAAAAACTTGACACAAGGTTGGTTTTATGTGGGACACCTGGTGCTTTGTAACAGCCAGGGCCTATTTATAACCCATCAGCTCTGATTTCCCTAACTCTAAATTGCGGGGTTGCCATAGCATCAGTGATGGGAACCGGTTTTACATACCTCACAAAACTCCAACCTAAGGACCAAAACTTTTCTTCTTTTTTTAAACTAATGAATCACCACTTATCAAGGCTAAAAGCGACTCGAGGATAAGAGTTAATGAGATTGATAGATTGGCAGTTGAATGATGAAGAATATTATGAGAGGATTGAAAATAATGAATCAATTTTTTTTTTTTTTTACTAATGTGTTTCCACTTATCAAATCTAAAAGCCCCTCTAGGATAAGGGTTAATGAGATGAATGGATTGGCAGTTGAATGATGATGAATATTATGAGAGGATTGAAAATAATGAATTGAATGAATAATATTTGATGTGTTGGGATTAAATGTACCCTGGAAGAAAGTTTAATTCTCGCACATGAGAAGGCAATGACAATTGTGAAGATAAGTACAAAATAGAAACAGGGCGACAGCTTTCATGTATAACTTCAAAGCAGTTTTATTTGGTGAGAAAAAAAGCATATATATACAAGGGACAAGGGTTTGAAAGTTCAGAAAGGAGGTGTTTAAATTGCGTTGCGAATAAGTGCTTCGTGAACTTATCTTATTAGGAGTTCAGTTAACAGGTTGCACGTGTGCGCGCCTCAATCCTGGCTACGCCCTTTTATGGGTGCCGTCTTCGAGGATTTTTGATGCAATGCAAGTGGGCCGATAACACCCAAGGTTGGAAATCCGGGAACAAGGCTTGGCTAAATTCGAACTGCCATCTAGGGCTTTCGAGTTGTAGTCCACAGTCCAAGATGGTGGGTAACAGGAGGGAGTGGGAAGCACTCTGCGACTGCCGTCGTGGGCTTTGTCACCAAAGGATCCAGCCACGGTCCTACTGAGTTGATAGGAGGGATCGAAAAGAGGAAGAACACAGCAAACGTTTTTATGGTCTGAATCACGTGACATCTTAGGGAGTAGGGGTTGGAATGCCTGACAGCCAATCTGTGAGACCCTTAAGGGACAAAGCAGCAGCTAATCGGTGAGGGGGACGTTAATAAGTTCCAACAGATGACTTATGAAGACGGTGTATGAGAAATGTTTTTGTTTTTTTGATTCAATTCAATAAATTTGGCAAAAAATAAAACAATCATATTTCAGTTGCCAAGTAGGGAAAAGGGGACAGACATTTACACAGAAAAGGATACAGTAGCCCAGCACTTGTCTAATTTCGCCTTGAATTGTTTTGTCGTTGCTACATCTCCTGGAAGGCCATTCCAAGGTCCAGGGATCCCGATTGAGTAAAGCAGCCTTCCTCCAGTTCAATCGATGTTATTAACACTAGATTTGAAGATGACCATGCTGTAGCTCTCAGGGAAACAATCTTGTTGCATCATGTTCTCCATGTGGAAAGTTCTTGAAAAGAAACTCTGTTCAGCTTGCTGCGTGCCCTGAAAGAGATGGTTTCGGTAGCGTGCTGGAGTCGTTCTTAGTTTTATTGTTTGTAAAAAGTTATGTAGAGTCACTTTTAGCAGTAACAACATATTAAAATAAAACGTTACTGTGCAGGCGTTTCAAACTTAAATTCCCTCAAAATTCCACTTTTTTAGAAAACGCTGTGATGTTAAATTTGAAAACTTGTGTTTCTTAAAAATATAGAATGTCTAATCTGTTGCATACTAGCTGTACTTGTTACATAGCCTACCCCTATCCCTACCCCTAACCATAACCCTACCCCTACCCCTACCCCAAACCTTACCCCTAACCCTACCCCTAACCCCTAACCCTACCCCTAACCCTACCCTTAACCCTACCCCTACCTCTAACCCTAACCCTGACCCTAACCCTACCCCTAAACCTACCCCTACCCCCTACCCCTACCCCTAACCCTACGCCTAATCCTAACCATAACCCTACCCCTAACCCTACCCCTAACCTGTTGCATAGTGGAGGCCGTGTTTGAATGGAAAAATTTGAGTGACACCTTAAGGTTCAAAAGGTGACACCAGACGGACGTCGAGAAGCCATGTGCACTCTTGTTACATAACGAGGGCCGTGTTTGAATGGAAAAGTTTGAGTGACACATTTAAGAGTCAGAGGTGACCCCAAACGGTAGTCGCCAAACCATGTGATTTCCGGTTGAAGATTTTCTGTCTTTTAGCTGGCGAGATTTCAAGAAGGAAAGACGTGTCTGTGTTGCTGTCCCCAATGGGGAGTGGACACACACAATATAACTAGATGTAATGAGACGAGCTTCCCATCTATCTATCTGTTTACTATTCTCTCTCTCTCTCCCGCGTACGAAAGTGACCTGTCGCTCTGAGGTTCACTGTGACGGCCTCTCTTTTTAAATACGCCCTTTATCAAAAAATTAATATCGGCGTCCGAGTGGCTTTGTATCTTGGGTTTACGATGACGACACGAATGTATAATGGTTCATACATCCATCAGTAAGTGGAAATATAACGTACCTGTTCGGTCTTTCCCGTGAATTAGCTTTTAATTTTTATTTGTTTGCTCATTTTTAAAATACAGAAAAAGAAATAAAAATTTAGTTGTAAGGGAGGTAATTATTTTTATATTCTGCAATTAAAAATATTAGTTATTCCCCTTGATGATTCTGATTTTTCGGTGATCAGTTAAAACTGTTTCATAATATAGATTGTTTGGGCCAGAATAAGTAATTTTTTAAATAAATTGTAATGATGTATATTATTATATTGCCAATAACATGGTACGACAATCGCAAATGAAAATTGGCTAGTCAGAAACAAAGTTTGATTTGTCAGTCTAAAGGCTATTTGGGTCTGACTTTGAAAATCTGACAACATAACTTTATAGATATAGATGTTGGAAATGACATTAAGATTCATTTTTATATTTTTAGTGATTTTTATATTTTTAGTGATGTAAAATATTAACACATTCGTTTTTTGGTTTAATTATAGAATAACTGGGGAAAATGTAACCCATTGGGTCACCCATTGAGCTCCAGTTAGATTGTTTGGATCAGAAAAAAAGTGAGTTTGCAAAGCCAATTAAATTTTAAAAATAAAATAAAATGGGTTAAATAGTATTGATACTTGTGGTAATATCCCCTATTGTTCATAATGGACTCTTCCAATCTTCTGTTTTATAGTTAATTTTATTATCTTTGACTGCTAATAAACATGTTGCATAGCCCCCGCTTGGGTCACGGCAGTTCTCATTTTGTATACTCGTCCCGGAACGGACCGTGGCAGTTCTCGTTCAATCACTCGTCATTTTTAACACCATAAATCATATAATTTGCATACCTTTAAATTTCTCGCACCCTCAATCCTTCCTCGCCGCGTGGAGGGGTGCGTCGTCTAGTGGTTGAATTCTTTCTTCTTTCTTTCTGCCGTGAACCACGCCGCTGCAACACAAAAGCTCCATGACCGATTCAGAAGACAAACAATCTTTTAAACTTAAGTTGTGTTTTATTTCAAGCGTTAGTTATCCGTCAGCTGGGAGATATCCACTAACGTCGAGAGAGAGAGCAAATTACTGCTTTCGTAATTACTTAACAATTAAGTCCTTAACCATTCGTGGAGGGGTAAAAGAGATCTTCCGCCTGTATTTTCTTAGGGAATTAACTCCCCTTATGATGTTGAAGACTACATGGTAAAAATCACGTCTGATAGGCTCGCCTCCAAAACCCAGACTGGCTAAAACTCTGCTTCCCACGCAAAGGCCTGTGACGTCACAGAGCCTTTATGCACAGGTGCACATTGACCCTTGATCTGAGGTCTCGTCACGCAGTGACCCTGTCACGACTGCACGGGTCCACCCGCACTGAACTGCGCAAGTCAAACCAACGATTTCCAACAGATACGTCCAGCTCAAGATGCGTCCGTTTCCACGGGGCCATTATCCAACAGAGAGAGAGAGAGGGAGGGGGAGCAGCGTCTCTTCTGTAAGAAAGTGGTTGTAGGGAAGCGAAGAGACTATCCACACACACTGGATTTCGAAGTCGATTTTATGTTCTGTCAAGTCAGGAAAGAATACTCTGTGCAGCACCTCCCCAGATGCGGGAGCAATACTCCATCTTAGGTCGTATCTGACTTTTATATAGGTAGCAGATTGCATCTGGAGTCGGGTATTTTCTGGAATGATCCAACCATTTCTTAGAAACCTCGCCAATTGATACTTGTGACGATTTTACCTATTGCTTATAATGGACTATTCCAATCTTCTGTTTTATAGTTAGTTCTACTACCTTTGACTGCTAATAAACAGAGCAAGAAAGAGAGAGAGAGAGAGAGAAAGAGAGAGAGAGAGAGAAAGAGAAATAGAGAGAGAGAGAGAGAGAGAAAGAGAGAGAGAGAAAGAGAAATAGAGAGAGAGAGAGAGAAAGAGAGAAAGAGAGAGAGAGAGAGAGAGAGAGAGAGAGAGAGAGAGAAAGACATACATACATACATACATTGTATAGAATAAGAGTAGGGTGCCAAACAATATACAGTGAGAGAGGGTGAGAGTAACAGACAGAAACTTAATAAGAGACATGTTCTAAATGTGTGCAACAATGCTGATGGCATACTTTATTAACCATCACTGTTTCTCCTACATTATTCTCAAACCAAAACGGTCCAATTACGCCATGTTTCAAGATGGCGACCAACGTGGTGCACTTCACAGTGTGCAGTGATCCCTGAAAGACTTCATCTAGTGCTTGAAATCCCCAGAACACAAAGTTCTTGTTGTGTGCCGTGACCTGATAGAGAGAAGCGTGCTTCATCACTGAACCACACCCATTTAAAGATTTATAACTATTCCAATATAAATGATAAGGCTATCTCCTCGGATGCGTTTTACTTGTTATTCTCTTTTCTATCAACCCTAAAAAAGGGCAGAATAATATCATTAATATTGGCGGAATTATTAACCTTAAAATGGGTCACGTTTATACTGAGATACCCCTTTAAATACGAACGATATATTCGAGGCAGTGAATTGTGAGAAGCTGAAAGAGAAAACATTCTCTGAAGGCTGAAGTGATGAAACGATAAGGCATTCGTAACAATATCAACAGTTATTTAATGTGTACTGTGCACGAGATGCTGTACACATGTGTATGAAGAATTGAAATAGTATGTATTAGGTTGAGGTAAAAAGTTGGTGCGCACTGTTAAAATAATAATGTGGCTTAAAAGAGAGAAGCAGTCTTAATTTTGCCAATATTAATCTTGATGACATCTTCTTGAATGATTTTCTATCAATCCTGAAAAGTACTACAAAATAATATCATTAATATTGGCGGGGTTATTAAGTTGTGTGTGTGTGTGTGTGTGTAGAAAGAGCCGCAAAAAAAAAACATTATTTTTTTCTAAGTAACTCCAATTAGTTTTCCACTAAGAAAGACACCGAGTGCGCATGTGGAAGGAAGGAGACAGGAAGTCATTCTTTGATGAAACAAAAGTCATCTAACTCCCCTATCCCCTTTATGAATCGTTTGAAGTCTTAGCCTTTATGACAAAATTAACATTTTCATAGAGATAGGAGGGAAAAGGAAGGTAAGACAAGACAGGGTGAAGAGAGGAAGACGAAGAGATAAAAAAAAAAACAGGAAAAGAGAAAGAAAAGGAAAGTGAGAGTAAGGAAAAAGAGAAATAGAGAAAGAGAAATAAAATCCAGCCAAATAGTGACGAAAAATAAGAAGGTAAGGCTCTAGTGATTTGGCAGAAATAAGCCTTTTCCTATTTAAATAAAAAAGCGGATTTTGACCCAAAAAGTAAAAAAAACTCACATCCATGGGAGGCTCTAGCAATTTAAGTGGAAATCCGCTTTTTCTGGATGAAAAAAAGGTAGAATTCCTCTAAAGAGTGGAGAACTCACATTCCTGCTTCTTCTTGATGGACGAAACCAACCCAACAATTCCTAGCCAAAAATTCAAATTAGTAGAACAAACTCAGAGAAATTTTTTTTAATTCACAGCTTTTTTTTTTATTTGTGTTCTTGTATCATGAGTCAGCATGGTGTGGGAAGAAGGGAGACAACCACCATTTGCTTTGAATATTCATTTGAAAACATCATTTTAGCACATCACTCAAGGTGCCTTCAATCCTGGACATATCGATGGACTCTCTCCCGTCGATTTCGACGTATGAGTGCCCCACCAGGGGCGGGCGCACGCATGAATTTGTAATTGCAAGGGTTGCGCAATCCCCAACAACCGCTCTCCTGAGTCGACATTGCTTGATTCCAATGGCAAGTAGTAATACAGGACGACTGAAAACAATGTCGAGATAAGCAGAGAGCACATACAGCACCTGGTATTCCTAAATGGTCACCCATTTAGTACTGGCCAGGCTCGACGCCGCTTAACTTCGGTGATCTAACGGAAACCGGTGTGTCAACGTGATTGTGCCATATATATATATATATATCCTGGACATGATAGACATCATAACCACCTATGGCAGACTCTTCCGCAAAGCAGAATCACAGACAGAGAAGTCCGCCTTTTCTTCCAACAAGACAAAAACTATTATTGCTTGGTTCCGTGAAGACCATGACTTGGCTCTGGAGTGAAAAACTTCCTGAAAGGTACATTCAAATTCCTGTTGATTTTTTACGCCAGAAACGCATCCACACACATCCTCCGCTGCTCAAGTGAGCGGTAATTTTCCAAAGATAAGAAGCCATGATGAATTCAGCGGTGCCTTGAACTGTTTGGTCATCCTTAGGCTGACCACGGCTTCTGGCAGCCTGTTCCACGGTGCAGTGACCCGAACCCAAAAAACGCATTATAAGTAATTCAAACACAATTAATACCATTGAGCAATGTTAGTACTCCCATAATGTTCCTCATCTCTCAGCTGACAATCATTTCCGTTTCATTAACCCTTATCCTTGAATGGCTCTTGTCCTCGATAAATGGTAGTTCAATAGTAAAAAAAACAAAAACAACCAAACAAAAAAAATTATAAATTTTATTTCTGGTCAAAAATCATAATAATACCAACAATCAATTTTATTAAAAACTAGCTGGTTTTGTCAGTTCGCTACTTTATTTATCTTTTAAATAAGACTTCAAATAAATTAAAAGAAAGAACAAATCAATTCGCCTGAGTGATGGTGTATGTGTATGGTTGGGGGGGGTTAAGTTACAATTTTTTCATTGTATTAAAAAAAAAAAAAAAGAAAAGGCGGTGTTGCTAACGGAAGGAAGGGAGGTAAAAAAAATAGAGAGAAGGAGAGAGATAGAACAAGCAGTCAGTCACTCTTCTCTCCTTTCTTTATGTTGTGTGGCTAACGGGAGGGAAGAGAGAGAGAGAGAAAGCAAGCTGAAAAAAAGCAGTCAGTCACTCTCTTCCCTTTCTGAACTCTTGTTTATGCCGCGTCGGTACATCTTATTTTTTTCTAGTTAGTTTAATTTAAATTGTCTCCCTTGAAAATTAATCAGCAAATATTTAAAGAAAGGTTTTAGTCATCTATCCGTTTTTATTAAAGCACTTTAATTAATTACTGTTAATATCGACAAAACTATTGCATATATATGGTAAAAATAGGATGATAAAATTGCAAATGAATAACACCAAACATTAATTTATTATGAACTGTTTAACAAAGAGTTATGCAAATTAGGCATTCAAACAAGTCTTTGTGTCTTTCGTCTGTACTATTTATAAACTGCATTTATTCAATTAGTGAGATTGTTCAATGCTGCTATAGAAAAGGACATTTGATCTCAAAAGTTAATTTTTTTTTTTTAACTCAGTTCACCTCAAACAAGACAAGTTGCCACTGTAGACGTAAGGGCTACTGAGAATTAAGGTGACAGTTTTTGGGGTCATCCTAAACTGGGAGATGTGTAGCAAGATGCTTGCTCACATTAGTTTTAAATTTCTGCATGTCGGTACAGTCAGTACAGTCGGGGAAACAGGGAACAGGGAGGGAGTTCCAAAGACCGGCAGCTATAGAAAAGAAGCTATTAGAGTAGAAGGCTCTCCGGCATCTACACAGTGGATGGATGGGATTTAGCTGATTGTCGGGTTGGTCGAGTGTATTTACGTCGAAGAGGCACTAGAGCAGCAAGTTCATCGGAGCACATTCCATTGAAGTACTTCTAAAATAAGCACAAGCATGCAACATTGCGGTGATGGAACAAGGGCTGGAGCTTGGTGGATAGTGAGGGGCCTATTAGATTAGATACTTTTTTAGGGACCTTATCTAAGAGGGAGAGACTGGTGGATGGTGAACCAGCCCAGATGTGACAACAATACTCCATGCATGTGCAGATGGTGGCTTTGTAGAGATATCGGATAATGTCAGCTGTGATAAGTTTTCTAGCACGGTAGAGGGAGCCCACCTTCTTTGCAGCAGCCTTGGCAATGTCTTCTATGTATTTGTTCCAATGCATGTTACCTGTGCATGTTAGGCCGAGGAGTTTGAACATTGAACTCTGAGGTAGGGTGTTATTTGCAATGGCAATCGGTGGTTGAAGAGGTTTCTTGTAGTTGTTGAAGGAAAAGAGCTTTGTCTTAGCAGCTAAATGTTACCATCCATTTATGACCCTATCCTACTACAGACTGGAGGTCACTTTCTAAGCATTCAGCCATTGCCTCGGATATGTGCATGTTCATTTCACCTCCATGACGAGAGTAGAGCGTGATGTTGTCAGCAAATATACTCATCTCAGACAAAATGTTTATTCTAACATAATTTATCAACTTTATGACCGGAGAGACAAGTCTATTGACTGCGACTTGCTGTTGTGAATTCGAAATAGTGGCTCGCTAACTCAAAGTCGAATGTTTTTCTGGAGTGCCCACAGTAGCCCTTTACGCTTCAGTAGCAACATACCTTGTTTGGTGCGAACAAAAGTTATAACAATTATAAAAAAAATTTAATGTGTCGTCTGCATCATATTTGTCAGAATTATCTCCCTTTAATGGCTTTCAGTCGCCATCTTGTTTTGGGTCCGCTAAAGTGTCATTACGATCCGGTTTGTTTACATCAATTATATGGGATAATCATGTGGACACAGCGGCTTTCGTTAGTTCACTGAAGTTAAGCGACGTTGAGCCTGGTCAATACAAGATGGGTGGCGAGGACAGCGAGACCTCACTGCCAAAATTAACCTCATCAAAATCGGATTGCGGCTGACAATCGCAAAATTAAGGTTATCCGTTATAAAATTTCTATCATTCTCAATGTAAGAAACATGGGTTGTAGTGCATTACGTACATGTATAGAAAGAGATTTAGGGTATTATTGAATCCCTGCACCCTTTGCTAATTCCCCCCAAAATAAAAATGATATTCTATTTTTTAGGCGATTATTACATGTAAACAGGCTGAAAACCTTAGTGGTAAAAAATAAATAAAACAACAAAAAAAATATTTTAGACTTGAGAGTGGGGTTTGTTGGGATTAAATATCCCTGGAAGAAAGTTCAATTCTCGCACGTGAGAATGCAATAAGAATTATGTAGATAAGTGCAAAATAGAAACAGGGCAACAGCTTTTGTGAGAAGGAACACAACAACAATTGTATATAAGTTTAAAACCGTTTTACTTGTGAGAAAACATGAGGACAAATATATACAACAAATGGTGAGTTCAAAGTTCAGAAAGGAGGAAGTTAATTTAGGTTTGCGAAAACGTGCTTCGCGAACTTATCTTGTGGGAGTTCTGGTAACAGGTTGCACGTGCGCCCGCCTCCATTCTGGCTCTTGTCGAGATGTAGTCACTTCAGTCCAAGATGGTTGGTAACAGGAAGGAGTAGGGGCTCTCTGTGACTGCTGTTGAGGGCTTTGTCTCAGAAGGATCCAACCGCGGTCCTACCAGGTTCAAAAGGTAGGTCGAAAAGAAGCCAGGACACAGCGTGCAAGTGTTTTTATGGGCTGACTCACGTGACCTCTAAGGGAGTAGGGGTTGGGATGCCTGACAGCCAATCTGTGAGACCCTTAAGGGACAAGGCTGCAGCCAGTCAGTGAGGGGGGACGTTAATAAATTCCAATAGGTTCAGGTTCCCATAGAAATTTAACGTAAAATGATCACTAACTTCTGGGCCAGATAGCGTTTTTAATGACATGTAACCATTCGAGAGGAGGGGGTGGGGAAATAGTAAAAAAAGTCCTCAATCTTGCTCATGATAAGAATGGGTTTCTAAACATTATTTAGAAACCTATTCTTAACACGTGGGGGGGGGGCTTTGTTAACTATTCTGTACTTTCACCTTTTTTTTTTAAATCTTAGCCATGGAAATTTACTTTTATCGGTCCCGTTACACCAACCTTTTCCGTCTTTTTTAAATTGACATTTTTTAATACTCAGGAATATTAACTAGCGCTCAAGTTTTCCCATAATACCTACATTTTTAAGTGATGCAAAAAAGTAAACAATTATTTAAAAAAAAACTTTTTTTTTTACATGTTAATAAAATATTAACATGTAAAAAAAAAAAAAAATTACCCTCCTCCCCCATAAGTATACAAATTGTGTCCCTCCTTTAAAAAAATGGTTATATGATGTCCTTAAAAACGCTACCTGATCTGGGAGCTGGTGTTCATTATCGCCTGGTGTCCTGGAAGTGGGTGATCATTTTACATTAAATTTATCTGCAAAATTGATACAATAAAATAAAAACAATTATTTTAGAATAAGGGGGGGGGGCTCTTATTCTAAAATAATTGTTTTTATTTATTTTTACTGCTAAGTTTTTTTTTTCAGGCTGTTTACATGTAATCGCCTAAAATGGTAGAATCTCATTTTTTGTTTGTTTGTTTTGGGGCGAACTAACATAGTGTGGAGGGCTACAATTTTATATAAAAAAAAAAAAGTATGTCTCCGTAAAATACGGAAGAAGGTATGACCCTCTAACGACTGTACTGTGTTATTTATCTACCTCCCACAAGGTAAGATGTGACACAAGGTCGGGAAAGTGGGATTAGATAAGCCAGCGCTCGAGAGGTGAGCACTCTGGCCATTTAAAAATTGCCTGGGCAGCCCCGTCGGCATTCCCCGGTAGGGGCGCCTCATGCAGTAAGCAATAAACTTACTCTTCTCCAAATAGGAGAGGCAAAGCCTGAGAGGGTGCACCTCCTAGAACTGCACAGGACCGACAACTCCCAATAGACCGGTGTAAATCCAGACCCAAAGGCCCGGACAATACCGGTTTATTAGGCGGGGTAAAAAACCTGTCAGACTACTTAAAACCATGGTCCTTCCCTTTTAGTGAAAGGTCTTGACATGGCGGGGGTTGTCGTCGTTGCTGTCCTATTTCAGACGAATTTCTGGGTGTAGAACTCTTCTGTCCGTGTGAATCAAAATGCAAAAGTTACTTTTATTATCGAAGTTATGATTTTCAAAATGGCTGATACGTTTGGTAATTCTCGTATTCGTGTGAATCATTTTGTCGTTTCTTGTATCGTCGCATTTTTGCCGGTTTTCGGGCTTGTTTTCTGTGTCGTCTGGTCTGTATTGTACGATTTCGAACAGTCGACTCGGACGCATTGCAAGGTAAAACAAATCACACACCTTCACTCAGTTGCGGAAATATGTCGATAATGTTTGTTTATTTATTTAATTTAATCATTATTGGCTTGTGTTTTAACTAAACATTGTGTGTAATAATGTTGGTGCTTTTACAGATCAACCCCCATGGCGGACAATATTGGCTCGGTAAAATCTGGTAACGAGTTACGGCAATAGCCGAAAGAAAAAGAAATCTAAAATACAAAAACAACAACAAAAAAAAAAACACTAATTTATTTACATTGTTGCATTGTATTTTTTTTTGTTTTTGTAAATTGTTGTTTTTTATTTTATTTCAGGTACTTCTACAGAATTTGAACCGAACGAAACCGACTTTTGCCGAACTAAATCTAAAATTTAGATTACGGTTTAAAAAAAAACAGTTCGGTTCAAATTCTGTAGAAGTACATCATTTTATTAATTAATTAATTGATTTTTTAGAAATTATGGTATTTTTATAAAATCACTGTTAGGGTTAATGGGGAAAAACGGTTTGGAGCCTGGAGTGATTCTATAAAAATATCATAATTATTGTATTTTTTGCATTTTATTATTTTTTATTAATGGCGAAATTGACTTTTAACAGTTCCGAACAATTTATTGTAATTTTCTTGATCAAACTTTAATATAAAAAATGACAATTACTGATAAATAATAAAAAAAATGATATGCACTTCCTTAACCCCACCACTAAGTTCAGGTGGCAATATGAAAAATAAATAAACCGTAAAGACGGAAAAGATCCTCACGGCGTGGATGTAACGGACCATTAAAAGTCAATTTCGCTTTTATTGTTATTTAATTGTTATATTTGATGTATTTATTTATTTTCTGTAATTTATTTATTTTTTATAATTAGTCGGTATTTTGGTAGGATTTCAACTTCAGTTGTGGAGTCAGTTCCGAATATTGACAGAGAATCCTCGGGGCAGTCCCGGAAATGGCCGCAGTAGTTTACGATTTGAAAGCCAAAAAAAAAAGTGTAAAAAAAGGCAGACGTCATTAAGCATGCCGAAGAGTTAGGTTAGGGTTATACAAAAGTACCCGACAACGAACCTGTCGACATTCCCCGGTAGGGTATCGACAATACCCATCCCTTCCAACAGGGGTGGTAATACCCAGGATGGTGCACCTACTACGGGTAAGCCAGACCATACCCTATTGAGGATAGGGCATTATTATTTGAAAGAATGACAACATCTATCCATACAAAATAATTGGTTTTCATTGACAATTTAAGACAACGGAAGATGAAGAGTAATGAGAGTTCAAAAGAGTCCCAAGAACGTTCTGGTGAAAGAAGAGTTGTTTTATCTCTATGGAGAAATAAGAATGAAATTGAGTACACATGTTCATTTCAGCTGTCGCCATGTGTGTCAATGGGATAGGCATGTAGATTTGTGTCTGTGTGTGTTAATATAATGTCTGTTTTGTTAGTGAGAAAGTGTATGTATGAACTGTGTATGTGAGTTTGTTGAGCCGTGTGTATATGCTGGTGCTGTAGTTTGTGAAAGTTTCTCATTGCGTCTGTCGAAAACCTTCGCTCCAAAGGTGCTCAAGCAGGATTGTTGCACGTGTGTTGTCTATCAAAGAAAAAAAACGGAAAACGCTGTGTTTGGGTTTTTATATTCTGTGTGAGATTTGGAAGTGAATATCTCTTTCGTTTTGATTGGTTGAAGGAAACTGCTAATTTGAGCTTTTGTCCAATCAAAAGTCGATACGTAAAACAACATTTACTACAGCTGCTACTTCGTACATCTCATTTTGAGAAGAAAGGGTCTAGTGGTTCAAGTCAGTCCCTAGGTTGCCAGAATGATGAGGACTGGTATGACAATTTGTTGGAATGAGTGTTTTTTTTTTTTGTAGTTAATAGGTATTATTGCCCCTCCCTTAAGCAGCGGAGGATGCGTGCAGACGCGTTTCTGGCGTAAAACATCAACCAGAATTTGGATGTACCTTTCGGGGGGGGGGGGGGGTCACCCCGGAGCTAGGTCGTGGTCTCCATGGAACCCAGCGGTGGATGTACCATGGTTGATTTTGTCTCATTGGAGGAGAAGCAGCATTCTCTGTCTGTGTTTATATTTCATGGGGCTACCTACCAGAGGTGACAATGATGTCTATTGTATCCAGGATTCAGATGCTGTTTAGATGTATATATCTTCTAACTGCCCATTTACATGGCTTGTTGCACTGTGCTATTTTTTTTCCAATAAATTGATTTGATTTGATTTAATTATATTTGCAATTGTTATTTTTGGTTTCGACATGCTTTGTTGTAGTGTTTGTGTCTGGGTCTACGAGATTCAAGAAACAATTTTTAAATTTTGGGGAAAAAGGAATAATGTAGATATTAACAATGTACCGATATAAATAAACCAGTTTTAAAATAAAATTCAATATAAATAAATCATTAAATGTTTTTTTCCCGTTTCAGGAACCAGTTGCTTTACAAATATTGATTTTACCCAGCCAATATTGGCAGCCATATATTCTGATCTGTATAAATATTGAATAATTTTATTTAAAATCTTTTTTTGGTGCTTCTGCATCGTGGTGTACGTATGAAATATTTTGTCGTTAATTTAAAAGCGTGACATGAAAGGGGGAGATAATTCAACTGGGATAAGTCTCATCTCAGCGCCACAGATGCAGGTTTCGGCATCTGAAATAAGTATGTGTGCTTGCAAAAAAATCAGTTAAATTGTCTTTATCGTTAATTAAAAAAACAAACAGTTACCTTAACAGAAGAAATACACACACAGAAGCACACAAGTGATCACACAATCTTATTAATATAGAGATTACCCAACATTTTAGTGTTGAAAAAGTCTTCAAAAATGGTGTCTGCTAAAATTTTTCTAAAACACAATTTAGATGTTTTCATAAAAGGTTAACAAAAGGCAAAAAGAGAAACTCATTTATTCTTGCAACCATCCAATCTGCGCATTTTCGCTACAAAAATGCTATTTCCTAAACTTGTACCCGTTTGGTGACGCCAGGTAACCTTGCCAGTCAGGAATCGTTTTAAACATTTATTCAAATTCAATTCCTTAATTTTTTGCTTCAATTACAACCTGGCAGGAAACGAACTTTACGAAACATTCAATAAGCATTGCTCTTTTCTTTTTTTTTCCTCTTTTGTTTTGTGTTTCGCTGGGAATTCTTTAACGTTTTGTACAAGATGGAAGGATTCTTCCTGTCAGTACCACCTCCTCCTCTTCCTCCCTCAGTGGTCCCTCCCCCTTTTTAGGTAAAAAGGGATCCCGTCGCTTCAGAGACAGTTTTATAAGTCATTTAATCAGATTTGAAGATTCAGTTTCGCAACAACAAATGTTGATGACGTGAAAATTAATTTAAAGAAGAACGGACGCTGAGGGAGGAGGGATGTAACAAAGATGGGGAGTTCTTAGAAAATGCAGACATTGTTTCAATTTGCGCGTTAAACAATGAAAATATTATTTCAAACTAAAACGTGACAGACCAACCGACGGACAGAGCCTCACATAAAGATGTATGGACATATCTAAAGTGTTATTTCATTAAAATTTAAGCATGACAGACCATTGAAAATGCTATTTCAAACTTATACATGACAGACCATTGAAAATGATATTTCAAACTTATACATGACAGACCATTGAAAATGCTATTTCAAACTTAAACATGACAGACCATTGAAAAAGCTATTTCAAACTTATACATGACAGACCATTGAAAATGCTATTTCAAACTTAAGCATGACAGATCAAAGAAACAGCTATTTCAAACTTATACATGACAGACCATTGAAAATGCTATTTCAAACTTAAGCATGACAGACCATTGAAAAAGCTATTTCAAACTTATACATGACAGACCATTGAAAATGCTATTTCAAACTTAAGCATGACAGATCAAAGAAAAAGCTATTTCAAACTTATACATGACAGACCATTGAAAATGCTATTTCAAACTTAAGCATGACAGACCATTGAAAATGCTATTTCAAACTTATACATGACAGACCATTGAAAATGCTATTTCAAACTTATACATGACAGACCATTGAAAATGCTATTTCAAACTTAAGCATGACAGACCATTGAAAATGCTATTTCAAACTTATACATGACAGACCATTGAAAATGCTATTTCAAACTTAAGCATTAGAGATCTAAGAAAAAGCTATTTCAAACTTATACGTGACAGACCATTGAAAATGCTATTTCAAACTTAAGCATGACAGACCATTGAAAATGCTATTTCAAACTTATACATGACAGACCATTGAAAATGCTATTTCAAACTTAAGCATTAGAGATCAAAGAAAACGCTATTTCAAACTTATACGTGACAGACCATTGAAAATGCTATTTCAAACTTATACGTGACAGACCATTGAAAATGCTATTTCAAACTTAAGCATGACAGATCAAAGAAAAAGCTATTTCAAACTTATACATGACAGACCATTGAAAATGCTATTTCAAACTTAAGCATGACAGACCATTGAAAATGCTATTTCAAACTTATACATGACAGACCATTGAAAATGATATTTCAAACTTATACATGACAGACCATTGAAAATGCTATTTCAAACTTAAGCATGACACATCAAAGAAAAAGCTATTTCAAACTTATACGTGACAGACCATTGAAAATGCTATTTCAAACTTATACGTGACAGACCATTGAAAATGCTATTTCAAACTTAAGCATGACAGATCAAAGAAAAAGCTATTTCAAACTTATACATGACAGACCATTGAAAAGGCTATTTCAAACTTAAGCATGACAGACCATTGAAAATGCTATTTCAAACTTATACATGACAGACCATTGAAAATGCTATTTCAAACTTATACATGACAGACCATTGAAAATGCTATTTCAAACTTAAGCATGACACATCAAAGAAAAAGCTATTTCAAACTTATACATGACAGACCATTGAAAATGCTATTTCAAACTTAAGCATCACAGACAAACGAAAATGTTATTTCAAACTTATACGTAACAGACCATTGAACATTCTAATTTAATTCATGACAGACCGACAAATGAATAGAGAGGTCTTGACACAAAACAAGATTGAATATTTTGACTACTGTTCTCACAACGTTTTGGCCGATGTAACCTCCGACCTTCTTCAGGTGCGCTTTGTCGAACTCGGGGATCTGTACGGAATTTCGAATGGGGCTCTTTATTTATTTCCCAGGGGTTAGTTTGCTCTCGTTCCGTCAGCCATGACCGGGTAGAAGTCTTAAGTAATTCGTAATTGTATTCTTAGTATCGCCCGCACTGAGGATTAAACCATTAACCTCTATAAGGCTACTTAGAAATGATTATGACTTGTATAATTTCTTCCGATTTTTCCAGCTTCAGATTCAGTAATCAAGGGAGACAACTTTTTAGTTAATTTTAACAAGTCAAGGGGCGTAACTATTCGTAATCAAAACCATAAAAAAAAAAAAGATAGCTCGGACATGTTATCTCACATATCACACATTGCGTGATATTTTATATTTCTGTTTTTTTCCCCTTCTTTAGAATTATATCTAACTAGCAAGGCTACTCGGCGTTGCCCGGGAAGCATAGATAACAAAATAGAAAAGTGAAAAAAGTGTGTCACGTCTTTCTTTTGAAAATCCATTTCTCTCTCTCTCTTTCTCTCTCTCTCTCTCTCTCTCTCTCTTATATATATATATATATATATATATATATATATATATATATATATATATATATATATATATATATAAAATAGGATATAACCTATAGTGAAATAGTTTAAGCTCAATATATGAGATAGAGCAATTATAAAGATAAATGAAAGAAGAGAGATAAATATGTATGAATGAGAAATCTATTTCAACTTGGTTTAAGGAAAGAAAAAATAAACATGTTTTTACCGAGTACACCTTGCATTGAACAATCGAAGTTGAAATAGATTTTCGTACATATTTATCTCTTCTTTCATTTATCTTTATATATATATATATATATATATATATATATACATATCGCAACTGGTTCAATATGATAAAAAGAAAGTAAAAAAAACAAAAAACAACTGATTAATTCTAGTGTTGTTTTTGAAAGGGACAACCAGTAAGAATGACGTTTTTTTCCTGACCTCCACCCAACCCATGTGCTAATATGGTCACTGGTGACCCCAAGGGAATGAATATTACAGTATATTTTTTATAATGGCCAGATTGGGGTCACACTGCATCTTATGATGTAAGGTTTGCAAATGTGTCTTGTGTAGTTTCTAACTTTTAATCGAACACACGCGCGCACAGAGGAACCTTTACCCCTAACATCAAACGGAAAGGTGACAGTGTTCTATGACAAAGACATACAGGTGGACAGATACATAAAAGACAAGGCCATCAAACCAGACTTGATATATGGAACAAACCTGATAGGATGCTCTCATTATTGCTGTAATCGTCTCGAATGACTATGGCCTCAATAGAGCCAAACTTGCAAAAGATCACCAAATATCAGGACTACAAGAATGACTTAAAACAACATCGTCTCTGAAAGAAATAAACATTATACCGGTTGTCGTAGGGGCAACTGGTATAATAAAAACAAAAAATCTTTAAAAAATAGACACAAACTCTGGACGATCAAGCTGTAGCGAAATACACTTAGCAGCCCTAAAAGGGGTAACGTCTATCCTTAAAAGAGCCCTTAGATATGAATTTAAATCATAGCGAAATAAAGTGTTAGCTCCAGGAGAGAGCCCCTTGTTGGCTCATCTGATTGACGGCAACTTTTTCTCGTGGTGGCATTTTGGGTGCAAAAACACAGTTGTCAATTTCTACTTCTCTCCCTAAAAGGGCAACCTTAAGTCTTGTAAAACGCCCATAAAATGTTGGGGGAGAACCAGCTCGTTGTGTTACACTCTCATAATATTCTTCATTATTAAACCGACAATCTATTCATCTCATTAAACCTTATCTTTGAGTGGCTTTTGATAAACGATGAGTCATTAGTAAAAAAATATATATATATATATATATATGTCATCCACATACAGACTGTTTCGCTGTATCACAGCTGTTCAGTGCGACTAGATCAGCTAGTGCCTCAATTGAAACTCAACCGTCGAGCTGACAGTCGGCGCCTCTACCCCTGTGTGAATGTAAGTGATATCTCAATGTAAACATTGTCAAGTGCCGTGAGCTCGAATTAGTTGTACCTAATGAGCTATGCCTGAAAGCTAGTGGCAGTTGGCGATATCCTTACAAATAAGCTCTACCCAAGAAAGGGAGCTTCATATAGTCATCCACATACAGACTGTTTAGCTGTATCACAGCTCTTCAGTGCGGCTAGACCAGCTAGTGCCTCAAGCCGGGATTGAAACTCAACCGTCGAGCTGACGGTGATGATCACCCGAGCATATATGCAACGGTGGCAACCGATCCGTTATGCCACCGTCTTTTCATATTTCTTGAGAGCTAATTTCATACGCAACAGATTATACAGGGTGGGCAAAAATAAGGGTCCTATTTTTGAAAATTCATAACTTTTTTATTTATTGATTTAAAAAAATTTTTTTTTTTTTTTAAGTAAAGGACCCCTTCCGAAGCAAGCATGAGCCGTATTAGCCCTAAGGAACATACCCTCATTTAGAAAACATTATTTTTGCTTAAAAAACTCAAAACAGTGTAAAAAACAATACTTTAGTTTTTGTAAGTTTTAAGAAGTGTTTTTCGGCTAAAATTTGTTTTGTTTATTTCAAAAAATCTCGGAAGGGTCAGTCTACACACACATAAAGTTTGGTGAGTTTAACTTTTATTTTGTGGAAGTTATTCAAATTCAAGTTATTCAAATTTAAAGATAGGACCCTTATTTTGGCCCACCCTGTATTAGGTTACATGTCATAGTAAGTTGTGAGTAATCAATCCTCTTTCGAATTCTTTTTTTAATTAAATTTTTTGTCTCTTGATTTTTCACCAGGTTCCAAATTACTTACCATCTATCAGTGCGGCCATCGGAAGTTTCACTCCACAGCTCTACGTTTGGCGAGCATGCATTGGCCTGCACTCTGCCCCGCGTTTCATGGTTGCGATAGCCTACTACAACTTCCACATGTCTGTAGACTCGTCTCAAACTACAACATACGGCCTCGTTGCTTTCGTAGCCTGTTTCTTGCACATTGTCGAGAATCTGACCTTACTTGGTCTCACTTATGTGTCGTCCAGTGAAAATTATGGTAAGTCGGATCTTTTACTTTTACTTATCAACTTATTATATACTGTTTTATTTTATTTGAAAAAAAAAATTTTTTAATAAAATAAATCAATGGTTTGGGTACAGTCATTAGAATAGAAACCGCATTTCAAACTATTATCGATTACCACGTTTAGAACATATGATATATATATATATAATTATATATATATATATACCTTCTTTGTAATATAGTAGGAAAAATCCCATTTTCTCTTTTCTTTTTCTCCCTCCTTTTAGAACGCACATCTTCAAACCCAAAAACAGTAACGGCCAATGATACAAATTCATAAAATTGACTCACGGGAATTACATAGAAACTTTTTTATTTTTTACTTTTTATTTTTTATTTTTTCTGTTTTATTTTCAAATTTTATTTTTATTTTTATTTTTATTTTTATTTTCTTTAATTTTATATTCTTATATCTCTCCAAATCTCCTCCGGTTTTAAATCTCGACAGTTTCATTAAACTAAATTTAAATTCAAACACACATACACAACACGCTGAGCAAATAACGCATCCCAACGAGAGTGTCATGTGACTTCCTATTTGCAAAACAGATGACAACAGAAGCTGAAGAGAGCCGGATGGCTAAGACTTTCCGTGCTTGAAACCGACAGTACGAATGTTGTAGTAATTTTTCTGTACCAAAATAAATAAATATATATATATATATATATATATATATATATATATATATATATAAATAATTATTAATGACAATATATGTATTAGCATATACTATCAGTGCTCTTTTACTTTGCAGTCTCCTTAAAAGATTCAGCTCGATGATTGTCAATTAGTGACAACAGAGCAAATATAAGTCAGGTTCATATTATATTCCAATAACCATGTTTTTATTTATTTATTTATTTAAAATATATATATATTTATTTATTTTGGTACAAAAAACATAACATATCTGTAAGATATATTTTTAACGGTTCGTTTCATTTGTCTTGTGCCAAACAAACGGACCGTTAAAAATATATCTCACTAAAATGTTGTTTTTTGGAAATGTGAAAAAAAAAAATTTGACCAAATCTCACTCCGCACATTCCATTTGCTAACCCACTCTTGTATAACCTACTGATTATCAAGTTAAATATTGTTACATTTTTATACACCTTGTTCGTTTTTTTTTAATTTTAATTACAAAGCATTTTTTTAAACTCTTATGATGTATTCGTATATAAAAGTGATTTTAAAATAAAAATAATTAACATTTTCGATTTTAATTATTTATCTGCATTTTCTTTTCTTTCAGAGATTCATAGAAAATTCTTCATCACGTTCCTTGTTTCATCTTTGCTCTATATGCTATTGACAGTCATTCTCATCAAATGGGGCCGGACACATCGAGGAAGAATCATGACACCAGCGGTGAGTTTATGGGCCAAACCCTTTAACACTGTAGAATTTAAAGATAAAAGTAGATTGCCGTACAAAGAAACTTTTGGGTATAGGATTTGCAAAGAAGTAATACCTTTCTGAGTATTGATTTACTCCTCTCCAGGAGTTAGGCACAAGGCCAGTTTTTATCTTACTCCCACAAGTAAGATGTGACCCAAGGTCGGGTCGGGAAAGTGGGGTTTGAAAAGCCAGCGCCCGAGAGGTGAGCACTCAGGCCATTTAAAAATTGCCTGGGCAGCCCCGTCGGCATTCCCCGGTAGGGGCGCCTCAGGCAGTAAGCAATAAACTTACTCCTCCCTAAAGAGGGGAGGTAAAGCCTGGAAGGTGAGTGGACCTCCTAGAACTGCACAGGACCGTCCCATAGACCGGCGTAAATCAAACCCCGAAGGCCAAGACAATACCAGTCTATGAGGTGCAGTATCCATCGGAACAGATACTACACTTTGATCCCGGCCAAAAGACCAGGAAAACTGTTGTTGTAAGCTCTTATTTCTTCATTCATTCGACGACGTAGGGTTATGGTTAAAATATTCAATGTTCTGTATATTAATACCTCCTCTTTTCATCTGTCTCCTTTTTTCTCTTAGTAGTTTGGTGTCTGCTGAGAGCTTGTCCGGTCTTGGAGGCTAGTCTCTTTCCGCGGTGTCCAGTGTCATTTCTAAGATAGTTGAGCTGATAGTCACACGTTGTGTCTACATCTGATCCTGGTAGTGTTGCTTAAAGTGCTTTGAACCTGTTAGTCAGTTTCAGTTGGAATTCTCGTGCTTCGGCAGATAGCAAATTTAGCAGTTCGTTTTTTTTAGGATATTTTTTATGCTCTATTATGTTGATGCGGAGCAGTGCTCGTACTAGATGGTGGTCACTCCCAGTGTTGAATCTGCTGAGGACTGAGACATCTGTAAAGGTCTGCGGTTTATTGAACGCAAGTGCTAAATATTTGTCTAGGAAATAAAACAATAAACAATATTGCAAAACAAAACTATTTGTTTTATTAAAATCAAAACAATCATTGAATTAAAAACAATAAAAAATAATAGTTATTTAATAAAATGGCTTTTTTCAAAACCAATATGCAACTGATATCGCATATACATAAGCAGTCTATAAAAAAGATGGTGTGTTTACTGTGCAAAGTTAGAATTTACTTTAAACAGAGTGTTTTGACTTTATCGTCAGTGCGAGAAATGAGACCAACTTTCGGATTTATTCATTTAGACTAGTTGTATTCTTTTCAAAATTAATTTTTGGGGTTTGTATAATATTCTAGAGAATTCAAATTTAATGTTAAAAGGTCCAACGAGCAGTAAGGTATCTGGGATTACTTCCCTTGATTATGATGTTTTAAGTTTTTTCCCTTGATTATGATGTTTTAATTACTTCCCTTGATTATGATGTTTTAAGTTACTTCCCTTGATTATGATGTTTTAAGTTACTTTCCTTGATTATGATGTTTTAAGTTTTTTCCCTTGATTATGATGTTTTAAGTTACTTCCCTTGATTATGATGTTTTAAGTTACTTCCCTTGATTATGATGTTTTAAGTTACTTTCCTTGATTATGATGTTTTAAGTTACTTCCCTTGATTATGATGTTTTAATTACTTCCCTTGATTATGATGTTTTAAGTTACTTCCCTTTTATCTGACGTTTGTTATATCATTATTATTTTTTGACATACTAGCTGTATATATCTGTTCTTATTTTTCTCTAAGCCATCCACCTGACAATATGTACATTTAGTATTTAGATCTATTTACCTGACTTTACAAAGGTTTAGATAAAACATAATTCAAAATATGTTTAGAATTCATACAAACTCCCTATATTATGCTTAAGTCACGAAACCGTTGCACAAAAGGGAAAAACAAAATGTTTTTTGATAACAAAAAATAATGGGTTTATTAAATAAAGTCGCCTACGCTTTATGGTATAGGTAGAAGGAGTTGGACAGTGTCTAAGTAAGGAAAGTTCTTCGGGCTGCCGAAAGTCTGTCAGCAGATATCTTCAAGCGAAGATGGTGGGTGCTGTAGCGTCCAGTGAACCAGGGCAGGAGAAAGGATGTAAACGTGTTTCCTTGTTGCTGGCAAGTGTCTCTCTGATGAGCGACCATGATTCCCACAGGGGCTAAAGTAATTCTTTAACAGACACATGGAATCAATGCGCCCTGCAAGCTGATTGGTCAGTGTGCAACCAGATCACTTAACAGGGACATTTTTTCAGAGGGAGAAAATAGGTCTTTGTTTATGACTGCTACAGGTACTGTATAAAGAATAATTCAAAATCTGTTTAGAATTTCTTCTTAAAAAAGATCTTTAGAAATTAGTTATAATTTTCACTTATTTTATTTTTTGTTTTAAATGTTTTTGCCCGGATAACGCCGGCTAGAGATCGCTATATTTATAACATAAGATTTTATGACTTAATTTTTCTTTCTGATTTCAGGAAAAATACTCTTTTAAAGCTAAATTAATGTTATTTATATTCAACATAAGCTGCTGTTTTTCAGCGTTATATACATTTTGGCGTCACAATGCATATTGTGAACCGGGAGGTAAGATACCGTTTCCATTCATCTTTTTCTTTTTATGCATTTCTATGCATTTCTATGCATTTCTATTCTCTTGTCCAAGGGCTCAGACATTTTATCATATTTCGAAAGCTCTCTCCAGTCCTCACGGATCAGTGGGTCAGATGTCTCCGAATTCCATTCTATATGGTTTTGTCTAATCACTTGCTTCCAAGTATTCCTTGGCTGGTCAAGCTTTCTGCGATCCATGCTTCTACAAATGAATGCTCCACATGACCATACTAGCATAACTGATTAGTCCTTAGTATAACCGCTAACTCTGACTTAATGTGTTAGGTTTGTGGATTTCCTGAAAGCATTACATTTGCTCAGCATAGAGATTATCTAAAGGACAAGTTCTGGAATTGAGTTATGTTTGAAAAAAAAAAATTGTTTTAATTAGTCGTAATTTATAATTAACTGAACAATTCACCCGTCCCTTAGCTATCTATCTACTTCTCTCACCCCCTCTCACTCTATGTAGATTCAACCATTCTCTAATATTTCTTAATGTCTCTGTGAGCATTTAGACAAAGAGTGACTTTTTTTTGGGGGGGGGGTCACCCTGTACATGCAAAATAAACGCTCTTACCTTAAATAAAATAAATTACTGCTTCGCATGAAGCGTATTCAATTGTGTGTAATATAATAAAAAAAAAAATAATAAAAATAATAGCAAAATATAAATATGAAATTAAAAATAAAATCTTCTACTTGAACCAATTATGTAAGTAAGTATAAGTTATTTTGTGAATTGAATAAGCTGAATTAACTTATTTCCGTTCGTACCTGTCAGGGGTTCGTCCTCGACAATCAGTCAAACAGTGATTTTTGTTGCTGTCGGGCTGAGGTATGGTCCTGTTCAATCTCAGGAGGTCTACCTTTCCAAGGCTGTACCCTCTCTTTGAGAAGGGGTTAGTTTATTGCTAATCACCTGAGGCACCCCTACCGGGGAATGCCGACAGGGCTGCTCAGGCTTTTTTTATAGGCCAGAGTGTGCTAATCTTAGTGCACTGGCATTTCAACCTAACACCTGGCCGTGTGCTACTCGAATGGTGCAGGGTCTACGGGATCTGCTCTATGAAAGCTGACTCAAGAAACTTAACCTTTTCTCAGTTGAGCGCCGACGATTACGGGGTGATCTCATTTTGGCCTACAATCTCCTCAATGGTCATTAGGATATACCTCACGACCTATTCACTCCTGCCCCAGAAAGAGGTCTACGCTAAAACCACAAGAAACTATTTCACTGCAGATATGGATAGAACCAGAGGAGGACTGTCTTCTCAATCAGGATCTCTGGACCTTGGAATAGACTCCTAAGAGAGGTAATAAATGTGCCAAAAACGCAGCAACTCAAGGTGAATTTAGACAGGTGCTGGGCTACTGTATCCTCTTCTTTGTAAATTTCTACCATCCTTTCCCTACACGGCAACTGAAAAATTCTTGTTTTATTTTTTGCCAAATTCATTGAATTGAATTGAATGATTTTGATGATACAAATTGTCTAAAATTTAAGGTTTAATTTTAAGGGAGTTTTCAGAGAAAATTGAAATTCAGGAAATCTTTCTTAAAAGGTGAATTTGAACAGGTGTTGGGCTACTGTATCCTCTTCTGTGTAAATTTCTACCATCCTTTCCCTACACGGCAACTGAAACATGCTTGTTTTATTTTTTGCAAAATTAATTGAATTGAATATTTTCAGCAGTCTGTCATGCTTGGTTTTGGAATAACATTTTTGTCATGTTTTATTTCTTTTGTAAAATTACTTGAATTAAATTGTGTCTAACCTCCTTGAGAGTTAAATAAAATAAGTTATTTTGTCAATTTTATATTCTTGCATTACTTGCATTTATTATTCGAAATAAACAAATTATGTTGACCTTCAAATTGTACGGCTTTTCCTACAAGTTATCATCTATACTCTGACAATGGCTATTGTAAATTTAAAGCTTGGATAATAATAAACATCTGCTCAGAGCACTCTTTCTTATCATAATCTGGTTGGGGATGATCTCTTCTCTTCCCTGCAACCCCTATCTCACAAAAGAGACGTTGCTAGTCTTTGTCTATTTGATCGTAATTTCCATGAACGTTGCTCGACTGAGCTCCAATCTCTGGTTCATCCCTTTAAAACATTCATAGCAAGAACTCGTCTTTCCTTTCTACCTTTGTGGACCTAAAACTAAACAGAATTTCTATAAACAAGAACTTCCCATCTGTAGAACATATTGCCACAAGACTGTTTCCCTGCACACTACAACATGGTCATCTTCAAGTCCAATGTCAACAAACACTCGTCGAGCTGTCTTCTTAAGTAATAAAATTTTGTTAATTGCATTCATCGGATTCAATCCACTCATAGTATTGTTCATCGTCCAACTAACAACCTCAAGTAGTTTTTAGCCTAGGTAAGTGATGACTCATTAGTATTAAAATAAAATAAAAACATGATGAATTTTGGATGTTTGTTTTATTCCATACTAGCTGACCCTGCCCAGACTTGCCCAGGATTATTTTGACTTTCATTAATAATTTACGTGCTTGAAATAGGAGTTTTTCATTTTGGTTATGAAAAAGATTTTGCATCCTATTTAAGAAGAAAGTAAAAAATAAATTAGAAAATTAAAAAATTAAATAAATTAAAAAATAAATTTAAAAAAAATTTTAATTTAAAAAATTAAAATTTTAATTTAAATATAATTTTTTTTTTAAATTTTAAAAAGTTTAATTTTAAAAATTAAAAAAAAAAAAATGAAAGTAAATAAAAAATAATTAAAGAAAAAGTAAAAAGTTGACCGTTTATTTTTCCCTTCCCACTCCGTCAAAGTAAAAAGTCACTCTTGATTTAAAAATAAAAATAAATATATAAAATTATTTTGCATCTTCAGACAGACGAAAAATTGACTAATTAAATTTCTTACAGTTTTTGTAACGGTGTCATTATTGGCAGGAAGAGAGCTTAGGACTGTGGGAGGATTAGCTCCTCTGACTTTTACTATGATATTAGTAATTAAAATAAAATCTGTTGATTGGATTAAATATAAAAGTCAATCAAATCGATTGTAAATAAAAAATTTGTTTTTAAAAACACAGACCAATATTTGCCAAAACTGAATTGAAATTGGAGTCACATCTTAGCAATCTAGCGTCTTATCAATTTAGCCGCTGCACCAGTGTTATTAATATACAGATTATAAAGTACGCTATGAAAATGTTATTGTGTAATAAGGTCAAATAACAGTCAATCTAAGGAAATTGCTTATCAAAAAAGGAGAAGAGCAAAGATATTAATGGAGAAGTTCGAAAAATTGACTAATTAAATTTTTTCTAGTTTTCTTAACGGTGTCATTGGTGGCAAGAAGAGTACTTGGGACTGTAGGAGGGTTATTTCTTCTGACTCCCTTTTTGTTAACAAAGCTATTAAGGTTAAAGAAATAGGAGAAACTGGCTCTATTTTATATATAAGATATCAATACTTGAGAAAAATACTTATATCCCTGCAATGATATATTGTCTACACGTTCTTTTTTATGTTTTTGTTTTATAATTTCAGTCTACACGGTATTTGCACTTTCTGAATACCTCGTTGTCTTTTCCAATATCACGTACCACTTTCTTTGGATGACCAGCGATATTGGTAATACCGAATGGATCATTACGGGATACAAAATTAAAGTGAAGTCTTATAATGCAATTGTTTGAAGGTAACCGCAAGCTCCGTCCACAACTTGTTAATTATTTTCTAATTTCCTTCGCAAAGCATTTGAAATTTAATTTTAATTTGACCAATGATCTTTCATTCTACGTCGTCAGGCGAGAGATTTCTACAAAAAAAAAAAAATCTAAACACGAATGGGCTATGCCGAGTTTAATTCAAAACGGATCTATTGTGGTCATTTTTTTAATGGGAAAAATTGCCCTCCCGGTAAAACTAACAACTTTTGTTTGATTAATCGTATCAAATAGATCCTTTTCAAAAGATATCATTCAACTCACAATCCACCCATCCCATCAACCCTTATCCTCGAGTGGCTTTTGGCCGTTATATGTGATGATTCATTAGTAAATAAATTAATAACATGGCCATCTTCAAATCCAATGGCTACAAATACTTGGTCATAAATCGTCCACATAAGTCATCAAACTTTGTTCGTTCCACTAATCCTTTTCAATCCTCTCATAATATTTATCATCATTAAACGAAAAATCCATCCATCTTATTAACCCTTATCCTCGAGTGACTTTTTGTTTTGATAAGTGTTGACTCATTAGATAAAAAAAAATGGAATTTTCCACTTTCTTACTTAATTTTAACCTTATGTGTAAATTCCCGATTTTTATCTTACTTTTATACATCCGCATCAAAATATAAATTCAATAATAAATCAAGATATAATAAATTTTGAATGTTTCTTTTATTCCATATATTATCTCAATAATTGAGGAAAATACTTATGTTGGCTCAAAATTATAAGGGAGTTATCTCCCTTTGACCAGATTCAAGTTATCCTGGATAATTACTAGCCAACAAGGGAATGCATTCTACTTTCAGAAACCAAAAATATATTAAATTAAAAACATAAAATATCAAATATTCTAATTTTACACTTATATTCCTGTAATGATATATTGTCTACACGTTTTTTTATTATTATTTTAATTCTACTTTGTCAGGTGAGAGATTTCTATAATAAAAATCTGGACTGGAATTGGCTACTAAAATGACCGAATACTAATATGTTGTTACTAATAGTGTCTATATATATTTTTATATAGACAAATATTTGGATATAAACCAGTAAAATAGAGAAAAAAGAAGTCTTAAGTACTGTTACTGAATTTCAATAAAATCTATTGTGATAATTTGTTGTGGAGATAGTTTGAAACTGCAATTTCCCTTCCAATAAAATAGCAACTTATCTTCAATTAATTGTAGACTGTGCTTTGGCATTAAATAATCCAAAAAGGATGAATTTGTCATCTCTCCACTTTTGAGGTGGGGATTCAGGAGTAAGCAGTTTTTGCAGGAGTCAAAGTCGTTTTTTTAATCTGGCTCTATAGTTAGGAGTCAGATTTTTTTCAGTTGACTTCTCACCTTTGATAACTAAAAAAAATAAATGAGCTAAATGCAGCATGTTTGGTTATTTTTTTTACTTGAAACTTATGCATATATATATATATATATATATATAAATAAATATTAATTATTACCTACAGACATCGATGTTTCATGCTAACGCAATCTTCAGTGCGGGAAGTTAATTTCCGACGGTCGGCGGGCGCAAACGCCAATCACAAATCGCCACTGATTTGCAGTCAAGAGCGTTTTCCCGTTGGCCACCACAAATTAGCTTAGAATTAAGGAGGAATTTAACTTTGTAAATACCAAGTCGGCGGGTATTTTACGACGAGCAGCGAAAGTGATCTACAACAACAAACTGTGTTGGATCTCGCAATGAAGCTATTAGTACTGCTTGTTATTAAACTCACTCAGAGTGCCCGGCCTTTAGTAAAGGGGGCTTATAATCATATTTATAAATAAATATTAATTATTTATTACCTACAGACATCGATGTTTGATGCTAACACAATCTTCAGTGCGGGAAGTTAATTTCCGACGGTCGGCAGACGCGAACTCCGATCACAAATCGCCACTGATTCGCAGTCAAGAGCGTTTTCCCGTTGGCCACCATAAATTAGCTTAGAATTAAGGAGGAATTTAACTTTGTAAATACCAAGTCGGCGAGGTATATATATATATATATATATATATATATATATATATATATCAGGAGAAAATCCTATCATAATCAAATGATTAATGGCTTCAATTCGCACAAGCTTCAAAATATGCAATCGAATACAGTAGAAGTCTCGAAAACAAAACCTAAAGAAAGATAGAAAGCAATAAATCTCACGACATGCTTGCTCAAATGGAGTAGGTGTTCTTGTATATAAAATAATGTTTTGCTGCAGTGGAAGACTATAAGCCAATATCGGATAGAGTTTTGACTCGACGAACGATGAGGGCTGTAGTTGAATGAGGACATAAATGGACCGTAACATTTAATGCTACTAAGACAAATCTCCTTTCATTCAACAATTCTAAGAAACATTTTCAACCACCGATTTCCATGGCTGATAGCACCCTTCCGAGAGTCCAACATTCAAGCTCCTCGACCTAACATTCACAGGTAACATGAATTGGAATAAATACATAGAAGATGCTGCCAAAGCTGCTGCAAAGGAAGTGGGCTCCCTCTACTGGGCTAGAAAACTTCACACACCTGCCAGTATCCTATATTACTACAAAGCCACCATTCGCCCATGCATGGAGTATTGTTGTCACATCTGGGCTGGTGCACCAACCACTAGTCTTTCCCTCTTAGACAGGGTTACAAAAAAAAGACTTTCTAATCTAATAGGTCCAATACTGTCTACCAAGCTCCAGCCTTATCGCCACAATGTTGCATCCCTGTGCTTGTTGTACAAGTACTTCAATGGAATGTACTCTGAGGAACTTGCTACTCTGGTGTCCCCTTCAACGTAAATACCCCCGACCAACCTGACAATCAGATAAATCCCACCTATTCACTGTTGAGGTCCCCAAATGCCGAAGGGCTTTCTACTCTATTAACTTCTTTCCTCGAACTGCTAGGCTTTGGAATCCCCTTCCCTGCTTTCTGTTTCCCTGGCTGTACCAAGATGCAGAAGTTTAAATGTAATGTGAACAAACATCTCGCTGCACAACTCCCCATTTAGGATGCCCCTTATAAATCTGGCCCTTTGACCACAGTAGCCCCTACGTCTCAGTGGCAAGATGCCTTGTTTGAGGTGAATAAAATTTAAATTTTAAAAAAATAAATAATAATAATAATAGACAAGGGCAGATAATCTATTTTTATCTTCATTTGATATGGCTCCAAATTTATAGTAGCCCATTGCGTCTCGGTGGCAATGTGCCTTGTTTGGGGTTTATTCAAGTAAAATTAAGAATTAAAAAAAAATGATGTTTTTCAGTCGACTTCTCACCTTTGATAACTAGCAAAAAAGAAAACAAAATGTAGGATATTTTTTAGTTTTTTGGGTCGTTCTTTAAAAAAAAATTTGTTTTACTTCAAAACTTATCGAAGACAATCGTATCATAATTAAACAATTAACGACTTTAATTTAGTGTTTAGATACAATTCTGCATTAGCTTCAAAATATAAAATGGGGCATACTAGATCTCTCAGAAACTTAAATAACGAAAAGTAAAATAGAACGCAATGAATCTCGCAAAACGTTCTTTGCAGGCAATGAAATTCATTGCTAAAATAGAGTAGGCTTTCTTGTACATAAAAAACATCTTGCTGCAGTAAATGACGTAAATTTCTGTCATACGATATTTGAAATGCTTGATTCTGTTGTTGGCATTGGTCTCCAATCTTTCTACAATGAGGTACTTACAGGAGGGGGCCACATGAAGTTTGCCAACATCCGTTGTGAAAATGGTGCTATTGAACTGACATGATTCGAACTTGGCACAGCCAGGTCGTCAGTTGATGT
Organism: Sepiola atlantica; assembly: GCA_963556195.1. Classification (NCBI taxonomy): domain Eukaryota; kingdom Metazoa; phylum Mollusca; class Cephalopoda; order Sepiida; family Sepiolidae; genus Sepiola; species Sepiola atlantica. Next base: position 22,101,431 of record OY744548.1, on the reverse strand, counting down.
CGGTATCCACTTCACCACTGTCACCTCCCATCGCCGCAGTGGAAGAATATAAGCCAATCAAGGGAGGTGAGAGAGCGCTCTATCCCTTAATAGACTACAAGAATGGCCTATGCTGGAAATCTCATTTCTTTCATCAATCATAACTCAAAAACCAATAAACCAAATTAGTTAAAACTTTGCACAAAATTTTTATTTGATAGGTTCTATAAGTGTGTAGAATTTCAGCATCATTAGTCAAGGCAACCTAGAGATCCAGAAAGTTCAATCATGAAATCATGTTATCTGTGTGTACGTACATACGTATGTGCCATCCTGTATCTCATCAACTATTTGATGGATTCAGCTGATTTTTGACAGAGATAGAGGTTCTAGGGTCTAGTTGATGGCATTTTAATTTCAGTTTACCTTTTACCTTAGTTTTCCAGAAAATTCCCAAAAACCTTAAAAATGAGTATTGTATTGAGGCATAGCCTTTACAAAAGTAGTGACATTCTATGAAAAATGCCAGTATATTGAAATCATATGCCCTTAATAGGGTTAAAATGAAAATTCATATACACTAAATGTACAAAAGCAAGGAAATTCCCAAATTTTTACACTTTTATTTGAGAATTTCCTTGCTTTTGTACATTTAGTGTATATGAATTTTCATCTTAACCCTATTAAGGGCATAGGATTTCAGTATACTGACATTTATCATGGAATATCCAATAGACTTTCGACTTTTCGAATGATAGTGGGGCGGGGTTAAACTCTAAGCTTATATTTATTTAAACGCTATTTCCCAACATCCACACTATTTGATGAAAATGAAATCCGTTATGGATAAAAATCCAAAAAGGAGTCATATATGTATAACAAGCAATTTTTATTGTAAAGTTGATCGATCACACAACAGACTTTTTTCTTTGCAACAGGAAAATGTAACCTGGGTACCTCATCAATAGAAGAGAATTTCTTGCCAATTTTTGCTTTAAAAAACAACTTGATAATAACCGATACAAAATTTAAGAAAAGACGTTTACCTACAAGGACTTCACCAAACAAAATTTTTAAAAAATCAAATTGATTTTATTTTGACACGTAAATCTCCAACAAGATTACTAAATTTTGAAAATCCATGCGTATTTGGTTTTCTTATCTAGAAGGAATGGTGGAAGTGTGCAGAAAAGAAGATGGCATGATAACATATGTGCCTAGACTTTCAGATCAGTCAGTTAAACAAAGTCGTGAAAGACAGGACATCTTGGAGACAGTTAAGACACGATAGATCATATTCTGCAGAAAATGTTTGATAATGATGAATCCTATTAATGAATTCCGCTTGATGGAAAGTTGACTTTATTTGATATCATGACGACAAGAATCTTGTTTCCCAGAAGGGCCATTTGTCCGAAAAAATTAGCCATCCGAATTCAAAGAAAGATAACGTTTATGTATGAATCAGATTTTTTTTTTAATTCAATATAATTTAAAAATTATGATAACTAATTATAACTAATTATAAATAATTATTATAACTAATTATAACTAATTTTATGATAACTAAATTATGATGGTTAATTGACTTCTTGTAAATAGTATTTATGAGAAACTTCCAGAATTATCTCCCTTTAACAGAACTCTTAAAAAAAACTCTGAAAATTCAAAGATGGCTGCCTTGCACTCTACAGTAACGATGAAAATACTAACACTACAATTTATAATAAAGCATCTATTCTGTGGTAATTCTTGTTCTCGTTCACAGTGGTTTAAATAAAGCGTTTCACTCGAAATTCTGTTCAGATTCCCGAGTTCGACAGAAAGTTTCCCATATTTAACAGAAAGATTCCGTAGTTCGACAAGATACTCTTGAAGAAGATCGGAGGTTACATCAGCCGAAACAGTGTGAGAATACAACTCAAGATGAGAACAATAGTCCGAAAAATACAAATAAATCAAATTTTTACGAATCAACCTTTTTGATCGGCTCAATTCTATCGTTTGTATTGGTTTCCCCTCGATTCTTTCTAGAATCAGGTACTCACAGGAAGGACCACATGAAGGGTGCCAACATCCATAAGTGAAAGTGGTTCTATGGAACTGACTGAATTCGAACTTAGCACGCTTAAGTCGACAGTCCGCATTGTTATCCACTTCACCCCTCCCCCATATAATCATACTGACTGATAACATATCTCAGGTTCACCATTTGTGAAATAACAGACATTGGCTAGGAAGAAAGTGCGGGTTTCTTTTACTTTACTCAGCAGACTAAAAACGCTCAAAAAACAAATATACAACAAATAAAAGTAACTGCAGGCGATAAAAGTTATTTTCAAACTTACCTGTGGCATTTGTTTGTATTTTTAATCCGTTCCAATTGCTTTTTATTAGAAATTAAATTATTCGGCACACGAACATCGCACAAGACAAGATGGCGTCAATGGGGGGGGGGGGGGTATGTAACGAGAATAAGGATTGTCGGCCATTTTCTTTTTCAAAATTCTGTGCACAAAAAAAAACAAGAATCTTTTTTTTACATCTAATAAAAACCATGTATACTACGTAAAAATACAAACAAATGCCATAGCTACGTAGGAAAATATCTATTCTCGAAGTATTTACTTGTTGCATATTTATGTTTTTAAACACTTTCTCGTTCGTTTTTTTGACCCCGTTCACGACTCTGCGGAGTAAAGTAAAAGATACCCGAAAGTGCAGTATCTGTTCTGACGCTGCACTTAGTCTATTCTGTCCTCGGTCAGTGAAGGCGAACACAAAATCCTTCTAGACTGAGGGAATTTTTATTTTTGTTCTAATCAAGAATGCCCCGGCCCCTTTTTGGGGAACTGGATTTTCCTTCACATTAAAAACCGACCTTGTGTCAAACTTTGCCCTCGTGGGGAGGCAAGTAAATAGGATCAGACATTGAGTGTAGTATCAGTTCTGATACTACACTTCATCTTTTCTATCCTCGGTCAGTGAAGGAGAAATCCTTCTACACTGAGGCAATTTTATTTTTTGTCCCAATTAAGGGGCACTCCCTTTTTGGGCAGTTCGATTTTCCCTAACATTAAAAATCCACCTTGTGTGTAACTCTGCCCTCGTGGGGAGGCAAGTAAATACGGACATTATCTTGCTGGAGTGTAAATATTAAAATAACAAATATGAAGATACAAGTTTTTTTGGTTTTTTAAACTTCGGAAAAAAAAAAAAATGTTTAACTTCGGAAAAATGTTTTTTCTTTTCAAATAATCTCAGGTTCCATATGCAGATTGTTTTGTTTTTGTGTTTAAAATTTTATATAAAAAAAAATTTTTTTTAATTTATAAAATAAATTTGATTTTAACTAACATGAAATTTTTGTTAAATAAAATGTTTTTTCTTCAAAGGATGTGTTTTTGTTGTTTTTTATTTGAATTACTTTTACTTTATGGTTGTTACCCCCATCCCTCCCTTAAGGCATACTCGGCGTTTCCTCTAGATGAATGAGGACTCTCATGTACTTCTGCTCCAAGCCCTGAACTCTATGTTATCATTTGTAGTCTATTTTTTTATGACTTACAAATGATAGAAATTTAAAAAAATAAAAGTAAAAAGTCTTATTTTCTTTTGTGTAGATGTCTTGTGCGAATGCAGACCCCACAATATTATTGTACCCACTTTGATCAAAATGAAATATACTTATGGAAGTACTCTGGGTATTGTAGTTTCAGAATATATGTTTATCCATGACATGTATCAACTCTATAGATCGGACCCAATGGAGAGCAGGCGTGAGACATTGCCTGGTGTTGCCCACCCCGGAGTCCGGGACACTCACAGCATCTTAAATACCAAAACCGGATAATATATATGTTTATGGGAGTCTACCTCTAAAACCCTAAGAGTTTGTGAACAAACAAACAGACAAGAACTGCAATTTTATATATAGATATGAGAAAAGCATTCCGGATCAATTAGGTTTTAAGGACCCCAGAAAAAAGCAAAGACAAATGGGACGCATTCGGGTCTACACCGGTTTCTTCCGGTTGACCATCGCATTCTGTAAACAAATGGTTTTTCGTCACAAGGTCGATTTTTATATAGAGAAATATTTATTTTAAGAAAAAAGATTTTGTCCTTATTTACTTGCCTCCCCACGAGGGCGGAATGCATAATAAAATAAAATTTTATAGAGAGCGACCTTTTTTTAAAATTTTAAACACAAAACAATTTAATAAACAGACGAATCATTGTCCCTATTCATCAGAACAGAAGATTCTATTTTTAGGGTTGTGTTAGGGTTAGGGTTGTGTATGCTCTTAATTCCTGAATGAAAGAACATCTAGAAGGTGCTTTACAAAATTTACGGAAATTAAAATTTTGCCTTTGAAGATAAAGAATTGTCATGAATTGTCCGACTGCAATCATAAATCGAAAGTTGTGATCTGCCGACAATTCGTGACTCACCGATTTTCAAAGCTTAGGAATCTTTCCACGTTGTTAAAACTTATGATGAATGTAATTCTACCTTTCGAGGAGTTTTTCACCCCAGCACCAAGTCACGGTCTCTGCGAGCACCCGCAAAAGATGTACCACTATCGCTTTCGGCTCAATATAAGTTATGCGTTATCACATTACGTTCTGGGATAATTAGATTAGTATAATTCAAAATTATCTAGCGTTATCAATCTTGAACATATCTCAAATAAATAGGATTTCTTGATTTATTCTAAGGATCATTAATTTTGTCATGATTGGTTGAGTCAATCTTGAATTATGAAATTGCTTTTTTGTACAAATAAAATTCAGTCTATGCCTGACTTGTCGGTCAAATTTCAGTCATCAATACCACAGTCTTTGTTTTGTCGCAATGATCGTCAGCGAGAGACAATTTTGTGATCGTCTTATCAGTAAGTATAATCCTGAATTGGCTTCACACTCACTGGACCTTTACCCCCATTTATTTTTAGCGGTGAGTTTATCTTTAACATAGTGTCTATCAAGACAATCCCCAGATTATTCCTAAGCTGAAGAGGGTTATCGCAGTCAAAATAAATGGAGTTCATAGAGAGTAGCATTTTCTGCCTGCATTTTGGCTCCATGGAACAACCTGCCCAACAAGGTTGTGACGATGGCTATCAAGTTTAAAGTGGCCTGAGACAAACATTTTCAGACTGTCATCATCATCAGGGTCTTTTTATTTCACTCCTGGTCGAGGAACCCCTCCCTCGTTTCTTTCCACCTTGTTTTATCCCTGGCTATCAGACTGTATGCGGATGTACGCAGAGCAACCAGGGTTTTTTGCCCCGCCTAATAAACCGGTATCGTCTGGGCCTTCGGGTTTGGATTTACGCCGGTCTATTGGTTGTCGGTCCTGTGCAGTACTAGGAGGTGCACCCTCCCAGGCTTTGCCTCCCCTCTTTGGGGAGGAGTAATTTTATTGCTTACTGCCTGAGGCGCCCCTACTGGGGAATGCCGACGGGGCTGCCCAGGCAATTTTTAAACAGCCAGAGTGCTCAAATTCTCAGACGCTGGTTTTTTCCCACTTACCCGACCTTGTCTCACATTTTACCTTGTGGGAGGAAGATAAATAGAATCTTCTAGCTGTCTCTTTAAATGGCTTGTTGCACTTTGCTATTTTTTACCAAATAAATTTGATTCAAACAGTTGTATGGTTCGAGGAAAGCTTCATTACCAATTCTCCAACTGATGCTGCATGTTTCTTAAAGTGATGCTAGAAGGAGCTTTTCATTAAACTTAACTGGACATCTTGATCGGTCTTCATCTTAAAATGGCGAAATTTCCATTATTGAATTTTGTCACTGGTTATGCACTGGCCAATCACTGATGGCATTCCTGTAACTAAACATAATATAAGTGGGCTAAATTTGTGTGTTCACTAGCGTTGTCTTTTGCGTATGCCATGTTGGCTATTCTCTCTCATAAACTCCTTTGTGTGAATCCACTGATCCTGTAATTTTCGTCTATCGCATATGTTGTTCCTGTCCGTTTTTAAAGATCTAAAGCTCTCTGGTTTGTTCTCAGTTTTCTGTATAACTCAACCCTTGAAGTAACCTGAGTAGAAAGCCTGTATGTAAAAAAAAAATCTTTCAGGCATTTTGTTTGGTTTGTTTTACAGCATATCAAACATCAATTGATGCCAAATTAAATTGTCGGGTAGAATCCTACAGGGGAGATAATTATTTATTTTTAAAAATTTATTTATATATATATATTTTTTTAATAGTAATAATTGGTTACCAGTCTAACTTGAAGCAAGTTTGTTACATCCGACTCACGGCCTCTTTTTCTCTTCATGTAGTTGAATTAATGTTTTAGTTTTAAACCATTGCTACAAAAAAAAAAAGGTGATCCGTTGGGTCACCCATCACGCTTGTGTAAGATTATTTGAATATTAAAAAAAAAAAAAATACAAAATAAAACATTAGTCTTTTCTGTATCCTCCTCTCTCTCTCTCTCTTTTTCTTTCCAGCTATGGGTTAAATAGTATTAATACTGTATTGTTTATAATGGATTATTCCAATGTTTGGTTTTATTACATTAAATAGTATTAATACTGTATTGTTTATAATGGACTATTCCAATGTTTGGTTTTATGGTTGGTTTTATTACATTAAATAGTATTAATACTGTATTGTTTATAATGGACTATTCCAATGTTTGGTTTTATGGTTGGTTTTATTACATGAAATAGTATTAATACTGTATTGTTTATAATAAACTATTCCAATGTTTGGTTTTATGGTTGGTGTTATTACATTAAATAGTATTAATACTGTATTGTTTATAATGGACTATTCCAATGTTTGGTTTTATGGTTGGTTTTATTACATTAAATAGTATTAATACTGTATTGTTTATAATGGACTATTCCAATGTTTGGTTTTATGGTTGGTTTTATTACATTAAATAGTATTAATACTGTATTGTTTATAATGGACTATTCCGATGTTTGGTTCTATGGTTGGTTTTATTACATTAAATAGTATTAATACTGTATTGTTTATAATGGACTAGTCCAATGTTTGGTTTTATGGTTGGTTTTATTACATTAAATAGTATTAATACTGTATTGTTTATAATGGACTAGTCCAATGTTTGGTTTTATGGTTGGTTTTATTACATTAAATAGTATTAATACTGTATTGTTTATAATGGACTAGTCCAATGTTTGGTTTTATGGTTGGTTTTATTACATTAAATAGTATTAATACTGTATTGTTTATAATGGACTATTCCGATGTTTGGTTCTATGGTTGGTTTTATTACATTAAATAGTATTAATACTGTATTGTTTATAATGGACTATTCCAATGTTTGGTTTTATGGTTGGTTTTATTACATTAAATAGTATTAATACTGTATTGTTTATAATGAACTATTCCAATGTTTGGTTTTATTGTTGGTTTTATTACATTAAATAGTATTAATACTGTATTGTTTATAATGGACTATTCCAATGTTTGTTTTTATGGTTGGTTTTATTACATTAAATAGTATTAATACTGTATTGTTTATAATGGACTATTCCAATGTTTGGTTTTATGGTTGGTTTTATTACATTACATAGTATTAATACTGTATTGTTTATAATGGACTAGTCCAATGTTTGGTTTTATTACATTAAATAGTATTAATACTGTATTGTTTATAATGGATTATTCCAATGTATGGTTTTATTACATTAAATAGTATTAATACTGTATTGTTTATAATGGACTATTCCAATGTTTGGTTTTATGGTTGGTTTTATTACATTAAATAGTATTAATACTGTATTGTTTATAATGGACTATTCCAATGTTTGTTTTTATGGTTGGTTTTATTACATTAAATAGTATTAATACTGTATTGTTTATAATGGACTATTCCAATGTTTGGTTTTATGGTTGGTTTTATTACATTAAATAGTATTAATACTGTATTGTTTATAATGGACTAGTCCAATGTTTGGTTTTATTACATTAAATAGTATTAATACTGTATTGTTTATAATGGATTATTCCAATGTATGGTTTTATTACATTAAATAGTATTAATACTGTATTGTTTATAATGGACTATTCCAATGTTTGGTTTTATGGTTGGTTTTATTACATTAAATAGTATTAATACTCTATTGTTTATAATGGACTATTCCAATGTTTGGTTTTATGGTTGGTTTTATTACATGAAATAGTATTAATACTGTATTGTTTATAATAAACTATTCCAATGTTTGGTTTTATGGTTGGTGTTATTACATTAAATAGTATTAATACTGTATTGTTTATAATGGACTATTCCAATGTTTGGTTTTATGGTTGGTTTTATTACATTAAATCGTATTAATACTGTATTGTTTATAATGGACTATTCCAATGTTTGGTTTTATGGTTGGTTTTATTACATTAAATAGTATTAATACTGTATTGTTTATAATGGACTATTCCGATGTTTGGTTCTATGGTTGGTTTTATTACATTAAATAGTATTAATACTGTATTGTTTATAATGGACTAGTCCAATGTTTGGTTTTATGGTTGGTTTTATTACATTAAATAGTATTAATACTGTATTGTTTATAATGGACTAGTCCAATGTTTGGTTTTATGGTTGGTTTTATTACATTAAATAGTATTAATACTGTATTGTTTATAATGGACTAGTCCAATGTTTGGTTTTATGGTTGGTTTTATTACATTAAATAGTATTAATACTGTATTGTTTATAATGGACTATTCCGATGTTTGGTTCTATGGTTGGTTTTATTACATTAAATAGTATTAATACTGTATTGTTTATAATGGACTATTCCAATGTTTGGTTTTATGGTTGGTTTTATTACATTAAATAGTATTAATACTGTATTGTTTATAATGAACTATTCCAATGTTTGGTTTTATTGTTGGTTTTATTACATTAAATAGTATTAATACTGTATTGTTTATAATGGACTATTCCAATGTTTGTTTTTATGGTTGGTTTTATTACATTAAATAGTATTAATACTGTATTGTTTATAATGGACTATTCCAATGTTTGGTTTTATGGTTGGTTTTATTACATTAAATAGTATTAATACTGTATTGTTTATAATGGACTAGTCCAATGTTTGGTTTTATTACATTAAATAGTATTAATACTGTATTGTTTATAATGGATTATTCCAATGTATGGTTTTATTACATTAAATAGTATTAATACTGTATTGTTTATAATGGACTATTCCAATGTTTGGTTTTATGGTTGGTTTTATTACATTAAATAGTATTAATACTCTATTGTTTATAATGGACTATTCCAATGTTTGGTTTTATGGTTGGTTTTATTACATTAAATAGTATTAAACTGTATTGTTTATAATAAACTATTCCAATGTTTGGTTTTATGGTTGGTGTTATTACATTAAATAGTATTAATACTGTATTGTTTATAATGGACTATTCCAATGGTTGGTTTTATTACATGAAATAGTATTAATACTGTATTGTTTATAATGGACTATTCCGATGTTTGGTTTTATGGTTGGTTTTATTACTTTAAATAGTATTAATACTGTATTGTTTATAATGGACTATTCCAATGTTTGGTTTTATGGTTGGTTTTATTACATTAAATAGTATTAATACTGTATAGTTTATAATGGACTATTCCAATGTTTGGTTTTATGGTTGGTTTTATTACATTAAATAGTATTAATACTGTATTGTTTATAATGGACTATTCCAATGTTTGGTTTTATGGTTGTTTTTATTACATTAAATAGTATTAATACTGTATTGTTTATAATAAACTATTCCAATGTTTGGTTTTATGGTTGGTGTTATTACATTAAATAGTATTAATACTGTATTGTTTATAATGGACTATTCCAATGTTTGGTTTTATGGTTGGTTTTATTACATTAAATAGTATTAATACTGTATTGTTTATAATGGACTATTCCAATGTTTGGTTTTATGGTTGGTTTTATTACATTAAATAGTATTAATACTGTATTGTTTATAATGGACTATTCCGATGTTTGGTTCTATGGTTGGTTTTATTACATTAAATAGTATTAATACTGTATTGTTTATAATGGACTAGTCCAATGTTTGGTTTTATGGTTGGTTTTATTACATTAAATAGTATTAATACTGTATTGTTTATAATGGACTAGTCCAATGTTTGGTTTTATGGTTGGTTTTATTACATTAAATAGTATTAATACTGTATTGTTTATAATGGACTAGTCCAATGTTTGGTTTTATGGTTGGTTTTATTACATTAAATAGTATTAATACTGTATTGTTTATAATGGACTATTCCGATGTTTGGTTCTATGGTTGGTTTTATTACATTAAATAGTATTAATACTGTATTGTTTATAATGGACTATTCCAATGTTTGGTTTTATGGTTGGTTTTATTACATTAAATAGTATTAATACTGTATTGTTTATAATGAACTATTCCAATGTTTGGTTTTATTGTTGGTTTTATTACATTAAATAGTATTAATACTGTATTGTTTATAATGGACTATTCCAATGTTTGTTTTTATGGTTGGTTTTATTACATTAAATAGTATTAATACTGTATTGTTTATAATGGACTATTCCAATGTTTGGTTTTATGGTTGGTTTTATTACATTACATAGTATTAATACTGTATTGTTTATAATGGACTAGTCCAATGTTTGGTTTTATTACATTAAATAGTATTAATACTGTATTGTTTATAATGGATTATTCCAATGTATGGTTTTATTACATTAAATAGTATTAATACTGTATTGTTTATAATGGACTATTCCAATGTTTGGTTTTATGGTTGGTTTTATTACATTAAATAGTATTAATACTGTATTGTTTATAATGGACTATTCCAATGTTTGTTTTTATGGTTGGTTTTATTACATTAAATAGTATTAATACTGTATTGTTTATAATGGACTATTCCAATGTTTGGTTTTATGGTTGGTTTTATTACATTAAATAGTATTAATACTGTATTGTTTATAATGGACTAGTCCAATGTTTGGTTTTATTACATTAAATAGTATTAATACTGTATTGTTTATAATGGATTATTCCAATGTATGGTTTTATTACATTAAATAGTATTAATACTGTATTGTTTATAATGGACTATTCCAATGTTTGGTTTTATGGTTGGTTTTATTACATTAAATAGTATTAATACTCTATTGTTTATAATGGACTATTCCAATGTTTGGTTTTATGGTTGGTTTTATTACATGAAATAGTATTAATACTGTATTGTTTATAATAAACTATTCCAATGTTTGGTTTTATGGTTGGTGTTATTACATTAAATAGTATTAATACTGTATTGTTTATAATGGACTATTCCAATGTTTGGTTTTATGGTTGGTTTTATTACATTAAATCGTATTAATACTGTATTGTTTATAATGGACTATTCCAATGTTTGGTTTTATGGTTGGTTTTATTACATTAAATAGTATTAATACTGTATTGTTTATAATGGACTATTCCGATGTTTGGTTCTATGGTTGGTTTTATTACATTAAATAGTATTAATACTGTATTGTTTATAATGGACTAGTCCAATGTTTGGTTTTATGGTTGGTTTTATTACATTAAATAGTATTAATACTGTATTGTTTATAATGGACTAGTCCAATGTTTGGTTTTATGGTTGGTTTTATTACATTAAATAGTATTAATACTGTATTGTTTATAATGGACTAGTCCAATGTTTGGTTTTATGGTTGGTTTTATTACATTAAATAGTATTAATACTGTATTGTTTATAATGGACTATTCCGATGTTTGGTTCTATGGTTGGTTTTATTACATTAAATAGTATTAATACTGTATTGTTTATAATGGACTATTCCAATGTTTGGTTTTATGGTTGGTTTTATTACATTAAATAGTATTAATACTGTATTGTTTATAATGAACTATTCCAATGTTTGGTTTTATTGTTGGTTTTATTACATTAAATAGTATTAATACTGTATTGTTTATAATGGACTATTCCAATGTTTGTTTTTATGGTTGGTTTTATTACATTAAATAGTATTAATACTGTATTGTTTATAATGGACTATTCCAATGTTTGGTTTTATGGTTGGTTTTATTACATTAAATAGTATTAATACTGTATTGTTTATAATGGACTAGTCCAATGTTTGGTTTTATTACATTAAATAGTATTAATACTGTATTGTTTATAATGGATTATTCCAATGTATGGTTTTATTACATTAAATAGTATTAATACTGTATTGTTTATAATGGACTATTCCAATGTTTGGTTTTATGGTTGGTTTTATTACATTAAATAGTATTAATACTCTATTGTTTATAATGGACTATTCCAATGTTTGGTTTTATGGTTGGTTTTATTACATTAAATAGTATTAAACTGTATTGTTTATAATAAACTATTCCAATGTTTGGTTTTATGGTTGGTGTTATTACATTAAATAGTATTAATACTGTATTGTTTATAATGGACTATTCCAATGGTTGGTTTTATTACATGAAATAGTATTAATACTGTATTGTTTATAATGGACTATTCCGATGTTTGGTTTTATGGTTGGTTTTATTACTTTAAATAGTATTAATACTGTATTGTTTATAATGGACTATTCCAATGTTTGGTTTTATGGTTGGTTTTATTACATTAAATAGTATTAATACTGTATAGTTTATAATGGACTATTCCAATGTTTGGTTTTATGGTTGGTTTTATTACATTAAATAGTATTAATACTGTATTGTTTATAATGGACTATTCCAATGTTTGGTTTTATGGTTGTTTTTATTACATTAAATAGTATTAATACTGTATTGTTTATAATGGACTATTCCAATGTTTGGTTTTATGGTTGGTTTAATTACATTAAATAGTATTAATACTGTATTGTTTATAATGGACTATTCCAATGTTTGGTTTTATGGTTGGTTTTATTACATTAAATAGTATTAATACTGTATTGTTTATAATGGACTATTCGAATGTTTGGTTTTATGGTTGGTTTTATTACATTAAATAGTATTAATACTGTATTGTTTATAATGGACTATTCCAATGTTTGGTTTTATGGTTGGTTTTATTACATTTGACTGTTAATAAACACAGAACGGGAGAGAGAGAGATTGTATCAAAATAAGAGCAAGCCAGAGGGGGAGCAAACAACATCGACTGAGCGAGTATGAGAGTAGTATGGGTGATTTGACTGAAAATTATGGTTAATTAGAACAATTAATACGATTTTTTTAAAACATAACTCAATACCACTGAATATTTTAACATTTATTTAGTGCGATTAAAATATATAGGAAAAAAGCTGTAAGGAAACAAACGTTGATTGACTCAGCTTTAGTATAATATATAGAAGAAAACAATTTAAAAAATAAATAAAAGCATTTACAAAAAAGAAAGAAAAAAATTCTTAATTTATTTCCGAAAGCTGAACTAACAATTCTAATTATCACATTTTAAGCAGATTCGACTTTTTTCTTTACCAAATTCTTCAGGAAGAATTCACCAGCTTTATAAGACGAACGGACCAGAGGTCCACTGGCAGTGTATGCGAAACCCATCTCATCACCGAGTTCCTGCCAGTATTTAAATTTATCCGGATGAACATACTCCTGTACCCGTATATGACGCTTTGTGGGTTGCATGTATTGACCAAGAGTCAAACAGTCGACACCGATATCTCGCAAGTCTTTCATAGTTTGTCGTATTTGGTCGTTCGTCTCACCGAAACCAACCATGATGGACGTCTTTGTCACAAGCTTTGGTTTAAATTTTTTTACATGTTCCAAGACGGCAAGCGATTGGTCATAATTGGCTCGGGGGTCCCGCACCAGCCACTGGAATTCCCTCACCGTTTCTATGTTGTGAGCATAAACATCCAGGCCGGAATCTGCTACGACTTCGACTGATTTCAAGTCCCCACGGAAATCCGGTGTGAGACACTCGACCAACATGGAAGGTTTCTTTAGCTTTATTTGTCTCACGGTCTCCGCAAAATGAGCTGCTCCACCGTCAGGCAAGTCGTCGCGGTCGACTGAAGTCATGACAATGTAGTCGAGGTTCCAGGAGGCAATTGCTGTAGCGGTATTAACAGGTTCTTCTGGGTCGGGTGGGGGTGGTCTGCGTGAGGTTTTTACTGAACAGAAACGACAGCCTGAAAACCGAAAGAACGAAGAAATAATTAAACTAGATGATGCAGATACAATGCGTGAAGAAAGCAATAAAGACTGATTTTTATTTTGAATACAAAAACTAAATAAAAAAAGTAAATCATGAGTTGTCTCCCCCTGCAATAACTACTACTTGAATAATTAATGCATAAGTTGTCTCCTCCTGCAATATTATTTGAATAAGAGAATACCAGTCTATGGGGTGTAGTATCCATCGGAACAGATACTACACTTTGTATCCCGGCCAAAAGGAATTTAAATAGAGATTTATCCCGTGTCTGGTCCTATACACACACAAAGTTACAAGGTAGGTATGAAAGATTGTATGTTTGAATTTTTCATTTTGTGTGCGTAAGTTAAGACATACCAAAACAAGTCCAATTATTTATAAAACAATAATGTGAGAGAAAGAGAAGCAAAGAGACAGATACAGACATAGGTAGATAGAGAGGGGGAGAGAAAGAAAGAGAAAGGGAGAGAGATACAGACATAGGTAGATAGAGAGGGGGAGAGAAAGAAAGAGAGAGTCAACAGATGACGATTAGAACAGATTCTAGTTAAGACATTGTTTTTCTTTGTTTGTAGAATAGAGAAAAGTGATTGATCTAATAAGACGTGTGTGTGTATGTGTTTGCCTTTTCTTGTTTTTTTCATTTTAATTTAGTTTATCTAAAGAGATCAAGGGGCCTACTCTTGAGGCTAACACTTGATTTCCCTATGAGTAAAATCTATATCCGAGGGCTCTCTAAGGATAGATGTTGTTCCTTTTAGGGCTGCTATCTGTACTTCCCTACAATTTGGTCTTCCGGGGATTGTTTCTAAGTATTTACTTAGATTTTTTTTCACCAGACCAGTTGCCCCCACTACAACCGGTATGATGTTTATTTCATCGAAGGACCATGTTATTTTTAAATCATTTTTGAGATCTTGGTATTTTGTTATTTTTTCCCGTTCGGCTCTATTGAGGCCATATTCATTTGGGGCGGTTACATCAATGATGCGAGCAGTTTTTTTCTGGTTTGGTCCAGATGACAATGTCTGGTTTGATGGCCTTGTCTTTTATGTATCTGCCCGCCTGTATGTCTTTATCATAGAACACTGTCACTTTTCCATTCGATGTTATGGGTGGGGGTTCATGTTCCCAGATGTTCAGTGATCTTTCTAGCTGCATCTCTCCCCAGATCTTCCAATGTAGGTATTTTGTCAGTGTGCGAGTATGTATGTGACATCATATGTAAGTAAGTTCAGAGTAGTTTTGATCTTTCATCCCCCCCCTCCCAGCGAGGAACTGGGGAAGGCCCCGGTCGAAGGTGTCACATTCTCTCTTCTGTTTGGGTTCTGTGACTGATATCAGGATTAGGGTTACTCCAAAAAAATTAAACATGGCACACGAAGCCCGTTTGTATTTTTAAAATGTAAAGTCTAAAAAATTCACAACAAAAACTCATCTAGCTACAACCGCTGTCAATAATTTCCCTTTCTCTCTCTGTGTACCTAAAACTAAACGGAGCTTCCATGAACAGAGTTTTTTTCCTAGAACTACCTGTCTGTGGAACACATTACTGCGGGCCTGCTTCCCAGCTGACTACAACATAGTCGTTTTCAAGTCCACTGTAAGCAAATTCTTGTTGAGCCGTCCTCTTATATAATCAAATTCTGCCAAACTTCCACCATCATTACCAATCATCACAGTGTTATCTCACCGTCCACCTGACACTCATTAACCCTTATCCTCGAGTGGCCTTTAGGCCTTGATAAGTGGTGACTCTTTAGTAAAAACTTTGACAATAGATTTTGTGATTCAACATTAAATATCCTACAAGGATTGCCACGTAGCAACCTAACCTTTTTAAAACCTTATTTAGCCATTATTTATATGGTAATGGTGGACGACTGGGTAGTGTGGAGAACCTTCTGATACCAGAAACCCTTAGTGTGATCTCCGCCTGAAGCGCCCCTACTGAGGAATGCCGATGGAGCTGCACAGATACTTTTTTTGTAGGCCAGAATGCTCTTCATCTAGGGCGCTGGCTTTTCAATCCCACTTCTCCGACCTTGTGTCAAATCTTCCCGCCGTGGGATTGAGATAAATAAATAAAATAAATGAATATCCACAATGAGTTTATCAAAATCAAAAATACAATTCATAAAGGGAAAACATTAAAAAAGTGAGTCGAATTAAAAAGAAAATTATATCTACATTTAAAAGTTAAAAACTTAAACCCTAACCCTAATTTATTTATTTATTTATATTTATTTATTTATATTTATTTTATATTTATTTTATTTATATTTATTTATATATTTACTTATTTATTTATTTACTTTATTTATTTATTTACTTATTTATTTACTTATTTATTTATTTACTTATTTATTTATTTACTTATTTATTTATTTACTTACTTATTTATTTATTTACTTATTTATTTATTTACTCATTTATTTATTTACTTATTTTTATTTATATTTATTTTTATTTATTTTTATATTTATTTATTTTTATTTATATTTATTTATATTTATTTTTTTTTTATATTTATTTATTTTTATTTATATTTATTTTTTTTTTAATTTTTATTTTTTTGTTTTGTTAATTCGCTCCTGGGTTTATTTATTATGCTTCTCCCTTACTTATACATATTTATATGGTAATGGTGGACGACTGGGTAGTGCGGAGAACCTTCTGATACCAGAAACCCTTAGTGTTATCTCCACAACGCAGTGTTTTATCACGCAATGGCCTTTAGGCCTTGATAAGTCGTGACTTAGTAAAAAAAAAAAAATTTTTTTTTTAAATCCCATCGTATCATCCTCATATCATTTCTCATAGTACATTAAAAGAAGTAATAGTATAGTTTGGGCTTCAGACAGACAGATACCAAATCTCCATTAGTAATAGAAGTAATAGTATAGTTTTGGCTTCAGACAGACAGATACCAAATCTCCATTAGTAATAGAAGTAATAGTATAGTTTTGGCTTCAGACAGACAGATACCAAATCTCCATTAGTAATAGAAGTAATAGTATAGTTTTGGCTTCAAACAGACAGATACCAAATCTCCATTAGTAATAGAAGTAATAGTATAGTTTTGGCTTCAGACAGACAGATACCAAATCTCCATTAGTAATAGAAGTAATAGTATATTTTTGGCTTCAGACAGACAGATACCAAATCTCCATTAGTAATAAAAGTAATAGTATAGTGTTGGCTTCAGACATACAGATACCAAATCTCCATTAGTAATAGAAGTAATAGTATAGTGTTGGCTTCAGACAGACAGATACCAAATCTCCATTAGTAATAGAAGTAATAGTATAGTGTTGGCTTCAGACATACAGATACCAAATCTCCATTAGTAATAGAAGTAATAGTATAGTTTTGGCTTCAGACAGACAGATACCAAATCTCCATTAGTAATAAAAGTAATAGTATAGTGTTGGCTTCAGACATACAGATACCAAATCTCCATTAGTAATAGAAGTAATAGTATAGTGTTGGCTTCAGACAGACAGATACCAAATCTCCATTAGTAATAGAAGTAATAGTATAGTGTTGGCTTCAGACAGACAGATACCAAATCTCCATTAGTAATAGAAGTAATAGTATAGTTTTGGCTTCAGACAGACAGATACCAAATCTCCATTAGTAATAGAAGTAATAGTATAGTTTTGGCTTCAGACATACAGATACCAAATCTCCATTAGTAATAGAATAGTATAGTGTTGGCTTCAGACAGACAGATACCAAATCTCCATTAGTAATAGAAGTAATAGTATAGTGTTGGCTTCAGACAGACAGATACCAAATCTCCATTAGTAATAGAAGTAATAATATAGTGCTGGCTTCAGACAGACAGATACCAAATCTCCATTAGTAATAGAAGTAATAGTATAGTGTTGGCTTCAGACAGACAGATACCAAATCTCCATTAGTAATAGAAGTAATAATATAGTGCTGGCTTCAGACAGACAGATACCAAATCTCCATTAGTAATAGATGCTAATCCTATAATATCTGAGCATCAACTTCGTGTCAAATTAAATTAATCAAATCTTAGTAATAAACAACCGAAATGCCTTACCTCTTGTACATGTGTCTCCGAGGACCATAATTGTGGCTGTGGCCGTTCCTTTCTCTCCACCCCAACATTCTCCAATGTTCGGACACTTGGCCTCTTCACACACTGTATGCAATTCCAAATTACGAAGTTGAGATTTTATATTTGTGTAGCTTTTACCGATAGGAATTTCTGTTTTCAACCAACGAGGTAAACGCAGTCTGCAAAACACAAAACAAAAAAAAAAACAATTCATTCATCACATATTTATCGATGTGGAATATCTATATAATAATACGCTAAAACAATTTTATGTTCGTATATACGTCATCACCCTCCACCCCTTTTTTAAAAAGATGGGATCGTCCGATCGCTGAAGATGCAATGCAAAAAAAGTATTTTTCAAAATTTCATCTGATGTCACTCTTGCGTTGAACGTGAAACACAAACTAAAGCATACTTTCTTAGCCTTCGGGTTAGGATTAAAGTTTTGGTATATATTAAGCAAGCAGCCCCTAGAGTAAATGTGGTGTTATGGTGACTGAGATTATTCTAGTGAAGACTAGGATAGACATTGTTATCACTATAAACCAAGGATGACCTACGACACCCATTTTCCCCACACCTTTGATGGCCTTGTGCCTAATTTGTTTAAAATATAAATTTTTATATTTTCTGCAAATAAGTATTTTAAACAGTACTATCTGTTCCGTCCATGGCCATCCCTACTACAGGCCAGGCAATCGTGCAACTGGAGTCTTTTACTGGGGGCCATGTGAATTTTCTTAAATATTCGATATAGAAGTTGCAAACTATATCATCAACTGGTGCGGATCCTTTTTTTCTTTTTAACCACAATATACAAGTAATGATTTTTTGACATAAGTACAAATTCTCTAAAAAAAAATCTAACATTGAAATAAAAATTCTTCATTGAAATATGCATTTGCCTTTGTTTATTCAAAATTACCTGTCTCTTCATTTATAGGAATTTGTCAATAATTGTCAAATGTATCAATTAGCTCATTGTGGTTCTTATTTGGTATGTAAAACACATAAAAACATCAAACTAATCTCACAGAGGAATTTTACCTTTGTTTGCAACTTCTATATCGAATATTTAAGAAAATTCACATGGCCCCCAGTAAAAGACCCCAGTTGCACGATTGCCTGGCCTGTAGTAGGGATGGCCATGGTTCCGTCCAAAAATGGTACAATAATATTGTTGGGTCTACATTTGTGCCGGGCGTCCATAGAATTGAAATATGTCACAAACTCCTACAAGGGTTTTGGAGATAGACCCGCATAATCAGATATATTCTTAAAGTACATTAACCAGAGAACTTGGATAAGTATGTTTCAGTTTGAACAAAGGTGGTGCAATAATATCGTGGGGTCTGCGTTAGAATGAATTGTGGAATTACCACGGGTCTCGCTAGTAATACTGGTGTATGTTTTTGTTATTATGCCTTCGTATAAAAAAGAGGTACGGAAAGATGCGAACTCATGTCATCAACAATTTAGAAATAAAAATATTTCCCTTCATTAAATTTTTTACAAGTGCAGATTTTATTATTTTGACATTTATTTTATGGAAGAGAAATTAAAAACGTTAAAATAAAGTTCCGCCACTAAAGATATATAAAAGTACAAATTACGAAAACTTTAGCAAATTTTGGAAATTACGAAATGTATCAAATTACGAAATTACAATGACGTTAGCAGATTTCAGAAATTACAAAATGTATCAAAGTACAAATTACGAAATTAAGATAACTGTATAAAATTTCTTGAATTACGAAAACGTTAGCAAATTTCGGCTATTTCCATTGTCAGTTTGATTCGATTTAGAAGCCTTTTCTTCCAGAGATGAAATCGAAATAATTTCTCAACCTGGAAGCCATGCCCCCCTCCCCCATGTGCGTGTGTGTGCCGAGAAGGCAGTGCAGAAAACAACAACTAGTTTGGTTTGGTTTGTTTTACGGCATAGCAACCAACTAATGGTTATGCAATGCCGAATAAAGTTCTCAATACAATTCAAATTATTTTACATTGTCTTTCAAGACAATGGAAGGTGAAAATGAAGAACTTGCAATCAAATTTTTTGGTATAGTCCAACTTCCTTGATGAAGTCTAAAATTTTTGTCACATTTATGTTTTCAAACAAGTGTTTGAAATTTGGGGAGACGTAATACTTGTTATGGGTTTGCTGCAGATCTTGACAGTCTATTAATATGTGTTTGACTGTGTAAGATTGTTGACATGCTATGCACATTGGAGACTCCTCTCCTTCCAATAAGTGCTTATGAGTGATCTGCGTGTGTCCTATTCGAAGTCTGGTTATTATAACCTCTTCTCGCCTTACTTTTCTATATTCCAGGGGCCACTCATCTAAAATTGGCCAAATCTTATACAATTTGTTATTTTGACGTAATGTTCATGTTTTATATATTCAAATTCCTCCTGAAATACAATGGGATTCGTTTGGCTCTTTGAAACAACAACTAAAACCAACTTGGATGATGTATAAGTAGTAAAAATACATCCAAAATAATTTGATTTGGTCAACAGTGGTAACGCTCTGCTAGTTAGTAATGACAGAACTACTTGAACTTACTCTGTACCTTCCT
>OY744548.1:22048072-22075572 GCA_963556195.1 Sepiola atlantica | reverse complement strand
TCCCGAGTTCGACAAGGTACACCTGAAGAAGGTCGGAGGTTACATCGGCCGAAACGTGATAAAAACACCCCAGATGAGAACAGTAGTCCGAATATATCAAATTCTACAGATATATTCGGTGATTCAAATTTTCGCTCAAAAGTAAAGACAAAACCAAGAACATTAAACTTATTAAAATATAACTTTCTGAAAACCTGCTCTTATATACTTAAACTAAAAAGATTGTGATGACCAATAAAGTCGCAAGTGTGAGGTACAATAACAAGACATTTTGAGCACTGAAGATAGCCACTTATATACTCAAACTAAGTGTGAGGTACAGTAACAAGACATTTTGATGTCTTGTGATACATTCAAAAAGTTTATTGGGTGAGAGTAGTATCATTCAACTTTGGCAATGTTAAAGATATCAATATTTTTATATAAAATATTTTTATTTAATTTAACCATGTCAAATGTTAGGAAGAACAAATTCACGCCATTTCACAAAAACCTGTTTTGTTCCCAGCATATAATTGTTTCGGCTTACTACCAAGAAATTTATAAAATGCTCCTGTATGCTATGCATTTATTTCTTGGGGTGGTATATAATCTTCAGTGCTTGTACGTAAACAAAGAAAACAAAGAAACACAAAGAAAGAAAGAAAGAAAGAAAAAGAAAAAGGAAATGTTCAGTAAAGCCTGGATAACAGTCCGTTCTCATCATCATAGTTTAATACTAATAGAACTGTTAACTCCTATAGATCTAAGTCGAGACATCCACCCGCCATGTGCGTTTCGCTACTAGTTATATATATATATATATATATATATATATATATATATATATATTAAAGGAAAAACTAAACATACATTAGGGCTGTCAGCATTAAAAATTATGTTGACCTAGATAGGTCTCGTCAGATGCATAAACAGCCACATTTACGAACTGAATGATGAGAGAAAACGTTACACACCGTCTTAAAATAGAGGAAAATGTATATATATATATATATATTCAACATTTTTATATTTAAAATATAAATTTTATAACATAAAGCAATTGTAATAGCTCAATAGTGTGAAGCTAGAGCTATGGTATGAAATATTTTAATTTAATTTAAACCACGTCAAATGTTAGAAAGAACCGATTCACACCATTTTCAGCAAAAAAAACTGTTTTTATTTCCAGCATACAATTGTTTCAGCTTACTACCAAGATATTTATAAAATGCTCCTGTATCCTATGCATTTATTTCCTGGGGTGGTCCTCTTCAGTGCTTGTATATAAACAAAGAAAAACAAAGAAAAACAAAAAAACAAAAACAAAAAGAAATATTTCTATATATATATTACAATTTGCAAAGTTCTCATAAACGCAGAGATTGAAAGAGGGCCTCTTCTAGTGCCAGCGGTCCTTCTTTCATATGTCTCTAACGAGTAGAGTGTCGTTTTTCATAACACTCTTTGCAGTAACGCTTGCTTTTGGCTCATTCACTATGAACTTTGTTAGCTAGTTTTCCGAGAATGTTTAGACTGATTGCCCCGAAATATTTTATTGTTTCCCTCAAGTTCAGATTCATCAAGAGATCCAAGTCTAAAGCCATCATTTAGCATCATGAGTTCCCAGGAGTGTGTCAAAACCTTGTGTAATGTTGGAGTGATGCTAAGCCAAGGTTCTGTTGATTTCTCTTGAGGATTCAGTTAAAAGGGACACATTCAGCCCGAATAAATAAATAAATAAATATGCACTTCACTGTACTATAATATGTCTGCACTCATGAATCCTACTTATATGGTTGACAGTCCTCTTATACGCATTACCTTTGTGGCAGATCAATAGATCGATGAGACGAACGGGCATTGAAAGAAAGTGCTAGCCGGCTTAGTTACCCCTTCTCTTTCTAGGTTTGTTCGGCTTACTCTTTCCTCTTCTTTCCTCTTCTTCCTTTTCTTTTTATTTATTTCTTTTTTCTTGAAGAGGGGATCACCTAGCGGTCAGGCTCGTAAAAATAAGTTAGAAAAGATGTGGCCAAAGTGTGAACTCAGAAAGTGTTCACACATGTTTTGAACAAGTGGGTGCGAAATAAACTTTTATAAAACCAGGGAATTATCGGAGAAAGATCAGTTTCTTGGCGACAACGGAATAACTCTCCTCGCTATCAATGAAGACAGCAACAACAACAAAAACACCCGACTTGAAGTGCGAACCCCAGATCCACTTTTAAGTACGCCTGCTGTCTTCCCCACAATAACATGCTTAACCAAGTAAACAAACACGCACGCACGCATACTAAACTTTAAAGACGAATTTAACGCTCGTGTCGTTTCAAACATTTTCTATCCTGCACAAACTTTATTGTTATATTTTACATTTTTGTAAAATTGTTTATATATAAAAATTTTATTTTTTTATTTTACAGGTTCTCCTTTTTTATTAACAATATTATATTGTTAAAAGTTAGCACTCACTAACTGGTGATCCTTGACAATCATATATGTTGTTATCGAATCGGTCTCAATTTACCTACACAAAATTAAGTGTTTAGTGTGGTGCTTGGTAATCCCTAAAGGCGCGACCATCGTCTAAAATACCAGACCCCAAACAGGGAACCAAAAACACACCCCACACCTTGTATCCATGCCATTTTCTTTCTTAAATTTGAACGAAACTAGAACCCATAATTGCTTGAATGTCTCAACATCTGCTTTCTTTTTTTATAGCATATAATGCACAAGATGACCGACAAGTGTATGACGAATCTTATTAAGTGTTGTTGGTAGCGTTCTGGAAGAGTTGAGATCAACTTTGATTTCAACTTTGATCAACTTGATTTCAACTTTGATCAACTTTGACTTTGAGATCAAATTAAGTCTTGTTGGTAGCGTTCTGGAAGAGTTGAGATCAACTTTGATTTCAACTTTGATAAACTTGATTTCAACTTTGATCAACTTTGACTTTGAGATCAAATTAAGCCTTGTTGGTAGCGTTCTGGAAGAGTTGAGATCAACTTTGATTTCAACTTTGATCAACTTGATTTCAACTTTGATCAACTTTGACTTTGAGATCAAATTAAGCCTTGTTGGTAGCGTTCTGGAAGAGTTGAGATCAACTTTGATTTCAACTTTGATCAACTTGATTTCAACTTTGATCAACTTTGACTTTGAGATCAAATTAAGCCTTGTTGGTAGCGTTCTGGAAGAGTTGAGATCAACTTTGATTTCAACTTTGATCAACTTGATTTCAACTTTGATCAACTTTGACTTTGAGATCAAATTAAGCCTTGTTGGTAGCGTTCTGGAAGAGTTGAGATCAACTTTGATTTCAACTTTGATCAACTTGATTTCAACTTTGATCAACTTTGACTTTGAGATCAAATTAAGCCTTGTTGGTAGCGTTCTGGAAGAGTTGAGATCAACTTTGATTTCAACTTTGATCAACTTGATTTCAACTTTGATCAACTTTGACTTTGAGATCAAATTAAGCCGTGTTGGTAGCGTTCTGGAAGAGTTGAGATCAACTTTGATTTCAACTTTGATCAACTTTGATTTCAACTTTGATCAACTTTGACTTTGAGATCAAATTAAGCCTTGTTGGTAGCGTTCTGGAAGAGTTGAGATCAACTTTGATTTCAACTTTGATCAACTTTGATTTCAACTTTGATCAACTTTGACTTTGAGATCAAATTAAGCCTTGTTGGTAGCGTTCTGGAAGAGTTGAGATCAACTTTGATTTCAACTTTGATCAACTTGATTTCAACTTTGATCAACTTTGACTTTGAGATCAAATTAAGCCTTGTTGGTAGCGTTCTGGAAGAGTTGAGATCAACTTTGATTTCAACTTTGATCAACTTTGATTTCAACTTTGATCAACTTTGACTTTGAGATCAAATTAAGCCTTGTTGGTAGCGTTCTGGAAGAGTTGAGATCAACTTTGATTTCAACTTTGATCAACTTGATTTCAACTTTGATCAACTTTGACTTTGAGATCAAATTAAGCCTTGTTGGTAGCGTTCTGGAAGAGTTGAGATCAACTTTGATTTCAACTTTGATCAAGTTGATTTCAACTTTGATCAACTTTGACTTTGAGATCAAATTAAGCCTTGTTGGTAGCGTTCTGGAAGAGTTGAGATCAACTTTGTGCTGCCACAATCTAGTAGTTTTCTTGCTGTGTTGCCAGTAGTTGTGCTGCCACACTGCTCTGTTGAATCAGCAAATTCCCAACAAATTCCAACCGCTGTAGTTGCTCTTTAGACATTTTGAGAAAAAAATTGCTCTTCGCTTCTTCTTCTGTCCACATTCTTCCAAAACTCTTTTCCAAAATCCCTACTTTGTTTCTTGTCATTACATCTAGTTAGAAGAAGTCGTAAAATTCTGGATTCAGAAACATTTTCTTCTTTTGTTACAGCTTGAACTTGATCCCACAATTCATCTGTTTGACTCTTCAAGTGTCTTTGACTCTTCGGTTGTTTTCGGCTCTTCAGCCATTTTCGACTCTTCAGTCGTTTGTGACTCTTCAGACGTTTTCGACTCTTCAGTTGTTTTTTACTCTTAAATCGTTTTCGACTCTTCAGACGTTTTCGACTCTTCAGACGTTTTCAACTCTTAAGTCGTTTTCGACTCTTCAGTTGTTTTCGACTCTTAAGTCGTTTTCGACTCTTAAGTCGTTTTCGACTCTTAAGTCGTTTTCGACTCTTCAGTTTTTTTTTAACTCTTCAGTTTTTTTTCGACTCTTCAGTTTTTTTTTTGACTCTTCGGTTGTTTTTGACTCTTCGGTTGTTTTTGACTCTTCAGTTGGTTTTGACTCTTCAGTTGTTTTCGGCTTTTCAGTCGTTTTCGACTCTTCAGTCGTTTTCGATTCTTCTGTTGTTTTCGACTCTTCAGTTGTTTTCAACTCTTCAGTTGTTTTTGACTCTTCAGTTATTTTTGACTCTTCAGTTGTTTTCGGCTTTTCAGTCGTTTTCGACTCTTCAGTCGTTTTCGATTCTTCTGTTGTTTTCAACTCTTCAGTTGTTTTCAACTCTTCAGTTGTTTTCGACTCTTCAGTTATTTTCGACACTTGAGTCGTTTTCGACTCTTCTGTTGTTTTTGACTCTTCAGTTGTTTTCAACTCTTCAGTTGTTTTTGACTCTTCAGTCGTTTTCGACTCTTCAGTTGTTTTTGACTCCTCAGTTGTTTTCAACTCTTAAGTCGTTTTCGACTCTTCAGTCGTTTTTGAATCTTCAGTTGTTTTTGACTCCTCAGTTGTTCTTGACTCTTCAGTTGTTTTCGACTCTTCAGTTGTTTTCGACTACCCAATTTATCTGGTTTTCGTTTTCATGATTTAGCCAGCTATTCCTAAGATATCTTTCTCTGCAAAAGTAGCAAGCTGCTCCGAATCTACTTTGATGTGCTTATCATGGAACTGACGCTTTTTTCTTGGAATTATAATTCTTTACACATGATCTTAATAAATCCCTCTGTACATCTGTCACTTCCACATGGTAACGAGAACAAAAGTCTCTTGAGGTCAGATTTATTCCTTGACTGTTTGTCTTCTTCAATTAAGTATCATGAAAATCTTGGCTTCTGTGATAGCCAAATCTTGAAGTTTAATCCATGCAAGAAGATAAGATACAGTTATTTATTAACTACAAAAAAAAAATGTGTATACATGCATTGCATGCTAAAATGTGTGTACATGCATTGCATGCTAACATTTTCTGTGTAATTAATAAGGTATTTAACATTTAAATATTTCAAGAAAAAATTAGCCAGGAGGCATGCCAATTGTGTGTGCATCCAGCTTCCTCTGTTCATTCCCCCCTCAGTATGAAATGGCAAGTTACGCTGTTTTTACACGAATCATCATCATCATCATCATCATCATCATCATCATCATCATCATCATCATCATCATCATCATCATCATCATCGGTTTAACGTCTTTCTTACATTGAATAATATGATGCTGCTGCTTTTTTTTTGCGTGTTTGTTAAGTGAGTCAGACTTCTGCATAGAACTCACAAAGATCGTGCCTCAGGACTGTCTGGTCTGCATGAAGTCCTCCTCCTCGTTAGTCGCAGCTATTCGTTGCTAACCTGCAAGTTTGCAGGTTTCTACCCCCAACACTGAGAACAGGAGAAGGTTTGGTTCAGAACACACAAAAGGATTGCGCAGAAGCAACGTTGTCACTTTTACTCCATCTATTTGCAGTTCTGCGCCTGACACGTCTTTGCTTGCCACATGCAGAGGCAGAGACAACCAGAGGACGACGGATCCTGATACAGAATACTCTTGGATTTTCACCAGAGTCCTGGGTAGCTGGGTAGCTGTGACATTACCATGTTGTTATCCGACCCAGAAAACAGCAATTCTTCACCCTTTGTCAGAAACATCGCTCATTGAATGTGAGGAATAAAGGACAAAATAAAGGAAGCGAGAGTTATGAGGTGAATGTCGAAAATAAACTCAAGTTAGTCAGTTTCTACTCTCCTAAAATAAGATATGGTTGCATTTCCAGCTTGTCGCTATTTTTAATGAGGCTTAGTAAAAGTAGTAGTAATAGTAGTAGTCGTCGTAGTAGTCATAGTAGTAGTAGTCATAGTAGTAGTAGTCATAGTAGTAGTCATAGTAGTAGTAGTCATAGTAGTAAGCATAGTAGTAGTAGTCATAGTAGTAGTAGGCATAGTAGTAGTCATAGTAGTAGTAGGCATAGTAGTAGTCATAGTAGTAAGCATAGTAGTAGTAGTCATAGTAGTAGTAGTCATAGTAGTAGTCATAGTAGTAGTAGGCATAGTAGTAGTCATAGTAGTAGTCATAGTAGTAGTAGTCATATTAGTAGTAGTCATAATAGTAGTCATAGTAGTAGTCATAGTAGTAGTAGTCATAGTAGTAGTCATAGTAACAGTAGTCATAGTAGCAGTAGTCATAGTAGTAGTAGTCATAGTAGTAGTCATAGTAGTAGTAGTCATAGTAGTAGTCATAGTAGTAGTAGTCATAGTAGTAGTAGTCATAGTAGTAGTCATAGTAGTAGTAGTCATAGTAGTAGTAGTCATAGTAGTAGTAGGCATAGTAGTAGTAGTCATAGTAGTAGTCATAGTAGTAGTAGTCATAGTAGTAGCAGTAGTCATAGTAGTAGTCATAGTAGTAGTAGTCATAGTAGTAGTCATAGTAGTAGTAGTCGTTACAGTTAGTAAGGGGGGGGTGACGGTGGCTAAGTGGTTAACGACACTGACTGACGGCCTGGGTGTGCCAAGTTCAAATCCAGTTCGTTCCACAGAAACATTTTCACTTAGGATGTTGGCAACCTTCACGTGGTCCTTCCTGTAAGTATCCGATATCTTTCTATAAAGAATCTTAACTAGAAAAATATCGGGGAAACCAATGCCAACAATAGAATCATCTGATTCATACAGAATAAATGAATGAATGAGGGAATGGGTGAGTAAGGGTCGGACATTAGGGATGGAGGTTGGGGAGCGATACCGTTTCATACTGGGGAGGGGGGGGGGAGCAACAGAAATCAATTTTGTCTTGCTTACACGTTCCTTTTCCCTCTGCGTCTCTCTTCTCTTTTTTTTACTTTCTTTTCCCTTTCTTTTTCCCCCACCGTCAATTATCTTTCCTTATTCATTTGTAATGTTACCTATGATGTCATTTTTTTCTTTCTGGGGAGCCAATAACACTATATTACCTTTTTTTTGTTGTTGTTCTTATTTTTATTACATTTATATATAATATTCGATTTTTAGGGTCCAAGCGTCGACATTTACTTTTTTGTATAGTCGAGGTTAGGGTTGCCGCCTTTCCCAGTGAACGTGACGCAATAGAACTTAAACATTGCACACCAATACATTCAGTCCGCATCGCTAACCACTGGACCACATCGCTTCTTTTTAAATAACTATTCAACAATAAAAAATTAAAAAATAATGACTTTTTATGTTTGCTCAAGAGGGAATTAGGTGAGTCTGTTTAAATAATCGCTGTTTGATTACCAACGTTGAGGTCATATTGGATATTTATTTAATTAAATTCAAATTCAACGGGCGTTAGATTTCTTCTTTTTTCTTTTCTTTTCTGAACACATCAGTTGGTTTACATTTGTAAATCCATTTATATATACATATATATATATATATATATATATATATATATATATATATATATATATATATAGAGAGAGAGAGAGAGAGAGAGAGAGAGAGAGAGAGGTATATATAGAATGAGTTTAGTCTTATTACTAATTATATATTTATATATATTTGTTCCGTATATGTGTTTGTGTGTGTGCGTGCATGTATGCATATATTCATACCTATGTTTGCATCCGTATCTGCAAATGCAAGATGATAGATAGCTAGGTAGGCAAATTGAAAGATCAGCAGAGAAATGGGATGAATTTTGGTCTGTTTGTATATATTTAAATATGCATACTAATTTTGTGCGTGTTTTTTTTTTTTGTTTCAAAATAAAAAAAAAATAGACAGAGAGATAGACGGTGAAAAACAAATAAAGATGTTTCACTAGGTGGACCTTTGTTTCATTTTACTTCAGTCGAATTTCTCAGAAATCAAAGGGGTCACGTCCTCGGGGTTACACTTGCTCTCCATATGAGATACATAGATATTAGAATATTCCATTGAAGTTATCCTTTACTTGTCAAAAATTGAGTTCGTAAAAAAATTAAGAACACTAATTTTTCTCTCCCAATTGACCAGTTAACTGTTATAGTATATATTTCTTGTGGTCTTTTGGGATTACCGGATTCAAGGACAAGAATTCATCTAGTCATCATTCATATATATATATATATATATATATATATATATATATATATATAAATACGAGGCCTGTCTAAAAAGTATACGACCTTAGGCCAGAAAAAATATTTCAAATACGTGACGGGGTTGAGACCCTAATTCCCTTCAAAGTAAGCCCCTTTTCTATTTTGTCTGGCCTAAGGTCGGATAGTTTTTAGACAGGCATATATATATATATATATATATATATATATATTATTTTATATCATTAAGCACTCTTATACAGTAAGGATTCTCTAGATGTTTACACTGTGGATGTAAAGTTCCCTTGATTACTATATATATATATATATATATATATATATGACTATTATTTATTAATAAATATTTTAAATCCTTAACTCGTGTCATTGCCATCCCATGGATTATTATCTGGGGGCACAGTTGAGAAAGAAACTAGCCATACCATTTGAAACACCAAAGACAGGTTGATTGTCAGGATCAAACTGGTGTTCAGGCCTCTCTCGTAGGACACAGTGAAGTTCAGATCCCACCTGGAAACCATGGTGGAGGCTGAGGCCGGCTTCTTCGAGTGAGCTGTATTCGGCAAAAGATCCTCTAAGAGATACACCTTGAATTTTGAATTTTGATATGACATTTTTTCTTTCCTTTCCAAAAAGTATCAAATTTGACCCTATATATATGTCTTTCTTTTCTCTCTCCGGTGCCAAAAACTAATCTTGGAGATTTTCATAGACTTTGGGCACTTCACACATAGCTACTAAGTTGTTTCATTCTGGAATATGACATCTAAGCGTCATCCCCTTATTTTTGTTCAGGAGTGAGTTCAGAGACTTGCGCTGCAAGTGATCCATCTATTCTACACAAGTCCTATGAACAACGATTGGAGGCGCTAAACCTGTACTCGCTTAAGCATAGTGACCTCATCCTCACCTTTAACAGGATCTGCGGCAACTACAATTCGAGCTGACGGCTGCTATCACCATGTGCTCACACATACAAGAACTCTATACTGGTATGAAAGAACTTTTCTCCACTCACACGTATACATGCACAATATTCAGACTTGTGGGGGTCGTCATACCTTTTTTTTGGTGATAACTTCCTCCACAAATAAAAATAATAATAAGATTTACATGCAAATTCAACGGAAGTTTATTTACTGAAATAAACTATTAACAAATAGAATATATTTCTTTTTTGTAAATGAGTTCATGAGTCCTTCCTTTAGTTTCAGGATAAGTAAAAAGAAGAATGTCTTTTCCTTTGTTAAAGTGTTCATTTGTTATAAAATGTTAAAAGAGGCAATATGTAATGTTCGCCTGTGAAATTGTATGAAGCGCGCGAAAGGGTGAAATGGAAGAGTGATAGTAAGATGCGTGTAACCTCCGGACGAAAAGTCAGTTGAAAAGAGAAAGTTTGATGTTTGTGTGTGCTTAAATACTATTTGGATCGGCTCCAGCGAGCTTATGGAGAAAAGTTTAGAAAAATGTCTTTGGAGAAATCTCATTGGACAGAAATATCACGTGGTGTGCTCCCAATTACGTCCGCTCGTTTTGAGTTGATTTAATATATAAGGCCACATCGGAATTTGCGTGGGCGTTATTTTATATTTGTCAAGCGCCAATACAACAATTTTTACTCTGCGCGCCTAAATTGTATTTATTCCAAACAACAATTTTTATTCGAATCTTAACCGTGTCAACTGGCACAACTTTCTACTATAGACATTCCCAATGGACACTTTGTTCTCTACATACACACATACGTACACTCATACATCATTCTACTTAGACTCACTTTGTATACGCTTTGATGAACACTATTTCATGGTCTGTTTTGCATACAATAAATGTGTTATTGAATCATATATTATCTTCGACTTGTTACTTTGCCTTCATTAGTACATGCTTGTATTGTGTACACAAAAATATATACATATGGGATACTCGGTGCTGTGCTAGCATCGACCTGGAATCCCGTCAGATGCTTGATGGAGATTAGAGATACGAGATAGCCATTGTGGCCATGTCTGTATTTATCTGACCGAGCTGGCTTGAAATGAAGAAGAAAAGTTCCATATAAAAATATCAACATCTTTTCTACAATTAAATCAACTTTATTTAAAAGTTTCATTAACACAAAAATGTAAGGCAAGTTAGTTCGACGGGCACGCTTTAGCTATAGAAAGAGAATTGGTTCAGGAGTTCCACCTGCTTCATGACAAGGGATGAGAAAATGTTTTTAGCATCTATTCTCGAACTCTTTGTGACCTCTTCTTTCCACCAGCTCCATGGAGAGCTCTTCATACACAATCAGGCAAGTGATCCATCTATTCTACACAAGTCCTATGAACAACGATTGGAGGCGCTAAACCTGTACTCGCTTGAGCATAGTGACCTCATCGCCACCTTTAACAGGATCTGCGGCAACTACAATGTCCCTTGTGACCTCTTCTTTCCACCAGCTCCATGGAGAGCTCTTCATAGACAATCAGGCACAATCAGGGAAGCTGCACCTGAGACGATTTTGGCTTAACCGTTTGAAGGCATCTTTTTTGGTCTGGGTTGCTGCACCATGGAACAAGCTGTTAGACGTGTGGTCAGCATGCAGACGACCGGACAGTTCAAGGCAGAGTTGGATGCATCATGCCTGCTGATCTTTGGATAATTAATCCTCACTTGAACAGCTGAGGATGCAAGGGGATGCTGTAGCAAGACAGTTGGTTCTTCTTCTTCTTCTGTGTGAATCAGATGATTCTGATGTTAGCATTAGTTTCCCCAATGTTTTTCTAGTTAGAAATTTTTTTGGAAAGACATTGGGTACTTACGAGAAGGACCACGAGAAGGTTGCCAACATCCCTAAGTGAAAGTGGTACTGTGAAACTGACTGGATTCGAACTTGGAACACCCAGGTCTTCAGTCCGTGTCGTTAACCCACTTAACCACCATTACCTCCCAAGAGAGTTGGTTAGTGTTGGGAGACGCTTGTAGTGTCTGTATCTGACTGAACTGGCTTGAAATGAAGAATAAAAATAGGATCACCAGATTTTAATATAAAAATACCGACATCTTCTCTACAATTAAATCTACTTTATGTAACAGTTTCATTAACATAGGAACACAAGAATTTAAGACAAGATGGTTCGGCAGGCGGGCATTTAGTTATAGAAAGAGAATTGAACTCCAGAGTCCCATTTCATCCTGTCCGATCATGCTTTCTTGAACTGTAGCAAATTTAAGTTGTTCTGGAAGTATGTCAATTAGGTGATGACTCGCATTGATCCTGAACAGTTAGTACTGCTAGACAATGTTGACTAAGGAGAAACGAATGGGGTTTATTACAATCCTGGCCCTAGCTAGAATGGTAGTGTGGACGAAATGTCTGAGGTGATTGCATGGGATTGAAATTTTTTCTCATCAGGATCTGATTTTATTCTTCAAGCATCAGCTTAAGATTAATATTAGATGTGATAGAAAAAGAATACATTCCACGGCAGTCGACAAAAAGTGGGTACAGGTTGCAAACTTATGCATACAAAAGGGAGTCAGTTATGAGTACATGTTCCTTGCCTACGCGCACATGGGTCTGTGTCCTTTTGGAACCCACGCCGCTTAAGATAGTCTTGTAGCTAGTTGAGTCCTGTCCCATTTTTATTTTTCAGTAATAGAGATCCGTCAAGATGCTCACTCAGGCTGAGTATGCACAAAAGCGTTTGAATTGCATAATGTATTTCTATGCAAGTTTTAGCACGCCTGTTTTAGCCAACCGAACCACAAACTAATCACTATGCAAGAGATTACATGTAAACACAAAAGAAAGTAGATTTCAGTCATGTAACTGCTACAATGAGGCGACGCGATTCTTGTATAAAACATAATCAACAAGAATTTAAATCTACTTTTCAGTAAGTTTTTCATTTCCGCGCCAAGTCGTGGTCTCCTCGGGGTCCAGTAAAAGATGTACCATAGGCGCTTTTGTCTCATTAGAAGAAAGGCAGCATTCTCTCTGCCCGTGTTTCTTTGGACCCCCCCCCCCCTGCTCCTAAGAATGTACCGACATGCAGAAATTTAAAACTGACGTGAACAAGCATCTCGCTACACAGCTCCCAATTTAGGATGACCCTCTAAAATTTCACCTTAATTCTCAGTAGCCCCTTACGCCTACAGTGGCAACTTGTCTTGCTTGGGGTGAACTATGT
This sequence comes from Sepiola atlantica, assembly GCA_963556195.1. Lineage (NCBI taxonomy): Eukaryota > Metazoa > Mollusca > Cephalopoda > Sepiida > Sepiolidae > Sepiola > Sepiola atlantica. The sequence continues at coordinate 22,062,626 of OY744548.1, read as the reverse complement.
TAAAAAAAAAAAAAGAAGAAAAAAAAAAGAAAAAAGTCATAGTATCGACTTTAAGATAATAATATTGAATTAGGTCTCCTAAGGTATAAACAACCTTAGGAGACCTAATTCTGTCATACAGCATCATCAACAGAAATGTAAATCTACCTTTAAACGAGTTTTTCACCCTAACACCTGATTGTGGTCTCATACAGATGTACTATAGTTGCCTTCATCTCAACATAAGAAAGACAGTATTCTATGTCCGTGTTTCTGCTCCCTGGAACAACCTGCCAGAGGAGATCGTAACGATGCCTTCCATATCCAGGTTTAAAGTCGCCTTAGACCAACATTCAGATGGTACACATCTTCTAACTCTCCATTTGCATGGTTTGCTGCACTTTTTTGCCAATAAATTTGATTTGATTTGATATAAAAGCTCTACTCTTATTTTTAACAGAAAATTTCCCCATTTTCCCTCCAGGGGAGTTCCTGGAGCAGCTATACTTTTATGTTTATTTCCACTTTCTCTTGAATCGGTGTCTGATTATGGTACACAGTGACCTGCACCCATCCACCCACCCACCAAATATGTCACCCATGGAATCGTTAATAAAATTCACAATCCTTTTCTATAATCCGACCATATTTAATACAAAGAAATTTCAGTCTATGCCTGACTTGTCCACCAAGTTTCAGTCATGAATGGCCAACAGTCTTAGTTTTTTTATGTTTGGATAAAACGTGAAAAATTGTCCTCTTTAGTTGAGGAATAGTTTGTTTTGATAGGCATTAACTTCCAGATCACCCCATAGATAAAAAAAATCTGGGGGATTAAGGTCTGGTGAGTGTGAAGCACATTCAGGATCACACCTCCTACTGATGAAACGATCACCAAAGTGGCCCCCCTTCATATCATCGGAAAATTATGAGTTTAATTTTCTTTGTAATCAATTTCTTCATCTGTCTAATATTTGATTTGTGCTAATCATATTTATTTACTTGTATTTGGTCTGTTGCATCCTGTTACTTAAAATAAGAAAGGTCAACATTCGCAGGATGCCGACCGTGTCCTCTATCTTCGCTATCAAAAGATCCCCTGCCAACCATGATGCTCAGATTTTTCTTCTGAGTCCCACAGCTTTTATATTTGTTTAGTGTCATTTTTTAATGATTTTGTTGGTATATAGCAACACCAGGCCCAGGCTTATTTTACTTGTGATCCTATCACAGGAATAATGCTTATCTAGCCCGCATGTATAAATAACAGTGCAATATCATACAAATTGTATATGTTAAATGTTTACAATAAAGAATTTTGTATTTGCTTCAATGGCTTATAATTCGGAAACCAAGCGTTTCCGGACCTATGGAAACACTTTTTCATTATTTACACATAGAACATAATTCCGAAGTTATGACATCGATTTTCTAAACACCCTGTGTATATATATGTTGGTTTACTTTACCCGAAACGATTCGTAAAATAATTTGCACTGAAATGTATCTGTTTTGAAAAATGTTTTGTAAGAAAAATCAAAAAAATCTTGGCTTTTCATTATTTTCGAGTTAAATCTTTACTTCTCAATATATCCCTATTTACTCTATTATAGACTTTTTATTTTCTTATTATTTTAATTTAAATTATACTCTATCTTGTTCTCTATTTGAAATAAAAATAAATACGTATTTTGTTTATTTATTTATTTTATTCTTTTTATTCATTTATTATTTTATTTCTCAATTTTGCTTTCTTATTTACCTTATCTAGTTTTATTTTATTTTATTTATTGTATTCTAACATTATTCTAACATTATTATTATTATCCGTATTTTTTTCTTATTATTAATATTGTTTATACTTTTATTTTTTATTTATTTATTGATGCATTTTTTTCTCTTGTGTATTTTTTACTCTTATGTAATTTCTTCTTTTCGATTCAACCTATGTGGTAAATGTTTGGAATTTTTTAAATGTTTGATTTGTTATTCAATTTGTTGCCATTTTGCTATTTCTGAAGTGTTTTCACTGGTGTTGTCTTTTTTATTTAAACATTTTTTTCCTTATCTTTCTGTTTTTGCTGGAGATGGGTCATCCTACCGGATGCCAGACATTCACCGGCTATTTAAGACACTCCAGCCTAGAGATCGTTTTAAGATTCAAACCGTCCCTTTAAGTGCAGTTGTTTGTATTTCTCTTGCACTCGGTTCACCGGGTATACTCGCCAGATAGCTTTTGAAATTCTTTTTCATTAGTCCTGTTGCTCCTATAATTACTGATATGATAGAGATCTTCCTAAGATTCCAGTTTCTTTTCATGTCGTACATAAGACCTTGGTATTTCGTAATCTTTTCCCTTTCTGCTCTGTTCAATCCTGCATCATTAGGGACACTGACTTCAACTAGGGTTGCTACTTTCTCCCTTTTGTCCCATATGACACTGACTTCAACTTTAGTACTGAAATTTGATGTTTTTGCTCAAGAGACTTCTGTATGTGATGTTATAAAAGGCGCTGACAAAGACGTTCTGGAATGATAAAAAATAATGAAAAATAAAATATTTCCAAAAAAGTTTTGGAAACGATCGTATGCCTAATAGTAGTTGGTTTTGAATTCTTCGAATAATGTTCAAATTTTATTGATCTCAACTAACTTTATATATATATATATATATATATATATAGTCTCCGAAGTTTCTCAACCATTAAAACTATATTAAAAAAAACAAAAATAAAAAAACTTTTAGTCCCAAGTCTTTCAGTGGAAAATCACTCATGTAAGTCAATTTATTTTTCACAGTTATTATATTAGTTTGTTTCTAACACTATTTTAAGGGATCATCAGTTGTTTACCATGAAAAACTGTTTTCCTATATATATATATATATATATATATATATATATATATATATATATATATATATATAATTTAATATTTATTTATAAATATTATACTAAGCCCCTTTAAGAAATTAAAGTTGAGCACTCTCGGGGATGTTAAAAATAGACTGTCAAAAAGCTCTAATGCAAAGTTCCGAATACGTTCGTCGAACACTCTCGACTAGTCTTCTATCTGTGCCCGCTTCTAGGTACATATAGATCTTAATTTCCCTTAATTACGTGACAGTTTTTGTTGGCCGAGTGGATATGGCTGACTCTATGAACCGGGTTCGCGCCTCCCGACTGTTACTTTCCTGCACTGATGAGAGCAATAAACTTGAAACGCTAGCGTCTGTAGGTATTAATAATTTAATATTTATTTATAAATATTATATATATATATATATATATATATATATATATATATATATATATATATAATGTGTCAGGTTATATTGAAAAGAAATCAACAAAGTGCTCGATCACAGAGGAGTGAGCGCTAATATAATTTATTTGAAAACTATATGTTACATAATTCAGAAACGTACCACAGTTTCATCCAGATGGGCTCACTTTTTATAGATTTCCTCTCTCTATATAGTCAGCATGAAGAACACCAACTTTCTTATCTACAGTATTGGTCTCGACCTCTTGCAGAATGCTGACATGTTGCAGAGCTGTAGGTGTAAATTCCATTGAATGCTCCCAGTGTAAACTATGAGTCCATGAGAGGTGTAGTAGTTGTAATAAGTAATAGACTTAGGAAAGCTTTATTCAGCATATAGTGCCAATACATTATTAGTTCTGTATGTTATAAGGTTAGTGAAAGCAGGAGAGTTCTCTAAAGGGGAGATAATCAAAAATAAGTAAAGCCACTGTTAATTACTTATTACAGTATTCTTGTTGGGAGGTTTGTAGTTGACTCGGATTATGTTTGTTGCAGATATCTAGGTGCTGCACACCCAATCGGTGGCACTTGTGGATGCGGTTGGCATTCCTCACTTGATGCTGAAACGACCTTCTGCTACCTGGGCGACATGTTACTTGCTGGTGATGGTTGTGAACGTACTATCACTTGGTATTGGTGTCTCAGGTGCACAGCATGCCACCTCCGGCATCAACTCAATAACGCACGTGGATACACCAGGCATGAGGTTGCGTGGCAGACCAAAGAAGACCTGGCTTGAGTTGAGTGCGTACGAAGTGACTTAATTGCTAGCAATATGACTGGTTCTTGTGTGTAACTCTGCCCTCGTGGGGAGGCAAGTAAATAGAGACATTATCTTGCTGGAGTGTAAATATTAAAATAACAAATACAAGTTTTTTTGGTTTTTTAAACTTCGGAAAAAAACTTCTTTTTTTTAAACTTCGGAAAAAAAATTTTTCTTTTCAAATAATCTCAGGTTCCATATGCAGATTGTTTTGTTTTTGTGTTTAAAATTTTATATAAAAAAAAAAAATTATAAAATAAATTTGATTTTAACTAACATGAAATTTTTTGTTAAATAAAATGTTTTTTCTTTAAAGGATGTGTTTTTGTTGTTTTTTATTTGAATTATTTTTATTTTATGGTTGTTATCCCCATCCCTCCCTTAAGGCATACTCGGCGTTTCCTCTGGATGAATGAGGACTCTCATGTACTCCTGCTCCAAGCCCTGAACTCTATATTATCATTTGTAGTCTATTTTTTTATGACTTACAAATGATAGAAATTTAAAAAATTAAATTATAAAAAATAAAAGTAAAAAGTCTTATTTTCTTTTTTATAGATGTCTCGTGCGAATGCAGATCCCACAATATTATTGTACCCACTTTGATCAAAATGAAATATACTTATCTAAGTACTCTGGGTATTGTAGTTTCAGAATATATATGTTTATCCATGACATGTATCAACTCTATAGATCGGACCCAATAGAGAGCAGGCGTGAGACATTGCCTAGTGTTTCCCACCCCAGAGTCTGGAACACTCGCAGCATCTTAAATACCAAAACCGGATGATGATGATGATGATGATGATGATGATGATGATGATGATGATGATATACTAGAAGAATACTCGTCTCAGGACGGATAATATTAATTCTTTGAACAGAAAAGCTTTATAAGACTTTTACGACCCCTTACGAAGATTAAAATCAATATATCATTATTATACTAATTATCAAATTTATCTCAAACATCCTGTGTTACGGTGTCATTTCTTAAAACACCCAGTTCTTTTTAAAATCAGTTTATCTTACTTCGTTTGTTCCTGTTATACTGTCGTCATGATCATCGTAGTGGGCCGCATTTCATCATCACCATCTAGTGCGCCGCATTTTGCCATAATCATCGCCGTAGTGGGCTGCACTTTGCAGTCATCATCACCGTCATCGTCTAGTGTCTGTAATCAAAACTTTTCATGCACAGACAGGAAAAAGGTGAGACCGGTGGAGAACTTAAGCTGGGTCTTTATTTGGAAGAGATTTTCTTGTCATACAATTAAATGTCACACATTCATTAAATTGAGAGAGATGCCAACATTGTTCTTCTTACCTTAATTCTACTTAGTTATGGGGAAACGAGGAAGGGTGGGCAAACCAGTTGCTATCAACTCTTTTAGGAATTAAATTCCCATTTTCCTTTTTTGAACTACATCTCGAATTTCACATCTGCTCACCACGCTTCCAGAAAACAGACTGCCTAGAAACGTGTTTCTCTCTCTCTCACATGATATCATGACGTCACTGCTTCAAGTGGAACATTATATTTGTCATAACACCCTGTTTGACCTGTCCTTGATCTCCAACCTCAGTTTAGGCTTATTTATATTTTTAGTCCGAGAGAGAACTTGTTTTTCCGATTTTTGTGTCAAGGAACTTGCACTGGTCCACCTAGATACTAAATCCATACTAGCGGATTTAATCGTTCTTCACATAAATGCATCTATTATATAACACTTGTATATATATATTTCTTCCTGACCCCTTTTCCCATTTTAACATCTTTGTCGCACAAGCTGTATAATTCTTTTTTTTACAAACAGTTACACATGTGCACATGTGCCAAAAAATCCAGAAAGACACACCAGGGATGCTAGGAGGTTTATATAGGGATGATGCACTATTCTTCGTTAATTGTAGTAATAGAAATTTGGAAAAACAAACAAAATGGCTTTAAAAATAAATAAAATAAATAAATAAAATAGTTAAATAAATAAATAAATAAAATAGTTAAATGAATAATTAAATTAAATAAATAAATAAATAAAATAGTTAAATAAATAAATAAAATAAATAAAATAAATAAAATAAATAAAATAAATAAAATAGTGTTACATATTTCTATTTAAAACTTTAATAAAATACTTAAATAAATGAATAAATAAAATAGTTAAATGAAATATTAAATAAAATAAATAAATAAATAAAAATTTAAATAAATAAATAAAATAAATAAATAAAATAGTGTAACATATTTCTATAATATATTTCTTAAATAAAATACTTAAATAAATAAATAAATAAAATAGTTAAATAAAAATAAATAAATAAATAAATAAAATAGTTTAATAAATAAATAAAATAAATAAAAAAATAAAAAAGTTAAATAAATAAAATAAATAAATAAATAGTAAAATAAAAAATAGTTAAATAAATAAATAAAATCAATAAATACATAATAAAATAGTTTAATAAATAAATAAATAAAATAGTTAAATAAATAAAATAGTTAAACAAACAAATGAAATAAATAAATAAATAAATATAAATAAAATAGTTAAATAAATAAATAAATAAAATAATAAAAAATAAAAATAAAAGTTCAGTAAATAAATAGTTAAATAAATTAATAAATAATAAAATAATTAAATGAATAAAATAAATAAATAAAATAGTTTAATAAATAAAATAAATAAATAAAATAGTTAAATGAATAAATAAAATAAATAAATAAAATAGTTAAATAAATAAGATAAATAAATAAATTGCTAAATAAATAAATAAAATAAATAAGTAAATAAATAAAATTGTTAAATAAATAAAATTGTTAAATAAATAAAATTGTTAAATAAATAAAATAAATGAATAAAATATTTAAGTAAATAAAATAGTTTTAGTTCTGGATACAAAATTAAACCTAAATGAGAATAATTTAAAACACTACCATAAACCCGAGGCCATAAAAATATAAAATAAAAGAGGTTAAAAAAGTGTAACATATTTCTATTTTAAACTCTTATCTCTCTACATCACTCTATCCGTCTCTCTGTCTTTCTATTGGAGCTTCTGCATTATGGCAACGAACCAAATTTCCTTCCTTATTTCCAGAAGAGTGAATTGAAAGGGGAGATAATTTGAATTATTTTTTACGGGGACTCATAATGAAACGATTATATTCAAATTTTTTTCTCACCGGAAACCGTAACACAGACGGAGAAGCAAGAGAATTTGTAAGAAGATACCGGGCTAAAATAATAACGTTATAATTTAGAAACCCATTCTTAACATGGGGAGGTGGGGGTTGATTAACTATTCTGTACTTTCACCTAACAATGTAATAAACAAAATATACCGTAAAAATTAAGAAAAGAATTAAAACACAGTTTGAATTACTTTCCCTTCCGAAAAAAATTCAAATTATCTCCCCTTTCGATTCACTCTTCTACAAATAAGAAAGGAAATTTGGTTCGTTGCCATAATGCAGACGCAACTTTCTATCTGTGTTTCTGTCCCGTTTTCCCTCTTTCTCAAACACCTCTGTATCCTCCATCCAGTTAATTTCTCTTCCGTGTTTTGAAAATAATAATGATAATCTAAGTCTTTTACAGGAACTCCTTTTTTGGTCGAGATCAAAGTGTAGTATCTGTTCCGATGGATACTGCACCTCATAGACTGGTATTGTCTCGGTCTTCGGGGCTTAATTTACGCCGGTCTATGCGACGGTCTTGTGCAGTTCTAGGAGGTCCACCCTCCCAGGCTTTGCCTCCCCTCTTTGGGGAGGAGTAAGTTTATTGCTTACTGCCTGAGGCTACCGGGGAATACCGACGGGGCTGCTCAGGCAATTTTTAATGGCCAGAATTCTCACCTTCTCGGGCGCTGGCTTTTCAAGCCCCACTTTCCGACCCGACCTTGGGTCACATCTTACCTTGTGGGAGTAAGATAAAACTGGCCTTGTGTCTAACCTCCTGGAGAGGAGGTAAATAAATACAGGAACTTTCAATTTTAAAGTTATTGCTCCCGGGCAACACTGACCTTCTATACCCCCTCCCTTAATATTATAATGAAACCTATATTTGTTTTAGTGTATTCCCGGGTAACACTGAGTATCTTTTCCATCATATACAACTGTCCAAGTATAATGATGTATTTTTACACACACCTGCTCTATATAGCGTATTGAATACTTTCCTATTCAGTATGCATCTCTTACTAAATGTAACATTATATTATTACAACCACCTGCTCTATTGAGAGTATTGCACATTATTTAAGAGTAATATTGTATTATAACATACCACTGCTCTATCTAAAGTATTGAGCACATTCGGATTCAGCATCTACCATAATCAAAGGTTCATATTGGATAATTACATAATCTGCTCTATCTAGGGTATGTAGCCCAATTGGATTCAGCATATACCGCTCATCAAGTGTCCTACTGTATCATTAATTTATGCTCCTTGGCAACACCGAGTTTCTTGCCTAGTATATAACAAAACACATTGATCTTATTGTTTCCGGGCAACACGACATAATATACACCTGCTCTCTCTAGGATATCGAGCACTTTGGATTAATATATACCACTCATCAAATGTAATACTGTAATTTTACATCTATTACTCCCAGGCAAAATTGAGTTTCTTGTCTAGTACACAACAATATAACATAACAGAATATCACTTTGGATTAATATATACCGCTCATCAAATGTAATACTGTAATCTTACATTTATTACTCCCAGGCAAAATTGAGTTTCTTGTCTAGTATACAACAATATAACATAACAGAATATCACTTTGGATTAATATATACCACTCATCAAATGTAATACTGTAATCTTACATTTATTACTCCCAGGCAAAATTGAGTTTCTTGTCTAGTACACAACAATATAACATAACAGAATAGCACTTTGAGTTGATATATACAACTCATCAAATGTAATACTGTAATCTTACATTTATTACTCCCAGACAAAATTGAGTTTCTTGTCTAGTATACAACAATATAACATAACAGAATATCACTTTGGATTAATATATACCACTCATCAAATGTAATACTGTAATCTTACATTTATTACTCCCAGGCAAAATTGAGTTTCTTGTCTAGTACACAACAATATAACATAACAGAATAGCACTTTGAGTTGATATATACAACTCATCAAATGTAATACTGTAATCTTACATTTATTACTCCCAGACAAAATTGAGTTTCTTGTCTAGTATACAACAATATAACATAACAGAATATCACTTTGGATTAATATATACCACTCATCAAATGTAATACTGTAATCTTACATTTATTACTCCCAGGCAAAATTGAGTTTCTTGTCTAGTACACAACAATATAACATAACAGAATAGCACTTTGAGTTGATATATACAACTCATCAAATGTAATACTGTAATCTTACATTTATTACTCCCAGACAAAATTGAGTTTCTTGTCTAGTATACAACAATATAACATAACAGAATATCACTTTGGATTAATATATACCACTCATCAAATGTAATACTGTAATCTTACATTTATTACTCCCAGGCAAAATTGAGTTTCTTGTCTAGTACACAACAATATAACATAACAGAATAGCACTTTGAGTTGATATATACAACTCATCAAATGTAATACTGTAATCTTACATTTATTACTCCCAGACAAAATTGAGTTTCTTGTCTAGTATACAACAATATAACATAACAGAATATCACTTTGGATTAATATATACCACTCATCAAATGTAATACTGTAATCTTACATTTATTACTCCCAGGCAAAATTGAGTTTCTTGTCTAGTACACAACAATATAACATAACAGAATAGCACTTTGAGTTGATATATACAACTCATCAAATGTAATACTGTAATCTTACATCTATTACTCCCAGACAAAATTGAGTTTCTTGTCTAGTATACAACAATATAACATAACAGAATATCACTTAGTATTGATATATACCTCTCATCAAATGTAATACTGTAATTTTACATCTATTACTCCCAGACAAAATTGAGTTTGTTGTCTAGTACACAACAATATAACATAACAGAATAGCACTTAGTATTGATATATACCACTCATCAAATGTAATACTGTAATTTTACATTTAATACTCCCAGACAAAATTGAGTTTCTTGTCTAGTATACAACAATATAACATAACAGAATAGCACTTAGTATTGATATATACCACTCATCAAATGTAATACTGTAATTTTACATTTATTACTCCCAGACAAAATTGAGTTTGTTGTCTAGTACACAACAATATAACATAACAGAATAGCACTTTGGATTAATATATACCACTCATCAAATGTAATACTGTAATTTTACATTTATTACTCCCAGTCAAAATTGAGTTTCTTGTCTAGTACACAACAATATATCATAACAGAATAGCACTTAGGATTAATATATACCACTCATCAAATGTAATACTGTAATCTTACATTTATTACTCCCAGGCAAAATTGAGTTTCTTGTCTAGTACACAACGATATAACACAACAGAATATCACTTTGGATTAATATATACCGCTCATCAAATGTAATACTGTAATCTTACATTTATTACTCCCAGTCAAAATTGAGTTTCTTGTCTAGTATACAACAATATATCATAACAGAATAGCACTTTGGATTAATATATACCGCTCATCAAATGTAATACTGTAATCTTACATTTATTACTCCCAGTCAAAATTGAGTTTCTTGTCTAGTATACAACAATATATCATAACAGAATAGCACTTAGGATTGATATATACCACTCATCAAATGTAATACTGTAATTTTACAATGCTGATCACCTTCTCTTCTATACAACAGTATAATCAAACAGAGTGAAGTTTTTTTGTCCGGGGAGATGTGGTGTGTAAACACACATATTCTACCTAGAGTAATGAGCACTTTTGCCATAATATTTACCAATTACCAAATATGATACTGTATTATTACTACTATGGCACTTAAACAATGTATCAGAAGACAGTAAATTTCTTTTTTTTGTGCAACGCTGCGTTTTAACACACCTCTATGTAGAATATGTAGCACTTTTTGATTAGCATATACCACTTAACAAATGTAATACTATATCATTATTTCATCGAATTTCTTGTCTCGTAGTAAACACTATATTCAAATATTTTAGACACTGTGGATATTGAACACTTTGTAATGCTGCAATATTACTATTATTGCTCCCGGGCAACGCTGGGTAACTTTTTTTTTTGTATATCACAATTAAAAATAACACAGTGAAGTTCATTCTCCCCAACAACACACTGTCTAAACAGATCTGCTCTATCTAGTGTATTGAGCACTTTTTCCATAAGATATACCGCTTACCAAATGTAATACTGTATTAGTACTTCTATTTCTCCCGGGCAACATCGAGTACCTTTTACTTGTATACACCAGTATAACAAAACACAGTTAATTTTTTTTATCCTGTGAAACGTGTCGTTTAAACACCCATCTCAGCACTTTTGGATGAGCATATACCACTCAAATAAATGTAAAAGAAAATTAATGAGAAAATTGAATGAAATAAATGAATGAAAAAAAAAACGAAGAAAAAATGAATGAAAACATGAAAGAAGAAATTGGATGAAAAAAGTGAAAGAAAAAAGAATGAATGAAAATATGAATGAAAAACTGAACAGAAAAGTTGAATGAGAGAAATTCATAAAAAATGAATGAAAAACTGAACGAAAAAGTGAATGAGAGAAATTCATAAAAAATGAATGAAAAAGTTGAATTAAAAAAGGAATGAAAAAATGAATGATAGAAAATAAATGAGACTTTGGGAACATCTTTGCAGTAACCATACACGAAAGATTTTTCATGTTGCAAACCGATCACAAACCGTTACTCACCATTTTCGGTTAAAAAAAAAAGGTCTGTCTGTATACACGGCAAATACAATGCAGAGATAGGGGGGGCATCTTACTAAACTACGATTTTAAGATGGAATACCTACCCTCGAAAAAAAATCTATCACGCTGATGGATTATTCTGAGACATAGAGAGCCGCTAGAAGATTCTGTGATTGCTTCCCAGTGGACTGACGGGAAATAAAAGCTATTTCGTGCAACACAATAAGAGAACTCCCTAAAATATTTTCCCCGACCCCCCCCCCCCCCCAAAAAAACCCCTAATTTTTTACTCTCCACACCCACCCACCCGTCAAAGAAAATTTTTACTCTCCCTCTCCCCATGGAAATATTTTAAGTTAAAAAAAACAAAACAAAAAAGAAATTTGGCCCCACCTCCCATAAAATTTTCCCTGACACCCCCAAATTTTTACTCTCTTCTCCCACCCATCCCCTAAAAATTTACTCTCCCCCTACCCTAAGAAATATTTTAAGTTCTAAGAAAAAAAAAAAAATTGCCCCCCCCCAATGTTCCCCGACCCTCCCCCCCAATGTTCCCCGACCCCCCCCCCCAATTTTTTTACACTCCACCCCCATCCCCCCAAAAATAAAAAAGGAAGCCTTCGATGATGAGTTTATTAACATTACAAAAACAAAAATTACAGAAAAGGACAAACACATTTCAGACAGTTTTTCACCATGTACAGCAAAAGAGTCGTCACACTCAAAAAACTATAGAGGAGAATCCTGAAGGATTTTTACGTTGGTCATCCGGGGACAAATAGGATGAAAAGCTTAATGCGCTGCTACATGTACTGGCCTAAAATGGACCAGGACATTGAAACATCATCAATACGTGTAAAGGCTGTCCCTTGGCAGCAAAGGCACCTACTATTAAACATAGTGCATGGCTAAAAACAGACCGACCTTGGTCAAGGATACACATGGATTTTGCGGGGCAATTAGAGGGGCTTTACTATCTAATTATAGTAGATAGTTTTACCAAATGGCTCCAAATGTTGCGATGTAAAAAGCCCACTACAGAGTTGACTATAAACTTCCTTGACGAATTGTTCGCCCGTTTTAGGGTGGTTTATTGTTTGGTCAGTGATAACAGAACCCAATTTAAGTCCGCTGACTTTGAAGAGCTGTGTGATATTTTCCAGATAAGACATCACGACTCCCCCATACCACCGAGGTCAAACAGCCACTTTTAAAGGAACCCTGAAAAAAGCTTGCAGCAACCCCATGGCAAATGCCCTGTAGCAGTTCTTACACGTATCATGCCAAATGCTAACACACCATCCTCATTATCTCCTGCAGAAATAATGTTTACGCGTAAGATAAGATCCGTTTTCGACAAATTGCTGCCCAAACAAACCTAACCCGAACCTCTATTGTACCAAACAAAAGTTACATACCAGGGGAAACTTGGTACTAAAAAATTGGAAATATGGTCTACATAATCCAAGGTCCTCAGTTCTCTCATAAGAGACACCTAAATCAAAGTAGGATGTGATTATTGGATGACACCGACAACACTCTCCAGGGAGAAGAAGTTATAGATACCATATATGATACTTTCGACATACAAGTACCCCAAGTAGCCTCAGAACAGGGATAATCTAAAAGGAAATGGATGTCTTTGGATCTTATCGTTATCAATTCAAAAATCAAACGATACTGATACTCTTGCGGAGGTAATGCTTGGGAGGGGGTGTTATGGTACCTTACCTCACGGACGACATAAACTCTTCTGCCCAAAATGGCTCTCAATCTTGTAACCACACCAGTCTAATACTGGCAGTCAAGACAGACGTACAACCACTCTTGTTATCTGTTGTATTATACTTTTTCAATACACTTCTTTCTCTAAACTCTGACTTCGTGTTCTCCTTTTCCAGGACCTTTACAGGGCCACAACATTAATATACCTCAAAATTTAATGTAGAGCAATTCTTTCTCTATTAAATTTTTTGTATGCAACTTATTTAAAAAGTATTTTCAGGCGGGTGTGAGTTTTGGTGGAAACACCTCCTAAATGGTAAAGTTTACAAAAAATAATGTGCCCATTTCACTTACCGGAATTCATAATAATCGGTTCATAAAAATTTTTAAAAAACATTATATATATATATATATATATATATATATATATATATATATATATATATATATATATATATATATATATGCACCCCATACATGTTAGCATTTATAAAAAAAAATAATGCGCCCATGTTACTCATTGTGTTGCCTAGAATATATATCCCAAAAATCATAACCTGTTCATTAGTTTAGGAGATTAACTTGTACACACACACATACATATATATATATATATATATATATATATATATATATATATACACACACACACTACATAACTTTATATATAGATGTTGTTGCTATGCATAAGATCAATATTTTTTCCTATTATATCTTTTAAATGACCAATATTTCGAGATAAATCACTTCTTCAAAGTAAATTAAGAATTGTGAGCGAAGTTTGTTTTTGTTTACTTTTCTGTTCTTATTAGATACCTCATTTCAAATCAACAAGTTTGTTTTTTTTTTGTTTTCTTAATGGAGACGC
>OY744548.1:22020572-22043072 GCA_963556195.1 Sepiola atlantica | reverse complement strand
AATTTTCTGGAAAACTAAGGTATATGGTAAACTGAAATTAAAATGCCATCAACTAGACCCTAGAACCTCTATCTCTGCCAAAAATCAGATGAATCCATCAAATAGTTGATGAGATACAGGGTGGCACATACGTACGTACGTACGTACGTACACACGGATAACACAAAATCATGCCTGACCTTTCTGAATCTCTGGGTTGCCTTGACTAATGATGCTGAAATTCTACACACTTATAGAACCTATCATATAAAAATTTTGTGCAAAGTTTTAACTAATTTGATTTATTGGTTTTTGAGTTATGATTGATCAAAGAAATTAGATTTCCAGCATAGGCCATTCGTGAAGTCTATTACGGGATAGAGCACTCTCGCGCCTCCCTTGATTAGAGGAAGAGACGTATAAAATATGGCTTTATTATTTTATTTATTGTTCTCGATGGCCGTTTATCTAAACAATATGATATAAATGCAAGTGTATCCCAGGGATAGATCCTTGGATCTTTATTGTTCCTGATTTTCATAAACGACCTCCCTGATGACATTGTGTCTGAGATGGATATATTTGCTGACGACACTACGCTCTACTCTTGTTATGTGGGTAAAATGGATGCGCACATATCAGAGACAATGGCTGAATCCTTAGAAAGTGACCTCCAGTCTGTAGTGAAATGGGGTCATAAATGGATGGTAACATTTAATGCTGCTAAGACAAAGCTCCTTTCCTTCAACAATTACAAGAAACCCCTTCAACCACCGATTGTCATGGTAAAAAACAACCTACCTGATAGTCCAACGTTCAAACTCCTCGGCCTAACATGCACAGGTAACATGCATTGGAACAAATACATAGAAGACATTGCCAAGGCTGCTGCAAAGAAGGTGGGATCCCTCTACTGTGCTAGAAAACTTCTCACACTTGACAGTATCCTATATCTCTACAAAGCACTATCCGTCGATGCATGGAGTATTATTGCCACATTTGAGCTGGTGCATCATCCACAAGTCTCTATCTCTTAACAACGTCCAAAAAAAAGAGTCGCTAATTTAATAGGTCCCTCACTATCCACCAAGCTCCAGCATCCTTGTGCTTGTTGTACAAGTACTTCAATGGAATGTACTCCAATGAATTTTCTGTTCTAGTGCCCCCTTAACGTAAATATATTTGACCAACCCGACAATCAGCTAAATCCCATCCATTCACTGTGGAGGTCCCCAGATGCCGAAGAGCCTTCTACTCCAATAGCTTCTTTCCTCGAGCTGCCAGCCTTTGGAACTCCCTCCCTGTTTCCCCGATTGTACCGACATGCAGAAATTTAAAACTAATGTAAACAAACATCTAGCTGCACACCTCCAAATTTAGGATGATCCCCTAAACTGTCATCCTAATTCTCAGTAGCCTCTTACGTCTACAGAGGCAACTTGCCTTGTTTGGGCTGAACTCAGTTAAAAAAAGACAAAAAAAAAAAAAAAACACGACTGGT
The DNA here is from genome assembly GCA_963556195.1 of Sepiola atlantica. Lineage (NCBI taxonomy): Eukaryota > Metazoa > Mollusca > Cephalopoda > Sepiida > Sepiolidae > Sepiola > Sepiola atlantica. The sequence goes on along the minus strand of OY744548.1, from coordinate 22,041,592 downwards.
GATGAAGGGAGGTTTTATCACGACTTCTTCCTTGCATATGATCTGACTCAAATTGTTGACAAGCTCACTAACACCCGTACCTGATGCTGATGGACATTTCGCAAGTCTTCTTGATCTTTTCCCAACACTTTGCCCAGAACAGTGCACATCTACTGTCGTGTCTCCTCTGGGATCCTTGGCCTTTTGGCTAAGATCAAAGTGTAGTATCTGTTCCGATGGATACTGCACCCCATACTGGTGTTGTCTTGGCTTTCGGGTCTTGATTTACGCCCGTCAATGGGTCTGTCCTGTGCAGTTCTGGGAGGTCCACCTTCCCAGGCTTTGCCTCCCCTCTTTGGGGAGGAGTAAGTTTATTGCTCACTGCCTGAGGCGCCCCTACCTGGGAATGCCGACGGGGCTGCCCAGGCAATTTTTAAACCCCACTTTCCCGACCCGACCTTGGGTCACATCTTACTTGTGGGAGTAAGATAAAAACTGGCCTTGTGCCTAACTCCTGGAGAGGAGTAAATCAATACTGTCGTGTCTCCTCTGGGATCGTCCACCCATTCAGTTGTCTCGATCAAGATCAAAACGAAGTTCAGCAAGTCCTCTGATGTACTTTTTCCATCGCAAAGTTTATCGAAAATTCAAGGGCCGATTGGGACAGGCTTTAGATCCTTAATTAGTATTATACTCTAACCCTAACCCTATACCCTCCAAAATATTCCAACAGAAACTGAACAGCCAGTCATACCCCTGAATGTGCCGCCGCTATTGGTCGCAGAAACCACTATTTCCATTGCTTTCAACAAAACAGATGCTCTGAAACCAAAGCCTCCTTTAATACTGTCCAAAAACCATTGCATTATAGAAAACGCTACAGAGTCCTATGCCCAATCAGTTAAATCTAGAGTGGCCAATCAGAGGCTTCGCTCGCATGAGTTTTGGAGAATAACGAACAAGGTCCAGAACAGATGCAAAGTCTCTATCCCAACCATCAGAAATGGACCAGAGGGTGATATCCTCAGCATTTGGCAAAGCCAAAATTTTGTAAACAACTTTGCAGCAAATTCCACCCTTTGTGATCAGAGCCACTTACCCCCCCCCCCCAAATCCCCCCCCTTGTCATGACCGAAAAAAAACTGTGATGTCACCAAACTTATAAAGAACCTCGATGCCAACTGTAGTGTCGTGTCTTTCGTGCATTTGGAAACGGCAACAATGTTTACACCCGAGATACAAGTGTATCCTTATTACCTCCCTTACATTAGTTTATTCTGTAATTATCTCCCTTGTATATTTCTCATGCTATATAAAAAAAATGCTTATGTGTCAATCGACCTCTTACGAAGGAAGCGATCGGAGCGCACGCATCAACTGTTCTTCTCTCTTATTTATTTCTGTGTTCCTACTTGAATTGTTATGTATGTGAAGCCGTTACCCCGCGAGCCGGACACTAATGGAAACACTATAACAACCGACAAAGCAGCAACGCTACACCAACAAGCCAACTTGTTAAGAAACTGCAATCCAAAATAGTTCCTATCCTTACTAAACTATTCAATCGTGGCTTAAAGGAGAAATGCTACCTTCACCTTGGAAGACTTTGTCGGTCTGCCCGGTATTCAGAAATACTGGAGATTGGTTCTGTGTACCCCATCTGGGGAGGAGTAAATAAAACCCCATTACATTCTCTTGTGCATCATAAGTAAGTTGCTTGAATATGTAATAAACAAAAATGTTGTCAACCACACAAACGAAAGTAAGTCTTCTTAGTGACAAGCAATACGGATTTCGTCCTGCAAGATCTACAGCTGACGTGCTGACTGTGCTCTTGATATGTCAAAGGCCTTCAACAGGGTTTGGCACAAAGATTTGCTTCACAAGCTTGTTAGCTATGAAATATTTGGAAATGTCTTCTCAACCATCAAATCCTTTCTCTACGATAATTCTATAAAAGTAGTTGTTGACGGGCAAAAGTCCGAAGCTCGAAGCATCAATGCCAACTTGCCTCAAGGATTCGTTCTGAGCTCAACCGTCTTTCTGATCTTCATCAATGATCTTCCAAATCATATTCTGAGATCATTTGTTGACATCTATGCAGAGGACACAACTGTCTATGGCAACATTTTGAAGAGCATTGATGATCAAAATTTTCTGACTCTCTCTTGCTTCTAACTTAGAGCACGTGGGGGAAAAATTTGCTTGTTACTTTTAACGTCTCTCTTTTCATTACCAACGCTCGGATCTTTACTTTTCCCCAGTTGAAATGAATGGTTCTATCGCTCGAGGAAGCCTCCTTTCTTTAATAAGCTTCTCGGACTGAATTTCACTCCAGACCTGAAATGGAAGACTTATATTAAATCTGTTGCTAAGGTTGCTGGAAAAGAGGTTGGATCATTCTACCGCTCCAAAAATTACCTCACCCCTAACGCAATCCTCTACTTGTATAAGAGCCAGATACGACCTAAAATGGAGTACTGTTGCCACATCTGGGGAGGTTCCGCTCGGAGCATTCTCTCCTGCCTTGACAGAGTACTAAATTGACTGCGCAATCAAGTGGGGGATGAAAGACCAACTTCCCCACCTGTCATACCCAGAGGGCCAGGTCTCCCCCTCCCATCTTGAATTTTTTTATTCTGAACGGAAATCTTGGATTCTATTCCATCTCAGTGGTCACCATTCGATCACCAAGAGGCTGACTGCTGGAGATATCCACTGGAGATAACTGCCAGACGGTGTCCACTCAAAGCGATTTATCATGGAGCCAATCTATGAACATTACTTTTTGGTCTCAGCATGATTCCCTGTTTTTATAAGGCACTTATTTCATTTCAAAGAGAAATAAGATTCTGTGTGGCCCAAAATACAAAATCAGAGATATTTCCAAATTCATCTGTGCCCCCCACCCCCATTTCCTTTGACCGAACATCTAACACCTGCAACGTCTGCCATTCGCATGCACCACTAGAACATGCAACCTACTGCAGGTTTACAGATTAACATCCTCTGCTGACCCCCCCCCTCCCCAAACAAATGAGATTCTACTTATTTTAGGCGATTACGTGTGAACACCTTGGAAAACTTGGAGAAAAGAAAAAAAATAGTTATTTTAGAATTTAGAGCAGGGTATCAGCTTCGTATATAAATTTGATATAAAATGATCCTCCATTTTCGGGTCATTCTAGCGTGTTAAGACAGTTAAAAAATGTTTGTAACACTAACCCTAGGTCCGAGTAGCTGTCAGTTAGGGTTAGTTAGGTTTCAGATTAGGTTAAAAAACAGTAACGAATGTTTTGAAAATGGAGAAAGAATGTTTTGATAAATAATTTATTGGAATGTTTAAAAGAAAAATCTATAGGGATGTGTAGTGTCATGCATTTGGAAACGGCAACAATGTTTACATCCGAGATATAAGTTGTATCCTTATTACCTCCCTTACATTGGTCATTCTGTAATTATCTGTAATCTGTAATTATCTCCCTTGTATATTTCTCATGCTATATAAATAAATGCTTACGTGGATTCGACCTCTTACGAAGGAAGCGATCGAAGCGCACACATCAATGTTTGTCTCTCTTATTTATTTCTGTGTCTTACTTGAATTGTTATGTACGTGAAGCAATTACGTCACGAGCCGGGTACTAATGGAATCACAATAACAACCGACAAAGTAGCAACGCTACAAATGCACGACACTACAGAATGGTAAAATGCAGCTATATCACTTCAAATTTGATCGAAAGTTTACTTGTATTTATGATTTTGTCGCCACAAAAATTCACAAAGATAAGAGTGTAGTATCTGTAATCGAATGGATTGAAAAAAACAATTTTTTTTTACAAAAAATTACAACGATTACAATAAATAAATAGGGATAAAAAATAATATCGGCTATGAAAGAATTTTAAAATATCTGGTAGAAATGAGTACTGTAAAAGCCTTAAAACTATTAGGTACAAAATTGACTTAACACCGGTAAGAAGACACGATACAAAATGGAGAATAAACGAAACGAACGGAGAATAAACGAAACGAACAGAGAATAAACGAAACGAACTTGTTTCATTCAAGAAAGTTCACGTTTGGTGTTGATAGTAAAGCCACCACTGTTCAAATCATTGGCACGTTACTTAGGGTCTATCTCCATATCAATTAGTGCAATTCGTACTGGGGTATCTTCAGTCAGACATGATCCTTTTTATGTACTACCGAGTCGCCACTTATCAAGGTCCAAAGGCCACTCGAGGATAAGGGTTAACGAGTTTGTCAGGTGGATGGTGAGACAACACCGTGGGGAGATAATACAAAATGAAGTTCAATAGCATCGAAATCTATGTATGCACTAGCTGCAGAAAGAAGCAGACACAGAGCAAAAAATATGCGCACATAGTTTTTGTTAGTACAGGTTAGGGTTAGGGTTACTAGCAAAAAAATATGCGCACATATTTTTTTGCTAGTAAACGTGTGACACCGATTTTCTTGGTTCCAGGGCCTAGCTGGATAAACCGCGTTGCCGGACTATCCGATTTTACCTTAATAATAATTCATAAAAACACTTGGTGCTTCTCCAGATTAGGACCCGAGCTAACTTTGGCCCCGTCGTTAGGGTTAGAATCAGGTTAGGGTTAGTGTTAGAGTTAGGTTTGTGGTTAAAGTTTGCTCGGGTCCTAATCTTTTATCTTACTCATTTATAACCCCACAAAACCGGCAAGGGATTTCTAGAAATTCAAACAAGCATTAAATGTAATCCAGATTTTTCTTTGATGGAAAAGGGACCGGTGTTTACACTTAGCATCTGCTGCAACTTGAATTTATCTGTGAATCGAATAACAGTATACGTGTGAATTCCCCCCCCCCCCTTCTTTCACAGAAGGGATCACGTGACCTGAATTCAAGAATGTACATTTCAAAGAATGGTTGATACTAGGAAGCTGCTTTTGATGTTCCAATCCAAGTGAGGGGTGAGAAAATAAGGTTCTGAGATGAGAATCCTTGTTCACAGCCAGCTGTATGTACAGCCAAGAAATGTATTTCCCCGATCCTCATCACAAAATTAAATTGTTCAGTTACAAAGAAAACAATGGGTAGGTCGGGTCAGGTCGACTGTGTTTATAGTTAGCTTGTACTGGTGGGAGAATAAAAAAGAAAGGGAAAAGAGAACCCACACCCTTGACGGTTTTTCTGTGAGCATTGCAATGTATCGTTTTTTTTATGCAAAAAATTGATTGAGTAAGATTTTACTGCATCCTTTTAGACTTTCATACATTTCTGACACAGTATGTGAAATACCAACCCAACAGGTCGCGCACTGTCTGCCAAGCTCCAGCCTCTGTTGCATCGCCGCAGGGTTGCATCCCTGTGCTTGTTTGACAAGTACTTCCACTGAAAGTGCGCCAATGAACTTACTGCACTTGTATCTCCCTCAACAAAAGCACCCCTGACCCATCCAACTCGTAGCAAAATCCCACCCCCTCACTGTAGAGGTCCGTAGATGCAGGAAGATTTTCTACTCTAATAGTTTCTTTCCTCAGACAGCTTGCATTTGGAATTCTCTATCTGCATCCTGTTTCCCCTGACTGCACTAGCATGCAGAAATTTAAATGTAATGTGAAGAAACATCTTGCTACAAAGCTCTCGACCCAGATTGCCCTCCTTCTATGAATCTTGCCCGCTCACAGTAGCTCCTCTTGCTTCAGTGGCAATATGCCTTGTTTAGGGAGAACAAAACTAAAAAAATAAAAGATAAAACTATGGTTTAATTTAAGCCAAATAAGATAAAATCTCAAAATAAAGGGAACCTACAACCAGCAGGTGCAGTGTAAATAAACAAATTGGTGGTATACTACACACAGTTATCTATGTAGCACGTATGTCTGAAAGAGGAGGTTTGGAAGTCTATCACTCGGACTCCAAAGTTCCGTTCCACTGGATGAAACCAACGATCTCTCGGATGCTTCAATAAAAGAATAATGCGGCTCACAAAATAACTCGACGTTGTCTCTCACTTCTCTCTTTTCTTTTTTTTCTGCCGAAGTTAGCAGATGTCAGACATTAAATGATCTCAGTCAATTCCTTTCGACCAATGAGAATACACACAATTCCTTTCGACCAATGAGAACACAGACAATTCCTTTTGACCAATGAGAACACAGACAATTCCTTTCGACCAATGAGAACACAGACAATTCCTTTCGACCAATGAGAACACAGGCAATTCCTTTCAGCCAATGAGAACACAGACAATTCCTTTCGACCAATGAGAACACAGACAATTCCTTTCGACCAATGAGAACACAGACAATTCCTTTCGACCAATGAGAACACAGACAATTCCTTTTGACCAATGAGAACACAGACAATTCCTTTTGACCAATGAGAACACAGACAATTCCTTTTGACCAATGAGAGCACAGACAATTCCTTTTGACCAATGAGAGCACAGACAATTCCTTTTGACCAATGAGAGCACAGATAATTCCTTTTGACCAATGAGAACACAGACAATTCCTTTTGACCAATGAGAACACAGACAATTCCTTTTGACCAATGAGAACACAGACAATTCCTTTTGACCAATGAGAACACAGACAATTCCGGGTTCATACTCTTCTTATCAAGATGGACTCGCCCACTCTAGTTCAACAACCAGTCGCGCCGTTTCTCATAAGTCCTTAGTTTGATCCTTACTAGCAACTTCTTTGCTTGACATTTTCCCACTTTTCAAACTACACACCAAGCAAAGACGGATCGTTTTATGGTGGAGAAGAAGCAAGTCGGGGCCACTTCACCTGTTCGATCCTGGTTCAGGACGATCACTTTAGCTACAATGTCACTAACGACCGTTATGCACCATGTGACGAAAATAAATCGAAATTGAATGAGCGACTTAACATGTACTTCTCCACATCCCGGAGCAACAGCCAGCTAAAAATTGGCAAAATCCAATGTGTCCCTACCCACCGGCAACACCTCTCCCCATTTCTGTTGCTGCGCTTCCGCGTACTGTTGATGGTCTTATAGCTTGTGGTGGTGTTTGTCGACATGGTTGATTTACTGTACCTGTCTTCTTCCTCGTTGTTGCCGTTGTTGTCGTTGTAGCATTTGCTATGGCAACCGTGCGTTGCCCGTAAAGCGATCACATGCTTTCAATCTAGTTAGAAAACCATACAACAAATTGCTGCATGACCGAAGGAGACAGGTTGCTGCCGAACGAAGCCTCACAGGAAGAGCTACGTTGCCCACCACCTAAAGCTGGATTTGTGGGGTGCCGAATCATTGTTCCTTGTACGTTCAATGTTTTTGTTCCAGGAACCTGCCGCCACATTCACTGCAACCTATGTGTCCACCACCATTGCCGTTATAAATCAGTGCCAGCCCTTGGCCTTTTGGCTAAGATCAAAGTGTAGTATCTGTTCCGATGGATACTGCACCCCATACTAGTGTTGTCTTGGCCTTCGGGTCTTGATTTACGCCAGTCAATGGGTCAGTCCTGTGCAGTTCTGGGAGGTCCACCTACCCAGGCTTTGCCTCCCCTCTTTGGGGAGGAGTAAGTTTATTGCTTACTGCCTGAGGCGCCCCTACCGGGGAATGCCGACGGGGCTGCCCAGGCAATTTTTAAACCCCACTTTCCCGACCCGACCTTGGGTCACATCTTACTTGTGGGAGTAAGATAAAAACTGGCCTTGTGCCTAACTCCTGGAGAGGAGTAAATCAATACTCTTGTCTGGCAGAGGAGTAAATCAATACTCTTGTCTGGCTAAACTTTGGATGTCCCGCTTGCGGTACTCATGCTGCAGCAACCCATTGTCCAATAGCGCATAGTCACAATATCTGCATCTTCTAGCGCTTAAACGCTGGTGATCCTAAAGCAAAGGAAGAAGAAACAACTGTCGTTCCTACCTCCGATTACTTCTTCCCATACTGTGGATTCTAACGGCTGCCGTCTGTTAACAATACTTGTGCTGATAGTCTGTGCTCGAATCAGGCTCGTTTACCATGACTCAATAGGACTGTGAAAAGGGGATTGGTCATCGTTGCTGTCGTCCAATCAACCACATGTCTGCTACTGCACCTCTGCTACCGCCAAACACGTGGCAGCAGCACACATCAAGAAAATCAGACCGATGAGGTTGCTTACCAGAATGCAAGAGATGCTGCCTGACACGACCTTGATCAGCGCCAATGCCACCTTTGTCGCAATCAAGCCGCTGGCTGTTGGTGGTCAGGCAGCAGAAATTATTACTTAGCGATTCCTGGTTGATCCTGCCAGTAGTCATATGCTTGTCTCAATGCTTATGCAAGTGTAAGTCCATGCCGTGCATTAGAACGGACAAACCGGGACCTAATTCCTCCTTGGAGGCAATGGAGAACTGTGGCAATTTTAGGGCTAATATATGTGACACAAGCCACAATCAGTCGGCACATTGTCGTCGCTTCGCCTTGCACGGCCGTTACGGGTCGCGGTATCACACATTAGACTGAGACCGATGTGTGTCATTCCACACTTCCATTGTACTCGTGGGCATAAGTTCTCGTCATGTATCATGGCTCATAGGGTGGCTTGCTCAGCTTTCTCGAATAACGACGGGTCTCTCGAGGTCAAATCTATAAACGGCATGGGGAGGTAGTGATGAAAAATAACGACGCAGGACTCCGTCAAGACCCTGCAATCAGAATGAGTACACTTCAATTCTGTTTGCGATGACCAACCAGAGGGTTAGTCTGATGCCATCAGCCATTGTAATTCCAGTCGCAGGATCAGAGTTAGTAGTGGTGTTTGATTGACCGTGGGGAAAGCAACTCGTGTCTCTTTCTCTGCAGAAAATTGCATTATTAGTCACCCTTAACTTTATAGGACGTATTTTTCGTTCATATATAGATACATATTTTTTTAATTAATTTCATACGTACATAAAAGTAATCCATGGACACGTGTTTCAGCCGTCATCAGCATGGCTAACTTAGACATGGATCGAACCTTCGATATTGATGTCTATAGGTTTTTGCTTACTACTTTTATTTCGATTGCATCTTAATCACTCAGGGAGTGAAACAATCGAAATAGTAGTAAGCAAAAATCAACGAACGCTGCAATCATCAATAAAAACAATTACATAAAAATGCATTAAATATTTAGGTGATAAAAATCGTACATATTTCTACGCAGGGCATTGTAGTCCATTGGTAAGATGCTGGACTATAGACATCGATATCGAAAGTTCAATCCTTGTCTAAGTTAGTCAGAAACACGTGTCCATGGATTACTTTTATGTATGTATAAAATTGGTTAAAAAAATATATATATTAACGAAAAATACGTCCTATAAAGTTAATACAATTTTCTGCAAGTTATTAACTTAGGAAGTGAAACAATCGAAATAGTAGTAATAAGCAAAAAAACAACGAACGCTACAATCACCAATAAAAACAATTACATAAAAATACATTATATATATATATATATATATATATATATATATATATATATATATATATATATATATATATGAAAAACTAAAAAAAAAGAAAACCAGGAATTGTTTATAAGTCCATCAACGTTTCGTCTTTATTTCAAGACTTTCTCAAGATGACTGATTTGAAGAAAAACATAAAAATCGATATTATATTTGAAAATACGTGGTGTGTTTTTCAAATATAGTATTAACTTGCATGTTTTTCTTCAAATCAGTCATCTTGAGAAACTCTTGAAATAAAGACGAAACGTTGATGAATATATAGACAATTTTCGGTTTTTCCTTTTTTATTTTCCATTATGATTGATTATTAGTTCCATAATTATCATTATATATATCATGCTTCAGCATAAATGAATCCAAATAGCGTTATTTCAATGCCGCCAGTCCTGGGCATGACACTAAATTATGCTATCAAAGACGATAAATTTGAAATTGACAAGCTCTGTTATACTATAGAGTATACAAATGAATGGATTAAAAACGAATCTTAATACGTTAATGTAAATTATTATTTATTTTATATTAACATTACGTTTAAATATAAGTTACGATTAAATAATTCACTTGTCAGTAATATGTTTCTGTAATATTTGTCTGCAATTTTGAGATGTGGAATTAAAATTTTCGGACCATAATCATATTAATTTGGGGATAAATAAATACACTGTTCCTACTACATATAAAATGCACTGATTTTTTTTTTTCGCTTATTCATTTTTTCCCTCAAATTATTCCTAGGTATGTTAATAAGATTGATATCTTATACAAAGACTTCAATTATTTTTATTTTTTGTTTTACTAAAATGCCCCGGACAGCTTTGGGCAAGATGTGCGCCTCCCCCACACCACCACTCTGAAATACATATTTTTCAGTGCTTTCTACCGTTTTTGTTTTTTTTTACTAAAATCTAAAATGTCCTGGACAGTTTTGGGAAAGGTGTTCGCCTCGACCCACACCACCACTCTGAAATACATATTTTTCAGTGCTTTCTACCGTTTTTTAAAAATGTCTTTTTACTAAAATCTAAAATGCCCTGGACAGATTTGGGAAAGATGTCCGCCTTGACCCACATCACCACTCTGAAATACATATTTCTCAGTGCTTTCTACCGTTTTTTTAAATTTCTTTTTACTAAAATCTAAAATGTCCTGAACAGCTTTGGGAAAGGTGTTCGCCTCGACCCACACCACCACTCTGAAATACATATTTTTCAGTGCTTTCTACCGTTTTTAAAAATGTTTTTTACTAAAATCTAAAATGCCCTGGACAGTTTTGGGAAAGGTGTTCGCCTCGACCCACACCACCACTCTGAAATACATATTTCTCCGTGCTTTCTACCGTTTTTTTTTTTAATTTCTTTTTACTAAAATCTAAAATGCCCTGGACAGATTTGGGAAAGGTGTCCGCCTTGACCCACATCACCACTCTGAAATATATATTTCTCAGTGTTTTCTATCGTTTTTGTTTGTTTTTTACTAAAATCTAAAATGCCCCGGACAGCCTTGGGCAAGGTGTTCGCCTCGCCAGCCCCCCCCCCCTACCGTTTTTCTTTCTTTCTTTTTTATTTTGTCTACCTTACTCCCCAACACTATTAGATACTCAAACTCTATCTACCCCAAACCATTTCGGTGTATAACCGAAATATATCTCTGGTGATGTGTCGCCAATTCGGTAACTTTGATGAATTTGGAGTCACCCTTTAGTTGCCATCACTCCCAGGTCCACTCTCACCCTGAGTGAACCTGGGAATAATAGCAAGTAAGATGTTGCTCCACACTAAACAATGCTCCCAAATTTGACCCTCATCACTGGATACAGTTTCATCCTGTTTAAGCCATTGATTTAAGCCTGCTTAAACCATTGATCGGAACCTCAGAGCAGAGCTGGGAATAATGCCAATGCAATTTCATGGGTCAGCCAGAACTGATTCTATTTAACCTAGGAATGGACCTGTGAGTAATAACAACTAAAGGTTACTCGACAATCAGCAAAACTCCCAAATTAGTGATTCAATAGTAGATGTAGGTTCATAGATCCCAAGAAGGGGCCCCACGAAAGGACACAGTTTCATGTCATACCTAGAACAGATTACGTTTAACCTATAGATGAGAACCTAGGAGTGGACCTGAAGGTGTGACTCCACCAATGCTCCTAAATTTGGGCCTTACCACCCAACACACTCTAAGGTCATACACAGGACAGATTATATTTAACCGATAGATGGAACCTCAGAGTGAACCTTGGAATAATTACAAAGCATGTGACCCTGATCTTATCCCTGCTATAGTAATTAAAATATGCTCTGCTGACCTGGCCCCAGTCCTCTCCAAGCTCTATAACAAATACCTTGCTGAATCTTGCTTTTCCTTGATAGCTGGAAAATTGCCTCTGTGGTACCAGTGTTCAAAAATTTGGGTGAAAGAATTGACCCGCAAAATTATTGCCCCATCAGTCTCCTCCCGCTCTTTGCTAAAACCTTTGAATCATTAATCAATCTAGCAATAGTCCACAATCACTTAATGCTAAACTTTCTTTTGACCAACAGTATGAATTTTGGGCAAGCCGGTTCTACAGCCGATATCCTAACGGTCATCTCTGAATGCATATACCATACACTGGATTAGGCAGGTGAAGCTAGAACAGTAGAGCTTGACAAGGTCTGGCACGAAGGTCTTCTTATTAAAATTAATGTGTACAGTATTACTAGGCGAATATCTAAATTATCTAAAAAGTATAATCTCATTTTTGTTTAAGGGGGATAGGGGATTTTCATCTACAACAACAACAACAACAACAACAATAATAATAATAATAATAATAATAATAATAATAATAATAATAATAATAATAATAATAATAATAATAATATATAATGAAAGGGAAGAAACCTTGGTGCATATTGTAGCTGAGTGTCCAATGCTGGCACAACATCAGTATAAAAAATGGAGACACGACAGAGTCGCTCAGTTACTACACTAGAATATATGCAAACTTTACGAATTGGACCACAATGAAAAGTGGTACAAGAGAATGACAATGTCAAACTTCTTTGGGACATGCGCGTACAAACTGATAAGGTTCTTGAGCATTCTAAACCCGACTTAGTTTTTCTGAACAAAAACAAGAAAACTTGTTTAATCATTCATATAGCCTGCCCCTTCGATACCAGAGTGCAGGAGAAAAGACACGAAAAAAATAAATAAATATCAAGATCTAAAATGGGAATTAGTTAGACTATGGAAGTGTAAAGATGTAAAGGTGATCCCCGTTGTAATTGGAGCGCTTGGAACCATAACGAAAAGCCACCATAAATGGCTTAAACAAATTGACGAGACAATTTCTTTTCCAATTCTGCAAAAGGCTTGCCTATTAGGAACGGCGAAAGTGTTAAGGTACAGCTTGAATATCTAAGGTCAAGGGAATTGACTTGATGTTAAAAAAAACAAAAAAAAAACAACTAAAAACATCCAAAAGTTGAGACTACTATGAATAATAATAATAATAATAATAATAATAATAATAATAATAATAATAATAAATAACAATAAGTTCTTATATAGTAAAAGAATCTGCTTTACGTTCTACAGAGAAAACAATTCAAACTTTCATATTAAATTAAAATAAAAGTTTAAATATGAAACAAAAATTAATGAAAACATGTTAGTAATTAATTTTTAATTCATAAAACACATTTTGAATTTCTTTAAAATAGTTTTTAAAATATGCATTTACATTTTTATGTTGGTAAGCAAATTTTTACTGTCTTTCACGTAAGTTCAAAGCAGTGTATTTGTGTCTTGTCAATGGAAAGAAGATATAACAACTGAACTGCCAAACGGTTTCAATAATATTAATAACCAAAACTCATTTTTATTATTAGTCTTTGATTTTATTGCCTTCTATCTCCACCCATCCACCTTTCTTTTATATATTTAGATTTTTTTTTACAACCAATTAATATATATAGAAACTCAAAATCAAAGAAGAACTGACGCCAAAGTGTGGTTTCACGTAAAGCAGTGAAAATCTTTAAATTCACTAATCCATTTATCCATAATTCAACTCCAAACCAAGCTTTGAAAATGTTCTAATTTTTTTTTTGTTTTTTTCACATTTTTTTGTGCCACATCTCCCTGTGGTGGGAAGGAAGTAAATACTGTGATGGCGACGGTCATTGATGGCAGTCATAGCCACAGTATCAGATGCAAACTTTCTGTAACATACTATACTTCTGTAAATACACTCTAGTAAATATACCATCGTGTTGTCAAAATTATTATTGGCCCTTTAAGGTCCCAACACTTTCACAGACGGGTAATTATTGGAAAGCAATTCTGCTCAAAGGCATTAACATTTTCTTATAATAGAGTACATGATTTTTACTTGAATAAAATGTTACCTCTCCTTTGTGATGTGTACCTGGGATAATCATGACTTTCGAGTCTAGTAACATTATATACCCCTTCAGTCAAGACTGTCACTGATCAAACATCAGCTTACAAATCAAAAAATCGTGCAACAAATATAAGAACAAAAACACATGCTAAATGTAATGGATATGAACTTTATGAAAAATTAGTTTAAAAAAAAAAATTTTTTTACTAGTAAAGGTCACCACTTATCAAGGCCAGATGCCACTCGAGGATAAAACCCTAACCACTTATCAAGGCCAGATGCCACTCGAGGATAAAAGGTCACCACTTATCAAGGCCAGATGCCACTCGAGGATAGAAGGTCACCACTTATCAAGGCCAGATGCCACTCGAGGATAAAAGGTCACCACTTATCAAGGCCAGATGCCACTCGAGGATAAAAGGTTAGTGAAATAGGATAATTGTCAGGACCAAGTTCGAATACTTGTGGGGACGGTTCTTGAAGTTGTAATCTACAGGAAAGCAGTCTTGTGGCAATGTGTGAAAATTCCTCCTGCACATTGAGAAAGAAAAGAAATGAAAGTTTTTCTTCATTGTTGTCCCTGATAACCTATAATCTTGCATGTTTCTCCATCTCTCCCGAACAATAGCCCCGTCTAATAATACAAAACTAGCTGTGATGGTGACATATACTTATACTCTCGATGTCTTATCGTAGATTTTTTCACTTATTTCTTTTCTTGTTCGGCTGGCTTCTTCTCGACACTCACTTTTTTCTTTTTGTGTTTTTATCTAACGTATATATAGAAGCCACCACCACTACCATCATCATCATCATTGTTTTCACGTCCATTATACATACTTGTATTCATCGGACAGATTTTGGAAATTGACATCCAAACTAACCTATCTCTGGTCAAGTCTTTACTTATCCCTCTTTCTCTCAAGTCCATTCTTATCATTTTCTCCCATATTTTCCTTGGCCTTCCCCTGTGAACTGAACCTGCTACCTCAATTGTTGTACATCTACTAACCCAAGAACTCTCATCCATTCTTTCAAAGTGGCCATACCATCGAAGTCTCCTGTTCTGCACACATCTCCCTATAGTGTTCAGATTTAATCTTCCTCTGAGGTCATCAGAACTAAGCCTGTCTTTAAGATTCACATTACACATCCATCGTATCATTCTCATATCATTTCTTTCCATGTAACGCATGTCCTCAACTCTCACTGGCCAGATTTCACTTTCATACATCATCACACTGCGTACACATGCCTGATAGACTCTTCCCTTGGTTGACAGTGGTAACGCTCTGCTGGTTAGTAATGGCAGAAGTTCTCTGAACTTATTCAAATTTATATTTTACTAGAGGACCCGACCCGGCATTGCCCATGAGTGTAATGGCCTTTTTGGGGATAGCGAGGGAAGGAGGAGGAAATATGTTACATGTAACTACGCAATAGATGCTGATACGCATTGAACTCAAAATATTTTACGTGACTGAAAAGGGAATTTTAAAAAAGTATTTATTTTCACAAAGCAAATAATTATAGAAAAAAAAAAATAATATCATTTTATATATTTAAAAATACTCATATGACTTGCTTTCAATTTTCTCGTATTATATTGAAGAAAAAAACAACCAATTTTTATTGTTTTTAAATCTAATTATAACAATTATTAGAAAATAATTTATTATTTGCTATAGTTAATACGAGCTGGCGCTACCACTTCGCTATTGCTTTGCAATTTTCGCTACTTGAAACAATAATTTAAAATAATAAACTTTTCATTCATAACTTTGTTGTAAACACATAAAAAAATCTTTCTCATTTATTCACATAAATAGATAAACATTAACAATTTGGTAATTTCAATACACATTTATTTATCTTTTAAATGTGACCGTGAAGAAAAGAAAAAAAAGAAGAAATCAATTTGATTTTTTACTTACAATTTAGAAATAGATCACAACTTGTTGAAAATCAAGTCGGTCCTTTTAAAGAAAGGAACACAAATGCTAAATATTTGTCCAGAAAATAAAATAATATAGCGAAACAAAACTATTTGTTATATTCAAATCAAAACAATCATTGAATTAAAAAACAATAACAAATAATATTATACCAATAAAATATCCTTTTGCAAAACCAATATGCAAATTATTTAACCTTGCAACTGATATTGCATATACATAAGCAGTATATTACATATATTGTATAAAGTTTCCATGACTTCGCATCGTCAACGTTCGGGTAGGTCTCAGAAGTGCCGAGAGTTGACGAAACTATTAACCAATCAGGTTGCAGCAGGCATTAGACAATCAGGTTGCAAACAAGCAGACGATAACTTTTGGAAGAAATAAATTTCTACAATCTGCAGCGTGTTAAAAAAAAAATGAATTTCTACGATCTGTGTCAACGCGTTGAATCTCCCGAATGATTCGTTGAGTTCTGTCAGCAACGGTCACTTCTAGAGAAAGACTAACCCTAACCCTAAACCCTACTACTAACCCTAACTATAAACCCTAACTCAGAAAATGATAAATAGGAAAAACATTGAAAAAAAAAAAGGAAAAAAGAAACAAACAAGAAATTGGTTAAAAACAGTGGTTTCGTTGTTTGTTATATAAATAAATCATCTTTTGAAACTTTTCGGTGCACAAAAAAAAACATTTTATTAAAAAACATTTGATTAGAAATGGTTCCTTTAACAACAAAAAAAACATTTTATTTAAAAACATTTGATTAGAAATGGTTCCTTTAACAACAAAACAAAAACATTTTATTTAAAAACATTTGATTAGAAATGGTTCCTTTAACAACAAAAAAAAAACATTTTATTTAAAAACATTTGATTAGAAATGGTTCCTTTAACAACAAAAAAAAACATTTTATTCAAAAACATTTGATTAGAAATGGTTCCTTTAACAACAAAACAAAAACATTTTATTTAAAAACATTTGATTAGAAATGGTTCCTTTAACAACAAAAAAAAAACATTTTATTTAAAAACATTTGATTAGAAATGGTTCCTTTAACAACAAAAAAAAACATTTTATTCAAAAACATTTGATTAGAAATGGTTCCTTTAACAACAAACAAAAACATTTTATTTTAAAACATTTGATTAGAAATGGTTCCTTTAAAAACAAAAAAAAACATTTTATTTAAAAACATTTCATTAGAAATGGTTCCTTTAACAACAAAAAAAACAACATTTTATTTTAAAACATTTGATTAGAAATGGTTCCTTTAACAACAAAAAAAACATTTTATTTAAAAACATTTGATTAGAAATGGTTCCTTTAACAACAAAACAAAAACATTTTATTTAAAAACATTTGATTAGAAATGGTTCCTTTAACAACAAAAAAAAAACATTTTATTTAAAAACATTTGATTAGAAATGGTTCCTTTAACAACAAAAAAAAACATTTTATTCAAAAACATTTGATTAGAAATGGTTCCTTTAACAACAAACAAAAACATTTTATTTTAAAACATTTGATTAGAAATGGTTCCTTTAAAAACAAAAAAAAACATTTTATTTAAAAACATTTCATTAGAAATGGTTCCTTTAACAACAAAAAAAACAACATTTTATTTTAAAACATTTGATTAGAAATGGTTCCTTTAACAACAAAACAAAAACATTTTATTTAAAAACATTTGATTAGAAATGGTTCCTTTAACAACAAAAAAAAACATTTTATTTTAAAACATTTGATTAGAAATGGTTCCTTTAACAACAAAAAAAAAACATTTTATTTTAAAACATTTGATTAGAAATGGTTCCTTTAACAAAAAAAAACAACATTTTATTTAAAAACATTTGATTAGAAATGGTTCCTTTAACAACAAAAAAATTTTTTTTATTTAAAAACATTTGATTAGAAATGGTTCCTTTAACAACAAAAAAAAACCATTTAATTAATGTAAGGAAATTGACAAAATCCTTGAAGCACGCATTAGAATGTATTAAAGTGAAATATTTTGAAAATCAACAATCGTGCAATTTTAAATGAAAAATTCATTTATTTAATTTTTTTTTTTTGCAAGCTTTCGTTGTAGAACAACTTTGTCAGGTGAAACTGTCTTATAGTTTTTTTCTTCTTTTCTTCCTCCTAATTTTGATGGTATTAACCCCGAGGGGTCGAATCACGATATGAGCAGAAAGAGACGTCAAGTTCTTACAGACGTTAGGATAAGTGATAATAAATAACGGTTGTTTAGCTATGGTTTGTTCGTTCTTGATTTTTATATGTATTTTACTTTGATTTTCTTCGTCTGAATTTATCGTCTGCCAGTCTTCAATTTATCGTTTGGCAGTTTTCGCCTCGTCAACTCTCGGACGCTTCCGACATCTGCCCGAACATTGACGACGCGAAGTCACGGAAACGCGGTGTGTTCTCTAGAAGAGTACCATCATTTTTTCTCTAAGAATAGTGAGTTAATCTTGTTAAGCTTTCACTTTACAACAATGGCGTCGGCGATAGCATTTCAATTGTCTCTCGAGGATTCCGACTTTGTTGATACGGGGCCACAATGTTTTGTTGCAAGAACTAAAAAGCTAAAGTCAACACGGAAACGAGATCAGCTGCACATTTCAACCGATCCCAGCGAGATGAGCGAGAAGCAACACTAGAATAGACGGTGGTATCATCAGCATAGATGTTAATCTTCTGAACAATATTCTCAGGAAGATCATTTATATAGAGAAGAAACAGTGTCGGGCTTACAATAGAGCCCTGAGAAACACCAGCATTTAGAGGAAAAGAGAATGAGGAGACACCACCCACAGTTACTCACAAGCTTCAAGCAGGAAGAAAAGACGTAATAATGTCAAGAACCTCACCATCAATACCATAACCCTGAAGTTTGTGTAGAAGACCAGAACACCACACTCTGTTGAACGCCTTTGAAATGTCAAGCACTCTGGCCATTTAATTTTGATATAGAATATACCAAAGGAAATTCAATTCCACATGTAGATACACTATCAAGGTTGCAACTTTACAAAGAGTCAAAAGATGAAACAGAAGAATTATTTGAAGATACATTTTTACATTGGGTAGAGACTAGTGTTGGGACAATTAATCAGAATCAGAATCGGAATCAGAAAAATCGGAACTTTTGGGGATATCAGAATAAATTTGACCTATTTTTTTTTACAATATATATATATATATATATATATATATATATATATATATATATATATATATTTATTAAAACAATAAAGATAATAAAATAAAAAATAAAAATAATAACATAAAAACATGGTTATTGGAATATAAAATGAACCTGATTTATATATGCTCTGTTGTTACTAATTGACAATCATCGAGCTGAATCTTTTAAGGAGACTGCAAAGTAAAAAGCACTGATAGTATATGCTAATACATATATTGTCATTAATAATTATATATATATTTATATATATATATATATATATATATATAATTCAAGAGATGAAAGATGAGAATAAAAAATTGTATACAATATTTATTAAACATCAGAAGTTCAAAGCAAGTATTTATTCATGGTGTTTGGTTTGGTTGTTTTACGGCATATCAACCCTTTTCGGGTTATTTAATGCCGAATCCGGTCATTTTTGTGAAAGTTTTTATGCTTCAAGTTCTTTATATGTTCAAGTATCATACACTCGACAAATCAGGCGAAGCTCATACGGTATTACTGGGCAATTACTTAATATAATTAGATCATTCCTAACCAAGAGAAAGATCCAGGTTGTCCTCGATGGTCGTTCATCTAAGCAACATTACATAAATGCTGGTGTATCGCAGGGATCTATCCTTGGACCTTTATTGTTCCTGATCTTCAAAAACGATCTCCCTGATGACATAGAGTCTGAGATTGGTTTATTTGCTGACGACATCACACTTTACTCTCGTCATGTTGGCAAAACAGACGCGATCATATCCGAGGCAATGGCTGAATCCTTAGAAAATGACCTCCAAGCTGTAGTGGATTGGGGTAAAAAATGGTTGATAACTTTTAATGCCGCAAAGACAAAGCTCCTTTCCTTCAATAACTACAAGAAACCTCTCCAACCACCGATTGTCATGGCAAATAACACCCCACATGAGAGTTCAACATTCAAACTCCTCGGCCTAACCTTCACAGGTAACATGAATTGGAACAAATACATTGAAGACTTTGCCAAGGCTGCAGCAAAGAAGGTTGGCTCCCTCTACCGTGCTAGTAAACTCCTCACACCTGACACTATCCTGTATCTCTACAAAGCCACCATCCGCCCATGCATGGAGTATTGTTGTCACATCTGGGCTGGTGCATCATCTACTAGTCTCTCCCTCCTTGACAAGGTCCAAAAAAGAGTCGCTAACCTAATAGGTCCCTCACTGTCAACCAAGCTCCAGTCCCTGTCCCATCACTGCAATGTAGCATCCTTGTGCTTGTTTTACAAATACTTCAATGGATTATGCTCCGATGAACTGGCTACTCTGGTGCCCCCCCCCCCCCCGACGTAAATTCACTAGATCAACTCGACAATCAACTTAATCCCATCCATTCACTGTGGAGGTCCCCAGATGCCGGAGAGCTTTCTATTCAAATAGCTTCTTTCCTTGTGCTGCTGGCCTCTGGAACTCCCTCCCTGCCTCCTGTTTCCCCGACGGTACTAACATGCAGAAATTTAAAACTAATGTAAACAGACATTTTGCTGCGCAACTCCCAATTTAGGTTGACCCTCCCCCCCAAACCTTCTCTCTTTTTTCTCAGTAGCCCCTTACGTAGCCCTTACAGTGGCGGCCTGCCTTGTTTAGGGTGAACTATGTTAAAAAAAAAGTATTTATTCATAGTGTTTGGTTTGGTTGTTTTACGGCATATCAACCCTTTTCGGGTTATTTAATGCCGAATCCGGTCATTTTTGTGAAAGTTTTTATGCTTCAAGTTCTTTATATCTTAAAGTATTTATTCATTTGGCAAAGAGAAAAAAAAATAATATAACATCAATGTTTAATGCATTTTGGGTCAGGAAGTGGATATCTTCAGACAGCTCGATATGGTAGCATCAGGAGAAATAATGTTAAGAGATTTAAAACGATAAATTTTAAAATTTAAAGTTAAATAAAGCTAGATAAATTAAAAATATTTTACCAATACACATTCATTTTTAAACTTTTAGAAAATGCTATTTCTTG
>OY744548.1:21880572-22015572 GCA_963556195.1 Sepiola atlantica | reverse complement strand
TACTGTTCGGAAATGAATGAAGAAACTATGCCTTTCGAAAGTTATAAAGTTGCTTTTTATTGTACTAACTATTTAAAAGTTATCTATAAGTCTGCACTGTAATATGAAAAAAATAAAGTCAATTGAATGTAGCTGATGTGGCACGCCATTCATTTTTGTTTTAACGAAAATCGTATGGTCTGGTAAACGGTAATCAGAAATGCATCAGAAGTAAATCAAAAAATTGACAAGTTAGAACAATGAAAACGACTGTTAACGAACAATCAGGTTATTCTGGTAATCTGCTATTCCGTCAGTGTAGAATGTAAAAGAACGTTTCTGGAATAGCCAATCAAAACGCCCTAAAACAGAAAGTGTAGATTGAAACGAGCAGAACATTTACATGTGTAAGGTGATGCCAGTGGTAGTAGACCTGAGCGTGTGAGTGAAAATTACTTCTGCTTTCCCGTATGTATAGGGTGGGCCAAAATAAGGGTCCTATCTTTAAATTTGAATAACTTGAATGTGAATAACTTCCACAAAATAAAAGTTAAACTCACCAAACTTTATGTGTGTGTAGACTGACCCTTCCGAGATTTTTTGAAATAAACAAAACAAATTTTAGCCGAAAAACACTTCTTAAAACTTACAAAAACTAAAGTATTGTTTTTTACACTGTTTTGAGTTTTTTAAGCAAAAATAATGTTTTCTAAATGAGGGTACGTTCCTTAGGGCTAATACGGCTCATGCTTGCTTCGGAAGGGGTCCTTTACTTATTCTAAAAAAAATTTTTTAAAAAATCAATAAATAAAAAAGTTATGAATTTTTAAAAATAGGACCCTTATTTTTGCCCACCCTGTACTTAGATTAAAACTAGGTCAAACCATCCTCCCCCTTACGTACTCACTGACCAATTTGCCTTCAATTCAAGGACAAAATCTCTCTGACTGCTCCTTTGACCTTTTGTGCCATACAGCCACCTAACCATCTGTCCAATGAGATTGTAGGAAACTCCTCCTTTCCTAGGTCAACACTCTCCTCCTTTCCTCCTCCTTTCCCCCTCCTTAATTTCCAAAACGGTTCGATTCTCTTTCTTCGGTAATAAGATTTTGGCAGCCTTTTTCAAATCTAGGCAAGCAACGATTTTCTCTCTTCTGCACCGGTTTGAGTACAATCCCATTCAGTGGTGATTTCGGGCCCAGTTACTTGCTATCTGTGACTCTCTCGGCCTTCAGCTCCTCGTTCTCGTTCTCGGCCTTTTGGCCAAGATCAAAGTGTAGGACTGTTTTAGAGACTGCCGGTTTAAACCGGATTTCCGCAAATGGATCTCCGTTCTGTATCGCTCGCAGACGGCAGTAGTACAGGTAAACGGAAGGCATTCGAAGTCCTTCGCTGTCTCCTGGTCGGTACGCCAGGGTTGTCCGCTGTCGCCCCTGCTCTACATCCTCGCACTGTAGCCGCTACTTCGCAAGCTAAGGAGTGGGGAGGCAGGTCTGGTCCTACGCGGAATCGCTTTGCCAGAGTCTCCGCGTTCGCCGATGACATCACCGTCTATGTGTCGTGCTTCCAAGACATCGAGAGGGTGACAGAGGCGCCCACACATTACGAAACGATCACACGGGCCAAAATCAACTGTAGCAAGTCAACTAGCCTGCGGTTGGGTGCCTGGAGCGGTGACACAACCCTTCCGGCTCCGTTCTGCTGGACAGATGGCACGGTTCGAATCCTTGGCGTGTGGTTTGGACCAGGCCTCCAGCTCGATAGGAATTGATCAGAGGTACAGTCAAAGGTCGAAGCGTCGGTTAACACTTGGTTTCGAAGGAAACTCTCCTTAAAAGGTAGAGCGGAGGCGTGCACAACTTACGTCTTCCCTCTCATCCTTTACCGATTTGTTGTGCTTCCCCTGCCTGTGAACCACCTCAAGGCCATCCGGCGCCTTCTGTCCTCACTTCTCTGGGACAGGAAGAGGCATTGGGTTTGCAGCCAGGTCTGTATTCAACGGAGGCTTGAGGATGCCTGACTTGACATGTCATCGAAACGCTGAGTGACTGGCTTTCCTGAGTCGAACATTGACAGAGGAATCTGCGTGGAACCCCGCGGTCGATAGTGCTTTCCCTGACCTTATCCTCGACCATTCGGTTGAGGGCCGTCGTAGGCCTAGGGGTGAATCGCAGTTTTTCAGGGAGTGTCGAGCTGCGCTTAAAAAGCTTCCTCGGTCCAGTGACCTTTCGCGGCTTTCTAGAAAAGAACTCCATAGAGGATTAGTGAGGGGGGCAGCTGACGATCCGTTAGTCAGGCTGTGCAGGTGAACAGAGGAGGAGATCCACTCCGAATGGAGTTGGGCACCAGGAACGAGTCATATCAACAACTCAGAGTTCTCTCTGACCTGGCGATTGGCCCGGAATGCGCTACCCCTTAATGCCATACTGCAGATATCTGGAATTGAGGACTCACCTGAGTGTCCCCGTTGCGATAGGCTCTTTGAGGAAACGCCTGATCATGCTTTCTTCTTGTGCCATAAGCTCCAGCAGTACTGGGAGTACGTCAATGAGGTGACGGCTCGTATCGATCCGGAGCAGCCGCTACCGCTGCACCTAGCTTACGTAATAGACAACGTCTGTCCGCCGTGGGATGGGGAGAGACGAATGGTGTTTCTCGTGATCCTGGCTGTAGCGCGAATGGTGGTGTGGACGTCGCGTCTGAGAGATAACCAGGGGGTTGAATCTTTTGCTGATCAGGATCTGATCGCATTCTTCAAGCACCAGCTGAAGGTCAAGATCAGATGTGATAGGAAATGATTACACTCTTTGGTTTTTGAAAAAAGGTGGATACAAGTAGCGAGCTTGTGTGTACGAAAAGGAGTCAAGTATGAGTACATGTTCCCTGAGCATGGCGTGCACGGTTCCTTGTCCAGTCGGACCCCAGTCCTTTGGGTAAGTTTAGCCTTTTATCTAGTTGAATGAATGAGTTACTCCACCCTCCTGGTAATAGAAACCCTCCAAGATGCCCACTCCCCACTTTCAATTCTTTGTCCTCAGTCCCCCCCCCCCAACTTGCACTTATCTTGGAAGGACACCACCCACTCTCCAAACTCCATCTCCCATTTTCTTTTTTCTCCCACTTAGATCCCACTCCCATTTAGAAACGAACCAGCTTGTTTTTTGGTTTAGAACAAACCGGAAAAAAGTGGGCAGTTTAATATTTAGAAAGGGTTAGGAGCGTATTACTAACTGGTTTTTGCTTTTCTCCCCTCCTCCATTATACTCCAATGAATTTCTGTAAATATAACCATATTTATTTATTTATATATATATAATATTAATAAATTAAAAAAAATTTTAAAAACCTAAGGAAAAATGTTAAGATTGCCAACTTATTTTATAATAGCCTAAGTAGGAGGCCCCTAGAGCAAATGTGGTATTATGGTGATTGAGATGATTCTAGTTAAGAGTAGGATAGACAATTTTATTACCTTAGACAAAGGATGACCAACGACACCCTACCCCACACTTTTGATGGCCTTGTGCCTAATTTGTTTTAAATATAAATATGTATTTTCTGCAAATAAATATTTCAAAGTGTAGTATCTGTTCTCTTACATTTTGAAGTGTAGTCAAAGGTTATTTCTCAGTTACTGATTCCTCGCCCTACTCTCTTCTCACGGCTACTCTGGGCCTTTTGGCTAAGATCAAAGTGTAGTATCTGTTCCGATGAATACTGCACCCCATAGACTGGTATTGTCTTGGCCTTCGGGGCTTGATTTACGCCGGTCAATGGGTCTGTCCTGTGCAGTTCTAGGACGTCCACCCTCCCAGGCTTCGCCTCCCCTCTTTGGGGAGGAGTAAGTTTATTGCTTACTGCCTGAGGCGCCCCTACCGGGGAATGCCGACGGGGCTGCCCAGGCAATTTTTAAACCCCACTTTCCCGACCCGACCTTGGGTCACATCTTACTTGTGGGAGTAAGATAAAAACTGGCCTTGTGCCTAACTCCTTGAGAGGAGTAAATCAATACTCACTTGGGTTGGGAATGCAGTAACAACTCTCCTCTGTTTTGTTGTCAGTGGCACCCTCACCGCCTGACCCACTTTTCTATTTTTTCCTTCTCCCTTCGGGTTGAGATGTAACCGTAACCTTCTCGTAAGCCACGAGCGACAAGGGGGGTCAAACCCACTTTCTCTCTTCCGATAACGCTCTTCCCATCCCTCTCTCCAGTTCTATCTCCCCCTCTAGCCTGTTTTGACGCCCTGAGACTGTGACTCTCTCAACACTATATGCTGGATAATAAATAGAACCCTTCTATTATCGGAGCAAAATAATGAAGGTGAGCACTTTGGCCATTAAAAATTGCCTGGGCAGTCTCGTCGGCATTCCCCGGTAGGGGCACCTCAGGCAGTAAGCAATAAACTTACTCCTCCCCAAAGAGGGGAGGCAAAGCCTGGGAGGGTAGACCTCCTAGAACTGCACAGGACAGACCCATAGACCGGCGTAAATCAAGCCCCGAAGGCCAAGACAATACCAGTCTATGGGGTGCAGTATCCATCGGAACAGATACTACACTTTGATCTTGGCCAAAAGGAAATTAAATGGGTTGTAACAATCAGCATATAGCTCCACTGACAATTATTTTCTTGCCATATATTCTCTAACAATTTTATCCTGTGTGTATATATACTAGTGCACATAGGACCTCATGCAGATATTTATTTACTCCTCGCGGAGTTAGGCACAAGGCCAGTTTTATCTTACTCCCACAAGTAAGATGTGACCCAAGATCGGGTCGAGCAAGTGGGGTTAAAAGCCAGCGCTCGAGAGGTGAGCACTCTGGCCATTTAAAAATTGCCTGGGCAGCCCCGTCGGCATTCCCCGGTAGGGGCGCCTCAGGCAGTAAGCAATAAACTTACTCCTCCCCAAAGAGGGGAGGCGAAGCCTGGGAGGGTGGACCTCCTAGAACTGCACAGGACAGGCGTGCAGTATCCATCGGAACAGATACTACACTTTGATCTTAGCCAAAAGGCCGAGGACCAGACAGTTATGCAGATACAGGTATTTACTCCTCCCCAGGAGTTAGGCACAAGGCCAGTTTTATCTTACTCCCACAAGTAAGATGTGACCACAGCTTGGGTCGAGAAAGTGGGGTTAAAAGCCAGCGCTCGAGAGGTGAGCACTCTGGCCATTTAAAAATTGCCTGGGCAGCCCCGTCGGCATTCCCCGGTAGGGGCGCCTCAGACAGTAAGCAATAAACTTACTCCTCCCCAAAGAGGGGAGGCGAAGCCTGGGAGGGTGGACCTCCTAGAACTGCACAGGACAGGCGTGCAGTATCCATCGGAACAGATACTACACTTTGATCTTAGCCAAAAGGCCGAGGACCAGACAGTTATGCAGATACAGGTATTTACTCCTCCCCAGGAGTTAGGCACAAGGCCAGTTTTATCTTACTCCCACAAGTAAGATGTGACCACAGCTTGGGTCGAGAAAGTGGGGTTAAAAGCCAGCGCTCGAGAGGTGAGCACTCTGGCCATTTAAAAATTGCCTGGGCAGCCCCGTCGGCATTCCCCGGTAGGGGCGCCTCAGACAGTAAGCAATAAACTCACTCCTCCCCAAAGAGGGGAGGCGAAGCCTGGGAGGGTGGACCTCCTAGAACTGCACAGGACAGGCGTGCAGTATCCATCGGAACAGATACTACACTTTGATCTTAGCCAAAAGGATGCAGATACATGCTTACGTAAACAATGTCTTGATATGTGCACCAAGAGACAGGCGACCTTAGCATTGCCTGTAAAATATAAATTGAACATTGGACATGTGTACACAAAAGACAGACACACGCACCAATATGTGCACCTACGTACATACATGGGTACATCCCTTTTACTCATGTGATATGTATGCATCCTAGATATGTGATTAATACTGAAATATATTCCTAAAAGTGACAGGTATACATTAGCATAGTTGGCTCCGGATAAATAATGATATATGAATTAAATAAAGTCTATTTAAGATTTTCTAGTTAGAAAAGCAAATAAAACAAGCCAATCAGTGAATCGTTTCCAACATATGTTTTGTTTTGGAATAAATGTACGCAAAAAGGGTTGATATGCTGTAAAACAGAGAAATCCAGTTGATCAATGAATCGTTTATTGATTTTCGGTATTAATAAAGAAAAAACAAGGATTGATGTGGCATATAATATGGACACCAAGGCAATCAATTGTTTACTATATAATTTGTGTTTCAGCATTAATGAACCCACAAACTGAGTAAAATGTATTGTCGTTTTGGGGAATTGTCCTTTGTTTGTTTGACCCGCTTAGAATTTATACTCATTTATATCTAGAAAATTAGCTCCTTTTAAATTATAAAATTATATAATCATAACTTTATCAAATGAAAACTCAGTAAACCGGTATAATACTTAAATCAAGGGAGGCGCAATAGCGCTCTATCCCTTAATAGACTTCAAAAACGGCCTATGCTGGAAATCTCATTTCTTTGATCAATCATAACTCAAAAACCAATAAACCAAATTAGTTAAAACTTTGCACAAAATTTTTATTTGATATGTTCTATAAGTGTGTAGAATTTCAGCATCATTAGACAAGGCAACCCAGAGATCCAGAAAGGTCAGGCATGATTTTGTGTTATCCGTGTGTATGTACGTACGTACGTACGTACGTACGTGCCACCCTGTATCTCATCAACTAGTTGATGGATTCAGCTGAATTTTGGCAGAGATAGAGGTTCTAGGGTCTAGTTGATGGCATTTTAATTTCAGTTTACCGTATACCTTAGTTTTCCAGAAAATTCAAAAAAAAATTAAAAATGACCAGGCATAGCCTTTACAAAAGTAGTGACATTCCATGCGAAATGCCAGTATACTGAAATCATATGCCCTTAATAGGGTTAAGATGAAAATTCATATACACTAAATGTACAAAAGCAAGGAAATTCCCAAATTTGTACATTTTTATTGCCATTAAAGGTATGCGAACACAACAGGGCTATGTATTTTACTGGTAGGAATTTTTCTTCAGCGCACCTCACACACTTCATCCACTCATGCATACAGATTTATACTGTAGTGATGTGATAATGAAATGGTTTGGTTGATATGTAGTCATACCTTTAATGACAATAAAAGTGTAAAAATTTTGGAATTTTCTTTGCTTTTGTACATTTAGTGTATATGCATTTTCATCTTAACCCTAAGGCATATAATTTCAGTATACTGGCATTTTTCATGGAATTAAAATAGAGTTTCTTCAGAACCCACAGTGATAGCCTACTTATGTAAATTAGCAAGAATATAATGAAAAATAATCTGACAATAAAATTACAATCAGGTCTAAGGAAAAATATATCCCCAATCGGATTTTCAACAAAAATCGACTGGGGCTTAATCGATAACTCCATACTTAAACCTGTCATTAATTATATTCTTGCTAATTTACATAAATGGCCTAAGAACTATGTATGCGTGTTGGTTGAGCGATTGAAGGTTTGGGAGCGAGGAAAATGGATATAGCATTGTGTGAAAGTTAAATGCACATGGGCGCAGCAAATGTGTTGGCTTTAGAGGGAGGGGCCGTCTAATCGTAGGAAGGATAAATGACATACTTACTGAGGTGAACTGTCTGTTGGCACATTTTCTTCTGGGATAATTTCGGTTTTCACTTCTTAAATCACTTAAGAGTCCAAATGAGACATGTAAACGTCGAGATGTTAGTTGATCCACGTAGACTGTTTCTAATGTTTATTTAATTTTATTTATAAGAGCTTTAATTTGTATTGAGCACTTTTGAAAAATTTGGTTTTAAGTTCAATATATTTGAACTTATTTAATTAATATATATACGGAAATTTACAACCCGGACATTTTTGCTTATCTTTTCACGGAACTTTTCTCTTCATTCAATACGTTTTTTTAATAACAACTCTCATAATTTTCAAATGTTTGAACTTTGGTTTTTTCGAAAGCCAACTTATCCATCTGTATTTCTCCTCTGATGATAAGATTTCGACCTTTGAAAAGCCTTGGCTTAAGGAAAGAAAAATAAACACTAGTTTATTACTGATTACACCTTGCATTGAACAATTGAAATTTGAAATAAATTTAGACAATCGTCGCATATTTATCACTCTTTTTTCTTCTATCTCTCTCTCTCTCTCTCTCTCTCTCTATATATATATATATATATATATATATATATATATATATATGTGTGTGTGTGATTTTTTGAAGGCTTACCAAACCATTCCGTTCAGGAGATCATTCATCACCACAAAAGACTTTTTCTTTCAAAGTTTATTTATTTATCATATATATCCAAATTAAAGAGTTTTTTCCTACACATGTTTCACTACCAAGCAGGTCCTTGCTTGGCAGATCATCAGGGGAATTAAGTACCTGGAGTAAGGGTTTCAACAACTGAAAATACACAATGTGGTGTTGCCTTAATTGAGGTCACTTAAGAAGAGGACAGAAAAAACACTCTTTAATTCGGATATATATGATAAATAAACTTTGAAAGAAAACGTCTTTTGTCGTGATGAATGATCTCCTGAACGGAATGGTTTGGTAAGCCTTCAAAAAATCACATATAAATGCTCTGTACCTTTTAATCGAGTATCATCGAGCTTATTTTTATTGTCCTAATCCCGGTCTTCACTGAATAAACTTCCTTCTAAGTAAAAAATCTAAATATATATATATATATATATATATATACATATATATACATATATATATATATATATATATATATATATATATACATATATATATATATATACTATCGAAGCATCTTTCTTTCGAATGGGACAGGAAAAGTATTTACAAGTATCCTGTTGAATAGCCTGAATACCTACATCTGTTCTTTTGTGCTTCCTTAGAGTCAGTCGGGCTTTAGAAGAAATAAGGGTACCACTGATATGATCTTTATGGTGCGTCAAAGGCAGGAAAAGTGTATTGAACATCGTCTAGACCTATATCAGGTCTTTGTTGATCTGACGAAATCGTACGATACAGTTAATCGGGATGCGCTGTGGAAGGTATTGGGTAAGTTGGGATGTCCTCCTAACTTTGTTAGATTCCTTCGTAAGTTGCACGACAACATGAAAGCACGTGTCAACTGCAATGGTTGTCCCTCTGAACCCGTTGCAGTTGGCAATGGTGTTAAATACATATCACCTATGTGTTATGAATGTCACTCTAATAAGATAAACTAATAAATGTAGAATTGTGAGAGATTCGTTAAGGGTTGAACTAAAAAAATGACCAGCCAAATTTTTATTAAAAATCAAGGGAACTGGAGACAACAGATTTGAGCTTTCCCACCACTTACAAACCGGCATAAACGGCACCAATGTTCCATATGTAAATATTGCTTGAATGAAGCAATATCTATATAGTAGATTATCCACTCATGGACTAACAGCCAATCAAAGCTCAGATAATGGACTTGTCCATCTGAACATAATGAAACATTCCAGCTTTCATATAAAGAAGCTTTTAGTGTTCTTTTCAGTTTCACTTATTATGTTACTCAACTGGTCATACAGTCTTTTTGTTGTTTTGTTTTTGTTTATAGAAGTCGCTCCAGACAAGGCATGAAGCCACTTGATGTTAGGAGCTAAATAAAAAAAAATACTACTTCAAGGTCAAAAACTAACCAACAATAAGTGCTAGATGGATAGATTCTGACCCAGAAAACAGCAATTCGTTCCCCTTTGTCAGAAACATCGCTCATGGAATGTGAGGACTAAAGGACAAAATAAGGGAAGCGAGAGTTACGAGGCTGCCGAAAATAAACCCAAGTTAGTCACTTTCTACTCTAAGTTTCTGAGTACTAACTCAGTCTAACAAAGATAAGTATGAGTTCAACAGGTGGTCACTGATAATTCAAACTACATATGCTCGATCGTGTGATTCTGGAGGTAAATGATTCAGTTTTTTTTTTCAAAAATGTCATTTATGTAGTTAGAGCATATAGTCAGGCTGAAGTATAGTTAAAAAGTAGTCATCTAAATTCGAATTAAGTGTCTGAAGGCTGGTCGTGGCGCCCATCTGTCGCTGCATCATTCAAACTCCTTGGCCTAACCTTCACAAGTAACATGAATTGGAACAAATACATTGAAGACATTGCTAAGGCTGCCGCAAAGAAGGTTGGCTCCCTCTACCGTGCTAGTAAACTCCTCACACCTGACATTATTCTGTATCTCTACAAAGCCACCATCCGCCCATGCATGGATTATTGTTGCCACATCTGGGCTGGTGCATCATCTACTAGTCTCTCCCTCCTTGACAAGGTCCAAAAAAGAGTCGCCCACCTAATAGGTCCCTCACTGTCAACCAAGCTCCAGTCCCTGTCCCATCGCCGCAATGTAGTATCCTTGTGCTTGTTTTACAAATACTTCAATGGATTATGCTCCGATGAATTGGCCGCTCTGGTTCCCCCTCGACGTAAGTTCACTAGACCAACTCGACAATCGACTAAATCCCAACTCAATAATAGCTTCTTTCCTCGTGCTGCTGGCCTCTGGAACTCCCTCCCTGCTCCCTGTTTCCCCGACGGTACTGACATGCAGAAATTTAAAACTAATGTGAACAGACATCTCGTTGCGCAGATCCCAATTTAGGTTGACCCCCCCCCCCCCAACCTTCTCTTTTTTCTTTCTTCTCAGTAGCCCCTTACGTCTACAGTGGCAGCCTGCCTTGTCTGGGGTGAACTATGTTAAAAAAAACAAAAAAAAACATTTATCTGAAGGAGTAGAAGTGGGGGATAAAATTTCAAAGTGTGACACGGGAAACTGTGGGCAGTGATGAAAGGACAGCTGGCTGTGCGGACTTTATGCAGAGAATTCATTCAGTAGGGGACAGACATGCAGAAATTGCCTTAAACGTTGGACATTTAAAAAAGAAATTTGCTGGGGATAGAAGAACATTCACTATATTAATGAGTCATGACCTATGTTGAGAAGCTATGAAGATAATAAATAGGACTGACCCACTCACTTTGTCATCGACAGGGTGAAAGAAGCACATGCAATGAACTCTGATAGCACACAGTGGACAGCGAATTTCCCACTAAAACTTGACACCTGAATTTATTTATCTACCTCCCACAAGGTAAGATGTGACACAAGGTCGGGAAAGTGGGATTAGATAAGCCAGCGCTCGAGAGGTGAGCACTCTGGCCATTTAAAAATTGCCTGGGCAGCCCCGTCGGCATTCCCCGGTAGGGGCGCCTCAGACAGTAAGCAATAAACTTACTCCTCCCCAAAGAGGGGAGGCAAAGCCTGGGAGGGTGGACCTCCTAGAAATGCACAGGACCGACAACCCCCAATAGTGTGGAGGGTGGCTAATCCTCCTCTCAGTCGTTGTCTGCTTTTGGCATTTGGACTGTGACTAGGATTCTTTGACTTGGCTCTCTGGCATCGTCTCTTAGAATTTAGTCTGCTGGTTGGATCATTTGTTTCCCCAGGCAAGCCTAGCTACTGACGGGGGGTGCGACGAGAACGCTGATCCATTGTCCCCCAGGGTGGGTAATATGAGCTATATTTAGGTTAATTCAATTTCATACAAAGGGGGCGAAGTGGAATGATGGAAACCCTTCTTAAAAATTCAACTATCTCCGATTTTTGTAAAATTTTAACAATAGTTAAACAGACATCAATTAATAAATATCCCTAAATTTTAAAGGGGTTTTAGGGAGCACAACCTCCGATTTGAAGATTCAAATATTTCAGATTTGCATTGAATTTAATCCATAGTCATTAGACATCAATTAGTAAGATTCCCTGAATTTCAATTTCTTCTTAAGACCACTTAAGCCTAAATTTTAGACATTTTCTACAATCAAAATCATGTAATGGATTTTGATCAAAATTCGAATGAGGATTCTAGACATAAGGTTTAGTAGCACTATATCTGGATTTTAATCTTCATAAGGGGACGTAAAAGTGGTGCAAAAATGTTTTGTTAAAGGAATTAATTTTATTCGCCCTGGGTTGAGTATTCTTCTAGTTCAGTTAAAACTTATTTTCCTTGTAGTCAGATATGTTATCTCACTCAAATCCAATGTCAGCAAATATTTCATCATACATAAAAGAAAGAATTTCCCGTCTGTGGAACACATTACTACGGGACTGCTTCCCTGCTTCAAATCCAATATAAAAAAAATACTTGTCAAAACCGTTCTCGCAAGCAATCAAATTTTGTTTATTCCATTAATCATTTTCAATCCTCTCATAATATTCCTCATCATTCACGAAAGAAAGAATTTCCCATTTGTGAAATACATTAGCACAGGACTGCTTTCCTGCAGACTACAACATGGTCGTCTTCAAATCAAATGTCAACAAATTCTTGTGATAAACCGTCTAAACAATCAAATTGTGTTCATTGCATTCACCATTTGCAACCCTCTCATAATATTCTTCATAATTCAACTGACAATCTATATATCTCATTAACCCTCGAGTGGCTTTTGGCCTTGATAAGTGATGACTCATGAGTAAAAAAAAAAAAAAAAAAAAACATGAAAAAAAAAAACTATGAATAAGAATATATTTATACATTCCGAATCCATTTGTTGAAAATTTAAATTATTAGACGTACCCATTGTTAGATAGTGGGGGGGGGGGCCAGAGAGAGAGAGAGAGAGAGAGAGAGGGAGAGTACCCCAAAAGGTTGGAGGATGCCCTGAAAGGTGGGGGGAGTGAAAGCAGAAGTCGGAAATGACGTCACTTCCACTTGGATCTGATTCTGTCTTTCAGACGCTAACCAGCAGATAGATCAGATGTGAAGAACACAAAGTCCTCGCCAGCCTGAGAGAGGGGCAGGGACGGTGGACACAGATGGCAAAAAGTGAAAAGGTATCTCTCCAAGTAAAATCCTTCATTCTCTCTCTCTCTCCTGTACAAACCATTCAATCTCTCTCTCTCTTGTTTTATGTTTAAATAAAACTTTTAAAACCAAAGCGGTGTCTGCGTGGTTTCTCTGTCGGCGGTGAGTTTGACAGCAGCAACGAAGCCAAGATACACCAGCCAACGGTGTAGACGAACCTGGGTACCAACGGTTCAAAGGTAAGCAGTAATGCAATACCGATGTCTCATTGGGTCACTACCGCTATTTATTCTACTTTGATTTAATTCAAAAATTCATAAACTGTGACATATTTTTGAGCAAATTCTTCTTGCACACCTAAGTTTATTTGTTATATACTGACTGCATCTCTTGATTCATGTATATCTCATTATACACTCTTGCAGCTGGGACAATTACAGACAACCGAGAGGGAAAACAAGAGAGAGAGAGAGAGAGAGAGAGAGAGAGAGAGAGAGAGAGAGAGAGAGTTATATTTGAGTTTCATAACCGATTTCTCGAATGATGACTGCTTGACCCCTGATCCCTTCAACTGCACCTGTCAGTAAATTGTTTTGACATCGAACCTCAGTACTACAAACATGACCGAGGCACGATGCACTCAGCGATCCCAAAACGCCGAGAGTCACTGTTGAACTTTCTTGCTTTCCCGAAATTTCAGCGCAAGTTTGGCACAAGGCCCACGAATATTACGCATATTATGGGGAGCATTTAGCCTCCCAAAAGCTCATTGTGCCACACTGACTGCATCTCTTGATTCATGTATATCTCATTATACACTCTTGGAGCTGGGACAATTACAGACATCCGAGAGGGAAAACACAAGAGAGAGAGAGAGAGAGAGAGAGAGAGAGAGAGAGAGAGAGAGAGAGAGAGAGAGAGAGAGAGATAGGCATTGACCGATCTTATGCTTAGGCTATGACATTGTACACTCGCCCTACCCTCGAGCACCAATTTCGTCATCTACTCACCTCGAGATCTGTCAAGAAAGCGACCATAATAACCACGTCGGGAAATGACTTCTGCTTCTAGACTTCCATTTAGTTGCCGAGGACACCTGTCAGCTGTCAATCATTCCTAGTCTGTCTAACCACTATTTTCTCCATTCTCGAATGAGAGCCTTCATTATCTAACATCTTTACTTCTATTATTATTAGTAGTAGTATTATTATTATTATTATTATATTATTATTATTATTATTTGTACTCACTAGGAGTTCTCACACAGATCATCGTCAGTGATTGCTCACCGACAACAACCAGTGGTATTTCCTGGAGTCTGAGTGACAACAAGCCTCCCCAGATTTCCAGTATTCTTCACCTCTTTTCGATAACGATGCGGTATCGCAACAGCCTCTTACCATTGATTTCTCGCTGGTAAGGACAATTGGTCTTCTCTGGGATTTGGGTGGCAATAAGCCTCCCCAAGGTCCCAGCATTCTCTGCACTTTTCCAGTGGAGGTCTGGTTTGTGCTGTCCCTAAAAATATGGAACGCTTCACGAATTTGCGTGTCATCCTTGCACAGGGGCCATGCTAATCTTCTCTATATCGTTCCAATTTTAGTATATGTACTGCCGAAGTGAGTACTTTATTATTATTATTATATTATCATTTACTAGTGGGACCCGTGTAAATTACACGAAATGATGTTTTCAATACTAATTATCTTGTTCCTAACCGATACATATTTGAATAAATTAACATTTGAGTTATATATTTATTTAAAAAATTGAACAATACATGAAACAATTTACAAAACTTCTTTATATACAATATTTGTAGTGAAAATAATATTTCGACAACTAAACCTTACTTTGTAAATGTTTTAGATTAAATTAAATTTGGCTCCAATTCATGAGTAGCATACAAAGATTCGGCTGTTCCGATGTATACTACACCCCATAAACTTGTATTGTCTTGGCCTTCTGGCCTTGATTTACGCCGGTCTATGGGTCTGTCCTGTGCAGTTCTAGGAGGTCCACCCTCCCAGGCTTTGTCTCCCCTCTTTGGGTAGGAGTAAGTTTATTGCTTACTGCCTGAGGCGCCCCTACCGGGGAATGCCGACGGGGCTGCCCAGGCAATTTTTAATGGCCAGAGTGCTCACTTTCTCGGGCGCTGGCTTTTCAAACCCCACTTTCCCGACCAGACCTTGGGTTACATCTTACTTGTGGGAGTAAGATAAAACTGGCCTTGTGCCTAACCTCCTGGAGAGGAGGTAAATAAATACAAAGATTCGGAAGGTCGTTGCTTTTGATGTAAGCATGACACACAAAATAACACACATGCTATCGTACTAATATGTCTTCCCAGTCGTCCCCTCCCTACTCCCCCCCGCCTTCGATGTAGAAAAAAAAATCTTAGAGGTTGGTTGGGATCGAACTATAAACCAGTCGGGCCGACGTCAAAAACCGACGTCAAAATCCTATGTTGCTAACCGTTGGGTCAAAGGGAAATACTTGAAAATATTACGAAAATTAGGTGACTTGAATGCTTTTCCAAATCTAGGTGCAGCACGCATGTGCAGAGCTTTTGATGTAAGCGTGACACACGAACACACCCGCTATTGTATTAGATTATTATTATATAAAAGTATTATTATCATTTATTATTCTTATACAGAATTTACCGTCCTACACATGAAAGCTTGTAAAACAGATGTTAAACGAATGATTATGATGACGACGACGACGACGACGACAACGATGATAACAACAACGAGGTAGTAGTAGTAGTAGTAGTAGTAGTAGTAGTAGTAGTAAAGAGACTTATTATTTTGCTATCTAATTTACATACGTGTTTACGGTATGTACGCACACACTATGTAAATTAGATGACAACGTTAAAAAATGAGTCACTCTTTCTCTAAATGCTCCCAAGAATTTGAAGCAAAGATTAGAGAGTGGTTGAATCAACATAGAGTGAGGGGCTAGAAGCTGATACTGGCGTTTAGCAATGTTGACCCCAGTCAATCTATTATTTAATGCATTGAAAAAGCTGAGCTTTTGTGTCGTCTGTGCTGAGTGAAGAAAATGAAATGCGTCTGACAAACGGTGCTTTTGCAGTCTACCAGAAATTGAGCGATGAAAATAAGGGGCACTTTACATCTATAAAGAAAGTTTTGTTTACGACGTTCGCCCTAGACTCCTATGCAGTGTACGTGCAGTTTGTGACACACTGCAGGCATCCGGGTCGAACTGTAGATGTTTTTCCTGGCGGACCTATGGAAGCTTTCTGTGCCATTTGATGGTACGACAGAACAAGGGTTTAAAGCTGCCTACGTCCATGGGTTGTCTGATCATGTCCGACAGCTCCTACAAGTTTCTTCTTGAATGGAGAAAATGAACATTTCCCAGCTTCTGGCTTGAGTGAGAGCTATATTGGAAGATGCCCCACATGCATGTAAGAACATGTGTTGATTATGAAAGCTGTGCATACCAAAAACGGACAGATAGAGAATGCCAGGATAAGGTGTTTTGAATGTGATGGAATTAACCATAAACACGGATTTTGAATGTGGATTTTGAATGTGGATTTTGAATAAGGTGTTTTGAATGTGATGGAATTAACCATAACCACGGATTTTGAATGTGGATTTTGAATAAGGTATTTTGAATGTGATGGAATTAACCATAACCACGGATTTTGAATGTGGATTTTGAATGTGGATTTTGAATAAGGTGGTTTGAATGTGATGGAATTAACGATAACCACGGATTTTGAATGTGATGAAATTAACGATAACCACGGATTTTGAATGTGATGGAATTAACGATAACCACGGATTTTGAATGTGATGGAATTAACCATAACCACGGATTTTGAATGTGATGGAATTAACGATAACCACGGATTTTGAATGTGATGGAATTAACGATAACCACGGATTGTGAATGTGATGGAATTAACGATAACCACGGATTTTGAATGTGGATTTTGAATGTGGATTTTGAATGTGGATTTTGAATAAGGTGGTTTGAATGTGATGGAATTAACCATAACCACGGATTGTCTTGCTCGGTGTGACAGATGGAGAGCTCGCGACATCCCGAAAAGTGGTGCATGTTACTTCTAATGTAAAAATAGTGACATACAAGTAAAATTAGGCATGCGGAATTATATGTGTACACGTTTATAGACTGTACATTCAGCCTTCACTTATAACTAAATAGTACTTTAAAAAGTCTCTTTCCGGTATGATTTAAACACGGATACTTATTAATCTTAGTTGTGGAAAGTCTATTGAAGATTAAAATCAATAACGTCTATAGCGAAAAGATATGGATTGTCCGGGAAAAGAGTTAGGGGATAAATGACCTGAATGTTTTGGTTATAGTGACCTGAATGTTTTGGTTATAGTGACCTGAATGCTTTGGTTATAGTGACCTGAATGTTTGGTTATAGTGACCTGAATGTTTGGTTATAGTGACCTGAATGTTTTGCTTATAGTGACCTGAATGTTTTGGTTATAGTGACCTGAATGCTTTGGTTATAGTGACCTGAATGTTTTGGTTATAGTGACCTGAATGCTTTGGTTATAGTGACCTGAATGTTTTGGTTATAGTGACCTGAATGCTTTGGTTATAGTGACCTGAATGCTTTGGTTATAGTGATCTGAATGCTTTGGTTATAGTAACCTGAATGCTTTGGTTATAGTGACCTGAATGTTTTGGTTATAGTGACCTGAATGTTTTGGTTATAGTGACCTGAATGCTTTGGTTATAGTGACCTGAATCTCAAAATCTGGTATCCATTCAGGACAGATGTCAAAAGTCGGCCATAGACAGGCTCATTGTAAGACTAAAAAGGAAATTTTACAACAGCCAGCAACGGTAATACTGACAAAGAAAGATAAAAATGAAACACAGAAGATTTATGGGTTCTGGTGTATTTGAGCAGTACCAAATTTCTGCCCTAGCAAATCTCAGCATTGTGAATTCGTAGCCAACGGTCATAAATAACGTTTAAAGTTTAATTTAGACGGTTTCAAACCGATATAAATGATTGCACATGAATATCGGCAAATTGAGGTGGACGAAAATCATAAAAAACGACTTACAATAAATACTCACAAAGAATTTTACAAGTTTAACAGACTTCGTTTCGAGTGTTAAAGTTGCATCTTGATTTTTCAGTAGCCTATTAAGATGACTTGTTAACCCTTAAATGCTTTAGTTTGATGACAATTGGTCAAGCGATGTGGACGCTAGGCTATACACAAACAAACTCAACCAAAAGCATAACCTCCTTTGTAGAGGTAATAAACATAACCTCCTTTGTAGAGGTAATAAACATAACCTCCTTTGTAGAGGTAATAAACATAACCTCCTTTGTAGAGGTAATAAACATAACCTCCTTTGTAGAGGTAATAAACATAACCTTCTTTGTAGAGGTAATAAACATAACCTTCTTTGTAGAGGTAATAAACATAACCTCCTTTGTAGAGGTAATAAACATAACCTCCTTTGTAGAGGTAATAAACATAACCTCCTTTGTAGAGGTAATAAACATAACCTCCTTTGTAGAGGTAATAAACATAACCTCCTTTGTAGAGGTAATAAACATAACCTCCTTTGTAGAGGTAATAAACATAACCTCCTTTGTAGAGGTAATAAACATAACCTCCTTTGTAGAGGTAATAAACATAACCTCCTTTGTAGAAGTAATAAACATAACCTCTATTGTAGAGGTAATAAACATAACCTCCTTTGTAGAGGTAATAAACATAACCTCCTTTGTAGAGGTAATAAACATAACCTCCTTTGTAGAGGTAATAAACATAACCTCCTTTGTAGAAGTAATAAACATAACCTCCTTTGTAGAGGTAATAAACATAACCTTCTTTGTAGAGGTAATAAACATAACCTCCTTTGTAGAGGTAATAAACATAACTTCCTTTGTAGAGGTAATAAACATAACCTCCTTTGTAGAGGTAATAAACATAACCTCCTTTGTAGAGGTAATAAACATAACCTCCTTTGTAGAGGTAATAAACATAACCTCCTTTGTAGAGGTAATAAACATAACCTCCTTTGTAGAGGTAATAAACATAATCTCCTTTGTAGAGGTAATAAACATAACCTCCTTTGTAGAGGTAATAAACATAACCTCCTTTGTAGAGGTAATAAACATAACCTCCTTTGTAGAGGTAATAAACATAATCTCCTTTGTAGAGGTAATAAACATAACCTCCTTTGTAGAGGTAATAAACATAACCTTCTTTGTAGAGGTAATAAACATAACCTCCTTTGTAGAGGTAATAAACATAACCTCCTTTGTAAAGCTAATAAACATAACCTCCTTTGTAGAGGTAATAAACATAACCTTCTTTGTAGAGGTAATAAACATAACCTCCTTTGTAGAGGTAATAAACATAACTTCCTTTGTAGAGGTAATAAACATAACCTCCTTTGTAAAGGTAATAAACATAACCTCCTTTGTAGAGGTAATAAACATAACCTCCTTTGTAGAGGTAATAAACATAACCTCCGTTGTAGAGGTAATAAACATAACCTCCTTTGTAGAGGTAATAAACATAACCTTCTTTGTAGAGGTAATAAACATAACCTCCTTTGTAGAGGTAATAAACATAACCTCCTTTGTAGAAGTAATAAACATAACCTCCTTTGTAGAGGTAATAAACATAACTTCCTTTGTAGAGGTAATAAACATAACCTTCTTTGTAGAGGTAATAAACATAACCTCCTTTGTAGAGGTAATAAACATAACTTCCTTTGTAGAGGTAATAAACATAACCTCCTTTGTAGAGGTAATAAACATAACTTCCTTTGTAGAGGTAATAAACATAACCTCCTTTGTAGAGGTAATAAACATAACCTCCTTTGTAGAGGTAATAAACATAACCTCCTTTGTAGAGGTAATAAACATAACCTCCTTTGTAGAGGTAATAAACATAACCTCCTTTGTAGAGGTAATAAACATAACCTCCTTTGTAGAGGTAATAAACATAACCTCCTTTGTAGAGGTAATAAACATAACCTTCTTTGTAGAGGTAATAAACATAACCTTCTTTGTAGAGGTAATAAACATAACCTCCTTTGTAGAGGTAATAAACATAACTTCCTTTGTAGAGGTAATAAACATAATCTCCTTTGTAGAGGTAATAAACATAACCTCCTTTGTAGAGGTAATAAACATAACCTCCTTTTTAGAGGTAATAAACATAACCTCCTTTGTAGAGGTAATAAACATAACCTCCTTTGTAGAGGTAATAAACATAACCTCCTTTGTAGAGGTAATAAACATAACCTCCTTTGTAGGGGTAATAAACATAACCTCCTTTGTAGAGGTAATAAACATAACCTCCTTTGTAGAGGTAATAAACATAACCTCCTTTGTAGAGGTAATAAACATTAGAGATTTGTCATGAATACTCTTCACTTTCCATAGTATTTCCTGAAATGTTATTTTGAACTGTCCTAGAACTGGCTCGTAATAAAATCTTTTGAATTCAATCTTAACATTTAAATGCTATATGATTTCATATTGGTTTGAAAAAGTCAAAAAAAGTTTAATAGGGGTAATATAAAGTAGTATAAATGATTTTAAAAAAAATAAAAAAATTATTGGACAAAAATAAATGATGTTGCAAATGTGCAACAAATGTCATAAAATTTTACATGTATAAAAAAACACTACAATATATGCATCCAAATAATCATAATACACTAGAGAATCATAAAATAAATTTTTACTTACCATTATAATGACCGGATTTAAAAATTTAGGCTATTGAATTAGGCAGACGACACACCAATGCCACTCGCCGGTGACATCAAAGATACTGATTACCTATTTAGCGGGTGTGCTGATGCAACATCATACTAATACCTACTCACACTTGTAAACAGGCTCGATGCAGATGTGAAACAAGTTGTAGTTTGACACATTTTCGTTGAATATTATATTAAATAGGCATTTTGTTTGAATGTGTCATATTTGAAACAAAAAGCATTTAAGGGTTAGTTCATTTTTGAAAGTTAAATTATTATCGTTTGGTCATTAAATTATCAATTGGAATAAATTATTAAAACTATAACTAAAATCAAAAAGATAGGTTTTCCTGTGTAGAAGAATTGATCGAGCAAAGTGGAAACAAAAAGAGAGGGGAGGAAAGAAGCAGCTCGCAACTCAATAAATCAATCGATTTTGTACCTGCTAAAGGCTCGGGTTCGTCTTGGTAGCCTGTTCCGAGTCCTAATCTGTTTATTTTGTCTAAAAAGACAGTATCGTCTGGAAATTAGTCGAAATACAATTCCAAAAAGACAAACTCAGCAAAAAAGAAACCCAGACAAAATGGTTAGTTTAGCAACCTGACATGTTTACAATATCAGCAGGCAAGATCATGGAGAGAATGAGTGAAGATTTATGTGACAAATTGAGAGCGGGAAATTGGCTACGTGATGTTGGTCTGGTGTGAAAGTAAAGGTGAATATTATATTAAATAGGTGAAAAATGGGATTTCAGAAGTCTATGACTAGACTCCAAACGTTAAACAAAAAAAAAAAAACTCAGTTCGGTTCAATTCCTATAGAAGCACAAAAACCCTCTGTGTAACTTTGAGCTCCAATGAACGAAAAAAGATTCGGCTCACCGCAGAATCTCACTCGACACTCACTTCACCTTCTCCTGATTTTCTTCTCTGTTTATTAGCAGATTTTCCTTCAGTTAATTCCGCTTAACCAATCAGAAAAAACATAATCCGCTGGCTGACTATTTGTCGTCAAGGCGAATCCACGTATTATTGTGCAGCAACCAATAGATTTGTTACTTCGAGGTTGCGAGTTCAATCCTCACTAGAAAACTAGTAAGCCAAAACTTATTTCCCTCTCCATCTGCAAGCCAAGCAAACGCGGACCCTCTTACTGCGGGGATGAAGTAAGTCCCGGCCATCTCCACCGCTCGATTCTGGCTCAAGATCATCAATTCCGCCACAATAGGCATTTTGTTTGAATGTATTATATTTGAAACAAAAATCATTTAAAGGTTAACAAGGAGTAAAAATAGAAAAGAACACGCATAGAAAAGGTTTTCAAAAGAATTAAAGATTATAGCTTCCAATTGAGTAATACCAAATATGGATTTTTTTATGACTAGCATAAAATATCTTGGGCAGATTATAGACGCGAACAGATAATGACCGGATAACGAGAGGTGTTATGCATTTTTTTAAAATAGGCCTCTACCGACTAACGTGTCTACTTTGCAAGCATCTCAAGGACTTTTAAATCATTACAATATTAATGTATCGAATATACGCAAGATGGGAGCCCTATTAAATAATTTGTTAAAAAAGATGTCGATTGGAATTGGTTAAATGAATGTGAAAAATCCTTCAAAAATGCTAATTTATCACTAGCACATTATAATAGCGAAAACGGTATGTGGCTATTTAAAAAGATTTTCTTTGACAAAGTTCACCCCAAACAAGGCAAGTCGCTACTGCGGATGTAAGGGGGCTACTGAAAATTAGGTTGTAGGTTTTTTTTTTTTTTTGGGGGGGGGGGGTCATCCTAAGTTGGAAGCTTTGATTTTCTTCGTCTGAATTTATCGTTTGTCGAATATACGTAAGATGGGAGCCCTATTAAATAATTTGTTAAAAAAGATGTTGATTGGAATTGGTTAAATGAATGTGAAAAATCCTTCAAAAATGCTAATTTATCACTAGCACATTATAATAGCGAAAACGGTATGTGGCTATTTAAAAAGATTTTCTTTGACAAAGTTCACCCCAAACAAGGCAAGTCGCTACTGCGGACGTAAGGGGGCTACTGAAAATTAGGTTGTAGGTTTTGGGGGGGGTCATCCTAAGTTGGAAGCTTTGATTTTCTTCGTCTGAATTTATCGTTTGTCGAATATACGTAAGATGGGAGCCCTATTAAATAATTTGTTAAAAAAGATGTCGATTGGAATTGGTTAAATGAATGTGAAAAATCCTTCAAAAATGCTAATTTATCACTAGCACATTATAATAGCGAAAACGGTATGTGGCTATTTAAAAAGATTTTCTTTGACATAGTTCACCCCAAACAAGGCAAGTCGCTACTGCGGACGTAAGGGGGCTACTGAAAATTAGGTTGTAGATTTTTTTTTGGGGGGGGGTCATCCTAAGTTGGAAGCTTTGATTTTCTTCGTCTGAATTTATCGTTTGTCGAATATACGTAAGATGGGAGCCCTATTAAATAATTTGTTAAAAAAGATGTCGATTGGAATTGGTTAAATGAATGTGAAAAATCCTTCAAAAATGCTAATTTATCACTAGCACATTATAATAGCGAAAACGGTATGTGGCTATTTAAAAAGATTTTCTTTGACATAGTTCACCCCAAACAAGGCGAGTCGCTACTGCGGACGTAAGGGGGCTACTGAAAATTAGGTTGTAGGTTTTGGGGGGGGGGGGGGTCATCCTAAGTTGGAAGCTTTGATTTTCTTCGTCTGAATTTATCGTTTGTCGAATATACGTAAGATGGGAGCCCTATTAAATAATTTGTTAAAAAAGATGTTGATTGGAATTGGTTAAATGAATGTGAAAAATCCTTCAAAAATGCTAATTTATCACTAGCACATTATAATAGCGAAAACGGTATGTGGCTATTTAAAAAGATTTTCTTTGACAAAGTTCACCCCAAACAAGGCAAGTCGCTACTGCGGACGTAAGGGGGCTACTGAAAATTAGGTTGTAGGTTTTGGGGGGGGGGGGGTCATCCTAAGTTGGAAGCTTTGATTTTCTTCGTCTGAATTTATCGTTTGTCGAATATACGTAAGATGGGAGCCCTATTAAATAATTTGTTAAAAAAGATGTCGATTGGAATTGGTTAAATGAATGTGAAAAATCCTTCAGAAATGCTAATTTATCACTAGCACATTATAATAGCGAAAACGGTATGTGGCTATTTAAAAAGATTTTCTTTGACATAGTTCACCCCAAACAAGGCAAGTCGCTACTGCGGACGTAA
This sequence comes from Sepiola atlantica, assembly GCA_963556195.1. Taxonomy (NCBI): domain Eukaryota; kingdom Metazoa; phylum Mollusca; class Cephalopoda; order Sepiida; family Sepiolidae; genus Sepiola; species Sepiola atlantica. The sequence goes on along the minus strand of OY744548.1, from coordinate 21,991,733 downwards.
GGGGGCTACTGAAAATTAGGTTGTAGGTTTTGGGGGGGGTCATCCTAAGTTGGAAGCTTTGATTTTCTTCGTCTGAATTTATCGTTTGTCAGATATACGTAAGATGGGAGCCCTATTAAATAATTTGTTAAAAAAGATGTCGATTGGAATTGGTTAAATGAATGTGAAAAATCCTTCAGAAATGCTAATTTATCACTAGCACATTATAATAGCGAAAACGGTATGTGGCTATTTAAAAAGATTTTCTTTGACATAGTTCACCCCAAACAAGGCAAGTCGCTACTGCGGACGTAAGGGGGCTACTGAAAATTAGGTTGTAGGTTTTGGGGGGGGGGGGGGGTCATCCTAAGTTGGAAGCTTTGATTTTCTTCGTCTGAATTTATCGTTTGTCAGATATACGTAAGATGGGAGCCCTATTAAATAATTTGTTAAAAAAGATGTCGATTGGAATTGGTTAAATGAATGTGAAAAATCCTTCAGAAATGCTAATTTATCACTAGCACATTATAATAGCGAAAACGGTATGTGGCTATTTAAAAAGATTTTCTTTGACATAGTTCACCCCAAACAAGGCAAGTCGCTACTGCGGACGTAAGGGGGCTACTGAAAATTAGGTTGTAGGTTTTGGGGGGGGTCATCCTAAGTTGGAAGCTTTGATTTTCTTCGTCTGAATTTATCGTTTGTCAGATATACGTAAGATGGGAGCCCTATTAAATAATTTGTTAAAAAAGATTTTGATTGGAATTGGTTAAATGAATGTGAAAAATCCTTCAGAAATGCTAATTTATCACTAGCACATTATAATAGCGAAAACGGTATGTGGCTATTTAAAAAGATTTTCTTTGACATAGTTCACCCCAAACAAGGCAAGTCGCTACTGCGGACGTAAGGGGGCTACTGAAAATTAGGTTGTAGGTTTTGGGGGGGGGGGGGGTCATCCTAAGTTGGAAGCTTTGATTTTCTTCGTCTGAATTTATCGTTTGTCGAATATACGTAAGATGGGAGCCCTATTAAATAATTTGTTAAAAAAGATGTTGATTGGAATTGGTTAAATGAATGTGAAAAATCCTTCAAAAATGCTAATTTATCACTAGCACATTATAATAGCGAAAACGGTATGTGGCTATTTAAAAAGATTTTCTTTGACAAAGTTCACCCCAAACAAGGCAAGCTGCTACTGCGGACGTAAGGGGGCTACTGAAAATTAGGTTGTAGGTTTGGGGGGGGGGGGGGATCATCCTAAGTTGGAAGCTTTGATTTTCTTCGTCTGAATTTATCGTTTGTCGAATATACGTAAGATGGGAACCCTATTAAATAATTTGTTAAAAAAGATGTCGATTGGAATTGGTTAAATGAATGTGAAAAATCCTTCAAAAATGCTAATTTATCACTAGCACATTATAATAGCGAAAACGGTATGTGGCTATTTAAAAAGATTTTCTTTGACAAAGTTCACCCCAAACAAGGCAAGTCGCTACTGCGGACGTAAGGGGGCTACTGAAAATTAGGTTGTAGGTTTTGGGGGGGGGGGGGGTCATCCTAAGTTGGAAGCTTTGATTTTCTTCGTCTGAATTTATCGTTTGTCGAATATACGTAAGATGGGAGCCCTATTAAATAATTTGTTAAAAAAGATGTTGATTGGAATTGGTTAAATGAATGTGAAAAATCCTTCAAAAATGCTAATTTATCACTAGCACATTATAATAGCGAAAACGGTATGTGGCTATTTAAAAAGATTTTCTTTGACATAGTTCACCCCAAACAAGGCAAGTCGCTACTGCGGACGTAAGGGGGCTACTGAAAATTAGGTTGTAGGTTTTGGGGGGGGGGGTCATCCTAAGTTGGAAGCTTTGATTTTCTTCGTCTGAATTTATCGTCTGTCAGTTTTCGCCTAGTCAACTTTCGTGTGCTTCCGAGACCTGCCCGAACGTTGACGACGCAAAGTCACGGAAACACGGTGCGTTCTCTATAAGAGTACCTTTAAAAGATAAACAAGCCGCGCATGCGTGGTCCCTCCTCTGTATGATAAATAATGTTGTAAACTTTGAAAAGCGATAGCGAGCTGGCAGGGTTAGCTAGTTAACATAAAAGTTTTTTAAAAATTCCAAAAGTGTGAATAAAAATGAAATTCTTATTTTTCAAAATGCAAATAAATTTAGCAATTCATTGAAAGTATAAAGCAAAATGTTTGTGCATTTTTTTAGATAAGGATTGATTAATTTGTATTAATAGGATTATTCGAACTACGTTTAACCTCCGACCTTCTTCAGGTGTATCTTTCCAAACACGAGAATGGTGCTTATGCTGATTAGCGGCCATATGAAAAATTATTTCAAGATTTCAGTTATCTGCCCTTGAAATCTTCTTAAAAAAACAAGATGGACGCTTACTGAACGAGTCGCTGTTATGATACGCAGAATGGAAAAATACTTGTAATTAAAGTTCTAGTGGATAATTTTTTCTACTTTTTCGTACAGTGAGTAAGAATATAATGCTTAATAAGTATATGTTATTGTTTTTATATAAAAATATATTTTCATATGGCCGCTAATCAGCATAAGCACCCGGGAATATATACAGATAGACTCGTAGCTCAACGTCTCAGTGGCAAGATGCCTTGTTTGAGGTGAATAAATTTTTTAAAAATAAATACAAAATAAATAATAATAATAATAATAATAATAGACAAGGGCAGATAATCTATTTTTATCTTCAGGTGTGTCTTGTCGAACTTAGCACTTATATCCGTTATGCCACGGGTCCTTGTGTACTATCCGTAAGGACCTGTGGCACAACATGTATAAGTGAAGAGCTTGAATGCAAAATGCGATAAATGCCATTTTCAAAGTTACGAAGCTATCACTACAAAAAGTGTCGCATTTCAACACTCCACCAAATTACCCTAACCCTAATACCCCAAAATCATGTTTTACATAATATGATACCAACATATATTCTTTTTGTATTATTCAGACGACTGTTCTCATCTTGAGCTATTCTCACAACGTTGTAACCTCCGACCTTCTTTAGGTGTATCTTGTCGAACTCAGGAATCTTTTTGTCGAACTCGAATACTAGAATTGCCCGCAAAGACCCGTAATGTAACGGATAAATTACTAAGTAAAATTCAGTTCTAAACGACACTCTTCTGGAGGTTGAAGGTTCAATCCTCAGTACGGGCGATACTAAAAATACAATTGCGAATTACTTAAGACTTCTACCCGGTCATGGCTGACAGAACAAGTGCATGCTACCCCCGTTGATTAAATAAATTTTTTAAACTTGAGTACTTTCGATGATAAACATCTTTGTCAAAAGTATAAGAATATTTTTTTCTCTTCTTTAAAGTACTCAAGTTTTAAAAAAAAAGTTTTTAAAGTAAATAAATAATTTATTTTAAAAAACAATTTGCGTTGTCCAGGTTTTCAAAATATTTATAAAAAAAAAATTCTCCTTATTATTAAAATTAAATATATTTTTTTTAGATGAGGATTGATAATTTGTATTATTTGCTTTAGTCGGACTACTGTTCTAATCTTTGATGTTATTTTCATAACGTTTCGGCCGATGTAACCTCCGACCTTCTTCAGATGCATCTTGTCAAACTCTGGAATCTGTACGGAATTTCGAACGGAACCCTTTATTTAATCCACAGGGGTAGCATGCTCTCGTTCCATCAGCCACGACCAGGTAGAAGTCTTAAGTAATTCCCAATTATAGAAGAGTGTCACTTAGAACTGAATTTTACTTAGCACTTTATCCGTGGCGCCAAAAGATCCTTGCGGACAATTCTAGAATGAATTTTGTGAGCCTTTTCGGCCGATGTAACCTCTGACCTTCTTCAGGAGTATCTTGTCGAATTCGGGAATCTTTCTTTTAATCTTTGTATTTAAGTGTTTAAATTATATAACTATTTATTCAAAGTATAAGTTAAGAATCCATTTATATAACTATTTATTCAAAGTATAAGTTAAGAATCCATTATATAACTATTTATTCAAAGTATAAGTTAAGAATCCATTTATATAACTATTTATTCAAAGTATAAGTTAAGAATCTATTTATATAACTATTTATTCAAAGTATAAGTTAAGAATCCATTTATATAACTATTTATTCAAAGTATAAGTTAAGAATCCATTATATAACTATTTATTCAAAGTATAAGTTAAGAATCCATTTATATAACTATTTATTCAAAGTATAAGTTAAGAATCTATTTATATAACTATTTATTCAAAGTATAAGTTAAGAATCCATTTATATAACTATTTATTCAAAGTATAAGTTAAGAATCTATTTATATAACTATTTATTCAAAGTATAAGTTAAGAATCCATTTATATAACTATTTATTCAAAGTATAAGTTAAGAATCCATTATATAACTATTTATTCAAAGTATAAGTTAAGAATCCATTTATATAACTATTTATTCAAAGTATAAGTTAAGAATCCATTATATAACTATTTATTCAAAGTATAAGTTAAGAATCCATTTATATAACTATTTATTCAAAGTATAAGTTAAGAATCTATTTATATAACTATTTATTCAAAGTATAAGTTAAGAATCCATTTATATAACTATTTATTCAAAGTATAAGTTAAGAATCCATTATATAACTATTTATTCAAAGTATAAGTTAAGAATCCATTTATATAACTATTTATTCAAAGTATAAGTTAAGAATCCATTATATAACTATTTATTCAAAGTATAAGTTAAGAATCCATTTATATAACTATTTATTCAAAGTATAAGTTAAGAATACATTTATATAACTATTTATTCAAAGTATAAGTTAAGAATCTATTTATATAACTATTTATTCAAAGTATAAGTTAAGAATCCATTTATATAACAATTTATTCAAAGTATAAGTTAATCATCCATTTATATAACTATTTATTCAAAGTATAAGTTAAGAATCCATTATATAACTATTTATTCAAAGTATAAGTTAAGAATCCATTATATAACTATTTATTCAAAGTATAAGTTAAGAATCCATTTATATAACTATTTATTCAAAGTATAAGTTAAGAATCCATTATATAACTATTTATTCAAAGTATAAGTTAAGAATCTATTTATATAACTATTTATGCAAAGTATAAGTTAAGAATCCATTTATAAAACTATTTATTCAAAGTATAAGTTAATCATCCATTTATATAACTTATTATTCAAAGTATAAGTTAAGAATCCATTTATATAACTATTTATTCAAAGTATAAGTTAAGAATCCATTTATATAACTATTTATTCAAAGTATAAGTTAAGAATACATTTATATAACTATTTATTCAAAGTATAAGTTAAGAATCCATTTATATAACTATTTATTCAAAGTATAAGTTAAGAATACATTTATATAACTATTTATTCAAAGTATAAGTTAAGAATCCATTTATATAACTATTTATTCAAAGTATAAGTTAAGAATCCATTTTTATAACTATTTATTCAAAGTATAAGTTAAGAATCCATTTATATAACTATTTATTCAAAGTATAAGTTAAGAATCCATTTATATAACTATTTATTCAAAGTATAAGTTAAGAATCCATTTATATAACTATTTATTCAAAGTATAAGTTAAGAATCCATTTATATAACTATTTATTCAAAGTATAAGTTAAGAATCCATTTATATAACTATTTATTCAAAGTATAAGTTAAGAATCCATTTATATAACTATTTATTCAAAGTATAAGTTAAGAATCCATTTATATAACGATATATTCAAAGTATAAGTTAAGAATCCATTTATATAACTATTTATGCAAAGTATAAGTTAATCATCCATTTATATAACTATTTATTCAAAGTATAAGTTAAGAATCCATTTATATAACTATTTATTCAAAGTATAAGTTAAGAATCCATTTATATAACTATTTATTCAAAGTATAAGTTAAGAATCCATTTATTCAAAGTATAAGTTAAGAATCCATTTATATAACTATTTATTAAAAGTATAAGTTAAGAATCCATTTATATAACTATTTATTCAAAGTATAAGTTAAGAATCCATTTATATCACTATTTATGCAAAGTATAAGTTAAGAATCCATTATATAACTATTTATTCAAAGTATAAGTTAATAATCCATTTATATAACTATTTATTCAAAGTATAAGTTAATAATCCATTTATATAACTATTTATTCAAAGTATAAGTTAAGAATCCATTTATATAACTATTTATTCAAAGTATAAGTTTAGAATCCATTTATATAACTATTTATTCAAAGTATAAGTTAAGAATCCATTTATATAACTATTTATGCAAAGTATAAGTTAAGAATCCATTTATATAACTATTTATTCAAAGTATAAGTTAAGAATCCATTATATAACTATTTATTCAAAGTATAAGTTAAGAATCCATTTATATAACTATTTATGCAAAGTATAAGTTAAGAATCCATTTATATAACTATTTATTCAAAGTATAAGTTAAGAATCCATTTATATAACTATTTGTTCAAAGTATAAGTTAAGAATCCATTTATATAACTATTTATTCAAAGTATAAGTTAAGAATACATTTATATAACTATCTATTCAAAGTATAAGTCAAGAATCCATTTATAAAACTATTTATGAAATGTATAAGTTAAGAATCCATTTATAAAACTATTTATGAAATGTATAAGTTAAGAATCCATTTATATAACTATTTATTCAAAGTATAAGTTAAGAATACATTTATATAACTATTTATGCAAAGTATAAGTTAAGAATCCATTTATAAAACTATTTATGAAATGTATAAGTTAAGAATCTATTTATATAACTATTTATTCAAAGTATAAGTTAAGAATCCATTTATATAACTATTTATGCAAAGTATAAGTTAAGAATCCATTTATATAACTATTTATGCAAAGTATAAGTTAAGAATCCATTATATAACTATTTATTCAAAGTATAAGTTAAGAATCCATTTATATAACTATTTATGCAAAGTATAAGTTAAGAATCCATTTATATAACTATTTATGAAATGTATAAGTTAAGAATCCATTTATATAACTATTTATTCAAAGTATAAGTTAAGAATACATTTATATAACTATTTATGCAAAGTATAAGTTAAGAATCCATTTATAAAACTATTTATGAAATGTATAAGTTAAGAATCCATTTATATACCTATTTATTCAAAGTATAAGTTAAGAATACATTTATATAACTATTTATGCAAAGTATAAGTTAAGAATCCATTTATAAAACTATTTATGAAATGTATAAGTTAAGAATTCATTTATATAACTATTTATTCAAAGTATAAGTTAAGAATCCATTTATATAACTATTTATGCAAAGTATAATTTAAGAATCTATTATATAACTATTTATTCAAAGTATAAGTTAAGGATCCATTTATATAACTATTTATGCAAAGTATAAGTTAAGAATCCATTATATAACTATTTATTCAAAGTATAAGTTAAGAATCCATTTATATAACTATTTATGCAAAGTATAAGTTAAGAATCCATTTATATAACTATTTATTCAAAGTATAAGTTAAGAATCCATTTATAAAACTATTTGTTCAAAGTATAAGTTAAGAATCCATTTATATAACTATTTATTCAAAGTATAAGTTAAGAATACATTTATATAACTATCTATTCAAAGTATAAGTTAAGAATCCATTTATAAAACTATTTATGAAATGTATAAGTTAAGAATCCATTTATAAAACTATTTATGAAATGTATAAGTTAAGAATCCATTTATATAACTATTTATTCAAAGTATAAGTTAAGAATATATTTATATAACTATTTATGCAAAGTATAAGTTATGAATCCATTTATAAAACTATTTATGAAATGTATAAGTTAAGAATTCATTTATATAACTATTTATTCAAAGTATAAGTTAAGAATCCATTTATATAACTATTTATGCAAAGTATAAGTTAAGAATCCATTTATATAACTATTTATGAAATGTATAAGTTAAGAATCCATTTATATAACTATTTATTCGAAGTATTAGTTAAGAATCCATTTATATAACTATTTATTCAAAGTATAAGTTAAGAATACATTTATATGACTATTTATTCAAAGTATAAGTTAAGAATACATTTATACAGGGTGATTCATAAGTCACTTAGCTATTTATTTTTGAAATTCTAAAGTTAAAAATATACGGTAATACAAAACAGAACGTTTACTCAACAAATTCATTCATGGGAGTTTAAAATTACAGCAAATTTTCAAAATTGCCACCTTCTTTCTGCATGCATTGCTCCATTCTTTTTTGCAAGGAATTTACGACTGTATGTAGCATATTTGATTGATATGAAATAAATATATATAAAAACAAATATATAAACGAACAAATTTAAAATAACAAATAGCAGTAATTAGAGTGTAAGATAACAATTATCAAAAGTTCATAGTATATTTGTGCTTCATATGGTAATCATTTTAAATAGCTAAGTGAAGTTACTTATGAATCACCCTGTATAACTATTTATTCAAAGTATAAGTTAAGAATCCATTTATATAACTATTTATTCAAAGTATAAGTTAAGAATCTATTTATATAACTATTTATTCAAAGTATAAGTTAAGGATCCATTATATAACTATTTATTCAAAGTATAAGTTTAGAATCCATTTATATAACTATTTATTCAAAGTATAAGTTTAGAATCAATTTATATAACTATTTATTCAAAGTATAAGTTAAGAATCCATTATATAACTATTTATTCAAAGTATAAGTTAAGAGTCCATTTATATAACTATTTATTCAAAGTATAAGTTAAGAATCTATTTATATAACTATTTATTCAAAGTATAAGTTAAGAATCCATTTATATAACTATTTATTCAAAGTATAAGTTAAGAATCCATTTATATAACTATTTATTCAAAGTATAAGTTAAGAATCCATTATATAACTATTTATTCAAAGTATAAGTTAAGAATCCATTTATATAACTATTTATTCAAAGTATAAGTTAAGAATCCATCTATATAACTATTTATTCAAAGTATAAGTTAAGAATCCATTTATATAACTATTTATGCAAAGTATAAGTTAAGAATCCATTTATATAACTATTTATTAAAAGTATAAGTTAAGAATCCATTATATAACTATTTATTCAAAGTATAAGTTTAGAATCCATTTATATAACTATTTATTCAAAGTATAAGTTAAGAATCTATTTATATAACTATTTATTCAAAGTATAAGTTAAGAATCCATTATATAACTATTTATTCAAAGTATAAGTTAAGAATCCATTTATATAACTATTTATTCAAAGTATAAGTTAAGAATCCATCTATATAACTATTTATTCAAAGTATAAGTTAAGAATCCATTTATATAACTATTTATGCAAAGTATAAGTTAAGAATCCATTTATATAACTATTTATTAAAAGTATAAGTTAAGAATCCATTATATAACTATTTATTCAAAGTATAAGTTTAGAATCCATTTATATAACTATTTATTCAAAGTATAAGTTAAGAATCTATTTATATAACTATTTATTCAAAGTATAAGTTAAGAATCCATTATATAACTATTTATTCAAAGTATAAGTTAAGAATCCATTTATATAACTATTTATGCAAAGTATAAGTTAAGAATCCATTTATATAACTATTTATTCAAAGTATAAGTTAAGAATCCATTTATATAACTATTTATTCAAAGTATAAGTTAAGAATCCATTTATATAACTATTTATGCAAAGTATAAGTTAAGAATCCATTTACTCGAAGCCAAAATAAAGTATTAATCTTTTTCTTTATTCGATTTCTAGGTTTTGGTTCAGTGCTGTCAACACTGGAACTTCCTGCTGGCAGGGTCGAAAGGTCAAATACGACTCGGTTGACTTGGCAAAGGATCAAAAGAAAAACCCCGAGCCAAAAGTATGCAAGCTCTAACATAAAGAACATTGTGTCACAAGAACATGTTTTATCGAACAAATCTCATGCACTTTCACCTGTAGTTAAGTCAAGTGATGTATCTGTTGACAAATACATTATAACAATACGAAAAGGGAATCGAAGCGTTTACGCTGGAGGAAAAGCTAAGATACAAAATGAAGTAAGAGGTAGTACAACAAAGAATAATCCTCATGTTGATTTTAACAAATTACATAACCAAAGTAGCATGAATGTAGTAAAGTCTGACCATAAAATACGATCTGGTTACATGCGTATCAAAAGAGGTGGCCAATCAAAAAAGAAACAATTCTTCGGTTCAAATCGCATAGACAATGGAAGAAACTTCGGCTTGAGTGGACCTAACCAGGGCATGAGATATGGACACAGACAAAACAGAAGAGACACCGATTTAATGAGAAGTCAACATGAAAGATTAATGGCATCTTATCAAAACCCACAAATAATAGATAGTTCACGGCAGCATGGTGGGTATGCATCTGTTATGAACCACCAGAATGTTGAACAATTCCGATACCCGAGTGGAAAACAGTTGGATGGAGTTTTCCCAATGGGAAAAGGAAACAATTTTCATTTTGATAATAATCGAATACGGAAACGGGACGCTCCAATAGAAAGAGGAGAAGGGCGAATGCTCGTAAGAATATCGAGCGGAAATCCGATCACGCATGGAGGAGAACTGCTGTGGCCTACGAGAAGTGTACGCAGAACTCGTCAGGCTAGTTTTAGCAACGGTGGCAGTAGTAGTAGTAGTCTGAGCAGCAGTAGTAGTTATGGTGGTGGTAGTTATGGTGGTGGTAGTTATGGTGATAGTAGTTATGGAGATAGTAGTGGTAGTAGTAGTATAGGCAGCAGTAGTAGTAGTGATGGTGGTAGTAGTGGTAGTAGTTATGGAGGTAGTAGTTATGGAGGTAGTAGTGGTGGTAGTAGTATAGACAGCAGTAGTAGTAGTGGTGGTGGTAGTTATGGTGGTAGTAGTTATGGAGGTAGTAATTATGTAGGTAGTAGTTATGGAGGTAGTAGTATAGGCAGCAGCAGTAGTAGTGGTGGTGGTAGTTATGGTGGTTATAGTGGTAGTAGTTACGGGGGTAGTAGTGGTAGTAGTTATGGAGGTAGTAGTGGTAGTAGTTATGGAGGTAGTAGTGGTGGAAGTAGTAGTGGTGGAGGTTCGTATAGCAGGGTGAGTGTACAAAGAATATGTGGAAAAAGGAGACATTCATGCGGAAGAAAAACTTCGTCCAGAAGAAAGACGATGAGAAGGGTTTCCATGAGAAGAATTATCAGAAAAAAGACTTCGATCAAAGGACGGCCAAAAAAACCACGTGGAGCTGGATGGCGTTGGTCCGTACGTTCTAATAAATGGGTGAATAAATATTTATGTAGGCAAACAAAACCACGTGGAGCTGGATGGTATTGGTCCATACGTTATAAGAAATGGATGAGAAAAATTGTGGTAAGGCCAAAAAAACCACGTGGAGCTGGATGGTATTGGTCCATACGTTATAAGAAATGGATGAGAAAGATTGTGATAAGGCCAAAAAAACCATGTGGAACTGGATGGTATTGGTCCATACGTTATAAGAAATGGATGAGAAAAATTGTGGTAAGGCCAAAAAAACCACGTGGAGCTGGATGGTATTGGTCCATACGTTATAAGAAATGGATGAGAAAGATTGTGATAAGGCCAAAAAAACCATGTGGAACTGGATGGTATTGGTCCATACGTTATAAGAAATGGATGAGAAAAATTGCGATAAGGCCAAAAAAACCACGTGGACCTGGATGGCATTGGTCCGTACGTTTTAATAAATGGGTGAGAAAAATTGTGATAAGGCCAAAAAAACCACGTGGACCTGGATGGCATTGGTCCGTACGTTTTAATAAATGGGTGAGAAAAATTGTGATAAGGCCAAAAAAACCACGTGGACCTGGATGGCATTGGTCCGTACGTTTTAATAAATGGGTGAGAAAAATTGTGATAAGGCCAAAAAAACCATGTGGACCTGGATGGCATTGGTCCGTACGTTTTAATAAATGGGTGAGAAAAATTGTGATAAGGCCAAAAAAACCACGTGGACCTGGATGGCATTGGTCCGTACGTTTTAATAAATGGGTGAGAAAAATTGTGATAAGGCCAAAAAAACCATGTGGACCTGGATGGCATTGGTCTGTACGTTTTAATAAATGGGTGAGAAAAATTGTGATAAGGCCAAAAAAACCACGTGGACCTGGATGGCATTGGTCCGTACGTTTTAATAAATGGGTGAGAAAAATTGTGATAAGGCCAAAAAAACCACGTGGACCTGGATGGCATTGGTCCGTACGTTTTAATAAATGGGTGAGAAAAATTGTGATAAGGCCAAAAAAACCACGTGGACCTGGATGGCATTGGTCCGTACGTTTTAATAAATGGGTGAGAAAAATTGTGATAAGGCCAAAAAAACCATGTGGACCTGGATGGCGTTGGTCTGTACGTTTTAATAAATGGGTGAGAAAAATTGTGATAAGGCCAAAAAAACCACGTGGACCTGGATGGCATTGGTCCGTACGTTTTAATAAATGGGTGAGAAAAATTGTGATAAGGCCAAAAAAACCATCTGGACCTGGATGGCGTTGGTCTGTACGTTTAAATAAATGGGTGAGAAAAATTGTGATACGGACATGCAGAATAACAAATAAAGAAAAAAAAAGAATTGAACAAAAAAAAAAAAATGAAGAAAGAAAAAGAATTGAACAAATAAAAAAAAAAAATGAAGAAAGAAAAAGAATTGAACAAATAAAAAAAAATGAAGAAAGAAAAAGAATTGAACAAAAAAAAAAAAATGAAGAAAGAAAAAGAATTGAAGAAAGAAAAAGAATTGAAGAAAGAAAAAGAATTGAAGAAAGAAAAAGGATTGAAGAAAGAAAAAGAATTGAAGAAAGAAAAAGAATTGAAGAAAGAAAAAGAATTGAAGAAAGAAAAAGGATTGAAGAAAGAAAAAGAATTGAAGAACAAAAAAGAATTGAAGAAAAAAAAAGAAATGAAGAAAGAAGAAGAAAAGAAGAAACAAAAAGACATGAAAAAAAACCTATTTCATGCAAAACTGAAATAAAGAATGAAGGCGGAAAAAAAGTCATTATAATTAATGGAGGAGGAGGAAGAAGAAGGAAGATTTCGTCCATAAGTAGGGGACATATATCTCGACACTATCATCATAAAATTAATAACAAGAATGGTAGAAATGGTCGACTCATTATAATTAATGGAGGAGGAGGAGGAAGAAGGAAGATTTCGTCCACAAGTAGGAAACATATATCTCGACACTATCATCATAAAATTAATAACAATAATGGTAGAAATGATGGACGCCTTATAATTCATGGAGGAGGAGGAAGAAGGAAGACTTGGTCCATAAGTAGGAGACTTATAGCTCGACAGCATCATCGTCGTATAATGAATGTACCAGGAGGTCGTCTGAATTTCAGATCGATGCATCTCAGTAGACATTTTCTCCATCGCCATAGGAATGATGGAGGAGGAAGAGGAGGAGGGCATAGGACGAGATCTGGTTTTATTGCATGCGGAGGAGGAAGAGGAGGAGGAAGAGGAGGAGGACATAGGAGGAAACATATCATTATTACACGACCTATTACATGCGGAGGAGGAAGAGGAGGAGGAGGAAGAGGAAGAGGGCATAGGACGAGATCTGGTTTTATTGCATGCGGAGGAGGAAGAGGAGGAGGAAGAGGAGGAGGACATAGGAGGAAACATATCATTATTACACCACCTATTACATGCGGAAAAGGAGGAGGAAGAGGAGGAGGAGGACATAGGAAGAAATCTCGCCATATTACATGCGGAGGAGGAGGACAGAGGAAGAAACCTATCAAAATTAAACTACCTGTTAGCTGCGGAAAAGGAAAAAAAAGAGGTATGAGTTGGTTTACAAGTCGTAAATGGTCCACAGGAAATAGAAATGGTGGAGGCGGAATAAATGATGGAGGAGGAGGAGGGGGAGGGGGAGGAGGTACGAGTTGGTTTACAAGTCGTAAATGGTCCACAGGAAATAGAAATGGTAGAGGCGAAATAAATGGTGGGGGAGGAGGAAGAGGAGGAGGAGAAGGTAGGAGTTGGTTTACAAGTCGTAAATTGTTCACAGGAAATGGAAATGATGGAGGCGGAATAAATGATGGAGGGGGAGGAGGAGGAGGAGGAGGTAGTGGTTGGTTTACAAGTCATAAATGGTCCACAGGAAATAGAAATGATGGAGGCGGAATAAATGATGGAGGAGGAGGAGAAAGTAGGAGTTGGTCTAGTAAATGGTCTCCAGGAGACGGAAACCAAATGGGGCCAAGTTTAAACCACATTTTATATAATTCGTTCAAATTTCGCGAACCAGTTAGAAAACAAAGTCAGTCGTTGATAATGCAGAAATTAATACTCCCATCCAAATCACACAAGGGTTCTGTCACGGTTTCATCTTTAACGCCTGTCACAGATTCTTCATTTGCCACCAGGGGACAGTTTCTGGTGATACAAAAAAGAAACCATACTAATGGAATTGCAACACACCAAAATCATGTAACAGATGAAGAAATGGCAAAAGATGCGACGAAAGTCGGGCAAACTGACGCATCGCTGTCTGACTTGCATAAAAATGATAAAAATGATATTGTTGAAACATCACGTTTTGAAAAGATTAAAGAAATAACGCCGCCCTTTTTTAAGAAAGTCCCTGAAAGTATAAGAGAGAAGTTCCGCAGAAAAAAGGGAAAAGAAATAAAAGCTGAACACTTCTCCAAGTTTTTAGAATCAGGTAATCTAAGAACTGGAATCGGTTCTGATCCACGTAAAATGTTGTCTTTGCAAAGACAAAACATGCAGCACAAAATGTCTGCAACAATGAATATTATAAACCACAACAGTACACAAATATCTTCTATAAAGCAGAACATGTCTAGAATGGCAAAGAGATATAAAACAGTAAGCCCTATAAACCAGAAGAGAACACAAGTTTTGAACGCTATAAAACAGGATATGTCTGAAACAGCAAATAGATTTAAAACAGCGAGCCCTATAAACAATAACAGAACCAAAATATCGAACGCTATAATGCAAGACATGTCTGAAACGGCAAATAGATTTAAAAAGACCAGCCCTATTACCCACAACAAAACGAAAATATCGAACGCTATAAGACAGAATCTGTCTGAAACGAGCCCTATAATGCAGAAAATGTCTAAAATGTCTAAAATGAAAATAAGTAACTTCTTGAAGAACGTGTTCCCCCACATTAAGCAACACATTTATGGGGGTCATATCGCCCCCAGGGGGCGATGGCCCTGGCAGGTGACGATACAAAGAAAACATTGGAATGGCTGGCACCATATCTGTGGTGGGACAATCATCAAGCCAAAGGTCGTCATAACAGCTGCACACTGTATCATTCCTCACAGGTAAATTCTGATTAACTCTGTCATAACAAATGTTTCGACACTTTCTGTACAATCACCCCATCATAAAAAAGGGTCCAATTCTTTTTAAAATAGAGAATTTGGGGGCGTATGTATTCCGATAGTCACAAACAGAACCTCACCAAATTTTAATAAGAATCAAGTACCTTTTGTATTATTTGGATTATTAAGACCATGATTCTCAACTGGTTGTTATTTTCACGTTTCGGCCGATGTAACCTTTCACCTTCTTCAGGTGTAATAAATAGTAATACGACATTTCTAAAACTAACTCTAAAATTACCCTAATACTAACAACCTGGCAGTCAATTTACTCTAAACTTACCCTAACCCTAACCCTAACCACCTGGCAGTCAATTTACTCTACACTTACCCTAACCCTAACCCTAACCACCTGGCAGTCAATTTACTCTACACTTACCCTAACGCTAACCACCTGGCAGTCAATTTACTCTAGACTTAACCTAACCCTAACCACCTGGCAGTCAATTTACTCTACACTTACCCTAACCCTAACCACCTGGCAGTCAATTTACTCTACACTTACCCTAACCCTAACCACCTGGCAGTCAATTTACTCTACACTTACCCTAACCCTAAGCCTAACCACCTGGCAGTCAATTTACTCTACACTTACCCTAACGCTAACCACCTGGCAGTCAATTTACTCTAGACTTAACCTAACCCTAACCACCTGGCAGTCAATTTACTCTAAACTTATCCTAACCCTAACCATCTTGCAGTCAATTTACTCTAAACTTACCCTAACCACCTGGAAGTCAATTTACTCTAAACTTACCCTAACCCTAACCACCTGGCAGTCAATTTACTCTAAACTTACCCTAACCCCTAACAACCTGGCAGTCAATTTACTCTAAATTTACCCTAACCCCTAACAACCTGGCAGTCAATTTACTCTACACTTACCCTAACCCTAACCACCTGGCAGTCAATTTACTCTAAACTTACCCCAACCCTAACAACCTGGCAATCAATTTACTCTAAACTTACACTAACCCTAACTATCTGGTAGTCAATTTACTCTACACTTATCCTAACCCTAACCATCTGGCAGTCAATTTACTCTAAACTTATCCTAACCACCTGGCAGTCAATTTACTTTAAACTTACCCTAACCCCTAACCACCTGGCAGTCAATTTACTCTAAACTTACCCTAACCCTAACCACCTGGCAGTCAATTTACTCTAAACTTACCCTAACCCTAATCACCTGGCAGTCAATTTACTCTAAACTTACCCTAACCCTAACCATCTGGCAGTCAATTTACTCTAAACTTACATAGCGAACGAACTTAAATTTATGCAAATAAAGTCAATTTTCTAGGTTTTGAGGGGCAAAGCTGCCGTTTTTACTAGGGGCTAAGATCCACCTCCAATATTTAAGAATACATATTTAAAAATTTATGCTGTTGTTTTAAAGCAAATAAAATCGATTTTTTAATTTTTTTTAGTGGATTGGTTGTGTTGTAAAAAGGAGCTTAAATATTTTAAAATGAGTATTTACTTTGTGTTTTTAAGCAAATAACATCGATTTGTTTAAGTAGGGTTAGGGTTAGGGTTAGGGTTAGGGTTAGTGGTTAGGGTTCTTTTTTAAAATCCTTTCTCCCCCAAAACAGACAATATTTAACTAAAAAAAGATTCTGGCTATATGTCCTTAAAATTCTATTTGTTACACACTGGTCCGGAAATGGGATCTCATTTTACATTAAATGTACATGCGAAACTGATCCCCCATTCTAAATTCTGATTTATCTGAGAATCCTCATTTACTTTTAAGTATATATAGAATTTTCTTTTTTCTTGACAGTGTTCTTAATGTTTTTTTATGCATTGTATCCAAGATTTTAATACCTATTGTGAGATTTTCGTTTATATTTTTTACTTGTGCCATTTTACTTATTTATCAACTCCTGCTATTTTTACTTGTGCCATTTTTTATGGGGGCATTTTCATCTAAATTCGTAATTATGATCTATAGATTTTCGTTTTACTGGTAGTTAAAAATCAATAAATACCATTTCTATTTTATCATTAGTGTGATAAATATTTATATTAATATGATAAATATTTATATTTTATCATTAGTACCATTTCTATTTTATAATTAGTGTGATAAATATTTATATTAGTGTTGTGACCCTGTTAGGGGCCGAAATAAAGACACGGAAACATGGGGTTACAGGAACAAAGATATATTATTGAAGAAAAAGAATATATATACAAGAAGTGGTATTCTGGACTGCCAGTATAGAACTGGGGTGGAAGAAGACAGTGAGTTTGAATGCTTCTCGCATTTTATTTTAGATGGACGAGTCCATTTGTTCTTCGTACAGGTACGGCACCATAACACCCCCCCTTCCAAGCCTTACCTCCTCAGGAGTCTTAGTAACGTTTCCTTTTCGGATTTATCTCTATGTAGTCCGGAGCCATTAGTTTTCTTTTTGGCTGCCGTTTCTGTGTGACTACCTGGGGTGCTGGCAAGTTGAAAGTGTCATATATCACGTCCATCATGTCTTCTATTTGTGGAGAGCTGTCAGTGTCATCTGACAGTCTTTTTCTGATCTGATTCAGATGTCTCTTATACGAGAACTGTGGTTCTTTTATAATATAGACCATCGACCCGATCCTCTTTTCAATTGTACCAGGTTCCCAGAACAATGCGTTGTTTTTGAACATCTTAAAGTATACGCTATCTCCTGGGCTGTATTTTTTCTTCGGTACCATAGAGATTCGATCATAATTATTTTGTTTAGGTAGTAACTTATCAAACACGGACTTCACTTTCCGTGCAAACATCATCTCTGCAGGGGATAATGAAGATGGTACGTTTACGTTTTTAGTAATTCTATATACTTGCAGAAATTGTTGCAAAGCCTTCTCCTTAGGAGTATCACCGGCCTTTTTTAGTGCTCTTTTTGACGTGTCTACAAAATGTTATGCCTGGCCATTTGACCTAGGATGATACGGGGGAGTTGTTATATGTCTGATTTGAAATGTCGCGCAGAACTCCTCAAAATCTGATGACGTGAACTGTATCCCATTATCACTCACCAGACAATCCATTACCTCAAAACGGGCGAATAGTTCATGTAGGAATCTTATCGTAACCTCCGACGTGGGACTCTTGCAACGTAGTACCTCGGGCCACTTCAAAAAACTGTCGACTACGATTAAGTAGTAAAAACCTTCCAGTAGTCCCGCGAAATCCACGTGGATTCTTTCCCACGGACGGTCAGTCTTTGGCCATGGGCTATGTTTTATATGCAGTGCTTTTGCCGCCAAGGCACAGCCTTTACACAGCTTTACTGCTTTTTCAATGCTATCATCCATACCTGGCCAGTACACAAAACTCCTCATTAAACCCTTCATCCTGCTTATCCCTGGATGGCCAACATGAAAATCTTTTAGAATTTTCTTTCGTAGTTTTTCTGGGATGACCACCCTTTCATTGTGCATGAGTACCTCATCACAGAGTAAGAAACTCTTTGCCACATGTACATCCTTATCTGCCATTTTCATTTTTGTGCTGGTGATAAATTCATCCTCATGAGCTTTTTTTTATCTCATATAGCGTCACCGAGAGCTCTCTCACTGCATTGCACAAAATCTCTTTAAAATCTCCTTCTGTTTGAAGGGACGCGATCACTGTGTCTTCTAGAGTCTCTCTCTGTTTTGGCACTAGTTTCGACAACCCATCTACATGATAGATTTTATTTGAAGGCAAATGCTGCATTTTGTAGTTGTAATTTAATAAGATAGTTCCCCATCTTTGTAGCGTATTATCCGTATATACCCGTAAGATTTTTTTAGATCCATAAATTGTAATTAGCGGCTTATGGTCTGTCTGTAAAGTAAATCGTCTACCATGTATGTATCGGTGAAACTTTGTTACCGCAAATATTATTGATAGGGGCTCTTTCTCGATTTGAGAATACTGTTTTTCTGCCGGGAGCAAGGTTCTAGATGCATGTGCAATAGGTTTATGTGTTCCATCCGGCATTATATGTAGGATACACGCTCCTAAACCATATGAACTGTCATCGCTAGCCACGATTATGTCCAATTCTGGGTTGTAATGTGTTAGAAATAACTCTGACGTAAACCTTTCTATAATTTTATTAAACGCATCCTGGCATTCAGGTGTCCATACCCAGGCTTTATCTTTTTTTAATAACTCATTTAATATAGCGCGCAAATTATGCATTTCTGGGATAAAGGCCTAGTAGTAATTTGCTAGCCCCAGGAAACTCTGTAATGTCACAACGTTTTCTGGCGCTGGCATGTTTTTTATCGCGGTAGCCCTTTCTGGGTCCGGCCTTCTGCCGTCCTTGTCGATAACATAACCCAGGTATTTTATCTCCTCCAGGAAAAAATCACATTTTTCTTCTTTTACTTTGAACCCATAATCTTGGATTCTCGCAAACACTTGATTTACATGTTTATGGTGTTGTTCGATATCTTTGCTGTTAATCAAAATGTCATCAAGATACGCTATCGCAAAATCCAGTCCGTCCAGCATTGTATCCATTACTTGTTGGAAAATGGCTGGTGCGGCTTTCACTCCGAAAGCTAACCTTTCGAATTTATATAAACCACGATGTGTGTTTATACATAACAGCTTCGAACTATCCTCATCCACCGGTATTTGGAGGTATGCCTCACTTAGGTCTATTTTAGAAAACAATCTTCCTCCATTTAAACTTGAGAACACTTCCTCGGGGCTGTGCAGTGTGGAGTGATAGTCTTCTAAATTTGTACAGGTGAAAATCCTGGATAAAAAAACATAAAATTACAATTGGATTCGGATTCAGATGTCTCCATAATAAATTTACATACGTGGAGAATCTTAAATAAACCCACTTTATTAAGATCAAACAGGCTGGTCAGCACAGTGACTGGGGAAAGAATTAAATTTGAAGGAGAATTAATCACAAATGTGTCCCTAATGGGAAATACTAAAAAACTAAAAATACTGGTGCTGAAGGATTCAAATAATTTTTTCGGTTCGGACTGGATGATTAGTACCATTTCTATTTTATCATTAGTGTGATAAATATTTATATTAGTATGATAAATATTTATATTTTATGATTAGTACCATTTCTATTTTATCATCTGTGCGATAAATATTTATATTAGTATGATAAATATTTATATTTTATGATTAGTACCATTTCTATTTTATCATTAGTGTGATAAATATTTATATTAGTATGATAAATATTTATATTTTATGATTAGTATCATTTCTATTTTATCATTAGTGTTATAAATATTTATATTAGTATGATAAATATCTATATTTTATAATTAGTGCAATTTCTATTTTCAATTCCTGATTTTGAATAATCGTCTCTAAACTAGTTGAAAGTGAAGGTCTTATGTAGCTTCAAAATATAATCCTAACTACGAGAAAATTAAAATTAAGAATAAGAAAAATAATTAAAAACATTACCCAACTTGTATCTGCTTTAGAATTTTGGGAATGAGAATCGATAATTTGCATTATTTTGATTATTATTACAACTATTCTTATATTTTTTTGCTATTTTCACGACGTTTCAGCGAATATAACCATCGGCTTTCTTGAGGTTCATCTTATTTACTGATCATTACAGAACTAGAGTTCTCTCCCCCCTATTTGACTCTCCTCAACTTAAAGATAAAAAAACACCTATTTTTCGAGGTTTTGTACTGTTGACTAAGATATCCTGATTGTATTGTTATTAAAAATTAATTAGTGTATTTATGTGGGGTTTTAAAGTTATCTTCAATTATTTTATAGAAGCATTTAGGGGTGTTGGTCTGCACATTTTTTGAAAATGGTGGGTTAAACTAAATTAACTGTCGTCTCTGATTATTTCTACGTTTATTACCAGAAACAGCTTGTTTTTTATAATCCATGTTTGCATATTGTTGCAGGTTAGATTTATTTAGTTTATTGTATCGACTATTGATTTTTATTCATATTATTGCTAATTTTACGTTCAGGTTTATTAGTAATTACCATATTGTTGGTAATTATATTCTGTTCCTTTCTAACATTATTATTATTATTGTTATTAACAGGGCATTCATTGTTATTTTGGAATATTATTTAGTCAGTGTATTCTGGATTTATCAGTGTATTATTGTAAAAGTCAGAATTCTCATTGAATAGTTGTCTGTTAGATTATATCCTAGATACTCTACTTAAAACGTTGGCAATAATTTAGTTTATTATTGATCTTGGGTGGTTAGAGTGTTTATGTACCTAATGCCGAGTTTGTGGAAAGGTGCAAAAATGTTACTAATAAATTTAAGCGCTAAATCTAGGAAATTTACTACCTTTTGTCTAGTGTTATTTTTAACGCATATATATGAATAGTTCATGCAATTTTTTTCTTGTATTTTTTTGTCATATATCCTATTTTATGCTCTTATAGTAAATAACGTATCATCTCTATATAGGCCTCCTTTAAGTGTGGGGCATTGTGAGTATATCTCATTTAGCAAAAATAGCCCAGCGAAGTCTGTCACCATCACAGAGTTCACCAAACCCATTAATATGTTTAAGTGGTCTGGTGTATTGTTTCTGCTCTAATATTTGTTATCAAAATAGATAATGGACTTTGATAGCAATTTTATATCTATCTCTGTTATTGTGACTTTTCAAGGGCCTTATTTAATAGGATAGGTGATATTGATTGATAGTACAAGGCAATGTACTGAAATAGTAGCCCAGGAACACCAAGATTCACCCTCAAAGATTATAAACAAGATTTTTAAAAATGGTACTTGATGGCCCTTGCTAAACACTCAGCATTATAAGTGATAATCAAGGGTAAATTGAATAATTCGTGGAAAGGAGTGATGTGCTCTCCTAAACTTCGATGTAGTAGCTAATGAAAAGGGAGCCTTTGAGTTGCTTTAGACTATGGTGGATCACTTTACTTTTTTTTTACTTTACGAGTCAATATCAAAAACAAGGAATCTAACTTTATTTTTGTTGTTAGTAAATCATTCAGTTACTTGATAAGATATTCATAGACGATATTTGACTTACATTTTAAGTGTTGGGATTATTCTAATATATTTTTACTAACAAATCCTATGTCTGACGGTTGATAGCTGGGTTATTGCAAAAGTCTTGTTTATGGTCTTCAGGGTAAATGTTGGTGTTCCAGGAGCTACTATTAGTATACTTATCAATTTTGTATTTAGATAATATTGTTTTAGCCTCTGAATTAATCCTATTAATAGTGTCTGCTCGTGTTCTCTTGTAATTCTTATATAGTTCCTTATAGATAATCATTATGAAATAATAGCAATAATAATTATGTACCAACAAACATTCCTTATAACATTAATATAAATAATAAGAAAACCACTTACCTTGGCTGCATAGCAGCCTTAACTGAACCAAGAATATCAAGACACAAGACACTTTCAATAATCTGAACATCTCAAATTTTACATCATTATCTAAGCATACATGAGAACTTAAAGATAAGAACATTCCATATAACACTAAATAAGTCATAGTTAAAAAGCGAAGGCATACAAACTCTTAAACAGATATTATAGATTACACTTAGAAGAATCATTATCTGTAATCAAATATAGTGGTAACCTGTTAAACAAAAAAAGTTGAGATCCTCTCAAACTGCACACATAGGAATGATTCAAATATAACTATTATAAGGACCTATACGTATATTTCCCCTGAAATAGTATAATAATAAAAAAGAATTTATAATCTAAAATTAAATGGTGCTAGATACCTATATAAAGGGCTATTAATTTATATAACATAAATAAACAAGAATAGAAATAAAATCAATTTGATTAGGCACTAATAAATATTGATCTCAATCTAATGCTGATGACACACGATGAATAATTAAAAAAATGATTGAAAGTAAAAATCTAATAAAGTAAAAAAAATCTATTTAGCACTACAATATAATATTTCCATTTTAATTCCATTTTATTTATTTCATTTTAAAAGTAAGTTACCCACATCCTGGACCGGCCTAGCATATGGTTTTGATCTTGTGAAATATGAAAATATGTAAGAATCACTATTCAGCGAAAAATTATGGTATAACAAACTTCGTTACTATTAGAATTACTGTTCACAAGAAGTAAGCATAACAATATAAATGAGTCAATTAAATGCAATAAAATGTACTCTGATTATTTACATGATTTAATATCAATATCAGTTTTAAGAATAATGATTAAACATTATTGAGAATAGTAAGTAAAAAGTCCTTGATAATAGCAGTTATAAGTGTATATTTGTAAATATGAATTTAATGGAAGGTTAAAAGGAATGTAATATGTAAATGACTCAGCCCGTCTAGTGTCTAAACGACGTTTACTAAGGGTATATAAGGCTGTTGAAATATATTAATTTAAGTAAGATTCTTGACACGTTTTCCGTTCTAATCGCAGCCTCGTCTTGAAATTTCGTTCTTCTCTAATCTAATAATGTTATTTAATGTTATCTAATGTAAATTTAATTGATTAATAATAGTTTCCTAATTCTAAAGGTATACAAATATTATGAACGCTGACTCGAAAAGCTTAATTAATTAAATGGTAATTACTCGAGCCCCCCCCCCTCCCCTCTCTCTTCTGTTTACAAAAATTCTCCAGGACGGACAGACAGACAGACAGACAGACAATCAATACAAAAATTTAAGTGAAATATTTTTGAAAATCAACACATCGTTCAATTTAAATGAAAAATCATTTATTTAAATTTTTTTGCAAGCTTTCGTTGTAGAACAACTTTGTCAGGCGAGACTGTGTTATAGCTTTTATAAGACAGTCTCGCCTGACAAAGTTGCTCTATAACGAAAGCTGGCAAAAAATTTTTTAAATAAATGATTATTCATTTAAATTGCACGATGTGTTGATTTTCAAAAATATTTCACTTAAATACATTTTCATGCGTGCCTCAAGGATGTTGTCGATTTCCTTGTTCAATACAAAATTTTTATTTTTATTTTATTTTTTATTTTAAAGATTGAGTTTCCCATATGAGGGAGCCGCCTTCTATCAAGTTATGCCCTTGTAAATAAGAACTTAAATCACCATAAGATAAAGTTCAATTGTTCTTAAAAAAACATCGAGTTTATTTTAAGAAAGTATTCATACTAAATTCTAAAATAGTCAATTAATTAATATAGTTTTGATTGACTCTAAGTATCCTATATTGTAGAAATGTATTGCAAACTTGGACTTGTTAGTAATCTAGGATTTTCCTGAAACTTTCTTTTATGATCTTTTAAAGTACATCTTGGAGTTGCTGGAGTTAGAATCTCAGTGTAATTAAGGATAATCATAGAAATTGATATTAATTAATTATAATATATTATTGTGTGATTTATTGAGCTCTTTATATATTAAGTTCTTATGATCGGAATAGCTAAATTTGTAATAATTTTTAGTTTTGTCAGCCGGGACAACTATATCTGGGTGTTTTTTAATCTGTTTAGTGAAGTTGTAATTCTCTTACAAACTTATCTCTCTGTATTCCTCTGATGATAAGAATTCCATTCTTTGAAAAGCCATGGTTTTAGGAAGGAAAAATAAATCTATTGTTTTGAACAGCTGAAGACATAATAGATTTTGTATTTTTGAACTTTTTATTCTCATCTTTTAATTGTCTATACAATTGCTCTATCTCATATGGAGCATCAATGCTTTCATGATAGGTTATAATTTAAAGATATACATTATATATTTATTTTCCTATTATATATATATATATATATATATATATATATATATATATATATATATATACTCTAGAAGAATACCCGCCCAAGAACGGGTAAAATGAATTCCCCGAACCCCCGAACAGAACAGTTTTGCACCACTTTTATGTCCCCTTACAGAGATTAAAATCAAGATATAATGATACTAAACCTTATGTCTAGAATCCTTATTCCAATTTTGATCAAAAGCCATTACATGATTTTCATTCTAGCAAATGTCTAAAATTTAAGACCAAGCTTAAGGGGTCATAGGGAGAAATTGAAATTCAGGGAATCTTGCTTAATTGGTGTCTAATGCTTATATGTAAAATACTCCAAAGAAACTGAAATCTGGGGAATATTGATGTCTAATATCTATTGTTAAAATTTCACAAAAATCCTACAGTTTCTGTGAAAACTTAGAAAGGATAATAAACACCCACAGTAACAAAATACTAACCGAGAAAAAATAAAAACAAAATGTGTAGAAAAAGTAATAAAAATAACAGCAATAATAAGAACAATATTATAATCACAAAAAATAGTAATAACTCAAACAATAATAGAAATAAAAAGTTAATAATTAAGAGAAATACTGTAACTGTATTGTCTACCACAATATAAGTGCTTAACCAAATGCATCATTTACCAAGCCAATATTTGTACATGAAAACCGGAATAAGAAAAGATATTACATCGGAGAAACCTCCCAACAATGTAAAACACTCTATAACAACCACAAAGGCATATTCAATAACGAAAAAAACACTGATTCAAAATATCACTAGCAAATCATTATTTGGAGCTTAAAGAAGACCGACGCTTGCCAATAATCAAGATTAAAATATTACGATGGGCCAGTACATGCAGATATCTAGATTATGTTTGAATGAAAAGCTAGAAATTTAAAATATCCCAAAACTTATTAAATTGTAGAAGCGAACTAACAACTAACTGTAGACATAGAATAAACTTCACTTGAGTATATATATATATATATATATATATATATATATATATATATATATATATATATATATATATAAATTAAATAAATTAATTAATGAATAAAAAACTTAACTAAATAAATTAGTAAAGTAGAAAACGAGAAACAAAATAAATAGAAAAGATTAATTATTTCAGTCACCACGTGCTAGAATAAGGTCACCTTTTAATTTGACACACTTAAAATCGAGATGTGCCCAGTCGACCTCCAAATAAATGAAAAGGATGTAAAGCAAAGGAAACCATGCCTTTGTTTGAGAGGTATTCCATTGCCTAATGAAAACATTAATCAGTGAGGGAGTAATAACAACGAATCTGATTGAGTAGCTAGCTAGAGTAAACACTACTTAAATGTAAAAACAAATGCTAATAAAATATCTGTGTTTTTAGACTGGTGATTTGCTTCGGGAATAAAACATGGACGCCTCTGTGTAGCTTACTTGCCATAGGTATATTTTCATACTACTAAACACTTATGTATGTTTTGTTTTCTGCATACATACAAGAAATGTATATTTATAAATTCAGGAATGGAAATTTACGTGTGGTTGCTGGAGACTATGGACTTTTACAGGTTGACAATTCCGAACAGGTGCGCTTCCCAGAGAAAGTTGTAATTGTAAGTATCCTGTTATTGTAACATTATAACATCGCAAATATCCTATTGTTGCATAGCCCCTTAATAATTCATACCTTCGTTTCTTCTCGGTTTGCTCTGTCGTCTAGTGGTTGAGTTCTATCTTCGCCTCTGTAGTGGCCATCTCCGTGAGTTGTCTGTAACAAAAGACCTTTCTCGCTTCATAAGACAACAATCTTTTCATTTTAATTACTTTTTATTCGGCGTCAATTTCTATTGCCCGTGGAGATGTTTTGCTCATCGTTGAGAGAGAGAGAGAGAGAGAGAGAGATTTACAAATATCGTGGTTAATTCTTAGCTAGCTTATTGTCTAATCAGTCCTTTGTTATTTGAGGAGACAGGGGGAGCAGGGCATCTCGTATGCCAGTATTCTTTTTTAGGGAAAAACATTTCCCGTTCTGACTTGGCTACATCGTAATTCCTTCGTTCGACTTCTGCGCCTCCTAAGTCCGAACTAACTTAAAAACTCCAATTTTCTCACACATGAAAACTGTGATCACCACACAGGTGCAGGATGACCTTTTTAACTAGGGGTCATCCACTGTCTCGTCACTTGTCATGTTTCGATTCCCAGGAAACAACATCGCACTCTATGCACCCGGCGGCCCGCACTAATCGCACAAGCCAAACCAACGACCCCACACCCGTTCTCCACCACATACGTCCATTATCATATAACATTCTCATAAAGGTTTTTATAATCCCACAAGTTACGTCCATCATTATATAACAATATCATACTACAATATAATAACGATGACGCACATGTTCTCATTAGATCACCAAAGTTAAGTGACATTGGGCCTCGCCAGTATCAGATGGGTGCCCATTTGGGAATGTTAGGCACTGTAGATGGCAAGACAACGACATCTCTCTGCAAAAACTATCTCATCTTATCGGGATATTAATGTGGCATGGGGACTGCTTCTGAATTTAGTGTCTCCTAGAAACTTCTTAAGTCACATGTGGGTGAGAAAGGAAGCCGGTTCAAACCGTCCAGGATGAATTTTATTTTTACTAATGAGTTATCACTAAAAGCCACTTCTTGTTTTTTTTTTTACTAATGAGTCATCACTAAAAGTCAACTCTTGTTTTTTTTTTTTACTAATGAGTCATCACTAAAAGCCACTTCTTGTTTTTTTTACTAATGAGTCATCACTAAAAGCCACTTCTTGTTTTTTTTTTTTACTAATGAGTCATCACTAAAAGCCACTTCTTGTTTTTTTTTTACTAATGAGTCATCACTAAAAGCCACTTCTTGTTTCATTTTACTAATGAGTCATCACTAAATACAACTTGTGTTTATTTTACTAATGAGTCATCACTAAAAGCCACTTCTTGTTTTTTTTTACTAATGAGTCATCACTAAAAGCCACTTCTTGTTTTTTTTTACTAATGAGTCATCATTAAAAGCCACTTCTTGTTTTTTTTACTAATGAGTCATCACTAAAAGCCACTTCTTGTTTTTTTTTTACTAATGAGTCATCACTAAAAGCGACTTCTTGTTTTTTTTTTTACTAATGAGTCATCACTAAAAGCCACTTCTTGTTTTTTTTACTAATAAGTCATCACTACAAGCCACTTCTTGTTTTTTTTTTACTAATGAGTCATCACTAAAAGCCATTTCTTGTTTCATATTACTAATGAGTCATCACTAAAAGCCACATCTTGTTTTTTTTACTAATGAGTTATCACTAAATACAACTTCTTGTTTCATTTTACTAATAAGTCATCACTAAAAGCCACTTCTTGTTTTTTTTTACTAATGAGTCATCACTAAAAGCCACTTCTTGTTTTTTTTTCTAATGAGTAATCACTAAAAGCCACTTCTTGTTTTTTTTACTAATGAGTCATCACTAAATACAACTTCTTGTTTTTTTTTACTAATGAGTCATCACTAAATACAACTTCTTGTTTTTTTTACTAATGAGTCATCACTAAATACAACTTCTTGTTTTTTTTTACTAATGAGTCATCACTAAAAGTCAACTCTTGTTTTTTTTTTACTAATGAGTCATCACTAAAAGCCACTTCTTGTTTCATTTTACTAATGAGTCATCACTAAAAGCGACTTCTTGTTTTTTTTACTAATGAGTCATCACTAAATACAACTTCTTGTTTTTTTTTACTAATGAGTCATCACTAAATACAACTTCTTGTTTTTTTTACTAATGAGTCATCACTAAATACAACTTCTTGTTTTTTTTTACTAATGAGTCATCACTAAAAGTCAACTCTTGTTTTTTTTTTACTAATGAGTCATCACTAAAAGCCACTTCTTGTTTCATTTTACTAATGAGTCATCACTAAAAGCGACTTCTTGTTTTTTTTACTAATGAGTCATCACTAAATACAACTTCTTGTTTTTTTTTACTAATGAGTCATCACTAAATACAACTTCTTGTTTTTTTTACTAATGAGTCATCACTAAATACAACTTCTTGTTTTTTTTTACTAATGAGTCATCACTAAAAGCCACTTCTTGTTTTTTTTACTAATGAGTCATCACTAAAAGCCACTTCTTTGTATTTTTTACTAATGAGTCATCACTAAAAGCCACTTCTTGGGGTTATTGAGATTAATGGGTTGTCAGTTAAATGACGGGAGGATTGAAAACGATGAATGCAATAGATAAAATTTTATTACTTAAAAAGAATGGTTGACATTAAACTTGAAGACGGCCATGTTGTAGTCTGTAGAGAAGCAGTCCCATGGCAATGTGTTCCACACATAGGAATTGGTTGGAAAGAAACTCTGTTCATGGAAATTACGTTTGGTTTTCGGTACACAGAGGAAGAAATGAAAAGTTATTTGCAGTAGTGGTAGAATACGAGTTCTTGGTGTGAATGTCTTACAGGGAGAAAACCAGAGACTGGAGCTCAGTCGAGTACCTTCCATGAAAATAATATCTTGTCAAATTGATGGAGTTTTAATGGAGAGTCTTTTGGACCTTGTACTGGCTATTGGGTTCAACAAATCCATATTGTTTGGTTAGTTGTTTAGTTTTAATGGAGAGTTGTGTAGTTTTAATGGAAAGTTGTGTAGTTTTAATGGAGAGTCTTCCGGACCTTATACTGACTATTGGGTTCAACAAATCCATATTGTTTTGTTAGTTGTGTAGTTTTAATGGAGAGTTGTGTAGTTTTAATGGAAAGTTGTGTAGTTTTAATGGAGAGTCTTCGGGACCTTATACTGACTATTGGGTTCAACAAATCCATATTGTTTTGTTAGTTGTGTAGTTTTAATGGAGAGTTGTGTAGTTTTAATGGAAAGTTGTGTAGTTTTAATGGAGAGTCTTCGGGACCTTATACTGACTATTGGGTTCAACAAATCCATATTGTTTTGTTAGTTGTGTAGTTTTAATGGAGAGTTGTGTAGTTTTAATGGAGAGTCTTTTGGACTTTATACTGGCTATTGGGTTCAACAAATCCATATTGTTTGGTTAGTTGTTTAGTTTTAATGGAGAGTTGTGTAGTTTTAATGGAGAGTCTTTTGGACTTTATACTGGCTATTGGGTTCAACAAATCCATATTGTTTGGTTAGTTGTGTAGTTTTAATGGAGAGTTGTGTAGTTTTAATGGAAAGTTGTGTAGTTTTAATGGAGAGTTGTGTAGTTTTATGGAGAGTCTTCCGGACCTTATACTGACTATTGGGTTCAACAAATCCATATTGTTTTGTTAGTTGTGTAGTTTTAATGGAGAGTTGTGTAGTTTTAATGGAGAGTCTTTTGGACCTTATACTGGCTATTATGATTCAACAAATCCATATTGTTTTGTTAGTTGTGTAGTTTTAATGGAGAGTTGTGTAGTTTTAATGGAGAGTCTTTTGGACCTTATACTGGCTATTGGGTTCAACAAATCCATATTGTTTTGTTAGTTGTGTAGTTTTAATGGAGAGTTGTGTAGTTTTATGGAGAGTCTTTTGGACCTTATACTGGCTATTGGGTTCAACAAATCCATATTGTTTGGTTAGTTGCGTAGTTTTAATGGAGAGTTGTGTAGTTTTAATGGAGAGTCTTTTGGACCTTGTACTGGCTATTGGATTCAACAAATCCATATTGTTTGGTCAGTTGTGTAGTTTTAATGGAGAGTCTTTTGGACCTTATACTGGCTATTGGGTTCAACAAATCCATATTGTTTGGTTAGTTGTGTAGTTTTAATGGAGAGTTGTGTAGTTTTAATGGAGAGTCTTTTGGACCTTATACTGTCTTTTGGGTTCAACAGATCCATATTGTTTGGTTAGTTGTGTAGTTTTAATGGAGAGTTGTGTAGTTTTAATAGAGAGTCTTTTGGACCTTATACTGTCTTTTGGGTTCAACAGATCCATATTGTTTGGTCAGTTGTGTAGTTTTAATGGAGAGTTGTGTAGTTTTAATGGAGAGTCTTTTGGACCTTATACTGGCTATTGGGTTCAACAGATCCATATTGTTTGGTCAGTTGTGTAGACCGTAAGTATATTTTAGATATGTAGATAATGTTGCTAAATTTATTTCAATGAGCTCAACTCTCTTCATGGGGCTTTAAAATCTATAACGGACGTTGTTAAAGACACTTGTCTCCTATTTTGCGATGTGTTAATAGAACGATCAATGATGTCATGATATCATCCACCCAGGCATTAACTATTTTTTTTTGTGGGGGGGGGGGGGGTAGTGTTCATTCGTCATAATATAATCCACTCAGTTGTTAGCTCCTCTTGTGGGGGTCAGTGTATGTAGTTCGTTCATCACATCATCCTCCCAGTCTAGCAAAAATATGCGTTCGGAGGGAGCATATATTTGCAAGTATATATATATATATATATATATATATATATATATATATATATATATATATATATATAAAGCTAAGGAGCTTTTATAAAAAATAGGAATTTTCTATTGCAGCATCCTGGTTTTAATCGAAGTCTTCGAGCTTCGGCAGACGATTTGTCCCTGTTGCAGCTTACCAAGTCTTTTGTGATAAACCATAATGTTCTTCCAATTGACCCTTTCAATGGACCGGAAGAAAACTTCAATGCCAACAATGGATCAAGTGGGAACAATGTTACAGTGTCGCCCAAAAACATATCGGCAAAAATCTTCAATGCCAATAATGTATCAAGAGTGAACAATGTTACAGTGTCGTCCAAAAACATATCGCAAGAAAACTTCACCACCAGCAATGGATTCACACAGAACAACGCTACACCGTATCCCAAAGAAGGAAAGTGTTTCATAACTGGTTGGAGTGACACACCCGGTTAGTATTCTTCATTTTATTATATGTCCCTTTCGTTCTTGGGAGCCATGTTTGCAGCTGTTCTCTTGATCCGTTTCTCTCAGATAGGCTTGTACATGCATGAAGAAGGAGACGACAACCATTCTCACTTTCAATTCCGAAAAGGCGCTTTAAAGGGGATTATTTAGTTGGGGGACCATTTGATTTTAAATTTACAGAGAAAACGCAAATCCTCTGTTACTACACAGGATGGTTTTTTTTTTAACTTTCCGGAACATGATTGAGTTTTGCAAAGGGAAAACAATAACATCAATGTTTGGTGCATTTTAAGTCAGGAAGCCGGTATTAATAACAAGAAATGCTAACAAAGGAGCAGAATTAGCAAATAGAATATATACTCTAAAACGGGAAGAGTGGAAAGAGACCAACATGGATTGAATAAACGCTAGTTTTACAAACCTAACAACTTCTTTGCCACCCTTGACTGTAGGAGTTAATGCATGGGAGGATTGCCCCATGAGCACCGACGAAAACCAAGTACCCACACCACACTTAATTCTTAAGTTTTAAATTCTGAAATTTTGATTCAACATCAAATCCTCAGATTTTAAAAATAATTCAATTTTTAGAGAGGAGTTCAGTTTGCTATATCAGAATAGAATAAAATGATCCTTTTGATCAAAATTCCGAAAAGGCGTTTTAAAGGGGATTATTTAGTAGGGGGACCATTTTATTTTAAATTTACAAAGAAAACGCAAATCCTCTGTTAATACACAGAAGTAAAAAAAATGCTTTAATGCAATTAGATAATAAAATCGGGGCAAGTTTTATGGAGAAACCCAAAAGGGCAGGTGAAGCGCTCTTCAGACATAATAGGCAATCACCTAAAGATGGTGTCTCGATAAAAGCACTGGTCCCCATCACCTCACTGGGTTGGCATCAGGAAGAGCATCCGACTTATAAAAATCTTCCTTCAAATGAGAAAATGTCTCCCAAAGAAAATCGATCGCATTTCAGCCGACGTAGGCTTAAATGTTGGAAGCTTGCGTGGAAGGTCTAGTGAGATTGTTGAGTTTCATGAGAGAAGATGTATTGATCTGTGGTGAGTCTTAAAAACTATGGATATCCATTTTCCTAAACAAGGATTTGATTCAAAATGGAATATCTCCATGGATTTAATGCACTTTCTGAGGTGTAATTCGAATATATTAAGTTCATGAGCCCATAAAATTGCATAATAGGTAATAATAGGAGCTACAATGGTTTTATATACTAGCTATACCGACCCGGCGTTGCTTGGGATCCATCAGCCTCCAATATAATAAATATTTCAAAATATTAGATATGAGCTTAGCCCCTATGTAAAACGATAAGCGAGGGAGCCTAGCCCACCCCTTTTGAATGGTCGTGTGTGTTGGGGAAAAGTATCCAGCTGTAAGCATAGCTGGAAAAATAGATATCTGTCTGGCAATGGTTACGAATTTAGCTAGTCACTTAATTTCTGGTTGGATGAGGCAGTGTTTGGGCAAATGATAAGACTGTCATAGGCCTAGTGTTTAATACAACATGGAAAAATATACACAGGTCGACTTCTTGTCTTGTGAAAGTTTGATAAACGTTGTAGCAAAAAAACAAAAAACAACGTCAGTTTCCAATATAATAAATATTTCTATATTAAGTCCATGATTCAAGCAACATAAAATTGCATAATAGGTAATAATAGGAGCCACAATGGTACTATATACTAGCTATACCGACCCGGCGTTGCTTGGGATCCATTAGCTTCCAATATAATAAATATTTCAAAATATTGTATAATCCCATCTTCTTTTTATTATATCTAGTATCAAAGGTAAACGTGAAACTGGTTTTAATGTAATAGGAACGAAAATCAGCTAAAGTGAATAACTCTTATTCTTTTAGTAAGAGTTCTTCCTAACTTAACTGATTTTTATTTGAAGTTGATTATTTAAGATTGTCTACATATTACCTGACTGCCGTACCAGATAAAATATTTTTAAAAATAAATTGTAGCGAAGTACATTAGTCTATTGCAAGTAACATGGTACGACAATAACAATTAAAAATTGGCTTAATTAAAGTTTATTTGTCAGCTTAAATACTATTTGGGTCCAACTTTTGAAATCCGGCCAGCATAATTTTATAGTATAATTTAGATTATTCGAACTACTGTACTCATCTTGAATGTTATTCTCAAAACGTTTCGGCTGCTGTAATCTCCGGCCTTCTTCAGGTGTCTCGTTTCGAACTCGGGAATATTTCTGTCGAACTCAAGAATCTGGACGGAATTTTGAACGGAACTGCTTATTTAACCCACGGACGCAGCATGCTCTCGTTCCGTCAGCCATGACTGGGAGAACTCATCAGTAATTCGCAATTCTTTGTATCGCCCACACCGAAGATTGAACTTTCAACCTTCAGATGACTATCACTTAGAACTGATTTGTACTTAGTACTATATCCACTGCGCCACGGACATTTCTAGTATGAAGACTTCTCCCAGTCATGGTTGATGGAACTAGAGCATGCTACCCCCGTGGATTCGAAAATTTCGTCCAGTTTGCCAGAAATATTCCAGAGTTTCAAAAGATACACCTGATGAAGGCCGGAGGTTACAGCGGCCGAAACGTTGTGAGAATAACACTCAAGATGAGAGCAGTAGTCTGAATAATCCGAATTATACAAATTATCAACCCTCATCTAAAATCAGAAACAAAATTGTATAGATTGGATAGATGCTGATACTGAATATAATTAATTGTCGGTAGAGCCAATGATTCAGAAAATTAAATGTCATCATGTAGATAGATTTACTTTGTAATGCGTATCAGTGTCTCTGTGAGCTGGTTTGGCCAATCAGCTCGCACGGCGCATTGATATCATTAGTTCCCTAGAGGACTACTTGAGCTCCCTTAGGATATTCCAGATGAAGAGCAGACGGTAGCCTTTGCCAAGATCAAAGTGTGGTATCTGTTACGATGGATAATGCACCCCATAGACTTGGCCTTTGGGTCTTGATTTACGCCGGTCTATGGGACTGTCCTGTGCAGTTCTAGGAGGTCCACCCTCCCAGGCTTTGCCTTCCCTCTTTGGGGAGGAGTAAGTTTATTGCTTACTGCCTGAGGCGCCCCTACCGGGGAATGCCGACGGGGCTGCCCAGGCAATTTTTAATGGCCAGAGTGCTCACCTTCTCGGGCGCTGATTTATCAAATCGCACTTTCCCGACCTTGTGTCCCATCTTACCTTGTGGGAGGTAGATGAATAAAATCCTGGCACCAGCCAGTAAGGATCGCCTCAGCCTCTCTCCTGCCTCCTTGTCCACTGGACCTCACAGCGCCTGCTATCTTCGCCTGAAGATATTTAAACTTCTTCTTTTTCTTCTTTCGGACACTGTCCTAAGTTTATTCCACCTATACCCCAAAGGTATAGGTAACCTTAAATATACGAATAAACCCCTTTCGTTTGTTGTTGTAAAAAAAGGTTTCGTTTGTTTCGTTAATTCATTTCGTGTGTTAAATTAAGAATAGGGGATAACAAATTCCCAATTCTTACAGGTACACTTGATTTGAAGCAGAATCTAACATATCTGTTTCCACACTAATAATTAAATAGAATTTTTGTCACTCTGTCACGTGTATATGTAAATGATAATGAATATTTAATTCTGTTAAGCCCACTATTTATGGCAAACATCGGGACATGTTCTTTAAAATAAAATGTATTTCGAATCAATTTTATCAAAAACATCCTTAATCTGCTTTGGCATTTTATTTCTTCTTAGGGATATTCAGAGTAGGTAAGAGGAGTTTTCCCACAAAGAAATATGTACTAACACCATTCCTATTGACAAAGCAGACCAATTTTAATAACATTCATATTTATATATGCATTGTTATTTCCCCTCTACAGTAAATGGAAATAATAGTACCAAAATATATTTTATTCTTCATGGCTTGCCAAGTCTTTTGTGATTGACCCTTTCCATGGAACGGAAGAAAACTTCAATGCCAACAATGGATTTGGACAGAACAATGTTACACTGTCGCTCAAAAACATACCGGAAGAAAACTATCGGAAGAGGACATTATTTAATTTAATTAGAAAAAATAATATAATAATTTCTATTCAATAAAAACAAAGAAATTTGGAATTTGAACAATATCCAGCCGTTAATAAGGATACTAGTCTATATAAGCTACTCTCTTTCTTTCTCGGTTCGTTCAAAGGGTTTCGGGGGGCGGGGGGGGCTATTACCTTTGTTTGTAATTTATTAAGAAATAAATAATAGAATAAAAATGCTGATTAAAAATTAAATTGAAATTTATTACAAGTTGCCAAAGAAATTGTCTTTTTTTTTTTCTGGGGTCTTTAAAACCTAATTATTCCATTATATATTTAATTGGTGCCCCGATTTATAAAATCGGGGACTTATGTTTTGAGGCATGTCCGTCCGTCCGTCCGTCCGGATTTTTCTCCGCAACCATCCATTGAATTTCTCTGAAATTTTGCATGAAGTTGTAACTTTGGTCAGGTTAGAAAGTGAAATTCTCCGATTTTTGAAAAAAAATCTGGTTAGCCCCCCAGCGGGTCAAAAGGCCCCGAAATGGCAAAAAATGACATTTTTTGCCCCAATAACTTTTCATCCATCCATTCAATTTTTCTGAAACTAGGCCAAAATGTAGAGGCAATTGTTCTGGATATACAATGAGCATCCTTGACCTTAGAAAAATTCTGGTTCGCACCCTCAGGGGGTCAAAAATGCCCCAAATTGCCCAAATTTATTGCATTTTACACTCGCCACATCGAGTCACATACAGTGGGGAACCACGCACGCCCGGCTTGTTTGTTTTAGTTTTATCAGGGACACTTCCAGTCTTCGGGGGTCTCAGGCTACGCCCATGCTACCCAATGTGTAAATCCGGTGTTGGTTGTATCCGTCAATATTTATTCAAATATGATTTCATCTTTTGCAGAAAAACCCAACATACTATCGAATTTCCTTCAAGAGAGCGAAATAAATTTAATCAGCAACAGTGAATGCAAGAAATACTACCCTTGGAAGAATTTGATCCTGAATTCACACATATGTGCGATACGAAAACACACTGGGACTTGCGACGTACGTTTTCTTAGAATTTTTTTTTTTATTGTGCACATCTATTTGTAAATGATCAAAGTGTTTTAAAATTGTTTCTTGTGAAGACCTACTCTATCCCATATGACTAAGAATCTAGAATACTTTTTAAAAAGTAGGCAAATGTGTATTATAGGTGAACAAGGTGAACAAGGGTGAACAAAACAAAAAAAAAACAAATATACAACGAATAACTGTTACCAAACGCAAGAAAATTTACTTTCCTACCTACCTGCATATTTTTTTTTCCTCTGAAAATGTTTTAAAGTTTTCTTTATTTCAATATAAATTTTCCTTCAAATCGCTTATCGTTAGAATCATATTCCAAGATGGCTGCACAGGCTTTTCTGGAAATCATCGAAGTTTGTATTGCTGTGTTTTTTCGTCTTTTTGAGTGAAAAAAGAAAAAAAAAAAAAAAACACAAGAAAATTTTATTTTCTACCGAATTTGAAAAAAACTTTAAAACACTTTCAGAAGAAAAAAATTATGCAGGTAGGTAGGAAAGTAAATATTCTTGCGTTTGGTAACAGTTATTTGTTGCATATTTGTTGGGTTTTTTTTTCACCCCTTTTTTCGTTGTTAACTATAATACACTTTTGCCAAAAATGGATTATTTAATACAAAATCACCTTGGGTTTTACAGTAGGTATGTTAACGCTTCTTGGGTCATTTTATGCCACAACAATATATGATTTTGTATACGATTGAGTTTAATTTGAAGAGCTTTTTTTGTATAGACCGACAGAAACAAAGCCTATGTCGGGCTGATTGTCGAGGACGTATCCTCGATTGGTACGAACAACACCTATTTAAGCAATGCCAGAAAAGATATCTATTATTGCATTAAAGCTGAGTTAATCAACCTTTGTTTCTCTAGGGTTTTTTTCCAATATAAAATACGTGCAAAAATTTTCCTCAGTTTTTGGATTGGATTATGTTTGAAAAAAATTTCCATTTTAATTGTTTTAGTTAGCCGTAATTTGCAATTAACTCACAAAATTGACCCATGTCTTAATAAGTTTCTATCTATCAGTTTCACCCTCTATTGCTATTAAACACGGTTTTACGACTAAAAAAAAAAAGATGAGCACCTGTCGATTAACTGTTGGGGGGGGGGGGCATGCTTGCAAAAGAATAGTAAAGAAAAATGACTTACCATACCACTATCCCTAAGTCCGACTGGAAAGCCCCCTCCGAACTTAGGGTTAGTAATAGAGTAAGTCATTTATTTTTTTACTATTTTGTGCGGCCATGGCCCCCCCCCCCCCCTCCTCAACAAGTTAAGCCACAGGCGGCCATCTTTTTTGTTTCGTGTGTCGTAAAGACTCTTTGAACGAAATAAAAATTTGAACTAAAAAACAATTAAAAATAGTTTCAGCACGTTAAAAGTATACAGGTCGGTAGATTATTAAATTCTACAGTGTTTGGTATCAGTTGTTTGTTGTTTTTTTTTCTTTCTTTGTTTACGATTTCTCGACTGTTAACTATTTCGCACTTTTACCACCCCCGATTACAATATCGATCGAACACAAAATCATCAGACCACTAAAAAAATATTTTTTAACTTACCGTTTAATTTTTAGAGAGGTTTGAGTCTTTGTGTAAGTTTTTGATCTTTCCTACGTGAATTTCTTTTTCTTTTTTTTAAATTTTTCTTTTTTGTAGGCCTATAATCAGAAAATTTGGCACCGCGGTCGTATACGAGGTCGCCCCTAACATTTTTAATCCTGATTTTTTTTCTTTGGGATATTATCGATTACACAATAAAAACCAATTGTGGTGCTTATTTACAACAGGGTACCTGGAAAAAATTATTTTCATGTAAAATCAGTATTTTGTACTTACTCAGGCATAGTTTCTCACTCACGGTACGCAAAAGAATTTTAAAATATCAAGTAGAACTTTAATTACAACGATTTTTCCATTTCCATAAGGGCGATGTACAACGTCTATTCGCCGACATTTTGGGTGTGAGCGATCGATGGAATAGCCAAGGGCAATAGGCACCTACATTTTATTAATCTATAAAATTATATCGTGGAAAGTACCCCGGTGAAGAAATCAAAAATAATTATTTAATTTTCATTTTTTTAATTTAATAAATATATATTTTATTATTATTGCATATGTGTTTCTTTCTTTTTTAAATTCTAACAATAACAACGGAGTTATTGCCTTGGGCAGCATTTCTCAACAGTAATCAGAATATTGGTTCCTTTTTACTATAGGGTGGCAAAGTAAGGGAAATAACTTGTCTCAACTTGATTTTAGATTTTTTATTTTTAAACTATTGATCTCAACAATTGATTTTAAGAAAGATTTTTTTATGTTAAAGAAACAATGAAACTGAAACAATATTAATGAATAATAACCTTAAATAATAATATGTTAAGAAATACCTAAAATAAAAAGGGCCATTGGTTCTTAACATTTAAAAAAAAATTGTTTTTATTGTTTCTTAACATGAAAAAAATATTTATTTAAATCAACTGTTGAAATCAATAGTTGAAAAAAAAAATATCTAAAAATGAGTTGAGATAAGATATCTCACGTACTTTGCCACCCTCAAGTAAAAAAGGGCCGAATATTTCTCTTTTGTTCAAAGGTAAATGTTTAAAGGAAATCCTTACCTTTTTTGTTTTGTCTCTGATTGGCAAATGGCGGTCCGCACTGACAAAATGGCGGATTTGCATCTTTGTAATTGCCAGAAAGCAGACGACATTTCACGTCAAACGATTCGGACGAAAACGTCAACGAGGATCAATCACAAAGTAGCTGATTTTTTTTTCTTTTTACCTGGATTTTATTAGTAGACATTATTTGTACTTACCTTTATTTCTAGAATAGAAAAATAAAAACTTTAAAACTTTCGAAGTTAAATCTTCTTTTATGACAATACGTAAATATATTCATGGTAGTTACTTAATCTCTCCTGCAAATACTAAGTAGCGTATTTTTTCCCCACAAAATTTCACAAATATTTTCTTTGTACGGGCTATAAAGAAAAAAATTCACTTAGTTTTAAAAGATATTTACATAATGTTTTTTTTTATGTTAATTGATTTAAATTTATAAAACACGTATCCAGTTTTTAAAAAGATCCTTTAGACTTACGTGAGATTCGAACTCGGGTATTTACATAGTGAAAACCTACTACCCTAGTAATGTGTACTCTGCCTATTCCTTTTCCTAATCACATATTTCCATTTGCGTATGAACAGACAAACTCCAAAACACCATAACTTTTTAATAGTGTATAGAAGATTAGATGAATTAAGAAATAATAGTAAATAAAGGGGTCCTTTTTTACATTAGGACTCGAGCTAACTTTGACCCCATCATTAGGGTTAGGGGCAGAGTCAAAGTGGGAGTTAGGGTTGAATTTAGGATTAAGATCATGGTCAAAATTAGCGTGGGTCCTAATGTAAAAAAGTACCAAGAAAGGAATTAAAAGGTCATTTGGGAACTATTGGGTGAAATATTTAATAGAATTTTATCTGTATATGAGAAAAATGAGATTGTTGGGTCACCCATCAGCTTGGGATAAAGTGTTTGAATCAAGAAAAAGTGAGTTTACAAAGCCAGTTAATTTGTATTATTAGATTATTCAGACTACTGTTCTCATCTTTGATGAGTTTTTTTTTGCGGGGGGGGGGGGGGTATGGAAAGCGCTATATGATGTAAGGAGCTAAAGACAGGAGATGCTTATTGGCCTTAGTCCTGAAAAAACCAAGGCTATAGTTAGGAGGAAAACAGTCAGCAGGAAGAGAGTTCCACAAGCCTGCAGTTCTTGGAAAGAAGCTACTGGAATACGAAGCTGTATTACAATGAGGTATCAAAACAGCGAATTGATGGAGACCACTAGACCAACGAGTCAAACGAGCTGGAACAAAAGAATGTTAATCTGACGTTTTGGCCGATGTAACGTCCGACCTTCTTCAGGTGTATTTTGTCCAACTCAGAAATCTTTCTGTCGAACTCGGGAATCTGTATGCAATTTCAAACAGAATCCTTTATTTAATCCATAGAGGTAGTTTGTTCTCGTTCTGTCAGCCATGGCTGGTTAGAAGTCTTAAGAAATTTCTAATTGTATTCTGAACGATTTCAATTTATTTTATTGATTTTTATTTATCAGTCATTATCATTTATTATTCTATTTCCCAATTTTACTTACTTATATACCTTACCTCACTTCACTTTATTGGTCCCCCGATTTTATAAATCAGGGGACCTATGTTTTGAGGCATTTCCGTCCGTCCGTCCGGATTTTTCTCTGCAACCATCAATTGAATTTCTCTGAAATTTTGCATGAAGTTGTAACTTTGGTCAGGTTAGAAAGTGACATTCTCCGATTTTTGAAAAAAAATCTGGTTAGCCCCCCAGGGGGTCAAAAGGCCCCGAAATGGCAAAAAATGACATTTTTTTGCCCCATAACTTTTCATCCATCCATTCAATTTTTCTGAAACTTGGCCAAAATGTGGAGTCAATTATTTCTAATAGAAAATAAGTATCGCTGACTATGGAAAAAATCTGATTCGCGCCTCTAGGGGGTCAAAAGGCCCCTAAAATTGCAAAAAAAGACCCTTTTCTCCCATAACGTTTGATCCATCCATTCAATTTTTTAAAAACTTGGCCAAAATGTAGAGGCAATTGTTCTGGATATAAAATGAGCATCCTTGACCTCAGAAAAATTCTGGTTCGCGCCCCCAGGGGGTCAAAGAGGGGGGGGGGGGTAAAAAATGCCCCAAATTGCCCAAATTTATTGCATTTTACACTCGCCACATCGAGTCACATACAGAGGGGTACCACGCATGCGCGGTTTGTTTTATTTCATTTTATTGTATTCTAACATTGTTGTTATCATAAAAAAATCATATTGTTCTTCATATTGTTTAGTGCTACCATTGTTTATATTTTTATCCATATTTTTTTTATTGATGTATTTTCCCCTTATGGATTTTTCTCTTGCGTCATTTCTCCTCCTCAATTCAACCTGTATGGTGAATGCTCTGAATGTTTTAAATGTTTTAATTAATTGCTCAATTCGCGGTCCTTTTTCTGCACGAAAGTTTTTTCACTTGTGCTGGCCTTTAGTACTGAAATCTGATGTTTTTCTCAAGAGACTTCTGTATGTGATGGTATAAAAGGCGTTGACAAAGAAACATTTTGGAATCATAAAAAATAATGAACAATAAAATACTTCCACAAAGTCTTGGAAACGATCGTACGCCAAATGGTAGTTGGTTTTGAATTCTTGAAACAATGTTAAAATTATATTGATTTCAACAAACTTTATAATAGCTCTGTTTGGTATAATAATCATCCATTGAGCTTATATTAATATCTGCGGTATTTGGGGTTTTCTAAAATACCTATATTCTAAATATACCTATATTTATATAGCTATATTATTATATTGTATATTATCACTCCACTGTAGTCAGTCAAACAAATTTCTGACTCTGAATTTATAATTATATATATGAAAAATGAAAAAAGAAAAACCAAAAATATTATTTATGTATTCATCAACGTTTCGTCTTTATTTCAAGACTTCCTCGGGATAATTGATTCGAAGAAATAATATACAAGTACAAATATTTGAAAAGTTTGGTCCGTTTGTGACCTAAATTTTCCCTTACGTTGGAATATTATTTCCATCTTTATATATATATATATATATATATATATATATATATATATATATATATATATATATGTGTGTGTGTGTGTGTGTGTGTGTGTGTGTTAAGACTAGTGTAAATTCTTGGAAGCAAGCTAATATAGTAACTACAAAAAAAATAAATTGACTTACATGAGTGATTTTCTACTGAACGACTTGGAACTAAATTTTTTTGTTTGTTTGTTTGTTTTTGGTTTTTTTTTCCTTATATATATATATATATATATATATATATATATATATATATATATATATATACACACACACATTTGATTTTGATTTCTCTCTTTTGCCAGGGAGATAGTGGCGGTCCTCTTGTGTGTCAACACAACAAAAAGTTCCAGTTGATTGGCATCTCTTCTTGGGGAATGGATACCTGCCACGGTCGACCGAGCGTCTTTGTTCGAGTGAAAAAGTACAAAAAATGGATTGACGATCAGTTAAAAGCATAAAAACCTCTTCCGTACAATTCAGGGACATCCACCGACGATTGAAATTATCTAATATTTAATATGAAGCGTTCATATTTATTTTTGCCATAACTTTTGCGTCATTCAAAAGAAGAAACCTCGATTGAACTCTTGAAAAGAAGCTTTTCAACCTACAGTTGAAAGGGTAGTTAGAAACGAAAATAGTTTAACCTTTTGGAAACCATTAAGTCAACGCATTTTTAACATGACCTTTTTTTAATAGTCAGATTTTCACAAAATGTCCACTATTTATTCACGTTTAGATTAATTTACCTTTTGAATTTTTTTCTTTGTAAAATGTCTTAAATGAATTATTTTGAACTTTTCAGTTTTAAGATGGCCCCCATTGAAACAACATTATCTTAACAAAATTTTGTTCTTGTTGCTTAAAAGTACGAAAAAAACTTTTTTTTAATCTTTTCCTGAGAGAGAGTTAATTAAGGGGCAGTAACTCTATTCAACTGTTGTTATTACATCGAAAGCAATTAACTGGAAATTAATTATTAATAAATGAACGTAAAAGAATACAGTAATGGAAAATTTAAGAATTTATTTTGTTTAAATTTGAATTTCTCAAAGAAAGAGTTACGTCTAATCGACGTTATACTTGCACAGTAACCACTCGTGCAACGCCAAAGAAATCCATCAGTTTTCACTGTTGATGGCACAAGTCGCATGTTATGCCCACAACTGCAGGTTTCTTCGCCAGAAATAAGCCCATGGGCTTGCAAGAAATCGATCTGTTTAGCTTTTTCGGAAGTAAAATAAAGTACGTCTTCAAACTGGAACAAGTTCAGATCCATGATCGCAATTTAATAGAAAATCAAAGTTGTTAGATATTAAAGACAAAATCTGGCTCAAAATTAAAATTCACAGTTACTGCCCCTTAATTAACTCTCTGTCAGGAAAAGACAAAAAAAATTTTTTTCGTACTTTTAAGCAACAAGAACCCAACATTTTTCTTCAATTAATAATTTAATGGTCATTAAATTATTAATTGAACCAAATTGTTATAAAACTAGAACTAATTGTGTTACGATTATGTTGAAATGGCAGCCATCTTAAAGCTGAAAAGTTCAAAATAACTATTAAGGAAAACATTTTTTTTGTACTTTAATTCTTATTTAAGAATTCACAGACAATTTACCAAAATAGGGCTCTTTAAAATAAAAATAAAAATTTTTTTTTTTCAGCCTCTTTATATTTAAGAATCCATGAATAATCTACCCCCCCCCCCTCTAAAAAGTCTCCTTAGAAAATTTAAAAAATATATATTGATATGATTTTTCTGCCTCTTTATCTTAATATAATGTTAAAACTTCACCTGATTCGGATATATTTTGTTTAGATTTCAGAAAAATAAGGGGGGGGGGGTCAATAAAAAAAATGCAATATTATGTTTAAAAAATTTATATTTAAATAAACTATTTTTCTTTCAAACAATTTCTTATGAATGTAATATGTAGAGAGATTAAAAAAACAATCAAACAAACAACGAAATGAAAACAATAGAAGTGAAATGTTGACAGGTTCGT
The DNA here is from genome assembly GCA_963556195.1 of Sepiola atlantica. NCBI lineage: Eukaryota > Metazoa > Mollusca > Cephalopoda > Sepiida > Sepiolidae > Sepiola > Sepiola atlantica. Next base: position 21,946,840 of record OY744548.1, on the reverse strand, counting down.
CATTATAGCATAGAGTGATAACATCATTGCTCTTCGTACTCGATTGAAGGTTCATACTGTACAACATTTATAAATCTTTTGAAGAATATGGCGATGGTGTGAACAATTTATAGCTGCTGCTGCTGCTGATGATACTTCCATTAAAGGTGCGAACATTGACAAAATGAAAAAGACCCCCTTCCCCCAAAAAAAGCAGACGACAATTTTATTTAGCTTTTGAAGAAACAGACGACAACAAATCGTTCTAAGAACTTTGAAAAAAAAGCTTCTTTTCTTTGTTATATTTATCAAATACACTGAAGTTATTGTGAGAACTTGTCTGATATTACCAGTCAATAAATGTTTAAACAATTTTCACACTTTTTTTTGTTAAATTTTCGCCATTTTTTTCTTCTTTTAAATTTTTATGCTATACAGGTTGTATGGAAGATATGGGGTATCTTTTACAATAATCCGCAGAGTCGCGGACGGGGTCCAAAAAACGAACGAGAACGGGGTAAAAAAATATATATATACAACAAGTGAAGGTGACCTACGTCGAGAATAGATATTTTCCTACTTACCTATAACATTTGTTTGTATTTTTACGTAGTATAAATGGGTTTTTATTAGATGTAAAAAAAAAATTCTTGTTTTTGTGGGGGCACGGATTTTTACTAAAAAAAAAATGGCGCCGATGAGCCTATTTTCCAGTCTCACTTAGGACCCCCCCCCCTCATGTTCGTGTGACAAAAATATTGATTTCTAATAAGTAGCAGTTGGAACGGCTTAAAAATACAAACAAATGTCACAGATAAGTTAGAAAATAACTTTTATCGGCTACAGTTACTTTTATTTGTTGTATATTTGTTTTTTGAGCGTTTTCACTCTGCGGATTATTGTAAAAAATACCCAAGAGATGTTTTATGTTGATGACTTAATGCTTGTCTATGAAACAATAGACGGTTTACTTATTAATTTGGAGTCTTGGAGGAATGCTATGGAAAGTAAAGGTCTGAGAATAAATGTTACGAAGACCAAAGTGTTGATAAGTATTTGTTGTAGCAACCATCATGCAGGCCGACAGGGAAAACGGGTTAGGGTTGCACCGTGTATTATCCATCAGGGATTGAACCCAGAGTGTTCCAGATATAAAATGGAAACCTGTAACTTTTGTCACACGACGAGAGTTCAATGAGAATGCAAATAAGGCTTGGCTTGCATGGGCTGATTCCCACTGTGATGAAAAGCGTAGACAATTTGCTCCTATGGTGGGGTGGAGAAAGGTTGACGTTGTGACTACGTCAAGTGCTGAGAGGGAGACAGAGAGAAAGAGAGAGAGAGAGAGAGAGAGAGAGAGAGAGAGGGAGAAAAGAAAAGGGAATTGTATTTTTGACTAGACGTTTGGTCGTTTACATGCGTGTTGGACTGTTGTTGGTAAAAAGAACAGAAGGAATAATTCGGTGTCCCGTTTGAACTCAGTGGTAGAGCATTCTTTAACTCTTCCTTAAGGCAAGGTCAACATCAACCAAAAACAACTTCTACCACTCAATACCAATTCCAGGACAAGGGGAAACAACTTCAAACTGTCCAAGAAGCACAGCAGACTCAACACTAGGAAGCATTCGTTTGGACTTCGAGTAGTGAACAACTGGAATGAGCTTCCCAATTCAGTTGTAAATGCAAAAGACACAATTGACTTTAAAAGCAAACTAGACAAGTACTGGTCCAGTAAGCAATACACTGTTCGACCCGCGCATGCGTCTACTGAAACTATAAAACCAGGCATGGAGCAGGCGTTACAGGCTGAGTAGGCTTTTTCCTGAAGAAAAGTATCAAAGTATCAAAGTATTGTTGGAAAGTTACCAGAAAGAGGAAAATTCCCCTGCTCAGTTTGTGGAAAGAGAGTTGGGAGCAACTTAATCTTTTATGGTACTTGTAAGCATTGGGTGCATGGGCGTCGCCAGCGGGGAAGTGTGTGTGTGTGTGTGTGTGTGGGGGGGTTCAAGTTAAAAATAAAATAAGATAATGTTGTCCGGCTAAAATGTTGACCTAACGATATTATTGTACCTCGTTTGATCAAAATGAAATATACTTATCCGAGTACTTTGGCTAATGTAGTTTCAGAATATATATAATTATAGGAAGCTGTAAAGAAACAGACAGAAACTATAACTTATATATATATATATATATATATATGTTGGATAATGGCCCTGTGAGGCCGGGCGCATGTTGAAGTGGACGTATGTGTGGGAAATCGTTTGATTTGGTTTGCGCGATTTAGTGCGGGTGAACCCGTACAACCGAGTGCAAAATAAACTGGTTCTCACAGTTGGAGCTCACAAACGTTGACAGGGCCACCACCCTGACGAGACCTCAGGTCAGGGGTCAAGGTGCACCTGCGCATAGGGGTTCTGTGACGTCACAGGCTTTTGTGTGGGAAACAGAGTTTTGCCAGTCTGATTTTTGGAATCAAGTCGAACGGACGTATTTCTCTATGTAGTCCGAAATGATTAGAGGAATTAAATTCCCTAAGAGAATACAGGCATGGTATTCCTTCTCCCCTCCCTCCTCGAATGGCTAAGGACTTAAGCTAGGAATTAATTACGATAGAGTAGTAATTTGGTCTCTCCCTTAACGTTGATGAAACATCTCCAAGATCAGCGGTAGACTGACGCCTGAAATAAACAAATATCAAAATTTAAAAGATTGTTGTCTTGTGAATCGTATTATGAAGGTTTTGTTGCAGACACAGCAGACAGCGAGGTTCACGGCAGTACAGAAACGAAGAAAGAATCCAACCACTAAACGATACCCCTCCACGCAACGAGGAAGAGAAGGTACGAAAATTTAAACGCCATGCAACATCTCCTAATACTGATGGAGAGGGTACAACAAAGGAAAACAAAAGAGGCGTTTGCATCGGATCTAACTTGCAGAATGGCACCAGACAGACTACATAACTACATAAGACTTGGAAGCAATCTATCAATGGTGACCTAAGATAGTGGAAGTTGAACTCTGAAGATGCCTTGGACAAAAATAAATTGAGAAACCCCTGCGAACAGGGAACAGCAAGACAATGAGATATATTTCAAAGTGTCCTGTTTTGCCATCCTAAAGTTTTGCACTCACTAGCAGGTCTATAAAAGTAAACTGAACACTCCTCTAAAAATTTATTTACTGTATTATTTTTAATTCCTCCGAATACTAGGGATTATAAGCACAAAATTTTCAGATTATAACAAGTATAGCATGAGTTATCTCCCCCCTGCGATCACAACTGCATGAATAGGTAAAGCCGGAGTTGTTTCCTCCTGCAGGCAGTCTTCCTTGAGAAAACCAGTTTCTATTTAAAAAAAAAAAGAATGATTTTGCTCATTCTATTTATCATTTTCAATCCTCTCATTCTTCATCATTCAACTGACAACCTATCCATCTCATTTTACCCTTGTCTTCGAGTGGCTTTTGGCCTTGATAAGTGATGACTCATTAGTAAAAGATAAAAATCAAAGATTCTTTTCACGATTCCAGCAGATTTGGCAATATGTGTATTTGGTTGGCAGATGTTCAACTCCTTTCAAAACCTTCACAGCAAGAACTCGTTTTTCCTACCACCACTGTAAAGAACTTCCCATCTGCGGAACACATTGCCACATGACTGCTTTCCTGCAGACTACAACAGGGTCGTCTTCAAATCCGATATAATTTTCAGTATTTTTCAAATCTAGTGTCGACAAATACTTGTCATAAACCGTCTCCATTCATCATTTTCAATCCTCTCATAATATTCTTCATCATTCAACTGACAATCTATCCATTTTATTGACCCTTATTCTTGAGTGGCTTTTGGCCTTGATCAGTGATTACTCATTAGTAAAAGAAAAAAATTCCAACAGGTTTGGTATTGTGTTATAGGTTATCTTGTAAAATTGCAGGGAGAGTTCTTCCATCGCTACGAGATGGGCCGTCATTTTCTTATTGGCAAAAAAAGGTTGAGTCTCATCGACACATATTAAGTAATTGGCTCAGTGGGTAGTGACGTCCAGTTGAAAATGTGGTCATAATGCTGATGTAGAAGCCGAAGTCTCTGTGTCTTCCTCTTTCTTTTCGTTCTGTAATAAACTAACAAATAACTGAAAAAACGCCAACAGCATATGGCAGAGTCTTTGTGTTTACACGCTGTAAGTAGTTGGCTCGATGGGTAGTGACGTCTTGTAAATAAAGGTAGTTGTAGTGGTGATGTAGCAGCCAGAGTTTCTGTGTCTTCCTCTTTTTCGTTCTGTAATAAAGTAACAAATAACTGAAAAAAAAACACCAACAGCATACGGCAGAGTCTTTGTGTTTACACGCTGTAAGTAGTTGGCTCGATGGGTAGTGACGTCTTGTAAATAAAGGTAGTTGTAGTGGTGATGTAGCAGCCAGAGTTTCTGTGCCTTCCTCTTTCTTTTCGTTCTGTAATAAAGTAACAAATAACTGAAAAAAAACACCAACAGCATACGGCAGAGTCTTTGTGTTTACACGCTGTAAGTAGTTGGCTCGATGGGTAGTGACGTCTTGTAAATAAAGGTAGTTGTAGTGGTGATGTAGAAGCCGAAGTTTCTGTGTCTTCCTCTTTCTCTTGTAGCTGCAATTATGTCAAATAATAAAAGAACATATTTGCTAAATGGCACCATTCTCTTTGATGTTTTATTCCTTTACACATTACTTGAGCTTCCTTTCGACCACTCCCGAGGATAGAGGAGTGTGAACGAAGACAGACCTTTGAAAAAGACGTCCGAACCCAGTCAGCTCACCTACCAAAGAGGAAGACTTTTCTCTCTTCATCGCTATGACCGTTACATGACCCGTGTTGTTTCTCTTGGTCAAGAGATGAAGACTTCTTCTGGCTTCTTATATTGGTTGAGAGACATAGCTTAATCGGGTGACAATATTTTGTGGATGAGGGATCTTCTGTGATTGTAACTGGATCGTCACACAAGAAGACATTTGTATAAAAATATCTAGTTATGATATTTCATATATTGTTTCTGTGTTAGGCAGAAATCAAGGGAGGTGCGATAGCGCTCTATCCCTTAATAGACTTCAAAAACGATCTATGCTAGAAATCTCATTTCTTTAATCAGTCATAACTCAAAAACCAATAAACCAAATTATTTAAAACTTTGCACAACATTTTCATTTGATAGGTTCTATAAGTGTGTAGAATTTCAGCATCATTAGTTAAGGCAACCCAGAGATCCAGAAAGGTCAGGAGTGATTTTGTGTTATCCGTGTGTACGTACGTACGTACGTGTGTGCCACCCTGTATCTCATCAACTATTTGATGGATTCAGCTGATTTTTGGCAGAGGTAGAGGTTCTAGGGTCTAGTTGATGGCATTTTAATTTCAGTTTATCATATACCTTAGTTTTCCAGAAAATTCCAAAAAACCTTATGTGAAGGCATTGTATTGAGGCATAGCCTTTACAAAAGTAGTGACATTCCATGATAAATGCCAGTATACTGAAATAATATGCCCTTAATAGGGTTAAAATGAAAATTCATATACACTAAATGTACAAAAGCAAGGAAATTCCCAAATTTTTACACTTTTATTGTCATTAAGGGTATGCGAGCACAACAGGGCTATGTATTTTACTGGTAGGAATTTTTCTTCAGCGCACCTCACACACTTCATCCACTCATGCATAGACATTTATACTGTAGTGATGTGATAATGAAATGGTTTGGTTGATATGTAGTCATACTCTTAATGACAATAAAAGTTTTAAAATTTGGGAATTTCCTTGCTTTTGTACATTTAGTGTATATGAATTTTCATCTTAACCCTATTAAGGTCATATGATTTCAGTATACTGGCATTTTTCATGGAATAGATATATAGTACCACTCATAGAATCGTTAATAAAATTCACAATACTTTCTACAATCTGACCATATTTAGTACAACTTCATTTCATGTCTGACTTGTCCACCAAGTTTCAGTCATGAATGTCCAACAGTCTTTGTTTTATTGCCGTTCAATAAGCACACTTGGATATAATGTGAAAAATTGTCAATAACTCTGAAACACTTGTTTCTTGGCATTGCCCTGATTTTAGCTATGATAGCCGTCTTCAGTTCAGGAATAGCCTGCGGATTGTTTTTATAGAAATTATCTTTTAGATAACCCCACAGATAAACATCTGGCAGATGAAAGTCTAGTACGTGTGAAGTCCATCCAAAATCATACTTCTTACTGCTGAGACGTTCACCAAAGTGTCCCTGCAGCCAGTTGAAATGTGGACCATTGCTTCATCTTGTTGAAACCACTGTTCATCCCTCATAGCAACTCTTTGTCTGCTTAAAGGTTCTTAACGACCATAGGTGACATTTTTTGGACGAGGTCACTCTGTATTAAACCTATCAGACAAGATATTGTGTGTGTTTCTTACTTATTCATAACTTTGATAAATACACTGAACTACTAGCTTTTCATTGCTAATATAGACAGTCTCGGCCCTCACATATTTCAATCTATGAAAACCTCTTTGTTATCTAATTCCCCACACATCTCACTTTTGACATTTTAATTCCTTGGTAAAAGTCTTATTCAAATAATTGTCCAGTCACTAAATTTAAGTTTCAAGTTTTGCTTAATGATTAGATTAGAGGCTCTTTTTTGGACCTTGTCTAGAAGGGAGAGATGAGTGGTTGGTGCACCAGCCCAGATGTGGTAACAATACTCCATGTTTGGGCGAATGGTGGCTTGATGCTGTTATAGATGATGCGCCTGATTTCCGTGACTTCGCGTCGGCAATAAAAGAAAGAAAAGATGATATTCCGTCAGGGCTCGGGCGTTTCCGTCACCTGCCTGATCGTTGTCGACGCAAGGTCACGGAAATCAGGCGCGCCATCTATAACAGTACCGGTGGCTTTGTAAAGATATAAGACATTGGCAAGTGTGAGAAGTCTTCTAGAAAGAGCCCACTTTCTTTGTAACAGACTTTTCAGTTGTGGCAATAAAACACATTTTTACAAACTAACACTGACGGAAAACATACGAACCTGTAATTCTCAAAATAAACACTCTTAAAAGAAAATCAAATAAATGAAAACTTTTCTTTAGAATTTTGTAACAATTAATTTTATTGGTCTTCAATTTTGTTGACAAGGAAAGAAAAGTTTTTTTTTTCTTCTTCAAACATTAGCATTAGTTGAAGACGAAGATGTTTTTGTTCTGAAATGTTCGTTTTTTTTTTTTAGCAGGAGACAATTTGTTGGTTTTTATTCCTTCTGCCTCGAGATTCGTTCCATAGAGACCATCACCAACAAAAGAGACAATTTATTCCATATTAGTTTCATCTGAAAGTTGTTGCAAAGAATTCTGAATCTCTTGGATAAATGATGACCGAGCAACAGTTCGCTGAAATAAGACAAATGAAAACAAAAACAATGAATAAAGGATCGGTTGTTTTTTTTTTTTTAGTACAAAATACAACTTTACTAGTTTTAATATGGTATATATATATATATATATATATATATATATATATATATATCGGCCGTAATAAGCAAAATCATCCTTACCGAACAAAAACTCGTCCCAAATCATACACATACACACACAACCCCCCCTGACACATACATCTTCATTCACTCACATTCCTAACATAGTAAGCCGATCATACATTCCCACTTTTCAAAATATTTCAAATATCTCACACCTACCTTCCACTTCTCTGCATACATCCTCCCCCACACACACATCTTCATTCACCATGAACCCAAACTTTCCATCCTACTCATCCCTCATATTCTTAAAGCAGCCACCTGGTCAACCCCCCCCCCCCTTTCCCCACTCACTGCCATCCACATTATTCCTGCTCCCCCCCCCCACTTTTTCACTTACAACCCTCCACACTATCCCTGCTCACCCCCACCCTTCCACTTTTTCAACCCAGAACATCAACATTTTTTCATTCTACACGACTGACTCGGACACTGTTCCTACTGCTTCCAGTAGGGGTTACTATTTCCTCCTATCAACCATCATGTAAACCCAATATGTTCACGTACTTGCATGACATTTTTCTTAATATTATCATCCTGAAGAAGTTTTACAAATAAAGGCGAAATGTTGATGAACACATAAAAAATACATCCTTTTTGGTTTTTCCTTTTTCATTTCCCATTACGTCGGACTACCTTCATCCTTTCCTTTCCCATATATATATATAGATATATATATATATAAATAAAATTATATAAACCTTAGAAACAGTCTACGTGGATAAAGGCGAAATGTTGATGAACACATAAAAAATACATCCTTTTTGGTTTTTCCTTTTTCATTTCCCATTACGTCGGACTACCTTCATCCTTTCCTTTCCCATATATATATATATAGATATATATATATATATATAAATAAAATTATATAAACCTTAGAAACAGTCTACGTGGATCAACTAGTGTTTCGATGTAACACATCAAAACGCTGATCGATCTGCGTAGACGGTTTCTAATGTTTATATAATTTTATTTATAAAAGCTGTACTTTATATTGAGCACTTTTGAAAAAATATTGGTTTTATTCATGTTATCAATATATTTTAATTTAATTAATTCATATATATATATATATATATATGAAGAGTTTGAATGCAAAACGCAATAAACACCTTTTTCAAAATGGTGAAGCTACCACTACAAAGAGTGTTGCATTTCAACACTCTACCAAGCCCCAAACTCATCTTTTACAGAGTGTGATGTCAACATAATTTCTTTTATTTTCAATTAAAATAAGCTTTTTGTTGAAGTCTAGAATTGATATATTTGTTCTTTTTATTATTTAATTTCTCAATTTAAAGAAATTAGATTTATCGCATTTTGCATTCAAACTCTTCATATATATATATATATATACAGTAATCCAGGTAAGGTCGGTGTCCACAGGGTAAAAATCTGGAGAATCTTTACTGTGTTCATATAATAGTGCTCAATAATAGAGCTCTTTACATATAATGAAAGTATTATTTATACAAATATATGGCTACACATTCAGGAACATGTTTCAGTCGAAGCTTTAATAAGCTCGACTTCCTCGGGCCGATAAGTACGAGCTTAATGGTTTCATATTTTGAGCAAAATTACTTTCTGTAAGGGTCACGTGACTAAACTTAAAATATTTTTTTTAACAAACTTTCTAAAAACCTGTGATTCCGTGGGTCATGGATCATCCAGGTGGACAGTGGCTGTATATATATTCTACATACACTAGATGAACCAGAGGGTCTAGTATATATATATATATATATATGTATATGTATATTTCGGCAACAAGTCATTTCTTATACATGCGTTGTTAAAGACCACAGAGTTTTCTCTCTTTGTTATCTTTTTTGTTAATTTCTCTTTTCTGTTAATTTGAGCGATCTGTCAGTTTTCTGGTTTTAATTGGTGGAGTATGGCACCTAACGTTGTATTGTGGGCCATTCCTCTAGCGCTTTCGGTCTCCTGACCGTCTTCATGAGGCTGTGTCTTATTGTTACTAAGAGCCGTATTTATAGTTTTATTATTAGTTATATATCTATTAATTTATATATATATATATCTTTATTCGTTTATTTATTTATTTTTTTTCCATTATTATTATTATTATTATTATTATTATGTATTAATTGTTAAAGACTGATAGGGCATTAGTACCAGTGGTGAATGCTATTTTATTAATTGTGGGTTCTACATACACTAGATGAACCAGAGGGTCTAATATATATATATATATATATATATATTAGTCCTAAACTATAGTCTGAATCAAATTTTTAAGACAAAATTCATCATTATTTTCCAAAGAATCTAATATTGTTTTAAAGAGTTTCAATCTGTATTAAACTGACTCACCTCTTCTCTGGAACTGATATTCCTAAGTTTAACAATTCCTTCTTGTACCTCAGATTCTCCAACGATGACAGCTATGGGAATGCCATTGTTTTCACAGTATTGGAATTGGTCTAAAAGCTTGGGATTCTTCTTGTATGAATGTTCTGTCTGTTTACATCAATGGAATTGGTTTTAAAAATACAAGAGAAAAAGATGTAAATTCTTTTAAAAATGTAAAGAAAACAGATGCAAAATTGTATAAAATTATGTAAAAAAAAAATATGTATAAAAGATATAAAAAAGAAGGCCGGAGGTTACATCGGTCAAAACGTTGTGAAAATAACACTCAAGATGAGAACAGTAGTCTGAATAATCCAAATCATAAAAATTATCAATTCTCATCTAAAAAATTTGAAAACAAAAAAACAGTAGTTTTGCATCTCTGTGCTTGTTTTACAAGTAGTTTAATTTTACTGGAAACAGCATTCACCCCCCTGGGGTTGATTGAGCCGGCTCCATCTGTCCTTGCCACTGCGACCCTTACAAAGGCCAACCAAGCCTGAGGATTTGAAGTCAACGATTGGGTGATCTCTAGCCTCTCACTGTTCCAACAGCAAACTCCATAGATTCGGGGGCCCACGTTGGGTTCCAGGTCAGCTTTAACCATCAACAACAAGTTTTTTCTTTGACCATCACATCGCTTTTTCCAACCCTCTAGGGAAGCTGGGGCAATTGCTTCGTAGATTAATTCTCCTGGTTGACAGCGACGGGCATGACCCAGTCAATGTCGATGTTTCATGAAGATGATTTACTGGAGGAAGTTAATTTTGCAAGAGAAACATACTATGTTGTCTGAGAGGAAGTGCTGCCATCGGACACGGAGGACGTGCCGCAGGCATCGGTGATTGAAAGTTTCCAACCACCTAACGTCTTCCACTCTCATTGGCTAGGACCCACTGACATAAAGTAGGATCATTCATACCAGCGCTTGGTAGATCCTTACTTTATTGCTACGCCTTATTTCAGATCTTGACCAAAGCTGGGAATTGAGGCAGCAGAATGTATGACATGCAAGATCAATCTGCGCTTTGATGTCAGCTCCACCTTCACATGTGGCTGTGATGATGGCACCAAGATATTTGAAACTCTCAACCGCTTCAAGAACATCATCATTGAGGACGATGAGTGTTTTGTCTGTTGGGGCAAAGCCGGCAGCGAGTATTTTTGTCTTTGAAGTATTTATTTTCATTCCAATGCATTATTCTGTGGATTATTTTGATAAAATTTGAATGTAAATAAAATCTAACCTTTTCTCTTTATAAATGTAGAATTCTTTTTCTTGTGCCATTTAATAATTTTTAAAATTTTTTTTTAGGCGACTTTAAATTAGGTCACTATTTTCAATGACGAGCAATTTTTTTATATGAAAAAAAAAAAAAAATGTTTTTCAAATTAGGCGGAATCGAGTCGGCAGAAAGTATGATACGCAAGGTCAGTTCACACTTTGACGTCAGCTCCACCTTGACCCGTACCTGTGATGGTGGTGTCAAGATGTTTGAAACTCTCAACCTCTTCAAGAACATCACCATTGAGGACAATAGGTGTTCTGTCTGAAATGAAGCCGCCAGCAGTGAGTATTTTTGTCTTCGATGCATTCATTTTCATCCCAATCTGCGATGCAACATGCTGAAGCTCATTAATAGCAGATTGGGCATCAGCAAATGCAGCGCGAGATCATCTGCGTAATCTAAGTCCTTGACGGCAAAGTTGAGTCCAATAGTGACTCCGGGAAACTCTTTTAAGGCATTCAAAGTGACCCAGTCAATAGCGTAATTGAAAACTGTTGGCAAAAGAACACATCCTGGCTAAACGCCAGACCGTATTTCAAAGGGTTCTGAAACCTCGTTGTACATGCGTATGCGGAATCGCGTAGCGCAGTAGTATGCTTTAAGAAGACCGAGAAGTTTAGGCGAAATACCATCTGCTTGCGTAACTTTCCAGAGGGTGCCGTGGTCGATAGAGTCAGATGCAGCAGTGAAATCAATGTTTTGTTTTACAAGTACTTCTACGGAATGTGTTCCGATGAACTTACTGCACTGGTTCCCTTCATGGAAAATATCTGACTCACCCAACTAGCAGCAAAATCCCACCCCTTCACTGTAGAGGTCCCTAGATACCGGAAGATTTTCTATTCCAATAGCTTTTTTTCTCAGACCACTCGCCTTTGGAATTTTCTCCGTGTTTCTTGTTTCCCGAACAGTACTAATATGCAGAAATTTAAATGTAATGTGAACAAATATCTTGCTCCCCAACTCCTACCAAGGTAGCCTCTGTTGCTTCAGTGGCAATATGACTTGTTTGAGATGAACAAAAGTAAAAAAAAAAAAAAATTAACATAAAAAATAAATAAATGTCAGGTAAGTAGGGGATCATACCCCCCCCCCCCCCCTATCAGAATGTTTCACCCGTCTAAACCCCCAGTGACACGCTCACCCATATAAGTATAATACATAAAAGACAGACGAATATTAATATTTTCAGATTTTTTTTGAGCGATCAGATAAAACAGAATCAAATTCGACAAAAACTCACTCTGATTTTGGCATCCCATAATTCCCTGCAAAGTTTCATTCGTTCTTCTAGTAAATTCTTCTGTGCTGACATCACGTACACATCAGTTGATGTTGTCCGTATTTTCTTTTTACTAGCCTGTTCAGAAAATGAAAAACCAGATAATTAAAAAAAGACAATAAGTACATTATTTGCATGTGTCCTTCGGTTGTCTTCAGGTATAATTCTTTTTGTCTTCTTAGATATTAGTTTCGTCTTCTTAGATATTAGTTTCGTCTTCTTAGATATTAGTTTCGTCTTCTTAGATATTAGTTTCGTCTTCTTAGATATTAGTTTCGTCTTCTTAGATATTAGTTTCGTCTTCTTAGATATTAGTTTCGTCTTCTTAGATATTAGTTTCGTCTTCTTAGATATTAGTTTCGTCTTCTTAGCGATTAGGTTTGTCTTCTTAGCGATTAGGTTTGTCTTCTTAGCGATTAGGTTTGTCTTCTTAGCGATTAGGTTTGTCTTCTTAGCGATTAGGTTTGTCTTCTTAGATATTAGGTTTGTCTTCTTAGATATTAGGTTTGTCTTCTTAGATATTAGGTTTGTCTTCTTAGATATTAGGTTTGTCTTCTTAGATATTAGGTTTGTCTTCTTAGATATTAGGTTTGTCTTCTTAGCGATTAGGTTTGTCTTCTTAGCGATTAGGTTTGTCTTCTTAGCGATTAGGTTTGTCTTCTTAGCGATTAGGTTTGTCTTCTTAGCGATTAGGTTTGTCTTCTTAGCGATTAGGTTTGTCTTCTTAGCGATTAGGTTTGTCTTCTTAGATATTAGGTTTGTCTTCTTAGATATTAGGTTTGTCTTCTTAGATATTAGGTTTGTCTTCTTAGATATTAGGTTTGTCTTCTTAGATATTAGGTTTGTCTTCTTAGATATTAGGTTTGTCTTCTTAGATATTAGGTTTGTCTTCTTAGATATTAGGTTTTTCTTCTTAGCGATTAGGTTTGTCTTCTTAGCGATTAGGTTTGTCTTCTTAGCGATTAGGTTTGTCTTCTTAGCGATTAGGTTTGTCTTCTTAGCGATTAGGTTTGTCTTCTTAGCGATTAGGTTTGTCTTCTTAGCGATTAGGTTTGTCTTCTTAGCGATTAGGTTTGTCTTCTTAGATATTAGGTTTGTCTTCTTAGATATTAGGTTTGTCTTCTTAGCGATTAGGTTTGTCTTCTTAGCGATTAGGTTTGTCTTCTTAGCGATTAGGTTTGTCTTCTTAGCGATTAGGTTTGTCTTCTTAGCGATTAGGTTTGTCTTCTTAGCGATTAGGTTTGTCTTCTTAGCGATTAGATTTGTCTTCTTAGCAATTAGGTTTGTCTTCTTAGCGATTAGGTTTGTCTTCTTAGATATTAGGTTTGTCTTCTTAGATATTAGGTTTGTCTTCTTAGCGATTAGGTTTGTCTTCTTAGCGATTAGGTTTGTCTTCTTAGCGATTAGGTTTGTCTTCTTAGCGATTAGGTTTGTCTTCTTAGCGATTAGGTTTGTCTTCTTAGCGATTAGTTTTGTCTTCTTAGTGATTAGTTTTGTCTTCGTTTTCTTATCGAGAGAGAGAGAGAGAGAGAGAAAGAGAAAGTGAGTGAATTTTGGGTTAAAAAGTATAGTTTGGACCATAATGCGATACAAAAATTGCGTATAGGCGATAAATATTGTTTCCTTTTGTTGTTTTTGTTAAATATTAGTAAATTTGAAACAATTTTGAGTTAAAATCTAATTCATTTTATGCAAGTAAGCTAAAGAAAACACGTCTGAAATGTGTCAATGATCGCTAGAAGGGAACAATCGAGTAGTCAAAATTGGAGATGAAATGGGATATACAAAAATTGGAGAAGAAATGGGATATACAAAAATTGGAGAAGAAATGGGATATACAAAAATTGGAGAAGAAATGGGATATACAAAAATTGGAGTAATACTAAGTATTAATGAAACGAACTAAAGTCTTTTACATTTAAAAAAAAATAAATTAAAACATTTCTTGTGAAATAACTATTTTTATACATACTTTAATTTTATGCTGTAATTTTTTTTTATCTATGAAAATTACTGGTTTCAGTTCAGTTTACCTGTCTTGTTTTCAAAATATTTATAAAAATCTTATGTTAGTATATTTTGTTAAAATTAATTTGAAGAAATCTTGTGAAATAAATATTTTTATACATAAGTAACATTTTTTTTTTAATATAAATAAATAATTTAACGAAAAGAATTTTATTTTGTTTCTTTAATACTTAGTATCACTCCGATTTTTGTATATACCATTTCTTCTTGAAACAAAGTTCTTTCCTTTTGTTTTTTGTTTAGTTCAAATCACCCATCTCAGAAGACAAAATCTCATTGAAAAATTTTTTTCTTTTTTCTCCAACTTCCAAACTCTATACTATTTAACCAAATTAAAAAAATTTTTTTATTAATTTTGTTTCAATGATTTTAAGTAGGAATTAAACTGTGACTCAATAGCGAGCGTGCGAATCCTGGTAGTTTTAAAAAACATCTAAGTTTATATGGTTGTCTATTTACTTCCGTCACATCTGTATACAATGGCATTAAAAATTTTGATTATTTCTTACCTGAAGTTTGGCTTCAATAATAGCGAATATGCGCTCGATTCCTATACTGACACCAACGCAAGGAACCTTTTTGCCTTTGGGGTCAAACATGCCCACCAGACCATCGTAACGACCACCACCGGCTATACTGCCTACACCTTGCTGAGAATCTTCGTCATGGCCTTTATTAGTACTGAGAGGAACACCTAAAAAAAATAATAATAATAATTACGTCTTATTTACAAGAGAAATTTCGGTTCGCAATGTTAGCAGTGCGTAGATGACCACAACGGATTCCTAAAAAATTTAAATCAATGATTAATAGATTAGAGTGAAAACATTAGATCCAATCGGATTTGAACACAGCTTATCCAATTCCATATGTAATATAACGGCCCATTAATTACTTGTTTTGTTTTATGGCATATCAACCCTTTTAGGGTTATTTAATGCTGAATCCGGTCATTTTGGTAAAAGTTTTTATGCTTCAAGTTCTTTATATGTTCAAGTATTTATTCATGGTGTGTGGTTGAGTGAAATGGGGGGGGGGGAAGGTGGAGGGGAGGGAGAGAAATTGTTTTTGTTTTGGATTTTGCAAAGAGAAAAAAAAAACATCAATGTTTGGTGGATTTTGGGTTAGGAAGGTGAGATCTTCAGACAGCCTGATCTGGTAGCATTGGGCCCCTTAACTGACCATTGAATTAAATACTAATTTGGTCCTTTCTTAATATTGTCTACATAATACAATAGCTTTTAAATCTAAAAAAAACCCAAAAACAATCACTCCCTTTCGCGGGTCATTCTGAATGCCTTTTTATTATAGTTTTTGTAAACAGTCTGGGTAACGTTTTAATGAACAGATGGCTGCATGCATTCAAATATGTGGGAAGACCGAGGCAGAAATAGTTATCAAGACAAACATCTTCTTTTATATGTAAGTACATTTTTGACGTTCGCAAAATAACGCATTTTTTTTTAATGGTGAAACTAAAAAACACATTGTTTCCTTTCTTTTATACAAAAATACAGTATTTAAAACCTATTTTCAATTTTATTTACAGAAAATACCTTTCATTAAACAAAATAACAATTGCCTTAGTCTAAAACGATTTTTTCTTAAGTGGAATAAAAACAATTTTTGGGAGAATATTCTGTATTGGCTTCTTTTTTTTCATCATCCAATTTATTTTTGAACAGGCCTTTGATTAGTCCTCTTGATCGAAGTCTTCCACTCCAGGCTCGGCAGTCGCGAGGATCTAAGTTTGTAATCCCCAGGGCTGCATGGTCACGTTTACACAGGTATACGTTATTAAAACAATATTTTATACATTATTAAAACAATATTTTCATCATCAACTATTTAACAAGTATTTACAAACAAACAAGAAACCATTGATTATAAACACACACGCCAAGACACAGGTCCACGTGTGAAATGTTGTTTTTTTCGATTTTTTTTTTTCAGGATTGATACTCTACTCTAATTTTAATAAAATTAATTACTTTTTCCTAATTTAAAACAAACTTTTTTTTGAGTCTAAGCTTTTTCCAGCAAATAACATAATATTTATGGCATCCTAACGAGTGCAGGTTTAAACACACAGTCACTTTTTAGTGTTGGGAAAAAACACATTTCCCTAAAACAGGGCACTGGATTGGTACAAAAAAAAAAGGCTCAGTCTAGAAGGATTTATTGTCGCCAAAACATCGCAAAATTCTATTTTAATCACCTAAATTATTTACAGTGATATGGGTTCTTTTCTGTTTTTTTGTTTTTTTTAGAATTACTAATCTAATATTTATTCTTTTAAAATTAAATCATTATTTTATATTTCCCCTTGGCAACGCTGTGACACGGGTCCTGCTAGTATATAATAAAGCATCTATGCAAAAAAAAAAAAAAAAAAAAAAAAAAAAATGCGGGGGGGGGGGGGGAGAAAACGCTGTCTGTAAATTTAAGATCAATAAAATGTTATTTTCAATCACATAATTGTTTTTAGTATTTTTTTTTTATATGAAGAAAAAAGTTTTTCTTTATAGTATTATTTACTCTTCTCCAGGAGTTAGGCACAAGGCCAGTTTTATCCTACTCCCACAAGTAAGATGTGACCCAAGGTCGGGTCGGAAAGTGGAGGTTGAAAAGCCAGCGCCCGAGAGGTGAGCACTCTGACCATCAAAAATTGCCTGGGCAGCCCCGTCGGCATTCCCCGATAGGGGCGCCTCAGGCAGTAAGCAATAAACTTACTCCTCCCCAAAGAGGGGAGGCGAAGCCTGGGAGGGTGGACCTCCTAGAACTGCACAGGACAGGCGTGCAGTATCCATCGGAACAGATACTACACTTTGATCTTAGTTAATTTTTTTTTAAATTTAAGATTGACAGAAACGAAAAATCTTAAACAAAATAATTCTACGATTTCTGAATTCAGTCGTACTCATTCATAACTTGAGAAAAGAGAAACAAGCAGCAGCAGCAGCTTAAGCGATCGAGTGGTCACAATCAGAGTTAATGGCAAGGTTAAGTGAGAGACTGATTGACTGACGAATGGACACCTCCGCTCATAAACTGGCAATGCAGCATCTAAAATGAAAGCG
The DNA here is from genome assembly GCA_963556195.1 of Sepiola atlantica. NCBI lineage: Eukaryota > Metazoa > Mollusca > Cephalopoda > Sepiida > Sepiolidae > Sepiola > Sepiola atlantica. The sequence goes on along the minus strand of OY744548.1, from coordinate 21,929,249 downwards.
AATAGCTGTATTAATTCAATGTGATTATTAAAATAAACGATTTACCTTTTAGAACGGCTTCGTATATAACACCTGTGTAGTAATCCAAACCACGGGCCAAGCTGAGATCAAAGGAAACCTTAAAAGAGAAAAAGAAAGAAATTACCAAAAAATATATCTGCAAATCATATATATTCTGCTTCAGTATCACCCGCTGCAGGTTGTGATAAAATAAATTATCATCGTAAAGTTTACATGAGCAAATGAAATATTATGTAATAATGTTAAAATATAAATACATCATAAATGTACTGAATGAAAGCAAAGAAGTTGATTACTGAGAAAGAAGAGGAAGAAAAAAAAGAAAAACAGGAAGAAGTGACAGAAGAGAAAGAGGAAATAGAGAAAGAAGAAAAGAGAAAGAAGAAAAGATAAAGAAAAGAGAAAGAAGAAGAAAAGAGAAAGAAAAGAGAAAGAAAAAAAAAGAAAAAAGAAAAGAGAAAGAAGAAAAGAGAAAGAAAAAAAAAGAAAAAAGAAAAGAGAAAGAAAAAAGAGAAAGAAAAAAGAAGAAAAGAGAACGAAAAGAGAAAGAAAAGAGAAAGAAAGAAGAAAAGAAGAAAAGCTAAAGAAAAAAGAAAAAAGAAAGAAAAGAGAAAGAAGAAGAAAAGAGAAAGAAAAAAGAAGAAAAGAGAAAGAAGAAGAAAAGAGAAAGAAGAAAAAAAAAGAAAAAAGAAAAGAGAAAGAAAAAAGAGAAAGAAAAAAGAAGAAAAGAGAAAGAAAAGAGAAAGAAAAGAGAAAGAAAGAAGAAAAGCTAAAGAAAAAAGAAAAAAGAAAGAAAAGAGAAAGAAGAAGAAAAGAGAAAGAAAAAAGAAGAAAAGAGAAAGAAGAAGAAAAGAGAAAGAAGAAAAAAAAAGAAAAAAGAAAAGAGAAAGAAAAAAGAAGAAAAGAGAAAGAAAAAAGAAGAAAAGAGAAAGAAAAGAGAAATGAAGAAAAGAGAAAGGAAGAAGAAAAGAGAAAGAAGAAAAGAAAAGAGAAAGAAGAAAAGAAAAGAGAAAGAAGAAAAGAGAAAGAAGAAGAAAAGAGAAAGAAGAAGAAGAAAAGAGAAAGAAGAAGAAAAGAGAAAGAAGAAGAAAAGAGAAAGAAGAAGAAGAAAAGAGAAAGAAGAAGAAGAAAAGAGAAAGAAGAAGAAAAGAGAAAGAGGAAAAGAGAAAGGGAAAGAAAGACCAATTACGAATTGAAAAACAAAAATATCAGTAAATACTGCATTATTAAATTCATTAGTAGAGAAGCTTTATAATAAGGGAACGAGTAGATGTACCTTTATCTAACCCTAACCCGATGTACCTTTATCCAATTCGACATCATGGAATATTACCCGTCCATTACTAAAATCCTTTTAAAACATGCAATTGAATTTGCAAGGAATTCCACATATCTCAGAAAAGGATATCAATATTATACAAAGCTGCCGTACAACAGTTCTCATTAGCGACAGTGAGCAATGGACTAAAAACAGAGAAAACGTATCTTTCGATGTTTCTATGGGTTCGTTAGACTCCGCAGAGGCATCTAATTTAATTGGACTATATATATTAAGAAATATTACCATGAATAATAACATAGATGTAGAAGATATAGGTTTATATAGAGATGACGGTCTAATGGTAGTCAAGGAATCTACTAGCGCAAAATGTGACAAGATAAGAAAGATAATTCATAAAGAAATGAATAAACTAGGGCTTAAGGTTGAAATTACTGGCAATGTCAAACAAGTTAACTTCCTTGATGTTACGTTTAACCTAACTGATAACAAATATATACCCTTCATGAAAGAAAACTCCAAAGAAAACTTATCAGACGAGACAACGTTTAATAACTATAAGAATATTTACAATGCTGCCTTAAAGAATAGCGGGTACATAAATGCTGATATAAAATATAAAAATATAACCACAAATACTAACAACCCTAAACATCGAGACAGCAAAATAATCTGGTTTACACCCCCATTTAATATGATGTTAAAAACAAAAATTGGTAACAAACTTCTACAACTTATAAACAAACACTTTCCACCTGGTAATGCACTCCATAAGCTATTTAATAAGAATACATTAAAACTAAGTTATAGTTGCACAGATAACCTAAAAAGAATAATTAAAAAACACAACAATAAAATACTTAAAAGGAATGATACTAATAGTGACATTGAAGGTAATCCAACAACTAACAATTGTAACCGTCAGAGACAGGATGAATGTCCCTTACAAAAAAATTGCGTCACCGCATCAGTTATATATCGTGCTGAAATCTACACTGCTAAAAATCCAGATGATAATAAGTTCTATATAGGAAGCACGTCAAGAAGTTTTAAGGATAGGTATTACATGCATAAATTATTTTTTAGAAATAAAAAATACAGTAACACTTTGCTGTCCCGATATTTCTGGAAATTGATAGATGAGAAAAAAAAAACAATAATTAGATGGAGCATAATAAGAAAAGCAAAAACATGTAGATCACTCACCTCACCCTGTTTCTTATGCCTAGGTGAGAAACTTGAAATTGTTAAATTTAAAGATAGGGAAAAATTACTCAACGTCAGACACGAAACGAGTTTAAACTGCAAACATTTCAATGGACCCCCACTAAGCAGACTTTAGATTACGAATAACTACTATCACTTTATTGACTGTTACTTCATTGTTAGTATAAGACATACTCAATTTTTATTCTTTTTCCTGTTTTCCTTTTTTATTTTTTATTATATTTAATTTAAAATTCTGATGTCTTTATATTTTTGAACTTAAGTAATCTATATTATCCAAAATCACTACACATCAACCTATAATAACATGATTTCGGCACATATTCATAGTTATCACTTGTTTATATATATATATATATATATATATATATATATATAGAGAGAGAGAGAGAGAGAGAGAGAGATAGAGAGAGAGAGAGAGAATTAACTATTGTAATTACATACGCTATATTTTATTAGTTTGCTTGTCTTTATGGTACTTATCTTGTAAGTTCCTTGTATTAATACTAGAGCAGATATAAATGTAAGCAAATTGAACTGAGATAGACAGGAGCAATAATGAATGATATAAGCACCTTAGTTTTAATTACTGAAATATCGATGTTTGTGTACATGTGGATGTGTTTGTGTGCATGCATACAAATGTCTGTATACACATGCGTATGTGTGTGTACGTTGTCTGCATGCATATATAATGATTTTATGTATATTTATGTTATATGTGTATGTATATGTACATGTATCTGTAATTGTGTATATGTATATAATTGTATGGTTTATGTATGTTATATATCTATATATAATAGTATCTATATATATACATATGTAGTGATGTATTTTTATGTATTCATGTATTGGTATTTGTATGTATTTATATGTATGTGTATATATATTTGTGGGTACATGTATATATGTATACATGCGTGTATGTGTATGTATACATGCGTCGTAGTGGCAATAAAAAAAATAGGTAGATTGAAATTCCTCTCAGCCGGGATGGCGACGATGATGATGATAGGGTCGCCGATCTTGTCGTCTCGTTCAGCTACAAATACACTCCCACGTTGAAACTGTTTATATCAGCGAGCGATCACTTTCTCTCTCCCTCCCTTATATTATCTGTCCCTCTTTCCTATCCCTCTTCTTCTTCCTTTCAAAAAGTCAAAGGATTTTAGAATATATTGTGATGTCAAAATAGACCTCTCTCCTTTTTAATTATTTACATCATTCCACTCCTCTTAACATTTATCTAACCATTTCCCTATTATTTACATTATTTGCTTTTCCTCCCATCATCATGACAAAATGATAAACAACATTCTAAAAGTTTTACTAGTATCAAGGATGTGAGTATTGATTTACTCCTCTCCAGGAGTTAGGCACAAGGCCAGTTTTTATCTTACTCCCACAAGTAAGATGTGACACAAGGTCGGGAAAGTGGGGGTTTAAAAATTGCCTGGGCAGCCCCCTCGGCATTCCCCGGTAGAGGCGCCTCAGACAGTAAGCAATAAACTTACTCCTCTCCAAAGAGGGGAGGCAAAGCCTGGGAAGGTGGACCTCCCAGAACTGCACAGGACAGACCCATTGAGCGGCGTAAATCAAGACCCGAAGGCCAAGAAAACACCAGTATAGGGTGCAGTATCCATCGGAACAGATACTACACTTTGATCTTAGCCAAGGATGTGAGTAGCTAATGGCAAAATAAAGTTGAAATCAAGACGACCCTTTCCTCTTGTGTATGCAGAGAGGGTAATGGAATAAACAACTTTTTTCTTAAACAACTCTAATCAGTTTCAACTAAGAAAGCCAAAATTAAGAAAAATAACTGAGTGCACATGTATGCGGCAAAGGAGACAGAAAGTCATTCTTTGGTAAAACAAAAGTCATCTAACTCCCCTACCCTAAACATTAATTGCTTTTAGTCTAAGCCTGCATGGCAAAATTAACATTTTCTGTTTTCAGAAGAGGCAAAAAGGAAAACAAGACAAGATGGAGAGAGAAAGAGAGAAAAAAAAACAGGAAAAAAGAAGGAAAGATAAAGCGAAAGAAAGGAAGAACAGAGAAATAAATAAATGCAAGCCAAATAGCGACAAAAAAAATAAGGAGGTAAGGCCATAGTGATTTGGCAGAAATCAGCTTTTCTTTCTTAAAAAAGAAAAGAAAAGAAATTCTTTGATAAAACAAAAGTCATCTAACTCCACTACCCTAAACATTAATTGCTTGTAGTCTTAGCCTGCATGGCAAAATTAACATTTTCAGAGAGAATTTTCATAAGAGGAAAAAGGAAGGCAAGACAAGATGGAGAGAGGGGGAGAGAGAAGAAGAAAAAAAAGGAAAAGAGAAGGAAAGATAAAGTGAAAGAAAGGAAGGACAGAGAAAGACAAATAAGACAATAGCGATTTGGAAGAAATCAGCTTTTTTTTTATTTCAAAATCCATGGGAAGCTCTAGTAATTTAAGCAGAAATCCGCTTTTTTTATAAAAATTTTTTTGTTGCTTTTTTTTAAAAAGAGAAAAAAAAACAAATTTCAAAAAAAAAAAAGAAAAAGCAAATTTCAAAAAAAAAAGAAAAAATTAAAAAAAAAGAAAAGAAAAAAAAGCAAATTTAAAAAAAAAAAAAAAAAAAAGAAAGCAGAGAACTCACATCCTTGAAGGATTTTTTCAAAATTAGAAAAGAAAACCCAAACATTTACTAATGAGTCATCAATTATCAAGGCCAAAAGCCACTCAAGAATAAGGGTTAATGAGATTGATGGATTGACAGGTGAATGATTAGGAGTACTATGAGAGAATTTGTAAATTTTTATGCATCAGCATGGTACGCCTTTTGACCGGCTCAATTCTGTTGTTGGCATTGGCTTCCCTCAGTTTTTTCTAGAATCAGGTACCCACAGGAGGGACCATGTGAAGGTTGCCAACATCCATAATGAAAGTAGTACTATGGAACCCAACTGGATTCGAACTTGGCACGATCAGGTCGCCAGTCCATGTGGGTATCCACTTCAGCACCTCCCAAAATTGAATAATCTCAGCAGGAGAAATACTTTGGAGAGAGGAAGAGGAAGAAAGAAAAAACAGGAAAAGAGAAAGAAAGATAAAACAAGAGAGAGGAAGAACAGAGAAAGAGAAATAAATTCAAGCCAAATAGCAACAAAAAAATAAGGAGGTAAGGCTCTAGCGATTTGGCAGAAATCAGTTTTTCTTTCTTAAAAAAAGAAAGCAGAGTTCGACCAAAGAGCGGAGAACTCACATCGATGGGCAGTTCCAGCGATTTAAGTAAAAATACACTTTTTTTTGGATTATAGAAAAGGTGCAGAAGTAAGATCCTTGCCACTAGTCGACTGTCAAGTGGGATATTAATGAACAAATGAACTGCGAGGGAAGAAATAGTGAAAAGAGGAGTGAGATATTTTATGGAGAGATATCAAATACAAAAGTTTGGATGCTTCAAGTTTGAATATTTCCGGAAGTATCAAAGGACTAGAAATTTGAAAGCTTGGAAGAGAGATTACGAAGTTAGGTTTGATAACAAATCACCTACCTCATTCAGACAGCCGAATAGATCACAATATTTTAGCAAGAGTTTCATATCTTGAAGAGCTTCGACTGCAGACTTTTGCTCCTTCAGCTTTGGATCATTTTGCAATTGTTCAACAAGATCCATTTGACCTGAAAAAAAGACAAGAAAACATTTGAATGTCATCAATACATTAAGAAGACAAGAAAACATTTGAATGTCATCGATACATTAAGAAGACAAGAAAACATTTGAATGTCATCGATACATTAAGACAAAAAAACATTTGAATGTCATCGATACATTAAGAAGACAAGAAAACATTTGAATGTCATCGATACATTAAGACAAAAAAACATTTGAATGTCATCGATACATTAAGACAAGAAAACATTTGAATGTCATCGATACATTAAGACGACAAGAAAACATTTGAATGTCATCGATACATTAAGATGACAAGAAAACATTTGAATGTCATCGATACATTAAGAAGACAAGAAAACATTTGAATGTCATCGATACATTAAGAAGACAAGAAAACATTTGAATGTCATCGATACATTAAGACGACAAGAAAACATTTGAATGTTATCGATACATTAAGACGACAAGAAAACATTTGAATGTCATCGCTACAGAGAGTCAGATTCTATCAGTTTAATCTAGAAATTTTTTTAAATTTCATATGTAATCTTGCTCTTCTCATATACACCGGGGCCCAAAATTAATAAGATACATTTTTAGTTATTCACCAGAAAAGAATAGAAAATAGTGTTCTCCCACTTAACATGTATCATATTGCCGACTGCCAAAGAAATTGTTAAAAAAACAAAACAAGCATAAACCATAACATAGCACGTTTGAATATGAATTAATAAACAACCTTCTAAATTTATTTTTGTTTAAAAAAAATTTGTATAAAATGATCATTGTTATTCGGCACTATTTACATTGTGTTAGGTTTTCTTTAGTTTTTGTTTAAACAAAATTCTTCAGTTTCTTAGCTAGGCAGAAAATACTGTCATGGCTGCTTCCGCCGACTAGCAACTTTTTGAAACAAAAACTTTGTTACTTTGGCAGCGAACGGTAAGGGAATTACATTAAATAAATCTTTCTTTAATAGCTCTTCGCTTGATGTTTTACCGTAATAAGTAAATTTCACTTTCAAAAAGTATTAAAAAAAGAAAACACTATCAAAACAGAAGTAAAACATGGATGTCTTTCTTTTTTTTTTTTTGTTTATGATTTTATTTAAAATTTTTCGTTTTGCAATTTGGTCCGAATAAAAAACACACAAAACCGCAAGTCATATTTTCTTTACGTTTTTGTATACACAAAGTGCTTCAGTTGCTTAGCTAGACAGAAAATACTGTCATAGCCTTCTTGAAACAAAAACTGTGATACTCTGGCAGTGAACAGTAAAAGAATTGGATTAAATAAATCATTTATTCTATCTTTTTAATAACAAAACAGAGAACGACTTGCGTTTCTCTTCTTTTTTTTCTTCTCTTTTGGATTTTAATTTTATTGTTGCAGTTTGATCCAAATAACAAAACATGAAACCTCAGGTTTTGTTTATATTTTTCCTACGCACAACTCACACAGGTAGTCTTGTTGGGAATGGACGTATCTGTTAGAAATCGTTGGTTTGACTTGCGCGAATTAACGCAGGGTGGACCCGGCAGTCGAGTGCAGAATGGGACCTGTTCTCACAATCAGAGATCACAGACGTGACAGGGTCGCCGTGTGACGAGACCCCAGATCAAGGGTCTGTGTGCACCTGCAAGAGGCTCTGTGACGACACAGACCTTGCGTGGGAAACAGAGGGATCCGTGACGTCACTCGTTCTTCGTGAGAAGCGAGTTTCGTCAGTCTGGGTTTTGGAGGCAAACCGAGGAGACGTGATTGTTAAAATGTAATTTACAACAGATAAGGGAAATATTTCCCTAAGAAAATGCAAGCGAGAGATATCCTTTCCCCCCTTTCTATGAATGGTTAAGAAAATAATTGTTAACTAATACGATAAAGTAGTGATTGCTCTCTCTGTCTCTCCCGACGTAGTGAATGATATAACAAACGCTTGTAATAAAAAGAATTGAAAATAAAAAGATTGTGTTTGGTGAGTCGATCGTGGAGTTTTGTTGCAGACAACGGACGGCGTGGTTCACGGCAGGAAGGAAGGAAGAAAGAATTCATTCACTAAACGGCACAACCCTCTACACGGCGAGGGAGAAAACTAAAAGTATGCAAACAATATATGAACTATGTGATTTATTATGTTTTAAAAATGACGAGTATTAAATGTGAACTGCCACGGCCCTTTCAGGGACGAGTATAACAAATGAGTAAAGTCACGGCCCGTATCGGGAAGAGAGATACGGAACGCGTACTGCCGCGGTCCATGCAGGAGTAGACTATGCAACAGTCTCTCAAAGTCCAAAAAAGAGTCGTTAATCAAATAGGTCCCTCACTATCCACCAAGCTCCAGTCCTGTTCCATCGCCGCAATGTTGCACCCTTGTGCTTGTTTTACAAATACTTCAATGGATTGTGCTCCGATGAACTAGCTGCTCTGGTGCCCTCTCGACGCAAATACACTAAAACAACCCGGCAATCAGCTAGGTCCCATCCATTCACTGTGGAGGTCCCCAGATGCCGGAGAACCTTCTACTCCAGCAGCTTCTTTCCTCGTGCTGCCAGCCTCTGGAACTCCCTCCCTGCTCCCCGTTTCCTCCGACTGTACCGACATGCAGAGGTTTAAAACCAATGTAAATAGACATCTCGCTGCACAGCTCCCAACTTAGGATGACACCCAAAACCTACTCCCTAAAAAAAGATGTGGTAAATATTTAACCAAACATTTGCTCTACAAATACATCATGTTTAAATAATGTTTCAGTAAATACAAGTTGTTTCAGAGTAATGCTACCTAAGCACAGTTTACTCTCACTAATTTGGGTGACTTAAGTAGGATTTGATCGAAATTACTTTTAATAGGGGTGGGACGTAATGGGTGAAAATTTCAGATTCATGCGAGTAGTATTTTTTTGTGTTCATTTATACATAAATAACACTAAACAATCAAACATTTTGAAAATGTTGCAAAATTCAGACGGTGCAGACCAAAAACAGCCGTTAGGGCTCCACGGGACTCAAAATCCATCATTTTTCAGTGAAAAAGTGGTTTCATGCGACATTGTAGGTCCTAAAACATCCTCAAAAGCTATGAATGGATATAGATGGTTAAATCTGATATAGTAGTACTTTAATTTAGGACCATTTTCAGGCTGTGAAAGGGTTTTTATGAATGTAAAATAGCCAAAAACAAGTGAAACATAGCCCAAATTTGACATTTAAAATTTTTTCGAGGATTTTTTTTTTTTTCAAGCTCGAGACAAAATATCTGCTATATAAAACGTTAAATTTGGATGAGACTGACCTTTCAGTTTAACATATTCCCCGATTGCATCAGCTACATCAGGATCCAACCCTTTCTCTTCTGTCATCTCTTTACGAACATCGAGCCAATCCATCTGAAAGAGAGAAAAAAAAAGTTTCATCTCCAGCGTGTGACACTATTGCTACATACATGTAGGTAGACAAAAAGTATATCAGTGTATGCATAGCTAATCAAGGGAGGCGCGAGAGCGCTCTATCCCTTAATAGACTTCACGAATTACCTATGCTGGAAATCTTATTTCTTTGATCAATCATAACTCAAAACCCAATAAACCAAATTAGTTAAAACTTTGCACAAAATTTTTATTTGATAGGTTCTATAAGTGTGTAGAATTTCAGCATCATTAGTCAAGGCAACCCAGAGATCCAGAAAGGTCAGGCATGATTTTGTGTTATCCATGTGTACGTACGTATGTGCCACCCTGTACCTCAACTATTTGATGGATTCAGCTGATTTTTGGCAGAGATAGAGGTTCTAGGGTCTAGTTGATGGCATTTTAATTTCAGTTTACCATATACCTTAGTTTTCCAGAAAATTCCAAAAAACCTTATTAGAAGGCATTGTATTGAGGCATAGCCTTTACAAAAGTAGTGACATTCCATGAAAAATGCCAGTATACTGATAGGGTTAATAGGGTTAAGATGAAAATTCATATACACTAAATGTACAAAAGCAAGGAAATTCCCAAATTTTTACACTTTTAATGTCATTAAGGGTATGACTACATATCAACCAAACCATTTCATTATCACATCACTACAGTATAAATCTCTATGCATGAGTGGATGAAGTGTGTGAGGTGTGCTGAGAAAAATTCCTACCAGTAAAATACATAGCCCTGTTGTGCTTGCATACCCTTAATGACAATAAAAGTGTAAACATTTGGGAATTTCCTTGCTTTTGTACATTTAGTGTATATGAATTTTCATCTTAACCCTATTAAAGGCATATGATTTCAGTATACTGGCATTTTTCATGGAATACACATATCTTTTAGGAGTTTACGGAGAATAGAAAATGAACTATGGGTTTACTTTTGCTTCCTCCTTATTTTGTCCTTTAGTCCTCACATTTCATTCTGATGTTTCTGACAAAGGGGGAAGAATTGCCGTTTTCTGGGTTGACTGTTTTGAGTGGGTGGTATGTGGAGATTTTCAATCCTCTCATAGTTGTCATCATCATTTAACTGTCTATCTATCCATCTCATGAGTGTTTTTTAACCTTGATAAGTGGTGATTGATTAGTAAAAAAAAGTATAATATTATGCTAACGCAAGGCTAAAAAAAAAAAAATTATTTTTTAGAGTAAAAGTGTCCGATAAAGGATAAAGATTAAAAGTTTTTTCATCCAGTGTCAGATGGTACATATAAGAAACTTTTGTTTCTGCAGATTAAGAAAAATTGTTTGAGAGGATCAATTGTTGACATTTGCTCATTGTCGACCTTTGGTCTAATAAATTATTGAATTAAATTCTCCCAGGAGTAAAAAAGTTAACCTGATGTAATGGTGAGTGGCAGTGATATTTTCTGAGGTGTAAAGTGATGGGGTAATCGTCAAGATCGACGGTGTAAACATAATGGGATAAAAAATTGTTTATAGGCAACAAAAATGGTTTTATGTTTTATTTTTAATATTATTTAATGAGGAACCATTATGAGTTAAAATCTATTTAGTATTACGCATGTAATTGGCAGAAAAACATGTTTGAAATGTGTAAATATGCTACAAGAATCGTGATTTTCACAAAATGGAGTCTTACGGGATGCCGTTATGTTCTTTTTTTGTATCGCTCAAGACGAAAAAAATTATCAAAATGTCTTTTTTCCCTTATTACTAAATAATAATCATACATCTTCTTTCTTAAGATTTCAAGGGCAGATAATTCGAAAATGGAGGCTTAGTGAACGAATCACTGTTATGATACACAGAATGGAAAAATACTTGTAATTAAAGTTCTAGTGGATAATTTTTTCTACTTTTTTGTACAGTGAGTAAGAATATAACGCTGAATAAGTATATAATATTGTTTTTATAAAAAATAATTTTTTAATACGGCCGCTGAACAGCACAAGCACCAAATATTCAAGAACTGCCTCAGAACAGAAATAGCGTCGGACATTTTAAGATGGATTTGATTTAATGAATTCAAAAATAATGCTAAAAAAAAAGAAATCAAAGGGGTATTTTTGAGAACTATTGGATGAAATATTTACTGTAACTGTAACGGCATTCAACCGGAGTGGGTTGAGCTGGTTCCAAATGAATTCACCATATCCAACGTTAAGGCGGTCCACCTCTGCCGATCGGCAGTTGAGTCCTTGCCATACTTCAACAATTCCCAGTTCCAGCTACGAACACCTAAAAAACGTTGGGGTCAGCCACCAGCTCCATACCATGTCTTAACTGTTCCTATCTAAGTGTTTAGTTGGATGCCTCTGCGCTTCCTCCAACCAGCGGGTGCAATTGGGGCTACCAACTTGCAGATTAATTTTTCCCCAGCAAAGTCTCCTTTTAAGAATAGTCTCTGTGATGCTGGTGGTGCTGCATCTTCCACGGATGGTGTCGTTTCAGATTCGGATGGAGAGACGGACGCATAGGATGCACCGATTAAATATTTAATAGAATTTGATCTACATCATGATATTGTATTAATAGTTCAAATTTGCTTTATCGATAATTATCTATATATTAATACGATAGCGTGTGTGTCCGTGTGTCACGCTTACATCAAAAGCTCTGCACATGCGTGCCGCACCTAGATTTGGAAAAGCATTCAAGTCACCTAATTTTCGTAATATTTTCAAGTATTTCCCTTAGGCGCAACGGTTAGCGACGTAGGATTTTGACGTTGGCCCGACTGGTTTATAGTTCGATCTCAACCAACCTGTAAATTTTTTTTTTCTACATTGAAGGGGGGGGGGGGGGCGGAGGTAGGGAGGAGACGACCGGGAAGACATATTAATACGATAGCGTGTGTGTTATTTTGTGTGTCATGCTTACATCAAAACCAACGACCTTCCGAATCTTTGTATGCTACGGCCTTTCTTGGCCTTTTGGCTAAGATCAAAGTGTAGTATCTGTTCCGATGGATACTGCACCCCATAGACTGGTATTGTCTTGGCCTTCGGTGCTTGATTTACGCCGGTCTATGGGTCTGTCCTGTGCAGTTCTAGGAGGTTCACCCTCCCAGGCTTCGCCTCCCCTCTTTGGGGAGGAGTAAGTTTATTGCTTACTGCCTGAGGCGCCCTTACCGGGGACTGCCGACGGGGCTGCCCAGGCAATTTTTAAACCCCACTTTCCCGACCCGACCTTGGATCACATCTTACTTATGGGAGTAAGATAAAAACTGGCCTTGTGCCTAACTCCTGGAGAGGAGTAAATCAATACTCATGAATGACCATTAATAAAGCTCAAGGACAGACTTTCGGTAAGGTTGGGATCTACCTACCTTGCTTTACTCGTGGACAACTTTATGTAGCCTTCTCAAGAGCAAAGTCTATGAACAGTGCAAGAGTGAAAATTTGTCCTGAGAATAATTCTACTCATGGCAAGAGAAGAGGAACTACCTTCACTAGAAATATTGTATATAAAGAAGTTTTGTAAATTGTTTCATGTATTGCTCATTTTTTAAAAATAAATATAAAAGTCAAATCTTATATTTTATTAAAACATGTATAGGTTAGGAACAAGATAATTATTATTGAAAACATCATTTCGTGTAATTTACACGGATCCCGCTAGTGCGATTATTATCGTTGTTTGTTCTGCTAAACTTTTGAACAAATCTCCTAAATTTGATTTGTAAATGTGAAATCTGTTGTGAATATTCCGTGAAAATCTGTAAGTGATTCACATAGAATTGGTGATCTAGCATTCAAGTTTTTTTTTTAAATTAAAAATTGCAACTTTGAACTTGATTTCATGTCTAGAATTGGATTTTCAATTGTATTTGTATAATTCAGTAAAATTTATTTTTGACTTTAAAAACTTTTGATTTTTATTTGATTAAGCGGAGGCAAGAATAGTAGAAATTCTAGTAACCCCTTCCCCAAAATATCACACATTGAATCGTAATAAAATTCACAATCCTTTCTGCAATGCAATGATATTTGGTACAAATAAACTTCAATGGCAGGCTGATCACGTGATTGTACCTCCGAGGGAGTCACATGATCGTTTTTATTGTTTTTTTTTAGCATAGTTCACCCCAAACAAGACTAGCTGCCACTGTAGACGTGAAGGGCTACTGAGAATTAGGGTGACATTTTTTGGGAGGGAAGGGGGGGGGGGTCATCCTAAATTGGGAGATGCCTATTCACATAAGTTTTAAATTTCTACATGTCGGTACAGTCAGAGTAACAGGGAGTGAGTTCACAAAAAAAAAAAGGAGCTTTGGAGTAGAAGGCTCTCCGGCATCTGAGGACCTCCACAGTGAATGGATGAGATTTAGCTGATTGTCGGGTTGGTTGAGTATTTACATCGAAGGGGCACCAGAGCAGCAAGTTCATCGGAGCACATTCCATTGACGTACTTGTAAAACAAACACAAGGATGCAACACTGCGGTGATGGGACAGGGCCGGAGTTTGGTGGATAGTGAGGGACCTATTTGATTAACGACTCTTTTTTGGATCTTGTCTAAGAGGGAGAAACTAGTGGATAGTGCACCAGCACAGATGTGACAACAATATTCCATGCATGGGCAGATAGTGGCTTTGTACAGATATAGGATACTGTCAGGTGTGAAAAGTTTTTTTAGCACGGTAGAGGGAGAACATCTTCTTTGCAGCAGGCTTGGCAATGTCTTCTATGTATTTGTTCCAATTCATGCTGTGAATGTTAGGCCTCAGAGTTTGAACTTGGACTCTCAGATAGGGTGTTATTTGCCATGGCAATCGGTGGTCGAAGAGATTTCTTGTAGTTGTTGAAGGAGAGGAGCTTTGTCTTAGCAGCATTAAATATTACCATCCATTTATGACCCCATTCCACTAAAGACTGGCGGTCACTTTCTAAGGATTCAACCATTGCCTCGGATATGTACGCGTCGGTTTTGCCCACATGACGAGAGTAGAGCGTGGTATTGTCAGCAAATATTCCTATCTCAGTCTCTTTTGCCCACGGTCAGTCAGTCAGTCAGTCACTCTCTCTCTCTCTCTCTCTCTCTCTCTCAGCTGGACAGGTCATACATCTCTCGGCTTTTTATCCCAAACATGCTTCGTGTGCAATGTTCTTTTTAAGGATTGAATTAAGAAAATAGTTAAAAAAAAAAATTTTTTTAAAAAGGGGAGATCCCCAAAGAGGCATGACAAACAAATAAATAAATATAAATTTGGCAAAAAGAATAAGCTTGTAAAATCTTGAATGAAAGCATAATTATTTTATTTATTTATTTTTTTTCTCTCTCTCTCTCTCTCTCTCTCTCTCTCTCTCACCTTATCAAGTTTATCTACAGCAGAGCAAATTGGTCGGAAATCTTTCTCTGGAACACCACATGCAGCAAACATGCCGTCTAACAATTTCCTGTGATTAAGCTGGAAAAAATAAAAAGGAATATCAGAAATGTTGAAATAATACTTGGATATTAAAATAATAAATTTGATGTATTATTTAGATTTGGACTACTATTCACATATTGGTTGTTATATTTACAACGTTTCGGCCGATGTAACCTCTGAATTTCTCCAGGTGCATTTTTTCAAACTTGAAATATTTGTCGAACTCTGAAACCTATAGGGTATTTTGGACAGAACCTTTTATTTCATCCACGGGTGTGGATTATTCTTATTCAGTCAGCCATGACTGGGTAGACGTATTAATTTATATTATTCTTATTTATTATTGTTATAAATTTCATCTAACATATAAAATTATCTTGTTAGATTTTAATGGTTGTTTTGTTTTATGGCATATCAACCCTTTTCAGGTTATTTAATGCCGAATCCGGTCATTTTTGTAAAAGTTTTTATGCTTCAAGTTTGCTCTACCGTTATTTTCATGGTAGGTGCTTGACTGAGCTCAAATCCCCCCTTATAAAAGATTCACAATAAGAACCCGTCTTGCAACTGCCACTGATTTCTCTTTCTCCCTCTGCGTGCCCAAGACAAAACGAAACTTCCATGGGCAGAGTTTTTTTCCTAGAACTGCTAGTCTGTGGAACGCATTGCCACGGGCCTGCTTCCTTGCCGACTACAATATGGTCGTCTTCAAGTTCAATGTGAACAAGTTCTTGTTGAACCGTCCCCGTAAATGATCAATTTCTGCTCTGCTCCAACCATCGTGCTGGTGAACACGATGTCTTACCATCCACCAGTACAACTCTTTAACCCTTATCCTCAAGTGGCTTTTGGGCCTTGATAAGCAGTGATCTTTAATGTAAAAAATAAAGAAAAAAAAATGTTCTTTATGTCTTCAAATATTTATTCCTGGTGTTTGGTTTAAGGAAAATTGTTGTTTTTGTTTTTAGCTTTGCAGAACATGATTGAGTTTTGCAAAGGAAAAGGAAAAAAACAATAACATCAATGTTTGGTGCCTGTTAAGTCAGGAAGCCGGTATCTTCAGCTGATAGCACCAGGGGTTATTAGATTTTAAAAGTTGGACTTAAATAGCATTTAAGGGGACATATCAAACTTTGATTCTAACTAGCTAATTTTCATTTGTTATTGTTGTACCATGTTATTGGCACTATAACAACATACTTCAATACAGTGTATTTTAAAACAATTATGTAGACCCGCCCACTGGGAAAATGGAAACATTTGTTCAATTATGACCATAAAAAAAAAATCGTTAAAGAAAATAACTCATATTTTGTTTGAAGACTATACAAACAGTTGTTTCTCTTGCAACTAAAGTTTTATTTCTTTTTCTGTATAGGTTTAAAAAATATGCCAACAAATAAAAATTAAAAACTAAAATAACTTCACCGTATACATGAATGCAAATACATGCACACACATTTGTTTTACGGCATATCAACCATTTATGGATGATTTAATGCTGAATAAAGTTGTCAAATATAAATCGATAGAATAATTATTTACATTCCTAGAATACATTGCTCTTAGAATATATTATTCTTTGAGAATACCAACACCTAAGCTAGGAAAAGACTCCAAACAAGACCAATCGCATTAGTTTTGTGTGGCTTGGTTTGTTTTACGACATAACCACCATCTATGGGTGATTTAATAGCAAATAAAGTTGTCAAATATAATTCTATAGGTAGGGTAATTATTTATATTCCTAGAATAAATAGCTCTTAGGATACAAAGATATATTGCTCCTCAGATACCAGGATACATCACTCATAGAATACCAGGATACATTGCTCCTAGAATACAAGGATACATTGCTCCTAGAATACAAGGATACATTGCTCCTAGAATACAAGGATACATTGCTCCTAGAATACCAGGATACATTGCTCCTCGAACACCACGATACATTGCCTCTAGAATACCAAGATACATTGCTCCTAGAATACCATGGTAAAATTGCTCCTAGAATACCATGGTAAAATTGCTCCTAGAATACCAGGATACATTGCTCCTAGAATACCAGGATACATTGCTCCTAGAATACCAGGATACATTGCTCCTAGAATACATTGCTCCTAGAATACATTGCTCCTAGAATACCAGAATACATTGCTCCTCGAATACCAGGATACATTGCTCCTAGAATACCATGGTTAAATTGCTCCTAGAATACCAGGATGCATTGCTCCTAAAATACATTGCTCCTAGAATACCAGGATACATTGCTTGTAGAAGGAAATTCTACAGTGAATTCTACTGAGTGAGAGAAACGTTACTCTCAGAAAACACGTCTCCCAGAAAAACATTACTTCTTTGAAAACATTACGTTTTGTCATCTGTAATCTTCTTTGTTCTCAACGTGATTGACCCTCAGCCACTGCCTTCTAGTATCTATTTGTCGAGAAAAATACAAAGGAAAAATAAGGTTTTGATATTTTGAAGAAACAGATTGAATAATACGGTTGAGGGTGAACTTAGTGTCTATAAGGCATGACGTGTCCAGCCAACTGGTCAGATTGGGCCTTACCAACCTCCTGTCTAGCAAAATTAAGGGTCGAAGTGGGTGAATGTCTAACCACCAGGATCCCATGCTACGGCATCACAAGTCGCTACTCACAGTCAACAAGTAGCCTCGTTTTCGGGGTGTAAACCCTTTGCATGGAGTTGAAATCGGCGAAATCATGGCCCCGCCGACATGGCAACACATGCACACATGTGAATATGCATATACGTGCACACACATAAGCATAAACCATATACACAGATGAATTAAAGACTTATGCGTAATTAAGGCAAACACATACACAATTATATGGACACAAACATGTATATGTATGAGCGTGCACACATATGAACACACACACACACGTACATATATGAACAATCACATATGTACATATATGAACACACACACACACCTACATATATGAACACACACACATGTACATATATGAACATGCACACATACGAACACACACACACATGTACATATACGAACACACACACACGTACATATACGAACACACACACACACGTACATATATGAACACACACACACGTACATATATGAACACACACACACACATATATGAACACACACACACATATATGAACACACACACACACACACACACACATATATGAACACACACACATGTACACATATGAACACACACACACACATGAACACACACACGTACATATATGAACACACACACACACGTACATATATGAACACACACACACATGTACATATATGAACATGCACACATATGAACACGTACATATATGAACATGCACACATATGAACACACCCACACACATGTACATATATGAACACACACACACATGTACACACACACACATGTACACATATGAACACACACACACATGTACACATATGAACACACACATGTACACATATGAACACACACACACACACATGTACACATATGAACACACACACACACATGTACATATATGAACACACACACACGTACATATATGAACACACACACATGTACACATATGAACACATACACACATATGAACACGCACACATGAACATGCACACATATGAACACACACACACATGTACATATATGAACACACACACACACATGTACATATATGAACACACAGAGTTAGGAATATGCACATAGAAATATATGCATACTAATACACACACACACCCAAATGAGTCAGTCCTAATGGAATACAGTGTCCAGACAAATGTAATTAAAACTGGACAAAACTTGGCTGCAGCTGGTCAGCACTGAAGGGACTAAATACACATCTATTTAAGTGACAATCAAGTGAGACGTGTAGAAAAACAGAAATTCACAACAGTTTCAGCAGAATTGGATTACCCCCTCCCCCTTTATTATAAATGTATAGCATGATTACGTTGACATACCAGTTGTCGTTAGATCACCGCAGTTAAGTGTTGTTGAGCCTGGTTAATAAGAGATGGGTGACCATTTGTGAATACTAGGCGCTATGTCATCTCTGCTGACCGGGATATACACGCCGCATGTGAATTTGATATTCCCTAGAAACTTCCTCTTTTGGAGAAAGTCGGTTCAGACCATCCAGGGAAAATACTACACCAGGTATTACCGAATGTAGATAGAAAAAGAAAATACCTATAAAGGTTTCTTTTATTAATAACTGGTTTGGTTGTTTTGTTTGATGGCATATCAATCCTTTTTTGGGGTTATTTAATGCCAAATCCGGTCATTAAGGCAAAAGTTTTTATGCTTCAAGTTCTTTATCTTCAAATATTTATTCATGGTGTTTCGTTTGGTTGTTTTGTAGAGGAAAAATGTTTTTGTTTTTAGCTTTGCAGAACATGATTGAGTTTTGCAAAGGGAAAACAATAACATCAATGTTTGGTGCATTTTAAGTCAGGAAGCCGGTATTAATAACTGGAAATGCTAACAAAGGAACAGAATTAGCAAATAGAAGATATACTCTAAAACAGGAAGAGTGGAAAGAGACCATCATGGATTGAATAAATGCTAGTTTTACAAACCTAACAACTTCTTTGCCACCCCTGACAGTAGGAGTTAATGCATGGGAGGATTGCCTCATAAGCACCGACGAAAACCAGTACCCACACCACACTTAATTCTTAAGTTTTAAATTCTGAAATTTTGATTCAACATCAAATCCTCAGATTTTAAAAATTATTCAATTTTTAGAGAAGAGTTCAGTTTGCTATATCAGAATAGAATAAAATGATCCTTTTGATCAAAATTCCGAAAAGGCGTTTAAAGGGGATTATTTAGTAGGGGAACATTTTATTTTTAATTTACAAAGAAAACGCAAATCCTCTGTTAATACACAGAAGTAAAAAAAAAATGCTTTAGTGCAATTAGATAATAAAATCGGGGCAAGTTTTATGGAGAAACCCAAAAGGGCAGGTGAAGCGCTCTTCAGACATAACAGGTAATCACCTAAAGATGGTGTCTCGATAAAAGCACTGGTCCCCATCACCTCACTGGGTTGGCATCAGGAAGAGCATCCGGCTTATAAAAATCTTCCTTCAAATGAGAAAATGTCTCCCAAAGAAAATTGGTCGCTTTTCAGCCTTGAAGGTCTAGTGAGATTGTTGAGTTTCATGAGAGAAGATGTATTGACTTGTGGTTAGTCTTAAAGACAGGCTTCGATCTGATGACCTTACCACGTTGAAAGAATGGATAAGAGTTCTTGGGTTGGCAGGTGTAGAACAGTTGAGGTAGCAGGATCAGTCCACAGGTAAAAGTCAAAGAAAACATGAGAAGAAGTGATAAGGATGGACTTGAGAGAAAGAAAGATAAATAAAACCTTGGTCAGAGACGGGTTAGTTTGGAAATCAATTTCTAAAAGCCGCCCAACACATGCCATTAAACTGAATATGATGATGAGCAGAACTATCTGGCGTCGCCTGGAGTCCCAATTTCTATGGATTACAGAAAAATATGAAAGTAAAAACTAAACAATCTGCTGAATATTGAAATGTCTAAATTCATTTTCGAAATTGACTGCCAAACTAACATATCTCTTACCAGGTATTTATTTATCCCTCTTTCTCTCAAATTTTTCGTTATTACTTCCTCCCACGTTTTTATTTGACTCTCTCTAGCTAACTAATCCTGTTATCTCAACTGTTCTACATCTAACCCAAGAACTCTCATCCATTCTTTCAATATAACCAAACCAAAAACGTCTCCTGTTCTGCACATACTATACAGATTTAATATTCCTCTGAGGTCATCAGATCTAATCCTGTTTTTAAGAGTGACATTACATATCCATCATTTTATCGACTGTTCTACATATACCTCAAGAACTCACATCCATTATTCCAATGTAACCAAACCAAAAACGTCTCCTGTTCGGCACATATCTCTTTATACTATACAGATTTAATATTCCTCTGAGGTCATCAGATCTAATCCTGTTTTTAAGAGTAACATTACATATCGTAGTATTGTCATATCATTTCTCTCGATGCAATGCGGGTGTTCAATCCTCACTGGCAAAGTTTCACTGTGGATAAAATCAGAGTAAGGATAATTATGCCCGTAGTGAGATTCAAACTCGCAAACATCGTCTCTTAAATATGGTGCGGAAACCGATTGAGGTAAGTACGAAATTGTAGTGTGATTATATATATACATGAGATTGCCACCCCCCCATCCCTTGTTTTAGTCAGCCAAGGGCAATGAAAGAAAGAAGAAAAAGTAAGCGAAAGCGACAAATCAAGAACTCCCCCCCCCCTCTTTTACATCTCAGTGACAATTTTCATTTTTGTCATTTCGAAGAAATATTGTTTTAAGGATTCTTCAACAGTACAAGATTCCTCTTCTTCGTTTAACATGGGAGGAAAATAAATTGGGACATTGTCTGGTAGTGTATTTACTTGCAATTCTTTTTGTAAACTATGTCTTATTTTTCAAAACTATTTTTTTGTTCAAATCAAAGGGAAGTAAGTCTGTATGGATGAATACAGTTACATTCCTTTTTTCAAAATAGCAGCCATTTAAAAATAATTCTTACATGGACAAAGGATTTACTGAAAGAAATTAAACCGAATTACATTTTATTCCGCTTAACATGTTGCAATGATCCAGAAGATAAACTGACGAAACAGAATTAAATAGAATCATAGAAAGAAAGCTATCGATTACAAAGAAACAATAGACTAACTTTACTTTATATATTTGATTTAATTTAATAAAAATGTAATTTGTTGCTTTTTTTTTTTTTTCACTTACTTTGATTTCAAACTCTCCAAGTTCTAACGCTTTCAAAATTGTAGATACCATTTTGACACATTCTGCATCCGGAATCATGGCATCATATTGTCCAGCAATGTCAACATCCTAATAAGCAAGAGAAAAGGCATTTTTTTATCATGATTAAATTTATAAAAATAAATAGAAATAAACAGTTCATCAAATAAAAAAATACTATTTTAGTAAAACAAACAAAATTTACGTATGTGCAATTAAAAATATTCTGCATACATCTCTCTATACTGTTCAGATTTAATCTTCCTCTGAGGTCATCAGATCTAAGTCTGTCTTCAGATTCACATTACATATCCATCGTATCATTTTCATATCATTTCCTTCCTCACAATGCATGTCCTTAACCCTCACTTTCAAGAGAAAGAACGCAGATCGCAAAGTATATCGAAGAACAACTTATTATACGATCATTCATTGCTAACTGGAAGAAGTGGAAAAAAACGATTTCTTTAAGTATTAAAATTAAATAGGATTTAACACTTGTCTTGGTAGAGCAGACGGTAGAACATCCGGCAGTTAGCGTCAAGGTTGCGAGTTCAAATTGCGGCCTCGGCGCCAAAATTATTTATTGTTTATTTAGTCGTTAATATGTGGCCTAATGTATTTATGTTTCTGACTTTGAAATTAATTAAATCGGTCGTCTATTTTTGCTACGCTGCTGCTTTCTTGGGTGGTGAGACATATTTAGTTAAAAAAACTCTCACTGCCACTCACTCATGGAATCAGTAAGAAAAGTCACAATCCTTTCTGCAATCCAACCATATGAACTTCAGTCTATGTCATACTTGTCTACCAAATTTTAGCCATGAATGTCCAATAGCCTTGTTTTCACAAAATGATGATGTCATGCATATAACCAGATGATAGAAGATATCCTTTATCACCCGAAAGGTCATAGGTTTTCTATTAGACAAACCATCTAAACACCTTATCTTTATAAAACTGTGTCTTGCTTGCTTGTTACTTAGTTTGTCACCATGCACAGTGGATATCATCATAAAAGAACGACATCATCTGTTAAAACAAAGAGAGGGTGGATAGAGTCTTGATTTGTATCTGTGCACAAAGGATTATCACACTGTGTACACATGTCTGATACATTCTTTCTTTGGTTGACAGTAATAACGCTCTGATGGTTACCTGCTTGAAAAGTAATATATCCAAAATTCATTATGACGGAAATAAGCAGTATTGCTGGTTCCTATTGTAAAGAGGGAATATTATATTCTTATCTCTTCCCCTGGGCAACACTGGGTAACCCTGCTAGTAAGAAATAAACCGATGTAAGAATACATATAGTTTTTTTTCCATCATCTGTACACGTTTTGCATATTTTACCGTGTTGATAGGTAATTTTATGCCCATTTTGGACATCCATATAATTACATTTGCGACATCCATATAATTACATTTGCGACATCCATATAATTACATTAAACATGGTTAGGCTAAGAAAAACATAGGAGGAAATGATAAGAATGGACTTGAGAGAAAGACAAATAAATAAAGACCTGGCCAGAGATTTTATTTATCTTTAATTTACAAGGCCAAAAAGGGTTTGGTGGGTTAGGGTTAGGACTGTGTTCGTCTACTTTGTCTATTCTCTAAACCAGGGGTGGGCAACCTGTGGCCCGGGCCACATCCGGCCCACGAAGGCTTAGCGTCCGGCCCGCCACCCTGCTAGGCTTTATTATTGCAATCCGGACCGCGGACCTACCAGTAAAACTCATATCATTTTGTGACATAGACGTAAAAGTAGGTTTCACTTAAGATTTACAGTGGGTTAAAAATGTATAAATATCAGCGAGCGATGATGCATGTATATTTCATTTTTCTTTAGCTATTAAGAGATGAAAAAGAGAAAGAGAGAGGCAAAGAGGAAACGAGAGACGAGGAAAGGGCATGAAACATAAAACCTATGTGAGGTGTGTCAAAACGAATGCTGGATCAACTTGCTACTTCCCCCGTCATTATTTTTTATGATTCCAAAATGGCTCTTCGTCGGCGCCTTTTATAACATCACATACAGAAGTCTCTTGAGAAAAAAATATCAGATTTGTAGAGTGTTCAATGCAATTTTTGTACAATTTATTCATGTAAACAAAATATAGTAATTCTGAGATTTTGTTTTTCACTCCGGCCCGCAATCTCCTTCCAAAAGTCTCATCTGGCCCTCACTCTGAAAAGGTTGCCCGCCCCTGCTCTAAACTAATCAAAAAATATTGCATTCACTCTATACTTCGATGAAATGGAGGAATCAATATAAAATAATCTATTCTCGACATGCGGGCAAATCGAATGCACACATATCTGACACAATGGCTGAATCCTTAAAAAATGACTTCTAGTCTGTAGTGGAATTATTATAGATATTGCAAACTAGCCGTGAAGAAAAATGGTAAAATGCTTGTTTATAGTTCCTCTTTAGAAAACAAATCATATTTTTGCCTTTGTTATTAATTCTACAAATGCAAGACTGGTTCGATGTATTTGCCGCAAATCTGGCAGGCATAAATAACCCTACATATATTTATGAGTTCTCAAATTTATCTTAAAAAGACACGGCCATTTTCGAACTCATCAACTCTTAAACATATTTTAATGGAGATGTATTACAAGAACTAGCAAGGATACATTTTAAAGCATAAATGTTTTATGAGACATATTTTAATTCATATGTATTATGAGAACTAGCAAGGATACTTTTTAAAGCATAAATGTATTATGAGACATTTTAAAGCATAAATGTATTACGAGAACTAGCTAAGATACTTTTTAAAGCATAAAAATGTATTATGAGAAATTTTAAAGCATAAATGTATTACGAGACCTAGCAAGGATACTTTTTAAAGCATAAATGTATTATGAGACATATTTTAATTAGAGATGGGCGGTTTTACCGAAAAACCGCGGTTTTTCGGTTCTGTCTCCATACCGAATTGTTTTTTTTTTTTAAACCGTAACCGTTCGGTATTGTGTTTTTACTACAGTAAGCCACCATATACAAGGAAACACGGTTGAAAAGATTTTCCGATTTGAATAAAATTGAATATTACCAAAAAATGTTATATTAGTAAGAGGACAGATTGAACAAATATATTACTGCAATTACTGCTATAAACACGAGGCGATTTTTGTTTATTTTCATTCTAGAACGAATTTTAAACATTTTAAAATATGAATATAGAAAATGTTGTTACATTTTTCGTACCCAACTAGTAAATAAATTAATCTTTCATCTTTTTTTATGCATTAAAATTATAATTGTACGTTGTTTTGTCTTTCGGTAATAGTAATTTTAAATTATCTTATCCTAAAAAATATTGTCCTTTTTTTGAGCGAAAGTCAACAATGGCTGCTAGTATTGCTGATATAACAATCAATCAGCAGCAGCGTCTTGTAAAGCGTTGTAAAATTCGTTTATAAACTTCTTTAAAAGTAAGATAAAAATACTTTTTGTGCTTAAAAAAGTTAATCCTATTTGGTTCTTTTATAAAAAATACTTAAAAAAATACTGGTTTTCACTCAACTTTCGAACTTCTAGTAGTAATGAATTTCTAGTCGCCAATTTAAAAACAAAATTAAGATTCTACTTTTTTAGGCGATTACGTCTTAAAGTCTTGGCGAAAAAAAGAAAAAACAAAACAACAAAAAATAGTTTAGAATTTAGAGTGGGGGATCAGTTTCGCATATAAATTTAATGTAAAATGATCTCCGATTTCCCGGCCATTCTTGCCTTTTAGTGAAATTCATAAAATAAATAATTACTCTACCATTAACTCTAGGTACGACTAACAAGCCCACCTCCTAAAAATGCCATCTTGAACGTATCGTACCATTAACCTTAAATATGAGTGGCAAGCCACTCCTAAAAAACTCCCTTAACCCTAACACTAAGTCCGAATGGCAACCTCCATCCAAAACAAAACCCCTTCCTTAACCTTATCACTAACCCTAAGTCCGAGTAGGAAGCCCTAATCCTACAAAAAAGCCCATTAAAATCACACATAATCGTCTAAAAAAAAAAAAAAAAAGCAGACGCCCATAAAAAAAAACGCACAGGATTTATTTGCCATAGAAAAAAATTGATTAATGCCCTAAAACGCTAAAATGGCCCGGAAATGGTGAATTATTCTGCATTAAATATATGTGAAACTAATCCCCCACTCGAAATTCTAAATGAATTGTTTTTTTTTCTTTCTGCTAAGTTTTCAGGGTGTTCACACTTAATTGCCCATAGCCCTACCACTAACCTGAAGTTCAAAAACCCTTATAATCGTCTAAAAAAAAAAGAAGAAAAAAAACAAGAAAAACGCACAGGATTGATCTCCCATAGAAAAAATAATTAAACTGTCCTAAAACGCTAGAATGGCCTTGAAATGGGGGATTATTTTATGTGAAACTGATCCCAACTTTAAATTCTAAAATAATTGTTTTTGTTTCTTTCTTTCTGCCAAGTTTTTCAGGGTGTTAACATGTAATTGCCTAAATAAAAAAGTAGAATCTCATATTTTGGGGAGGTAAGGGGGTGAGTTAGCAGAAGGTGTAAATCTACAATAATGCTAAAGAAATCTTGCAATATATTCATTTTTAAACAGTCCTAGTATTAGATTTTAGTTTCTTGTACATAAAATGTATTACAATTCAACTTTGAGTTTTCTAACTTCTTTCTTTTAATGGATTCATGGTATTTTTAAGGTATTGCAGCATATTTATGTGTACTTAGTGCAGATTACTTGGAAACCATTAATTTCTGGAGATTTTCAGTGGCATATTCTGATTCCTTGTACAAAAATACACTTATATGGTAAATTTCATTGCTTAATCTTGTGTTTTAACAAAGATATAACATTTTTACTGAAAAATTTGTGTAAAAAATGTAACGAAACGCATATGGTCTTAAAGAGGGGAAACTATCCAATTGTGTGAGGCACAAAAATAGTCATAACTTCCTTATTTTTAGTCAGATTTAAAAAATTTAAAAAGATTCTTTCTTAGATCATCAAGCTCTTTCTATATATGCCATTATTGAGATATTTTAAGCAATTTAAATTTTTTCATGTGTATTGCTACTTGTAGGAAGAAATCTTTGTTTACAGTTTGTTTATCATTAACATTTTGAATTTTCAAATGAAAAAAAAGAGAAATACGACAGACAACATGACATCGTATTTTTAGCATAAACTATTTTCAAATGAAAAAGAAAAAATCAAACGCGTTCCGTATGATGTCGAAAATCTATTTGATTCAACTCAAAATTGTAAAATAATTATTTGTTTGTTTCAGAGTTATCTAAAAAATAAGTTATTAAAATGAAATTTAAAAAAAATACTTGTAAAAGTAAATAAACGAAAAGTAGTGAGTAAGTATAAACATTTAAAAAGAAAAAAAGTAGTTGCCAATGCTAGTGTCACTTTATTCGGATTTTTAAAATTATTTTAAACATTAGGCATTTCATTGTTTACTTTTGAAAAGCCACTTCATACATAAATTGTCATTTCTAGAGAACTATCTCTCAACTATACCGTTTTCTCTCCCAAAAATGGGTTATTCAAAAAGTAGACTATGCAACGATTTATATTTTACTAAATTGTTAATATGGTATTTATTTAGAGTTGACAATTTATTCGAAAGTTTAATTATTAAACTTTAATCCAAGTCATGAATTCTATGACTAAAATTACCTTAAAGCTTAAAAAATGACTTTAGGTGAATTAATAATCTCTACTTTTTTTTTAACCATCCTTCCTTTCTCCTTGGCGCGGTTTTCGGGTGTACTACTAGTCTTTTATGCATGTCTATAAAGTTTTATTACCCTGTCTTAAAAACAAATATTAACTCCAACATGCACCAGTTGACAGAACTTCGAGCACACAAAATGACAGACATCCCAACAGTCAACACCGGCAATTCGAGGAGTATATATGGTGTTTATTTTACGCGACAAGACACAACGTCTTGCAAACATTTTCACCTATTAAAAAATTAAAATTTTTATCTGTCAAATAATTTTGACAATATTTCATTTTCATCATCATTTTTGCTTAATTTTATTTGTAAAATTATTTTGTTTGTTTAAATAAATTTTCGTTTTTTAATTTCTTGCATTTCTGAGTTATATTTTAGCTTCTGATGGGTTAAAGAATTAGATAGAATGTATATTCAAACTCAGTTTTATTCTTCAGAAATCTTTCATGAATCTTTGGTCACTGTTTTAACGAGTTAACTTTTAAAAAGGTATCAGAACTTTGATTACAACAGTCAACACCTTAAAACTTATATGATTCATATCATGGAGAATGATTCAGTCACAAAATTATCAGAACAGTGGCATAATTCAATTAAACGTTGAATAATAACTAATCATCACACAAGAGAATGAATAGCTTCCATAGTAAAAAAATTTTTTTCAAAAAAAACGAAAAACCGAACCGTAAACCGAGGTTTTAAGGAAAAAAAACCGAAACCGATACCGATACCGAAACCAAAATTTCAAAATCGCCCAACTCTAATTTTAATGCATATGTATTATGAGACCTAGCAGTAGTTCCCAGTGGGGCCTCTTGATGCCACATTAGTGGTAACTGCTACGGCTTTTCTTTCTTCAATGGTCTTACTCATTCTCTGTGTCCTGCTCTTAACCTCTCTGCTGACCTCTTTCACAAATCTTCCAACCTCAACACGACAAGTCTCAAAACACAACAAAACCGTAAACCCAGAACCCAACATTCAACGTAGACCCACTCACTACCAGGTCTTCTTTGTTAACATCAGGGGTCTACGTTCCAACCTTTCAGAGGTTGAAATCCATTTACAGGAGACTAAACAAAATCTGCTGTCCCTTCGCGAAACTGGTATTGGCCCATCTGTTTCTGTAGATGATTTTATGATTAAAGGTTACTCGAACATGACATCAAAACCTGACCCTCAAGATCGACACGGACATGGAATTTGCGGCAGGGACATCTCCAAAAGAAGACCCTAAATTGCCCTATATATGTTTCCGAATAGCACTTACTCACAGCACAGTATTCATATTTGCTCTCTATCGTTCCCAAAATGACGGAGTTTCTATCTTTGAGAATATCTCTGAGAAAATTGACCATGTCCTGTCTGCTCATCCTTCTGCCAACATTCAGATCCGTGGAGATTTTAATGTTCACAATGGTGAGTGGTTGGTCCACTCAAACAAGACAGATGAGAGGTTTTGGCACTATTTCTTCGTTGCTTATGATCTAACACAGATTGTTGACAAACCTACTCGCATACCCGATGCAAGTCTTCTGGATCTTTTTCTTACAACTTGCCCTGAGCTGTGCTCATTCACTATTTTGTCTCCGCTGGGATCTTCTGATCACTCAGTTGTCTCAATAAAGATCAAAACAGTGAATCAAGAACTCTGATGCCCCGTTCCATTGTATCAATACTCGATGGCTGACTGGGACAGCCTCAGATTTTTCACATCAGAAATTTCTCTGCATTCCATGTTTGAAAAGAATGTGTCTTGTATCGTATCTGATTTAACCGACTCGCTAATCGTTGGTATAAAAAGCTTCATACCCTGCAAGAAATTCGAACAGAAACCAAAAAGCCAGCCATCGTACACCCTAGAATGCGCTGCTGCCATTGTTCACAGAAATCACTATTTTAATTGCTTTCAACAAAATAGATGTTCTGAAACCAAAGCCATCTTTAGGACGGCCAGCCGTAAACCTATTCTTGTTTTTGATCTAACTACTTATCACTATAGATCACTACTTATCTATTATTTATAATTATAGGTTCCCATATTGTATTGAATTCTATACTAGGTCTGCTTAGTAAGTCATTGTCGCCTAACATATGTGGCTCCCAAAATTCATACTAGAATTGTCCGCAAGGACCCGTGGCACAGTGGATATAGTACTAAGTATAATTCAGTTCTAAGTGACAGTCTATATATATATATATCAATAGATTAAGTGAAAGAATAGAATAAGGTGCGAATCAAATTTTATTACAATTCAATGTTCAGGCAAAGTGCTTTACAGTCCTTAACGCACGAGTTTTCAAAGAAAATCTTCTCCTCAGAGAACCATTACCGCAATGACATATATATGTGTATATATATATATATTTGTTGTTTTTTTTATTTATTTATATATATATATATAATTTGTTGTTTATTTGTATATATATATATAATTTGTTGTTTATTTATTTATATATATATAATTTGTTGTTTATTTATTTATATATATATAATTTGTTGTTTATTTATTTATATATATATAATTTGTTGTTTATTTATTTATATATATATAATTTGTTGTTTATTTATTTATATATATATATATAATTTGTTGTTTATTTATTTATATATATATATATAATTTGTTGTTTATTTATTTATATATATATATATAATTTGTTGTTTATTTATTTATATATATATATATAATTTGTTGTTTATTTATTTATATATACATATATAATTTGTTGTTTATTTATTTATATATACATATATAATTTGTTTGTTTATTTAAATATATATATATATATATTTAGTTGATGGTTTATTCCATTTGCTACAAAATATACTCGGTTTCATTAACGCTTAATATAAGCATTAATTCATCAGGCATCTTGGAACCGTTAATCATGTGTTTTTCTCTCTGATGTCGCATCCTGAATCTTTTGCTTCTTTTCTAGTTTTCTACTGACACCGAGGAAGTCTGAAATCTCCCTATTTGTCCTTCTGGCACGTTTTCCAGGGAAAACTCTTTATCTCTTCTACAAATATGAAGTTTGAAATTGTCCAAGCTAAAGTCGTGATGACCGCCCCCCCCCCTCTCCACGCTGTGTACAAGGAGAAGGCAGCACAAAAAACAACTAAAAACAACTAGGATTATATGTTAGTGATAAATAGTATAAACACATTTACTTTGAAAAATGTTTAATTAGCGAAATATCAAGATTGATAAGCAAAAACAGGCAAATTTACAACTAAGTTTATCATCAGATTAATTGAACAGACAGGTCACTTTTTCAGATTATTTTTTTGGGGGTGGGGGGCTTGGTTTTCCTAAACAACTCCAATCAGTTTCAACTTAGTCAAAATTAAGAAAAAGACACTGAGTACGTATGTGGGGGAGGAAGGAGACAAGAAGTCATTCTTTGCTAAAACAAAAGTCATCTAACTTCCCATCCCTTTCATGGATCATTTGAAATCTTAGCCTTCACGATGAAATTGACATTTTCAGTTTTCAGTGAAAACTGTCATAAGAAGGAAAAGGGAGGCAAGACAAGAGAAGATGGAGAAAAGAGAGAAAAAACAGGTAAAGAGAAAGAAAGATAAAGCGAGAGAGAGAGGAAGAGAAATAAAACCCAGTAAAAGTGAAAAAAGAAAATAAGGAGGTAAGGCTCCAGCAATTAGGCAGAAATCAGCTGTTTCTTCTTTTTTTTTTTTTAAAAAGAAGCTTAGTTTGACTAAAAAGCGGAGAATTCAATCCATGAGAAGCTCTAGCGATTTAAGCGAAAATCCGCAGACAACTCAAATCCTTGTTCATGTGATGTTTTATATCTCAGGAATGACTGCTGGGGTCAAGCTATGAGAGAGGAGGGGGAGAAGAGAGAGGAGGGGGAGAAGAGAGAGGAGGGGGAGAAGAGAGATTAATTGATTAGTTTGTTTTACGGCATATCAACCTCTTGTGGGTCATTTAATGCCGAAACATTAGTTGTAGTATGAGAGTTGAATGTTACAAACGTTTCAGAGGAACATTTCGACTATATTTTGTTATATAGCTTTGTTGCTCTTGGAAATTTAAAAATATTATATTCGGGTCAACTTTGTTGAAGATTTCCTTCAGGTTATTTTCTTGGTAGTGTCTCAGTCGGATCTGTTTAAAGTCTATACAGCTTACGAGTATATGATGCACTGTGTAGGGTTCTTGGCGTGATATGCAAATTGGTACGAGTACGTGGCAGAGGGAGGAGAGAGGAAGTGATAGTTACTTACACATTGGTAGAATTCCCGGAAACGTCCTTTCGTCATGGCAGGTTGGTCCCGACGGTAAACTTTAGCAATTTGGTATCGTTTAATGTTGGTGATTTTATTCATGGCAAGATATCGGGCAAAAGGGACCTTTTGTATATGGTTAAAGAAAAAGAACCTCATGGCAAAAATATTTCAGAAAAAACTTTACGGAGACAATGCTTATGAAAAGATCACATTGAAAATATATTTGTTAAAGTTTTAAAAAAAATTATTTTTTAAAGGAATATAAAATTTATTCAACAACAAATAATAGTTAATAAAATTTCCTCTTTCAAAACCAATATGCAAATATCAGGAGGTTTCATCGGATGTCCTGCTGGTTTGGTAGGCCGAGAACAGGCTTAAGGTGTTTCCTCAAATAGTGACGATGGAGAGGCGCTCGTAAAGCCAAGTCAATTCACGATAGTCTCCGGTGAAATAATAACGAAGGTCGCAAGTCACTGTTAACCTCCAAAGCAGCTCTTACTGCTCGACACGTGCACTCGCTTCGCACACTCCGTTTCTCTGAGACGGTACGAGACTCGCTTTTTATAATATCCAGTCACACCTAATTTCCATACGTGCAGTGAGACTTTGCGAGATTTTGCGTGAACTGTATGTAATAAACATTCAGGGACGCCATGTTGGATTTCTTTCCTTCTTTCTTTCTTTCACTCGAAGCGCACAGGACAAGCAAACCCGAGGACGTTTCGCAAGTAAGCCCTCTTCATGTTCATGTTCCCTACACTCCCCCCTGATCTCATGATCACAGAGATGGCAGGGAGGCCTAGATCGCCTTCGCCGGTTGCTTCTTCGGAGGGGGACAACGCAAGCCTCATCTTCGCTTGCGCTCTTGTCCGCGGTCTGAGGGTCGAGAAACATCGCGTCCGCTGGGATACTGCTGATATCCGAGTCACTGTCCGATGGGGCTGCTGCAAGCCAGAGCGATGCCTCACTGCTCTCTGACTTCGACTCGCTCTTGTCGTTCAGTGATGATTGCGTTGCTAACCGTAGGTCCCTAATGTGACGGGGCATACCGTCGACTCGCACCGCCTGTGGGCTGATTACCTCGGTGACGCGTCCAACTCCGTATTTCGTCGTACACTTGCCGCGCGGGTTCTTAATCCAGACGACATCCCCTTTTATCAGTTTCTCTTTGGTTACTTCCAGTTCGGGCAGCGGGTTAGTCTCTATGCCTTTCACCCTGACGTGATACCTGTGCAAGGTGTCAGCCGGCGCTGTAGAGGGTGAAACATTATCCTTTGGGGTTACGTTATACAGGTAGACTGCCTCAAATACCGTGCAGCCCGTCCTGGCCGCAATGGTTTTGACGGTTCTGTGATTCCGCTCGATGACCCCATTTCCACTCGGTACGTGGGCGCATCGAAACCTCAGGTGTACTCCCCAGCCATCAGCAAACTTTCTGAACTGCTCACTAGTGAATGCAGCGCCAGTGTCGGTTAATATCTCCGTTGGGGGGGCCACGTTCAAGAAAAATATTGTTTAACTGACGGATGATGCTGGCTGCATCCTGCCGGCGCAGCATGCGCCATATCGCAAACCTGGATGGACCGCAATCAATGAGAGTCAAAAAATCCTCACCGTTGTGGTGAGTAATATCCATCGCCAGCCGGTTCCAATGGCTTTCCACTACCAGCTTTCCTTTCTCCCAGCGAACGGGTGCTGGATCAATGGATTGGCATGCTATACAATCTTTGACCACTTTCCTGACGTCTGCCTTTTGTACTCCTGGTTCAACCAACTTAGCGAAATATAGGGTCCGCTTGACCCCAGGGTGCCCGGTTTGTTGGTGGACTTCTTTGATGGTATTAGATCGAACGGGGCTCATGGAAGCGGCGCAGGCGGGCTGCATGGGTTCAATAGTCTTTCTTATGGCATCAAGCCATCTTTGAGGTACTCTCGTCAAACAATCTGCTTTGTTCAGGCTAGATTTGACCAGGGACACCTCTATTGACAGCGCATATTCGTTCACCAGCTTCATGATCGTGTCGAGCCGCCGTCGGATGAGCATCTCGCTCGTGGCTTTGGTTCGTATTCTGGCCCTCCCGGTGAGAGTATCTGAAATCCACTTATGGACGCAAGCAGAATCCGTGAATAGTCGCAGGGTGGTCGTCTTCCAAAGGATTGCCAAGTTTATCCCCTTGATAACCGCATCAAGTTCTGCCAGGTTTATGTGCTGGGAGTCCTTTTCTGGGCGTAACCAGCAAGCGTCTTCCACCACCATTCCATCATGGACCACCGATACACCAATGGCGAGAGAGCTTGCATCAACCCACACACTAAGGTTCTGGCTGTCGACGCACCATCTGCCTCGCGTTGGGTCTTCCTAGTGCACCCTGGTGAGGACTTCTTTGAGCATTGTATTGAGAGGGACGTCATGAGTTTCGTCATCCCATCCAGTGGTGACGTCGGAGGCTCTTCGCTTAATAAATGCCACCGCAACACGAAGCCAGCCGCCGACAGGAAGGTGTCCAACTAACTTTCCGCACAAGGAAAACACGTTTCGTCGTGTAACAATACAAGGCATGTCCGGGGTTTCATTTCCTCGTTTCCAATATAGAACGTCATCTTCCTCCCAGACCTGCAAACCAAGTACCCGTGCGCCATCTCGTAGCCTTTCCGGTTCCTTGCTGAGAAGGCCAAAGTTGTAGAGATGCTCCCTCACGCGCGCCGCAGATACAATTTCCACGTACACGTCATAAATATATGCAGACGTTGCCCGCTGAATGCGCTCATCTTTAGTCAGAATGGTGTCAACAATCATTTGCATAATTGATGGCGCAACATTAAGTCCAAATCCCATGCGGGTTAGGCAATACCTTTTCCCCTTGATGAGCACCGTTTGATAGGGCCATAGTGATTTGTGTACACGCACTTGAAGGTATGCTTTGTGAAGATCCAGTACAGATACATTAGATCCCACTTGCCGCCATTCCCTCAACTTTTCAGTGCATACATCCGCGCGAGCTGTAAAAGGGTCCACGTGCTCATTCAATTCTCGATAGTCGAGCACCGGCCTCACCTTCTGCTTATTCTGTTGGATAACCGCCATTAACGGGATCAGGCACTTTGGAGGACCCAATTCCTTCTCTGAATACGGAACTAGCCATCCATTATTAATCCAAGTTTGTAGTTCCTTGTCGTATTCTGCACGAGCTCCGGGGGGAATTTTGTATTCTGGCACCTTATTGCATAATTTCTCGGGTGGCTGCTCCTCCGACCACTTCCAGGAGGCTGTCCAGGATTTTGTGCGCTGGTCGAATTCCGCACAAAAATCAGGCTGTTCCAGCTTCATAGCTGCACTCAGAGCAAGGCCCGCTTTTGCAAAATGTACCCTACCCTCACCATCAATGCGTACACCTCCCAATTCCTTGATGACGTCCATTCCCAGGAGTAGGTCGTAACCGAGCAGGTCACCGTTTATAACCAAGGCTCGTGCGGTTACTGTAGGCCCATCGCCGACACCTGCGCGAATGATGCTAACGCCACAAGAGGCAATCGAGCCACCGCCAACCGTCAATACCGGGATCCTTTCCTTATCCCATGCGTCACAGCATGCTTTGCGCACGAGGGTCTGCGTGCACCCGGTGTCTACGAGCGCGAAGCGCTCACGCCCGTTTACGCGCACGCTCACTGTGGGTAGCGCCTTATTTGGCGACGATCTGGGGAGAAGACTGGCGCTATAGCTTACTCCCCTTGCCCGTTTCCCGGACAACCTCTTGCCACGTGACCCAGCTTGTTGCACCGGTAACAACGCACGCGTTTTAACGTCCTTTGCACCGCTTCGGCTACGGCAGTCTTTTGAAAAATGATTCGGCCCGCCACATTTGTAGCATCTCACGTCTTCTGTTGGTGGTGAAGACGCTTCCGCAGCTGCCGAAACCGGCTCTGTGTCCTCTTTCAAAATGTTTCGGGCTCTGTCCAACAACTCGTCAAGCCCAATCTCACTGAGTCTGGACGATGCTCGCAGCAGTCTGCTGGCGCCGTCTGGGAGTCCAGTCAGAAAAGCGCATCCCAGTATTCGCTCGCTTGTTCCACCAAACGGCGCGGCTAGCCTCCTCAAATCAGCCAGGTAGACGTCCACAGTCTCATCTAGCCCAAGCCGCCGTTCGGTGAACTGCCTCCAGGCGACGAAAGGGTCCACAGCAAAGGCTGCGTATAGCGCCTGCCTAATTTCCTCCAGGCCTGGTTCGTCTCCGAGCTGCTGATACACCGAATATGCTCCTTTGGTCAGCCTCAGCGGGATGACCAGTGCAGGATCCTTTATATTGCAAAGTCTGCAGACGCGCTCGGCTTTCTCCCACCACTCGACTACAGAGGGTCCGGAGGGGGAGCCGTCGAACTCGGGTATTAACCTCAAGTCGAACTTGTCCATCGCCGAGATAGCTTGAAA
Source organism: Sepiola atlantica (assembly GCA_963556195.1). Taxonomy (NCBI): domain Eukaryota; kingdom Metazoa; phylum Mollusca; class Cephalopoda; order Sepiida; family Sepiolidae; genus Sepiola; species Sepiola atlantica. The sequence goes on along the minus strand of OY744548.1, from coordinate 21,892,983 downwards.
TAATAACGAAGGTCGCAAGTCACTGTTAACCTCCAAAGCAGCTCTTACTGCTCGACACGTGCACTCGCTTCGCACACTCCGTTTCTCTGAGACGGTACGAGACTCGCTTTTTATAATATCCAGTCACACCTAATTTCCATACGTGCAGTGAGACTTTGCGAGATTTTGCGTGAACTGTATGTAATAAACATTCAGGGACGCCATGTTGGATTTCTTTCCTTCTTTCTTTCTTTCACTCGCAGCGCACAGGACAAGCAAACCCGAGGACGTTTCGCAAGTAAGCCCTCTTCATGTTCATGTTCCCTACATCCGGAGTGGTGTGCTATTAATACACAAAGGTTGTTGAGGATGTCCCGTGTAGCGGGGCTTATCGCTCTACGTTAATAGGTTAAAACACAAATCTGTCGAGAAGACCAGCATATTTTGATTGCTTGTACAGCAGAACACAGTCTATAGTGCGATCACCTGATGAAGACACCGAATGTTTTGATGTCACTGTTGACGTTCTTCAGGGTGACACTATAGCTGCCTACCTGTTTATAATGTCTTGACTACATCCTCTGTATGTCAATCAGCCAAGTTGAAAAAATAAAATGGCTTGACATTGGTACCTGCAAGAAGCAGAGAAAATTACTAACGCAGGCTATGCTGATGACCGTGCAATTTTTGCTGATGACTTAGCAATTTTTGCTGACAACTAAACAAGCAGAAGCCCTACTACAGTCTCGAAGGAATGGCAAATTGCATTCGGCTTTACGTTAACACAAATAAAACAAAGCACGTTCTCCTGAACCAACCTGAAAATAACTCTTCCCTAAGTGGGACTTGTCCCAAAAATGTCCACTAGTTTACCTATCTTGGTAGTAAAGTTGCAAATCAAAATTCTACAGAGAATGAACTAAAGGTCTGAATCAGCAAGGTCTGGGCTGGACAGGACAAGATGAAAGCGATCCGGAAGTCAAATCTTCTGACCAAGATGAAACGTGACTTCTTTGATGCTATTGTTACATCAGTTCTTGTATATAAAAGAAGCACCTGGACTTTCATCCAAAGATCGGAGAAAAAAATTGATGGTGTGTACACCAGAATTCTGAGAGCTGCTCTTAACATCTTGTGGTGGCAGCATCCCACGAGAAAGCAACTGTATGGACACCTTCCTCAGATTTCAGCGTTGAACCAGATTGGGTGGACACTGCTGGAGGGTTAAAGATGAAATCATCAACAATGTTTTTTTGTGGATGCCAAAACAGGGATGTGGCTCAGTGGGGAGGCCGCAGAGAACCTATATCAAGCAACTAGCAGAAGACTCACGATGCACTTATGAAGACTTACCAGGTGTGATGGAGGATAGAACCACGATTGGAAGAAGAAGAAGATGATGATGATGATTCGGCCCTGATCAGAGAGCAGAGAACCAGATTTATATAATTATAATTATTATTATTAATATAATTTTTATTATTATTATGTTACATTATATCATTATCTAATAATCCTATTCTAATCTCTACTTCTGAAAATGTTTTTATTTTATTATTATATTAAATTATTTTTACGTATCCGAATATGTGTGTATGTATATTTTATGTATTTTGTTTATCTATGATTACCATGTACTTCAGAATGATAATGTTGGTGTTTTTTGTTCGACTTCAAATTGTGATATTAATTAATCGGTACTGACAAAGAAAAAATAGGAATTTAATTAGTAAAAAATCATTTCGTCTTAGTAACAATGTATGCCAAAAATAATGTTTATATTGAAATAACGGCAAAAATAATGTTTATGTTATTTTTACATTTCATAATTTTATTTATTAAACTTGAAGCCATCAGTTCTTGTATATGGAAGTAACACCTGGACTTTCACCAAAAGATTGGCGAAGAAAATTGACGGTGTGTCTAGCAGAATGCTAAGAGCTGTTCTTAACATCTCCTAGAAACAGCAATACTACAGACACTTTTCTCAGATCTCAGCCTTGATCAGAGAGCAGAGAACCAGATTTGCTGGACATTGCTGGAGGGTTAAAGATGAAATCATCAGCAATGTTTTTTGTGGATGCCAAAACAGGGATGTGGCTCAGTGGGGAGACGGCACAGAACGTACATCAAGCAACTAGCAGAAAACGTACAATGCATTTATGATGACCTATCAGGTATGATGGCAGATAGAGCGAGCTGGCACGGCAGAGTCAGGAGGATCCATGACACTACCACGACTAGATGCTGACGCTGCTACATGTCTAGGGTTTGTCGCCGATTCTGTTACTGATGAAGGTGAAAAAGTATTTACACTTAAACAATTTTTTAAAATATACTAAAATTATATAAATATTGTAAAATTATATAAATATTGTAAAATTATATAAATATTGTAAAATTATATAAATATTGTAAAATTATAAATATAATAAAAAATATAATTTATGAATTCAAATACAATAAAAATCAATAATTATATTTTTAATCTAGCTCTTGCTGAGGGATGTTGGGGCTTTATTTAATCATAATTTTATTACATTCATCATCCCATGGGTTCTTCATGCAAAATTTGCTGCAATTCTAAGCAATAGTTTTATATTCATAAATAGGAAGCTTGACCATAGTTGAGAGCGATCCGAATGTTCCCCTTTCATGGGCTACTACACCGAGACGTAAGCGAAGGCGTCACTCCTTTCCCTGGATTACTTCATTTATCCGGGATCCTAAACATATGTTGTGTGTTTAGCAAGGAGACATTAAGTACCATCTTTTGAATCTTTGGTATGACTCTTAGTCGAGGGCGACCCTTTTTCATTGGCTGCAAAACCGAGATGTAGGAGAGGAGCTCAAAATCGACTTTACAATCTAGTGGTCGATGATCTCTTCTGTTCTCTATAGCCTTTTACTCAAATAAGAGTCATTGCTAGTCTTTCTCTACTCTATCGTTATTTCAATGGAAGGTGCTTGACTGAGTTTCAATCTCTTGGTTCCTCCTTGTAAAACTTTCACAGCAAGAACACATCGTCCTACCACAACTGCAAAGAACTTTCCTTTCTTCCTCTGTGTGCCTAACATAAAATGGAATTTCCATGAACAGAGTTTCTTTCCACAAACTTCCCATCTGTGGAACACTTTGCCACAAGATTGCTTCCCTGAGGGCTACAACATGGTCATCTTCACATCTAATGTCAATAAATACTTGTTATAAGCCATCCTCATAAGTCATCACATTTTATTGATTATTTTTAATCCTCTCCTAATATTCATCATCTTTTAATTGTCAATCTATTCATCTCATTAACCCTTTTCGAGTGGCTTTTAGTCTTAATAAGTGGTGCCTTTGTGAAAAAAAAAAAATACTGAGTGAGAGTGAGTGAGAAAGGATACAGTGAGATCATAACGAAGAGATAACATCTCTCCTCCTTGGTCGGCAAGGTCATAAATGAGTTTAGAATCTTCTCCATATTTCCCCGTCAAAGTTTCCTGAAAAAGAATAAAAATGGGCGAAATTAAATCTTTTTTTTTCTGGAGGAAGGTGGATGGGTGGTGGGGGACTTTTTTTTTTACCATTGATTAATGGCTTTCAGAAATTGACTTAAAAACTAACCTATCTCTGACCAGGTCTTTATCCCTCTTTCTCTCAAGTTAATCCTTATCACTTCCTCTCATATTTTACTTAGTCTTCCCCTGCCAACCAACACTGCTACCTCAACTGTCCTACATCTACTAACCCAAGAACTTTCATCCATTCTTTCAATGTGACCAACCCATCAAAGTCTCCTGTTCTGCACACATCTCTCTATACTGTCCAAATGTAATCTTCCTCTGATATAATAACAAATATAACTCGACAATCAGCTAAATCACCTCCATTCACTGTGGAGGTCCCCAGATGCCGCATAGCCTTATACTCCAATAGGTTCTTTCCTCAAGCTGCCGGCCGTTGGAACTACCTCCTGCTCCCTGTTTCGCCTAACTGTACAGACATGCAGAATTTAAAATCTAATGTGAACACGCATTTTGCTGCACAGCTCCAATTTAGGATGACCCCTTAAACTTTCACCCCAATTCTCAGTAGCCCCTTACGTCTACAGTGGCAACTTGCCTTGTTTGGTGTGAATTAAGTTAAAAAAACAAAAAATAAAAAAAAAACATCTTTAACAATAGACTGATGAAAAAAGGTACCGTGGATCGATTGTCCGTAGTCACAATAAGGAAGAAATAAAACACAACCACTTCTAATAGTATAGAATACGACTTTCTTTGGAGAGGATGTGCGATACCTTCGTGTAATTCTAGCGATTTCTTCTGCTAACTGTCACTTCTATCCAGTTGAATTTCTCACATTCGCTGCCCTGGGAGGACACTTAGGAAACTGTCTTCTTGCTCTGGGGACGCCCGGTCGTCACTGGTTGTTTGTTTTTCGGCTTCCATCGTCCACCTTTCAAATCCCGAACCTTTCTCACATATAGTGGAAAATCCTTTTCTTCTCAAGTGTTTCACACCTATATGACATCTTCTTTCGTTTGCTTCACAGCATCTCACTGTTAGATCACCAGCTCGGTTGAGAAAAGCTATGCTAATGTTTTGTTGTCTAGCGCAGCTATGCCGGCTTCGCCGTTGGGTGGTCAATATTTAAGGCATGACTCGATGATGTGGTCTACTGTCTGTTCAGAGTGACCACAGTCGCTGACAGCCGAGTCCCCATCCTTTCATGGTCGCGGCGAAACGACCGACACCTGTCCTGAGGCAGTTGAGCATTGTCGACTGCCGGCGAGGGAGGTCCATGCCTGGTAGGTTATCCGGGTCCTCCACAAATCTGTGCAACCTAGATTTATCTGCTGCCTGCCATTCCTCTGTCCAGCAACGTTTCAGCCAGATTCGTTTTGTGACGTCACCGGGTGTTGAAAGCAGAAACTGGTGGGCATGCTCTGAGAATGGGCGTTGTGACTTCAGGCGAGCTCGTGGAGGGGTCTCTGTGGCGAGCTTGTGGAGAAGGTGGTCCTCGTCGATAGTGATGCTATGGTGGCCAGTACAAATGGCTAACACTTAATATCCAAGTGGTTTATTAAATGTGTTTATATTTTCTTGACAAATTAATGCAAGACTTATCTATTTAGTTCCTGTCCAGAATTAATTTGGGATGGTCTCTGGTGAGGGATGGGGCCGTCTTACAATATCATAGTATCACTAACCTTCAGCTCAAAGACTGGGGTGTCAATCGTCTCCGCTCCATGTTGTTTAAAACAATTCACAATTTTTGTGAACACATCTTCACGAATGGCCATCTGCTGAGGGTTGAAATCTCGGGTTCCCTGGAAAATAAGATAATCATTTTCAATATATTTAAAAAATATTATTCAAACTTATTTGAATGTTCTAACATTTTGATTTCTATAACACAAACAGACTTTTATATATATATACTAGTTGACTACCCATCCAAAGACGGGTATAAGCAATAGATACTTTTTTTTTTCTGATAAAGGGGGAAGAACTGCTGTTTTTTTGGGGTCGGAATCTATCCATCTAACACTTATTGTTGGCTAATTTTTGACTTTTTTTCTTTCTAGCTCCTTACATCAAGTGGCTTCATGCCTTGTCTGGAGCGATTTCCATTAAAAAAAAAATAAAAAAATAGCATTATTTTTTTTAATTTTAATGTTTTTCTCTTTCTTTGGATGGTATAGTGACATCTCCGTAAATGGTAAAGTTTACCAAAAAAATGTGCCCATGTTACTCACTGTGGCCGAGAATACATATTCCCTAATTCATAAGTTCAATAGTTTGGGATTTTACCAACCACATACATATTATTGATTGTTACGCGTGCACCAATCCTTTTAAAAATGTATTACTTAATATAATTCAAAATTTCATGTGTAGCTGTGCATGCAGTACATTTGTAACTTATTTATCCAAACACTTACCTTCCCCGTTTTGAGAACAAATTTTTTGGGGGCAGCATCGTCACCAAGTTTCGCTTTCAGTTCTAAGAGTTTGGCAACTTCATCGGCGATCTGTAACAAATTTAAAAAAAAATGATTTGTTAATAAAAATTTCAAAATTATCGGTTCAGATTTTAATTAAGCAGTAGACAATACAGAAAAATGTAATGTTTGACATATGGGAACAAAAAGTATAAAATATGAATAGAATTTAAACGGGAGAATCGAAAAAGTAACAGAGGAATAGGATGAAATTTAAATTCATTTTTCTTCCTTTGCAGTAGATCCGCAATAATGGATTTTTGTCTCCACTTGGCACGATCACAGGCGTAGTCCAGATGAAGGCAAGTTTTACATAGATCATTGTACAGGGCGTCTGCCCATCTCATCATCGGCCTTCCTCTCAGTTGTTTCCCCGGCGACTTCTAATTAAAAAGCAAGTTTCATAACAGTGTTGTCATCGGTCCTCAGCACATGTCCAAACCATGTGAGCCTTCATCTTGCCCTCAATCGATACAATGGCGTAGTGCCTTCAGATGTCGTCATTACAGATGTGGTCGAGCAGTATAATTCCCGAGATCCAACAGAGCATTTTGATTTCCATATCACTGAGCTGTAGAAAGCGACGGGTTTCACAACAGTCCGGTAGATCTTAGACTTTAGAAGATCCCTGAACTTGCCATCACAGAGGATGCTGGTGGTGGTGTGCCATTTCAGCCTCGTCGTATTGATGTGCGCAGCGACTTTGTTGAGGATATTACCATCATCGCTGAGCATCGAGCCAAGATACTTGAAAATGTGTTTGTAGAACATCCTGTCTGTCGACGTGAATGTTACCATGTTAATGTTTAGCCGCAGACCAAACCGCACCAGCCTATCCTTGCGGCAAAAAATTCAGTTCTGATGGTTCGATGAGTATTTGTTCACATTGGACCTTAAGACGACTGTGTTGTAGTCAGCAGAGAAGCAGTTCCATAGAATTGTGTTGGTTTGGTTTGTTTTACAGCATAGCAACCAACTATGGGTTATGTAATGCAGAATAAAGTTTTCAAATACAATTCAATTTTTTCACATTGTCTTTCATGAAAAGTGAAATGAAGAACTTGAAATCAGATTTTTTGGAACAGTCCAACTTCCTTGATGAAGTCTAAAATTTTCGTCACATTTATGTTTTCAAACAAGTGTTTTAAATTTGGGGAGTCATAATACTTGTTTCGGGTTTGCTGCAGATCTTGACAGTCTATTAATATATGTTTGACTGTGTAAGATTGTTGACACGCTATGCACATTGGAGACTCCTCTTCTTCCAATAAGTGCTTATGAGTGATATGCGTGTGTCCTATACGAAGTCTGGTTATTATAACCTCTTCTCTCCTTACTTTTCTATATTCCAGGGGTCACTCATCTATAGTTGGCCAAATCTTATATAATTTGTTATTTTGACACTCATCCCAACATTCTTGCGATTTTTGTTTGGTTATCTTGTTAATAGAAGGTCGAAGATCAGTGTATGGGACCCTGGTATTTGTTGGTGTCATTTTTAATGATTCTTTTGCGGCTTCCATTTGGTTTTAGGTACTCAGAAGAGTTTGCAGTTGTTGTAGTTCGGAGAATTCTTGGTGTCAATGTTTTACAGGAAGAACTAGATATCGGAGATCAGTTGAGCATCTACCATGAAAATAACAATAGAGTAGAGAAAGACTAGCAATGTCTCTTCTGTGAGAAAGGGGCTGCAAGAAAGAGAAGGGATCATCTCCCACTAGATTGTGAAGTCGATATTTTACTGTCAAGGCACCTCCCAGATGTGGTAGCAGAACTGTCATCTACCATGAAAATAACAATAGAGTAGAGAAAGACTAGCAATGTCTCTTCTGTGAGAAAGGGGCTGCAAGAAAGAGAAGGGATCATCTCCCACTAGATTGTGAAGTCGATATTTTACTGTCACGGCACCTCCCAGATGTGGTAGCAGAACTCCATGAATCTGACTCTTATACAGGTAGAGGATTGTATCAGGAGGCGGGTACTTTCTGGAGCGATAGATTCACTGATCTTGTGCGATATTACAGTATTTTAGATATAAAAATAAAATTTTGGTTTGGGATAGTATATGTATTAGTAGTTAGAATGGTGGTAGTTTAGGTTTTGAAATTCATACTGAAACGTTTCTTTTTTAAAAATTTTGACAAATCAAGAATAAAACCTGCTTTTTTTTTCAATTGCCATGATGGAGAATTGGAGAAGATTGATTGGTGTATGTCACGAGAGTTCACTTCCATTTCATTGGTAAGCTCCTCAATAGAAAGACTGATTGGCTTATCGACTTTTTTTTTGTTTCTATGGCTCGGTATCCAACAGAAGAGGATTGTTTTCATGCTGCAGAAATTATTGATTCTGTTGAGAACGTGCTCCGTGTATGTTCACTGCACAGGCAATGATCGTTCGCTCATCGTGCCAGTCCAAAGTCGTTGTTCGATTCCGACACGGGTCGCAATTGGGTGGTCTCAGTCAGTGCTGCAACAGAAGAATTCTTCATCCAAATAAAATCGCAATGGATGCAATAAGTTCAGATAACTTCTGCCATTACTAACCAGCAGAGCGTTACTACTGTCGACAAAAGGAAGAATCTATCAGGCATGTGTAGGCAGTGTGATGATGTATGGAAGTGAAACATGGCCTTTGAGGGTTGAGAACATGCGTTACATAGAGAAAAATGATACGATGGATGTGTAATGTGAGTCTTAAAGAAGAAGATTAAATCGGGACAGTATAGGGAGATGTGTCTGTACAAATAGACTTCGATGGTATGGCCACATTAAAAGAATGGGGGTGACAGTTCTTGGGTTTAGTATAGATGTAGAACAGTTGAGGTAGCAGGTTCAGTTCACAGGGGCAGGCCAAGGAGAACATGGGAGGAAGTGATAAAAATGGACTTAAGAGGGATAAATAAAAACCTGGTCAGAGATAGGTTACTTTGGAAGTCAATTTCATAAAGCCGTCCAACACATGCGAGCATGTCGAACTAACATTATATATGATAAGATACCTAGATAATCTCAGAATTGTATATAAGTAATTTAAAAATGTTTCTTAGGTAATCGATATACATTTCCTATACATCCTTTTGAATAAACTGCCAGTTGGTCTGTGACTGCTTACTGGTTATTCAAAGCTGGCCATCAGACGGTTGTTCTCCAATCCGCCACCCGGAGATCCAGTGGATGGGAAATGGTCACTCCATGCCCAAAATATCCGTCCATTTTATTTATTTTTTTTTTTTTACTAAAGAGTCACTACTTATCAAGGCCAGGAAGCCACTTGAGGATAAGGATAATTTATTTTAGTTATTTATTTTTCTGACTCATGAACCCTGGGTCAATAGTAATCAAAATTAGCTAATATAGATGGGTTTCGAGCTTGGCAGAAAGATTGTGTTGACCAGTGTTATCAATCCTCATCTAAAAAATTCCAGAACATCATATCGGTTTCACTAGTCTTTAATAAAAAATGTTTAAATTCATTTTGGAGACAGGCTTAGATCTGATGACCTTAGAGGAAGATTAAATCTGGACATTATAGAGAGATGTGTGAAGAAAAGTAGACTCTGATGGTATGGCCACATTCAAAGAATGGGTGAAAGTTCTTGGGTTTAGTATAGATGTAGACCAGTTGAGGTAGCAGGTTCAGTTCACAGGGGAAGGCCAAGAAAAACATGGGAGAAAGTGATAAGGATGGATTTGAGAGAAAGAGGGATAAAAAAGATGTGGCTAGAGGTAGGTTGGTTTAGAAGCCAATTTCCAACGCATGCCAGCATGTAAAACGGACATTAAACCGGATATGATGATGATGATGATGACGACGACGACGACGATGATGATGATGACAACGATGATGATGACGATGACGATGATGACAACGATGATGATGACGATGACGATGATGACAACGATGATGATGATGACAACGATGATGATGATGACAACGATGATGATGATGACAACGATGATGATGATGACAACGATGATGATGATGATGACGACGATGATGATGATGACGACGATGACGTTTTTGATGTTTTGTTTCCATTCAGTTTCAAACAACAATCATCATGCAAGTGGACGGTCTTCAACGATGTAATCATGATTGGGACATGGCGAAGATCAGAGAAGAAGCCGGCTTAATGTGACCAGGGTGAACGCCATTGCAAGATAAAAGAGGGACGATGTAACCATCTCTTGCGACCTTGCTCAGGATTACCGTGAGTAATAACATTAAAAAAAACAAAAAAACAACAATAGTTGCACTATTTAACTCATAAATCGGCAGAATGAGGAGAGTTCATACCTTCCCCAAGTTTTATTACGTTCAACATATTTGATACCCGGGCAATGCTGGGTAAATTACTAGTATAAATGTGTACGTTTTTATCACAGAAAGTATACTCATTTTTTTTTTTTTTTCAACCGTTGAATAAATAGACCTTCAAGCATTTAAAAAAAAAAAAACTGATTTTTTTCATTCAGAAAAAGAGCACATGTTCCTGCGTTTTGCATAGAAATCCCAATTCCATTATGATGACTAGTGACCTCCGACCTTTTTGTCTGTACTCCAAATTCAAATGTCAATTCATCAATTTCAATTAAGGTTTTGAGGTTACCGGAAACTTTATAAACGGATATTTCAGCATGATTTCTATGTTTTATTCATCAGAAAGACTTCCTATAATCGGCAGACGATGGCCAACTTATCAGCGTAACAATGTTTCTACGGCGAATAAGGAAGGCAGGGATTTATCCGTTGTTTGATACAGAAAAAGAAATGCTGATAGCATTAAAAAAAAATTAATAATTTCCTGTTTAATAAATAATAATTAAAAAAAACATGCATTGCATGTTCATCAGCCTATTTGACATAAGGGTTATGAGTGTTTGCTAATGAGCTGGGAGACCGGGGTTCAATCCTCGGTTGAGTCATAGCAAAGATCCAAAACAATGATATTTCATGCTTGTTTGCGAAACACTCACCGTTATAACGGGAGGATCAAGGGTAAGTGCAGTAATCCTTTTAAAGGAGTGTCACTCTCCCCTATATCTTGATGTAATAGCCAATGAAAAGAAGGTCTTAGGGTCACCCTCGATTACGGTCGATCTATATATATTTTACTATCACCTAACTACTCGGTTGGTTGTTTGGTTTGTTTTGTTTTACGGTATATCAACCCTTTTCGGGTTATTTAATGCCAAATCTGATAATTTTGGTAGAAAGTTTTTATGCTTCAAGTTCTTTATATGTTCAGGTATTCATTCATGGTGTTTGGTTTGGTTGTTTTGTTTTACGGTATATCAACCCTTTTCGGTTCTTCAAGTTCCTTATATGTTCAAATATTTGTTCATGGTGTTTGTTTGAGTGAAAGGGTGGGAAAGGATGAGGAGGGAAGACAGGGGAATTGTTGGTTTTTGTTTTGGATTTTGCAGAACATGATTGAGTTTTGCAAACAAAAATAAAAAAAAACAATAAAACATCAATGTTTGGTGCATTTTAAGTCAGGAAGTCAATAACTTCAGACAGCCTGATCTGGTAGACTAACATTTTGAAGATTTATATGAGACAAAGACAAAGTCGTAATTGGCAAGAAAAGGTAACTCAATCAGACTAAATCCTGATTTAGTCTAAAATGTTCATGCTTCAATTTGCAAGTTTGTAAAATTTTAAAATCTTTAAAAAGAAATAAAAATTGAATAAGAAAAACTGCTTTCACTTAATCTTAAAATATTTTCTATACAATCCAGTCATTTTGGTGAACGTTTAAAGTTCTTAATATCTATAAATTTAAAAGATTAATTTGTTTTATAGTTTTTTTTAATTAATATTTTGTAAACAATTAATATTTTATAAACAATAAGTTGTATCTACCACATAAATGAAACCTTGAAAGGTACGATCACAATGTCAGAATGGACCTGGGAGTAATGCCAACAAAGATACAATCAAAAGCAAAGACCTATACCAAGATCAAAGAACTTTTCTCAAGTAAAATTTTATGAAGAGTTAAATGATGGATTTCATTTTGTATTGGTAAGGTGTGTGTGTGTGTGGGGGGGGGGAGGTTACGCTACGACAATATTGTGTGGGGTCCGTGTGTAGCATAATGAAAGCTGTTGTTTGAATGGAAAAGTTTGAGTGGCACCTAAGGGTCAGAGGTGACTCCAGAATGGAAGTCGCTGAAACCATGTGACTACCAGACAAAAATTTTCGATGCTTGTGCATATCAACCCTGACATGTTAGACCGCTCTTAAAAATAAAATAGCTAAAGAAATGTATAAACTTTGTTATGTACTTACATGGTAGATGAAAAAAAGACTGTACACCCAAAATTATGCAAATTCATCCAGTATTTATTCAATTATAAATAAAAAACGATTTTATCACTCGGTAGATATTTCCACCATTTTCCAGTGGTCAAGGACGATAACTCATATTTTC